>CM042695.1:368999421-369599421 GCA_023614405.1 Avena insularis
GAAGAGAAACCCTAAACCCTAAACCTAACTACAAAAAAGAAACTATGTACTAGATAGGTAACTCTAGCTACTGACAAAAGACCACATTGGAATCATATGCATCATAGCAAGAAAGTAGATACTTTGTAATAGGTTCAGAATGAGAGGCTACGCTTGCCCTCGGGCTCGGATCCTATCGCGAAGAACCAATACCGGAAAGAAAGGCGACAATTCAAGACATGGCATAATGCAATGCGCAAACAATATGTATGACATGTCAGATTAGATACTACGCAGTAACCATAATGCATGTCGATTTTAGAGGGTTCGGATGTAGAGGTTCGTAGCATGGAAAACAAAAAATTTCTACCGCATGAACACACAATCAAGATCTAATCTATGGTCAAGCCAAGATCTATCTACTAGATTGTAGCAACGAGTCGACAGAATACTAAACCTCGAAGATCTAAAGTGGTTAACGAGAGAAGATTCTCGTGGGTGATGTAGTCGTACACTTCTGATCTCAAGATCGCGTAGACGATCCTTCCGGCGCTGCCTTCCAAACGCTCGCATGGTCACATCGCTCGTTTACTCGATGAAGACCTTCATCTCCCTTGTTCCAGCAGGCAGCGGAGGTTGTAGTACTCTCCTCGCGATTCCGGCAGCACGTCGGCATGGTACCGGAAGTAGAGGGGAGATCTCGCAGGGCTTCGCCTTAAGCCGGAGCGAGTATGGTGGAGCAAGAGAGGTACCTTGGCGATCTAGGGTTTAGAAGCACCAAGGGGAGGGGTGCATCCGGTGGCTAGGGTTTGGGGAAACCCTAGTCGGCGACTTGGGAGGAGGCCTTAGGCGGCAGCAGCAGGTGGTGGCGCCAGGAGCTAGGGTTTGAGGTATAGGGAGAGGGGTTGCCCTGCCCCTCCTTATATAGGAGGGGAGAGGCGGTTTGGGGAGGAGGGAGTCCTCCTCCAACTCCTCCTCATGGCCGACGGGTGGTAGGGAGAGGGACTTCCTCCCCAAGTTGGTTTCCTGCTCTCCCTCCACCAAGCAAACTTGAGATTTGACTTTTTCAAATTGGCGTTTGACTTTTAAACTTTGATTTGATTTCTTCTCTTTATTTTGCCCAGCCAAATGACCTAGTACATGATGTAAACATTCCACATTGTCATGACACATTCACGTACCCTTCCCCTCCGGAGTGTCGGACCTTCCAGACCCTTCTAGAACATTCCTGGTGAAAACACCGGAATCATTCCCGAACTCCGAAACAGGACTTTCCTTATATGAATCTTATTCTCCGGACCATTCCGAATCTCCTCGTGATATCTCGGATCCCATCCGAGACTCCGAACAACATTCGTTCTCTTACTCATCATTCCATAACTACTCAACAACATCGAATCCTTAAGTGTGTCTCCCTACAGTTCGTGAATTATGCGAACATGATCGAGACACTTCTCCGATCAATAATTCATATGTCCCCCACATATTTCTACGATTACTTTGCGATCGATTGAACCACTTACATACGATACCAATTTCCCTTTGTCTCACGATAGTTTACTTATCCGAGGTTTTGATCGTCGGTATCTCTGCATACCTAGTTCAACCTCGTTACCGATAAGTACTCTTTTCTCGTTCCCGTGATATGTGATCCCTTGTGAGCCAGTCACATGCTTGCAAGCTAATTGGATGAAATTCCACCGAGAGGGCCCAGAGTATATCTATCCGTCATATGGATGGACAAATCCCACTCTTGATCCATGTGCCTCAACCCATACTTTCCGAACACTCAATGCCACCTTTATATCCACCCAGTTACGGTGTGGTATTTGATGTCATCAAAGCATCCTTCCGGTGATGGTGATTTAACATGATCTCATGGTCAAAGGAATTAGGTTACTCTGTATCAGAAAGCTTACAGCAAATGAACTATATTAAATGACTTGATCTTTATGCTACGCTTATCTATAGGAGTATGTCCATCACATCATTCTCCTAATGATATGACCCTGTTGTTAATAACATCTCTATGTTCATGATCAGGAAACCATGATCATATATTAACCAACAAGCTAATTTAACAAGAGGCTTTACTAGGGACTCTTTTATGTTTACAAATCACACAAGTATTAATGTTTCCGGTTAATACAATTATAGCATGGTATGTAAAAATTTATCATAAATATGAAGATATGATAATAACCACTTTATTATTGCCTCTTGGGCATATCTCCAACAGTCTCCCACTTGCACTAGAGTCAATAATCTAGTTTCAAACCTCTGTGTATTCAACACCTATGGCTTTTTGGTGTCGTATGTACACGATTGCTAGTGGTCAACTGACTCCGGATCTGACACTTCCAGGTCCATGTGTAATTGCATGTCTTTGCGTCTCTACGCATCACTCATTCTTTAATGAGATGACTTTGTACAAATTTTGTCCTTTGGTGTGACCTTTAGTTCTGTGGGGTTAAAACATGTTGATAATATTGTCGTACAATATATCTTCTTAGTATTATCCCTGTTATGAACTACACCTAGTTTTATAACAAACTACTTGACACAAATGCCCTCTTTTGCTGCTATAATAGCAGTTATATACTTAGCATTTTGTTGTAGTATCTGTCACAATGTCTTAACTTTGGAACTCATTCAAATTCATTATGGAACTCACATTCCATCATATTGTGCCACCCTTAGTTTAGATTGAGATAAACTTAATTTGTACTTCGTGACAAAACTAGTATCAATGTAATTCATTTACAATGAACTAACCATCTATTTGTCACTTCTACAAAATAATATATTCTTAGTTCTTTTACAAGATCATAAGAATATCTTTACTATCGTCCAATGATCATCTTATGAATCATTCTGGTATATGCTCATAACATTTAGAGCATAGGACATATCTGGATTTGTACATATCACAGTATGATTGATATAAATACTCTTTGTGATTTCATACATCAAGTATCATCAATATTGAACTCATTCAATCCTTTCTGTGTGACAAGAACCTTTCTTGTAGTTTCTATATTGAACTCATTCAATATATCATCTATGTACTTTCGACACAACCATATTAGCGTCTATTGATGCCAAATATTTGGGTTTTGCCTAAGTCTTTCATCGGGATGAAATTCTTAATATGTGTTAATAAAAGATATATCATTTCCAATCAACAATATGTCTTCCACATAATGTATTAGAAACATGTCTTAGCGCTCCCACTTAATTTCTTGCAAATGCAAGCATCTTCATCATTTCCGACGAATTTAAACTCCTTTAACAGTTTCATCATAGTGAAGATTCCAACTCCGCAATGCTTACTTCAACAATTGAAGTTTGCATATGCTTTTAGCATCCTTTGAATTAACAAAACCCTATGGACCGTGTTATGCACATGTCCTAGGTAACAATTCTATTAGAAGAACTTGTTTTGCTTATTCAACTACCACATAACAAAATTATATGTAGTGGTTGCTATATTAATCCGTCTAGACTAAATATCGCTATGAAAGATCAAATCTTGTCATAGTCAACCTTTGAACATTGTTGTGAACTCTTTCCCAACATGTCGACTATTTCATAGATGTGAAATATCCATGTCTATTTCTTTATAGATCCAAACACAACTGAAAGGTCTTACACCTTTCTCGAGGGTCCTTCAAGTTCAAAACTTGATTTCTCGTGTATGGAACTATCACGGATTTTATGGCTTCAAGCCATTTTATGGAGTTAGGGCCCATCATCGCTTCTTTGTATGTAGTCCATTCATTATTCTCAAATAATGATTCAACCCTCAAATCTTGGTATTTGATTGTTTACTCGACCTACTTAGTTCAATAGAAACTTTGACCTCCGTAACCACAACCTTTGAGGCACGTGAGCCATGAGCATTGTTCGCCTCGGAACACTTTTCAAGCTACTGCTTGCTTTACATATAGCTAAGGTTCTTTTAACCTTATCAAAGTTCTATGGTCCTCCCACTTATCTTTTCACGAAAAATTACTTCTCAAAGAAACTTGACGTTCTAAGTGACAAACACTTTTGTTTTCGATGTTTATGGAGGAATACTTAACAGTTATTCGAAATAACATACAAAGACAGGTTCATCCGACTTTGGTTGCAAACATCTTTCTTATGCATAGCATACCAATGTTTAAGAAAGGACAACTTGGGTTTTATCCCAAACCATAACTTTATATGGTGTCATTTCAACGGATTATGATGGAGCTCTTTTCAGTGGAAAAACGGTAGTCTCTAAAGCTTTTAATCTTTAAAATATAATGGCAGTTTGATGAATTACACCTTTGATCTTACCATGTCAAACAAGGTTTAATTACATATCTCGAACGCTCCATACTCTTATGGTGTTTCGGGAAATGCAAATCCACGGAACGATTCCTTAAATCGTAGGTATTATGCTAAACTTGTAACTCAAATATCTTCCTTTATGATCTTATCATAAACTATTTATATTCTTGTTACAATGATTTTGCACTTCATCTTGAAAGTCTTTGAACTTTTCAAATGTTTCATACTTCATCCTTATTAAGTAAATATTCATATATTCACTCAAATTTTCGGAGAAAGCATATGAAGTTGAAATCCATCGCTCTTGACTACACATAATGGACTTCATACAACAATATGTACAAGTTCCAATAAGCCAGTCATTCGTTCCCTTTTGGCCTATGAACGAAGTTTTAATTATCTCTAGGAAAGTTTCACAAGTGTCATTTGATCAAAATCAAAAAGAGTCCAAAATTCCATCCACATGGAGTTTCTTCATGTTTTCTTTCCAATATAATTTAAACGGCGATGTCACTTCCTAAGTGATCTTTCAATCAATTTGTCTTTCGACATTTTTAGCACTAGTTTTATGGATGTGATTTCTCCAACGAGATTTGTGAATCATCCATCTTTTATGGATTACAGCAATTATTTGAATAACCCTTTTGTTCTCATAATAACTGATAAAACAAATCTTGAAGGCAAGCTTTGATGTTTAACGAGCAACACAATAACCCTTTATTTGTTCTCGATGAACATCATCACATATTCTTTTGCTAGTTATTTAGGCCATTGTAGTTCATGAATTCTGTTGTTTCGTATGACGATTCATACCAACAAATTCAGTATCCAATACTTAATAACCACATTATTTAATAAGCAAAGAATACAACCATAACCTGTATATCCTTTATATACCTAAACTGAACAATTTAGTATTTTCTTTTCTGCCATATATTTATGAGATTCTCTTTCAGTATTTCTTTTCTGTTTGAAAGAATCTATCAATATCAATAGTGGAGCCATACACATGACACATAGTCCAAAGCATGCATAGTTAAATACCAATGTCTTTGGACTTGCACTTTGAAGCAGATTACCATCATCAAATGTTTGGTGTTCTTTCAAATTACTTTTTTTAGTAATCTCTTGGTGTAGTAAACATTTTACCTACATCAGATATTCACCCTTATCATGGAATTATACATGATCAAACTACTTTTAGCTTATAACGGTGAATCGCGAGTATAATGTTGCTCTCCAAAACCTTTTGGAGGATTAGGACAACTAGTGTCTCCAACCTTTTGTAAATTCTCATCAAATATGAGAACATAAACTTTGCCATATTATACTATATCATGTTGTAACCAAAACATCATTTCAGATATTGAAATATCTTCCATACATGATGGTTTCTGAAACAACTCTTTCAACTCCTGGATTACCTTGATATTGAAACTATCTTTCGAATATCAAGAATCATGGAGACAAACATGATACTTATATACTAACACTGGAATTGTTACTCTTGATTTAATACCAACTATTAAACTTCACGGAGTAATCAAAACTTACTGAAAGTTTGCAATGGGACTTTTAAACTTTAGATTAACACTTCAAAAACAATACGATACCAGTTCGTAAAATAACTAACCAGAATTATATTGTTCTATCATCTCAATTAAAACTAAGCGCAAGGTGGTAAACGGATGCCAATGACTACAACAATTATGCAAATTCACTTTGATTTAATTTATGATAAATAGTGTTCAACTCTTAATCATATTGCTGTTGAACTCCCACTCATCAAAACCGATCATCATGAGAGTTGATGTAGCTTCAATGGCGAACAATCAACATGTTCATCATATCTACTATATGACTCATGCTTTACCTTTCGGTGATCCGTGTTCCGAGACCATGTCTGTACATGCTAGGCTCGTCAAGATAAAACCTTAGCTTCCGCATGAGCAAATTTGGCTTGCTCACGTTGTATACACTCGCAGAATCTAACACATCCGATCATCACGTGATGTTTCGAAACAATGAGCTTTAACAACGGTGCTTACTAAGGATGAACACTTTAAAACTTGAAATTGTGTGCTTGAGGGATCATCTTATAATTCTACCGTCGTGAATTAAGCAATACAAGATGCATAAAAGGATTAACATCACATGCAATTCATAATATGTGATATGATATGGCCTTTCTTCTTGTGCTTCCGATCTCCATCTTCAAGCACGAACATGATCTCCATCATCACCGGTATAGCGTCAAGGTCAATGGCGCTGTTTCATGGTTGTCGTCCACCAGCTTTAACTATTACAACTACTTTGAATAGACACGCAGGTCTTAACGGAATTAAAATACAACCATATGGCTCCTGCCGGTTGCCAACTTACAATAAGGAACATTGCATACATCATATATAATCACAATCATGGACATATCACATCACAGCACACCCCTGCAAAACAAAGTTAGACGCCTCTAATTTTCTTTGCATATTTTACGTGGTTTGGGGCTTTTAATAAGTGTCGTTCTAACTTACGAACAAGAACCACAACGTTGATGCTTGAACTATCAAGTGCCCGTTGTAAATTGAATCTTTACTATGATGGGAGAAACAGACACCCGCAAAGCCACTTATGCAATACAAGTTGCATGTTGAGCGTGGAGCAAGTCTCATGAACGATGTCATGTAAGGTTAGCCCGGGCCGCTTCATCCCACCATACCGCAAGATGCAAAGTACACAAGAAGAAATTCATAATAAAAGCACCACCGTCCACAATGACCATTGTGTTCTACTCGTGCAACAGATCTACATATAGACACGGCTCTGATACAACTGTAGGGGTTCATAGCATGGAAAACAAAAAAATTCTACCGCATGAACACACAATCAAGATCTAATCTATGGTCAAGCCAAGATCTATCTACTAGATTGTAGCAACGAGTCGACAGAATACTAACCCTCGAAGATCTAAAGCGGTTAACGAGAGAAGATTCTCGTGGGTGATGTAGTCGTACACTTCTGATCTCAAGATCGCGTAGACGATCCTTCCGGCGCTGCCTTCCGCCGCAATGGTCACATCGCTCGGGTACTCGATGAAGACCTTCATCTCCCTTGTTCCAGCAGGCAGTGGAGGTTGTAGTACTCTCCTCGCGATTCCGGCAGCATGTCGGCATGGTACCGGAAGTAGAGGGGAGATCTCGCAGGGCTTCGCCTTAAGCCGGAGCGAGTATGGTGGAGCAAGAGAGGTACCTTGGCGATCTAGGATTTAGAAGCACCAAGGGGAGGGGTGCATCCGGCGTCTAGGGTTTGGGGAAACCCTAGTCGGCGACTTGGGAGGAGGCCCTAGGCGGCAGCAGCAGGTGGTGGCGCCAGGAGCTAGGGTTTGAGGTATAGGGAGAGGGGTTGCCCTGCCCCTCCTTATATAGGAGGGGAGAGGCGGTTTGGGGAGGAGGGAGTCCTCCTCCAACTCCTCCTCATGGCCGACGGGTGGTAGGGAGAGGGACTTCCTCCCCAAGTTGGTTTCCTGCTCTCCCTCCACCAAGCAAACTTGAGATTTGACTTTTTCAAATTGGCGTTTGACTTTCAAAGTTTGATTTGACTTCTTCTCTTTATTTTGCCCAGCCAAGTGACCTAGTACATGATGTAACCATTCCAAATTGTAATGACACATTCACATACCCTTCCCCTCCGGAGTGTCAGACCTTCCAGACCCTTCTAGAACATTCCTGGTGAAAACACCGGAATCATTCCCGAACTCCGAAACAGAACTTTCCTTATATGAATCTTATTCTCCGGACCATTCCGGATCTCCTCATGATATCCCGGATCCCATCCGAGACTCTGAACAACATTCGGTCTCTTACTCATCATTCCATAACTACTCAACAACATCGAGTCCTTAAGTGTGTCTCCCTACGGTTCGTGAATTATGCGGACATGATCGAGACACTTCTCCGATCAATAACCAATAGAGGAATATGGAAATTCATATGGATCCCACATATTTCTACGATTAATTTGCGATCGAATGAACCACTTACATACGATACCAATTTCCCTTTGTCTCACGATAGTTTACTTATCCGAGGTTTTGATCGTCGGTATCTCTGCATACCTAGTTCAACCTCATTACCGATAAGTACTCTTTTCTTGTTCCCGTGATATGTGATCCCTTGTGAGCCAGTCACATGCTTGCAAGCTAATTGGATGACATTCCACCGAGAGGGCCCAGAGTATATCTATCTGTCATATGGATGGACAAATCCCACTCTTGATCCATGTGCCTTAACCCATACTTTCCGAACACTCGATGCCACCTTTATAGCCACCCAGTTACGGTGTGGTCATTTAATGTCATCAAAGCATCCTTCCGGTGATGGTGATTTAACATGATCTCATGGTCGAAGGAATTAGGTTACTATGTATCAGAAAGCTTACAACAAATGAACTATATTAAATGACTTGATCTTTATGCTACGCTTATCTATAGGAGTATGTCCATCACATCATTCTCCTAATGATATGACCCTGTTGTTAATAATATCTCTATGTTCATGATCAGGAAACCATGATCATATATTAACCAACAAGCTAGTTTAACAAGAGGCTTTACTAGGGACTCTTTTATGTTTACAAATCACACAAGTATTAATGTTTCCGGTTAATACAATTATAGCATGGTATGTAAACATTTATCATAAGTATGAAGATATGATAATAACCACTTTATCATTGCCTCTTGGGCATATCTCCAACATCGGAATGCCCTGGCAAAGGTGCATCGTCAAACTCACATGTATATGAGGGGTATCGATGTTCTTCCAACTAAACTAGGGTTTAAAGTTGCTTGACAATGTATTATGATTGCTTAGACACATAGATCTCAATTTTCTGAAAATTTTGATATATTATACATATTTTTATGATTAAATATGAATTAGTTATTGATTTTACAAAATTATATTAATTTTTGCTATTTTCAAACATTTCTGAAAAGGATTAAGCCATTACTGCATCACCATTACGTCATCAACCCTATCCCTAACTTTCTACATCGGGGCTGCTCCTACCCATAGCCACAGACTAGGGGGCTCCAGGCCGAGCTGGGTCCACCCCGTGGCCACACAGGTGCCATGTCAGACGCGGCGGCGGGAGGCGTCGGGCAGTGGTCGCCGGTGAGGATCTGGGCCACCCCAGCACGCGCATAGGGGTGCGCTGGAAAGGGCGTGAAGAGAGGAACCACATAGTGGCGGCGCCGCCCCTTTAGGGTCACCGAAGTGAGGCCTGCGACGAGCGGTGGCGACGGAGCTCACAGACGAATGGCGCGCAGCGGCTATGAATATCTAGGAGGCAAACGGAGGGTGCCCTGAGCACGAGAAGCTCACCACGGTGCTCGACGTGGGGTCGTGGAATCCAGGCGAGGCCGGAGGCGAGCTAATCGATGGCGGCGAGCTTTGTTGGGGTCGGGGAAGACGGCGAGGTTGGCGATGATTCTGAGTGCCGGGGCTTGATTCCTTCAGTGGGATGAAACAGGGGACCGAGGCAGAGCTCCTGGCAACACCAGATGGTCGAGGGGAGGCCAGGAATGGTGGCGACCGCCGGCTACTGGGGCCGGATAGGGTTTGGACAAAGAGGGAGAGAACGCACGCGTGGGGGAGAAAAAGGGAGAGAACGCACGACGACGCACGGCGGCAGATAGAGGCGACGGCGGGCAGCCTGATGGCGGGGCGGCCGGCGACGTCTCCCTGTGCGCGCGCATAGGAGTTGCAGAGAATGGAGAAGGGGAAGGAGAGGAACGGGCGTCGTGTATAAAGGAAAGGTAGAATATGTCCCGGTTGGTGGCTCCAACCCGGACTAAAGGGTCATACGTCCCGGTTGGAGCCACCAACCGGGACGTATGCTCCACTTTTTTTGAATATTGTGGGCTGAGCCCAAGCGGCATGCGTAGGGAGCCTTTAGTCCCGGTTGGTGGCTCCAACCGGGACGTATGACCCTGTTTTTAATTTTTTTCACAAATTATCTCTCTGTTCCCGCCTTATTTTTTATTTTGGGGTTTAAATTTGTAATGTTTTTTAAATAATAATTAATTTGGAATTTAGAAAAACTTTAAACATAAAAAGTGTTTGAATTTGAATAACTAATTCAAAACCATTTTTTGTTTTTAAAAATAATTAATGTAACATTTTAAACTATGAACCATTTAAAATTAAAAATGAATTAACTTATAATTTTATATATTAATTTGGAATTTAGAAAAACTTTAAACATAAAAAGTGTTTAGATTTGAATAACTAATTCAAAACCATTTTTTGTTTTTAAAAATAATTAATGTAACCATTTAAACTATGAACCATTTAAATTTAAAAATGAATTAACTTATATTTTAATATATTAATTTGGAATTTAGAAAAACTTTAAATATAAAAAGTGTTTGGATTTGAATAACTAATTCAAAACCATTTTCTGTTTTAAAAATAATTAATGTAACCATTTAAAATATGAACCATTTAAAATAAAAAATTAATTAACTTATATTTTTTATATATTAATTTGGAATTTAGAAAAACTTTAAACATAAAAAGTGTTTGGATTTGAATAACTAATTCAAAACCATTTTCTATTTTTAAAAATAATTAATTTAACCATTTAAACTTTGAACCATTTAAAATTAAAAATGAATTAACTTATATTTTTTATATATTAATTTGTAATTTAGAAAAAAATTAAACATAAAAAGTGTTTGGATTTGAATAACTAATTCAAAACCATTTTTTGTTTTTAAAAATAATTAATGTAACCATTTAAAATATGAACCGTTTAAAATTTAAAATGAATTAACTTATATTTTTTATATATTAATGGGCGGGAAGAAAAGGACGGGAAATAATGGGCGAGGAGAAATTTTTATTACGATAGAACTGGAATTAAAGTACATAACGCAACTAACACTAAGTTACATAAAGCACGATTGAAAATTAAGATACATAGAAGAACTGAAAATTAAGATACATGGCCAGATTAAGTCACAATCGGCCGAACTTGTTTTGCAATGTTGGAGTGATTCAGTCATGCTCCTGCCTACACCTGTAATACTCGCCACTGTAGTCGTTGTACTCGCCGCGGCCGTCGTCGCTGTCGTCGTCGGGGTCGCCGTAGTTGAACCTTGAAGGCTGAGTACGAGTGGGCTGGACTTGAGGGTAGCGCAGGCGGGGGTTAGAGTCGGCGGCCGTGTCATAGGCCATGACGCTCTGGAGAGTCCGACCGCGCCACCACAGCCGACGGCCAGTCTCATTGAAGTTCGGAGAAGGTGGGACATCCTCCTCGTGCCTGGCGAGCGCCCTCTCACGCCGATCCCCGAAGAAGGCTTCCCAAGTCGGGAAATAGTTGGGATGCCAGTTGGGATTCCTTCGCTGCTCTGGCGTGAGCTCGAAGTAGTAGTGATTCGTGATGGCCATCCGGCGCGCCACACCTAGAGGGACAGGAGGAACCGGCACGCCTCCGACGCTCAACATCCAGCCGACAGGGACGCAGTAGCCCGGCGGGCAGGGGTAGTATGAGGCGCAAAGTGCCTCCGCCTCCCTAGGGGTTAGTCGTATGGTGGAAGCCATGGGAAAGAGTGATGAGGTTGCAGATATGAGTCTAGAGATGTGCAATGACAATGGAGTCCAATCCTACATATATGTAGTGAGAAATGGCGGGAAGAAAACTGCAGGAAGAAATGGCAGGAAGAGAAATGGCGGGAAAAGAAACGGCGGGAAGAAAACTATGGGAAGAAATCGCGAGAAGAAATGACGGGAAGAAATGGCGGGAAGAAATGGTAGGAAAACTTGCGGTCGGAGAATGGAAAATGGCTTTTCCGTGCGACGAAAAGGAAAACTTGCGTTCGGACTTTTTTTGAATTTCTTATGCCCGTTTTGAATTTTCCCTTTTCGAACTATGGTCAAACCCGCGTGCATGAAGATAGGGGACGATCATCGTTCACATATTGCGAGTCTAAAAATGATTTTTTCAAAAAATCAGGGGCGTTAGATCAGGTACATGTAGTACAAACCGAACCCACTTCCTACCGATTTGGCAGACATTAGTCCTTTTTACCCGGGATGGACGTAAAGGTTTAAGATGTCCCGGTTGGGAGATAGTCCATGTAAGGTGGTCTAGTATTTTATAAAAATGGGACGGTAGCATTCTGAAACATCATTTTGGTGGTTGCTTCACGAAACGACCCGTCTTTTGCCCTCGGAAAATGGAAAATGGCCTTTTCTTGCAACGAAAAGGAAAAGTTCCTCCTGCAACATTGTTCTCCATCCCAATGTCCACATGCATGTATAATATAGGCACAACATCACAAACTATGCCGCGATTCAGCACATAACATCAGCCATTTGGACCGAAAGCCATGAAACCTCGAACATGGTAGGTCATTTTGTGAAGGTTTTTTAGAGACATAATCAATATACCAAGTCTGGTATTTTTCCTTGCAACTATGTCACATAATATGACACCATGAAAAGTATTTACATTGTTCGGACTTTTTTTGAATTTCTTATGCCCGTTTTGAATTTTTTCCCTTTTCGAACTATGGTCGAACCGGTATGCATGAAGATAAGGGACGAGCATCGTTAGAACTTGCATTGGATCTCTAAAGAAATCACATATTGCGAGTCTAAAAATGATTTTTTCAAAAAATCACGTGCGTTAGATCATGTATCTGTAGTACAAACCGGACCCACTTCCTACCGATTCAGCAGACATTTGTCATTTTTACCCGGGATGGATGGAAAGGATTGAGATGTCCCGATTGGGAGATAGTCCATGTAAGGTGGTCTAGTATTTTAGAAAAATGGGACGGTAGCATTCTGAAACAGCATTTTGGTGGTTGCTTCACAAAACGGCCCGTTTTTTGCGCTCGGAAAATGGAAAATGGCTTTTCCTTGCAACAAAAGGAAAACTTCCTCCTTCAACATTGTTCTCCATCCCAATGTCCACATGCATGCATAATATGGGCACAACATCACAAACTATGCCGCGATTCAGCACATAACATCGGTCATTTGGACCGAAAGCCATGAAACCTCGAACATGATAGGTCAGGCTGAGGTGGGCAGCCTATAAATAGAGGGAAGGGTTCATCTTTAGTCCCGGTTGGAGGGATTTCGGCAGGCTGGGCCAGGCAGCACTAATGATAGGGGTGAGTGTCGACATTATGTCGTGTGGCTTGTACCTTGTCCTAGATGGTGTCACCAACCGGGACTAAAGATGAACCTTTAGTCCTGGTTGGAGACACCAATCGGGACAAAACACGAGTCAGCACTAATAATAGGGGTGAGTGTCGATATTATGTCTTGAGTGTCGACACTATGCCGAGCTGCTTGTACTATAAATAGACATCCTTGTGAGTCCAGTCCTCCAGCCAGATTGAGGCATCTCCAAGATGGTTTTAGAGAGCAGGGACACCACTACGACCAGTTTCAGGGAGATGCTGCCGAATCCCTATCCTCCGGCATCTCCGAGAAACTGGTCATAGAGGCACTCCCTAATATGTGAAATTAGTTAGCTCCCAGTCGTATTGATCTAGTTAGAGAAGTTACAAGATGCAAGATGGTGTGCGAGAGCAGGGACACCACTACGGCCAGTTTGAGGGAGATGCCGTCGGAGCCCAGTCCTTCGGCATCTCCAACAAACTGGTCATAGAGGCACTCCCTAATATGTGACCGCACGCGTTTGGAGATCAGATCTTAATGGTAAGTACGAATCGGGACAACTTCTTCATAGTTCGGGAAATTCGTTCTATGAATCGGGACTAAAGGCCCCCTTTAGTCCCGGTCCAACCACAAAACGGGACTAACATTCAAGACATTTATTAATATTAAAAACCGAGACTACAAAATCGGGACTAAAGGCCCCCTATATATAGTCCCGGTCAAGCCATAAACCGGGACTAACACTCAATACATTTATTAAACTTGTAAAATTGCAAACATCATAAAATATCCTTCACAAAATAAGCTATCATGTCTCATGGCATTTAGGTTCACAATATGCAACCGACCGGCCAGACATGAACTAGAGGTACACAATATGAGCATGAACTTCTTGGCGTATGTCCTTCCTTATGATCGCTTCAGACGTAACCATGGAGCATCTTCTTTACTTAACAGAATGCTTGGGTCAGTTTTCACTGTGAAGGGCGGAATTTCATCAAACTTATTATAATCTTCTGACATGTCTGTCTTGTCCTCGATTACCGTGATGTTTCTTTTCCCTGAAAGAACTATGTGACGCTTTGGCTCATCATATGATGTATTCGTTTGCATATTTTTTTCTTTTTTTTGGTCTGGAGGACATGTCCTTGACATAGAAAACCTGAGACACATCATTGGCTAGGACGAATGGTTCATCTCTATAACCAAGATTGTTGAGATCCATTGTTGTCATTCCGTACAACTGGTCTATCTTTACCCCTTCCCCATTCAGGTTGACCCATTTGCAGCGAAACAAAGGGACCTTAAAAGAGACCCCATAGTCAAGTTCCCATATTTCCTCTATTTAACCATAGTATGTGTCCTTTTGCCCATTCTCGTCCGTTGCATCAAAGCGGACACCACTGTTTTGGTTGATGCTCTTTTTATCTTGGGTGATCGTGTAGAATGTATTTCCATTTATTTTGTACCCTTGGAAATTCAATATAGTAGAAGATGGTGACGCGGCCAACAAGTGTAGCTGATTTCCAACAGTGGTGTCATTCAAGAGATGTGTCCGCATCCAACCGTCGAAAGACTTCATGTGTTCATCTGTAATCCATGAGTCAGGCTTCCCCGGGTTTTTGGAGCATACAATATTCTTGTGTTCCTCGATATACGGAGCTTCCAAGGTGGAATTATGTAGAAATGTGTAGTGTGCTTTAGTGAAAGAATCCCCGTCCCTACATATCATTGCTTTCTTTCCCAGCGTGCCTTTTCCACTTAGTCTTCCCTCATGCCGCGAGTCAGGAACACCAATCGGCTTAAGGTCAGGAATAAAGTCAACACAAAACTCAATGACCTCCTCTGTTCCATATCCCTTGGAGATGCTTCCTTCTGGTCTATCACGGTTATGAACATATTTCTTTAAGACTCCCATGCACCTCTCAAAGGGGAACATATTATGCAGAAATACAGGACCGAGAATGGCAATCTCTTCCACTAGATGAACCAGGAGATGCGTCATAATATTGAAGAAGGATGGTGGGAACACCAACTTAAAACTAACAAGACATTGTACCACATCCTTCTGTAACCTTGGCATAATATCTGGATTGATTACCTTCTGAGATATTGCATTGAGGACTGCACACAGCTTCACAATGGGTACTCGAACATTTTCTGGTAGAAGCCCCCTCAATGCAATCGGAAGCAACTGCGTCATAATCACGTGACAGTCATGAGACTTCAATTTTTGGAACTTTTTCTCTGCCATATTTATTATCCCCTTTATATTAGATGAGAAGCCAGACGGCAACTTGATACTGTAAAGGACTTCAAAAAAGATTTCCTTCTCTGCTTTGGTAAGAGCATAGCTGGCACGACTTAAGTGACGCCCTTTATCCGTCTTGTTCTATGTATGCATATTCTTTGGGTCTTTCATAATTTGCTGGTCCTCCCGTGCTTCTGGTGTATCTTTTGTCTTCTCATACATGCCTAGGAATCCTAGCAGGTTCACCCAAAGATTCTTCGTCACGTGCATCACGTTGATTGAAGAGCGGACACGTAGGACTTTCCAATATGGAAGCTCCCAAAATATAGATTTCTTCTTCCACATGGGTGCATGTCTTGATTGACCGCCGGAACCCTTTCCAAAGATTACTTCTATGTCCTTGACCATACCAAATACATCATCACCAGCAGGGAGTTTAGGCTTCTTCCGGTGATCTGCCTCACCTTTGAAATGCTTGCCTTTCTTTCTTACGGGATGATTGGTCGGAAGAAATCGTCGATTCGCCAGGTACACAACCTTCTTTCATTTATGCAAATATGTACCTTCAGTCTTATCTAAACAGTGTGTGCATGCCTTATATCCCTTGTTTGTCTGTCCTGAAAGGTTACTAAGAGCAGGCCAATCATTGATGGTTACGAAAAGCAACCCTCATAGGTCAAATGGCTCCTTTTTGTTCTCATCCCACACATGTACACATGGTTTGCCCCACAGCTGTAAGAGTTCTTCAACTAATGGCCTTAGGTACACATCAATGTCGTTGCCCGGTTGCTTTGGGCCTTGGATGAGCACTGGCATCATAATGAACTTACGCTTCATGCACAACCAAGGAGGAAGGTTGTAGATACATAGAGTCACGGGCCAGGTGCTGTGACTGCAGCTCTGCTCCCCAAAAGGATTCATGCCATCCGTACTTAGACCAAACCATAAGTTCCTTGCGTCACCTGCAATGCTTGCCTTTCTTTCTTACAGTCTTCTTTGTGCCATCGCAACAACCTGGCATGCTCTTTGTTTCTGAACATGCGTTTTAACCTTTGTATTATAGGAGCATACCACATAACCTTAGCAGGAATCCTCTTCCATAGGGGCTCTCCCTCAACATCACCAGGGTCATCTTGTCTGATCTTATACCGCAATGCATTGCATACCGGGCATTTATCTAAATTCTCATACTCCTTAACACGGTAGAGGATGCAGTCATTAATGCATGCATGTATCTTCTGCACATCTAATCCTAGAGGGTAGAGAGTCTTCTTTGCTTCGTACGTACTCTCGGGAAGTTCGTTATGTTTTGGAAACTTTGGCTTCATTATTTTTAGTATCTTTTCAAATGAGGAGTCAGTTAGACCACACTCTGCCTTCCATCACAGCAATTTTAGTGTGGTACTGAGCTTTGTGCTGCCATCTTCACAATTTGGGTACAACAATTTCTTGTGATCTTCTAACATGCCCTCCAACTTCAACTTATCCTTTTCTGTTTCACAGTCTCACTTTGCATCAGAAATGACCCTACCAAGTTCATCAGCGGGCTCATCTGATGCCCGTTCTTTACCTCCTTCCTCTTCATTGTCTTCCACTGCAGTATCACTGTATTTAGGAAACATATGATGATAGTTGTTATCATCTTCTTATTCTTCATTGTCTTCCATCATAACCCCTCTTTCCCTGTGCTTGGTCTAGCAATTATAGTTGGGCATGAAACCTTTCATAACCAGGTGGCTGCGAATGATTTTTGAGGAAGAGTACTCCTTGTTGTTCCGACATTGAACACATGGACACCGAATAAAACCATTCTCTTTGTTTGTCGTAGCCACATTGATAAATTTATCCACGCCTTTAATGTACACGGGTACACGCCGGTCACCGTACATCCATTCCCGACCGTTCATCTGCATCATATAATTAAGTTTATCAAAAACGGAACATCATAAATAGTGAAATGACCAATTCACATCGACACATGCATTGTATCAATGACAGAGAAAAGATAACATTGCTAACCTCGATCGAGGGAAATAAAGAGGAGAAAGCTCAAGTGCGTCTCGGACACCTCCTATATTTTTGTTCTGTGAGAAATTGAACGGGATCATTCACTCAAACATTTCATCAAACACCTTGAATGCATGCATAGGAAAAAAATAAACTAGCACACCTGTCACACCTTCCACCAAGAAAAAACAGAGGGAAGGCAGTGGGTGGGCGTCATTTATAGAGGGTGGGATCACGTCCGGTTTGTAACACAAACGGGACTAAAGGTGTGGCATGCCACGTGTGTCCGGCGTAACCTTTAGTCGGTTTGTGTTACAAACCGAAGCATGACCCATAACGAACGGGACGCATGCCTCCGCCATCGTGGGAACGGATGACGGCGTGAAGATTAGTCCCGGTTCGTGGCGCAACCGGGACTAATGCTGTTAGGGGGCGCGAACGGATAGCCTGTTTTCTACTAGTGTATGATTTGATATATGAGATTGAAACCTATTTTGTGTAATATGTATTGGTAGATGCATATCATGTATCCCATTCTTAATTACTTTTTTATTCAACTTGTATGCAAGAACTTGTATGGGGAGAAGTGTGTATTAAATGGAGTAGCATGGTGGTAGTTATTGAATTGTGACAACAATATTCAAGATCTACTTTGGTTTTTACCTTTCTTTTGCTGTCTCACTAGGGATAAAGTGAAATCATGTGCTATAATTATTATGTGATAGGGAGATAATCTTGTTAGATCAAGGTAGCATATTTGCATTTTAAACATCATGTTATATTACTTAAAGCTATACTCTGATTTGTTTTTAATTCAAGATTGCATGGAGTTTCCCTTTCTTGAGGAGTATAAGAGATATGTGTTTCATCTCTATGTTAGAACATGATGCCCATAAGAATGCTTATCATATATATATATATATATGTTTCATGAGTATTTATCATTGATGAATTGATTTATGATCACTACAACTTAAAAAGAGAGTAGACAAGTGAACCCATGAATCCCGGTTCAATTTTAATCATAAGAAACACCTTTTTGTTACATTTACTACCTTTTATGTTTTCTGCAATTTATTATTTAAAAAATACAAAAAAATACTTTTCCTACTTGTAATCACTCATAAAAACCCCAAAACAACTTTACTATCTTCCATATCATCTAGTTTGCATTACTTTACTTTATTTATTTTAGTTTACTCTATATTATATTTCATATTACTAATACGAAACCTTGTGCTTCACAACCACTTGGTGGAGTTGGGGACACAATACACATTATTTTAATTTACAGGTTGCTTGAAGAGGAGAAGACGGATAAAACTTCCATAACCAATTCCCTGATAGTTTGATATAAACCCTCGAGTCACCCTTGTGGGAAAAAAGCTTGCTACAACACCATGCACTTGGAGTCCCAATGAAAAGTGGCCACGATTGTTGCCATCAATATCATATATACCTTCATCATCGATGACCTCTCCGGCAATGGGTTCAACCTTCATGTTTCTGAAACATGATATGAACTCATGGAAATCATGTGTGACGCAAGTCCGGATGTTCCCTTGGTAGCTGGGAGGCAGCGACCGTAGCAATACGCCTATTGCAAAGAAATTAGTCATCCAGTAGTCCATGAAATGAACCAGTCTATGTACGCATCATGCATACGCTCCAAGTGACTATCCAAGCAAGTGTGTTCCTCCATATTTATGGAAAGTAAGTCTCCAAGCAGCTCGTGCTTTCACATGCACACCTGGTCCACGAACTCCGCCCTCAGCTGATCCACCATCTAATATGGGTCAAGATCACCCATGAGTGGATGCACTTCGTCCACCATCCCGTAGCGCATTATCACTTGAATGAAGGTTGACATCTCACGACGATAATATTGGTCTTCCCGCTGTTGTGGGGTCTCATAGTCCGAGGTCTCATCCAAATCCATCGGGTAGCGTATGTAGTTGATCACACTGTTCTCACTAACGAGGACATTCAAACGCCAATCAGGGAAGTTGGATTCATCTAGTTTGAGCTTCTCAGCAAATACCCAATAAACAATCTCAAAAGAAGCTTCGCGGTGAACCATATTCTACATTTAAAATTGCAAAAGGATTTAGACTAAGTTTATAATTATGTGAGTTCAATAACTCCACTAAAACTATTATCCCCCAAAAGGTTTTAGTGATAACATGATCCCAATTCTTTACACCACCCTCGATCGTCACAGTCGGCGATATAGTTGCAAGTGTGGACATCAAAATGTACATCACATCATTCATGCCACTCGTTCTCGATCTTTTGAACATCTCGTGTTCTGAGGCCATGTATGTATATGCTAGACTCGCCAATTCAAACTTACGTGTATAGTTGTGCAATATGGCTTACACGCACTGTATGCGAATGTAGATATGTCTGACACCCGATTGTCACGACGTGACTCATAACGAAGAACTTTCTTGGTGGTTCACACTAAGGGAGAACACTTTCATTAGTATTATGTCTTAGGAATCATATTTTTAATACTATCGTCGAGTATCTAATACTAGCACACAACACGACGCATAAACAATAAACATCAAATGTAAATGCAATCCGATATGGTCCTTCGCGCTGTGATCTCCATCCCGCGCCTCTAGGTCCGGCGCCAGTGTACCGACGCCTCCGGCTTGTAGTCCACCATCATGATGACCATTACTACCACTTAGCAACATAAAATAAACTACTTTACCTTGATTATGACCATATCACACCACAACGCTACTGCAAAATAAAGTTAGACAATTCTACTTTATCTTTACATGTTTTACTTGGATGTTAGAGATTTCGCGCAAGAACTGTTCTTACCTACGAACTTCAAACATACTGTTGATTAAAAAATTATCTTTACTACACCCCTCTCGGGGCCCTCCGTTGTAAATGGCATACCAACTAACGCGAGAGAGACAAACACCCCCCAAATCCACTTACACTTGTGGACCAGTATCACAAATTAACACGTAATGTTTGTTGGGGATCGCTTCATCAAGCATTACTGTGGTATACACAAGTACACGTGGAAGGGTAACAATCATAAAATCAATGCCCACACGCAACAACTCGTGTGTTCTTACCGTACTAGTAATACTACACATAGATCTAGCTCTGATACCACTGTTGAGGTTTAGAGCTAGAAAACAATAATTTTTCCTACGCAAACAACCCTAATGTCAGGATCTATCTATTAGTAATGCAATAACGGGAGGGGACTCGGTGTTCATACCTTTGAAGAATGAACGCGGTTAACATTTCGTGGGGAACGTGGGTGATGTAGTCGTATCGACGCCGACCTCAAGATTGTTCCGAAGTCCAACAACTCGGGCGGCTCCGACAATTCCAGGAACCACAAGTGTAGCACCGCCCGAGTGAGTGACACACGTACGGTGCTTGATGATGACTCCCACTCCCCCAATCTAGCCAAGATCACAGAAGTAAATCTCTTGGATCCGAACCCCGCAGCATGACGGCGCTCCGCGGTGAAGAAGTCCTCGTTTGCTTAGCCCTGTCAATGGGGCCGTGGTCACGAGAGAGAGAGAGAGAGAGAGAGGCAACTAGAAGCAATTCCCAAAGCCGGAAAGCTTTTACTTAATTTTTGATTATTTAATTACATCCTATTCCTCTTTTTATATATGGGGAAGGGAACCCCAAAGCTTATTTTCTAAGCCATGTGGGACTAAACAAAGGAGAGGAGAGGGGGGTGGACGGCCGGCCAGGGCTCCCATGGGCCCCGCACGGTTGCCCTGGCCCAAGCAGCCACCTCCTCCTTCTCCTCCCTTTTGGTTTTTCCCTCATTGGCCTTTCCCCATAAGGAATTTGACCATTTTAATTCATTTTATTTTATTAAAAAAATATAAATAAATAATTAAATCAATATTTAAAAAATATTTACATATTATTTAATTCTCGTGCCTATGGAACTCATTCCATCCCATACTGGACATCCTATGGACCTTCCCAGAACTCTTCCGATTTCTTCCTCTCTTTTCTTTGGTGATTCTGATGATACTAAAACAATCTTTGAGTTTCATCAAACCCTTAAGCGTGATACCTAACGGTTCGGGAACACTATACATGGTCGATACCCCTCTCGGACCAATGATCATCAGCGGGACCTGGATGCCCATAATGACCCTGCGCATTCCACGAAACTTTGTCATTGAACCATCAATGTTGTGTCATATTCCTTTTGTCTCTACGATACTTGCATTGTACGAGATTTGATCAACGACATCACCATGTCAGTTTCAACCTCGTTACCGATAATTGCTACTTTACTCTTTGGATAAGTGATATCCCTGTGACCTAGTCACACACTCGCAGCTTATTGATATAACTTATCTGAGTGGACCCAGAGTATCTTCCGTCACGCAGATGGACAAATCCCTCTTTTGACGCATACACTTCAACCTGCCCCTTTTAAGTACTCGATCACACCTTTATGATCACCGTTTTATCGAGTGACGTTTGATGCTCTCAAGTCACTCTCGGGTGACGGTTAGGCTCATGGTCTGACTTCTGAGAAACAAGTTACTATGTTCCGTAATTATCACAACTTGAACTTTGTGACATGATTGTGTTATGATGCTTTGATTTGGTATGTTCACCAACTCATTATCCCAATGAGATGACTCCATTGTCAACCTGCGTGAAATACCACATGATTATAAAACTTTGATCATCTGTTGACCAATGAACCAGTGATTAGAGATTCACTGGGAACTCTTAGTTGTTTACATATCACACGTGTATTGATGTTTCCTTTCAATACAGTTATAGCATGATATCAAACCTAATTATAAACTTCGTGAAATATGATAATAATCCATATTATTATTTGTCTCTAAGGCATATTTCCAACCGGTCACGCTTATCGGAGCCTAGGCCCAGAAGGTCGACGCCCTCCTGGATCCATCCACCGTCATCAATATGGCGCCCCAGGCCGCCACTCCTCCACATTGGTGCCGCGAGCTGCCGGAGTAGAGGGCTGCTCTGCTCTGCTCCCGCCTCACCATGGCCCTGGAGAGCCGCTGCTGCGGCGTTGCACAGGCTTTGCCCAGCGACTCCCTTGGCAGCAGCGGTTGGGAGGGGGTGGGAGCATTCTCTGGGTGGGCGCTTTTGTGACTTTGTAAGTGAACTTATTTTTGTTATGCAATTAATGAAACAGGGAGTAGCCCGATTTGAAAAGGTATTCTGAAATATTAAATAATTCATTTATATTCTTAGAATATACTAGTATAGACAGGAATGTGAAATAAAGATTAGAAATTAGCACAAACCACAAGAACTCGGCACATAAGTGAACAGGGAAATGAGAGTTCAATAACAACTGGTACATATATATGGTCGAATGATATGATTCACACCGGAATCACAAAGACACGTCAATAACAAAGCAACACATGGAAATAAAAGGTACATGATACATTGGGAATCAAAGAGAGCTAGTAGAGCAGCAGTGTTTTGGATAGACGATCTGGTGCGATCGATCGCATGGTGAGCTAGACGTCAATCGTCATCATCCCCCGCCGAAGGAGCGGGGTGTTTCCCCAAGGTTTAGACCTCCCCACTCACGAGCCCACGGCGGCCTGCATATATGGTCGATTAATGGTGGAACTCAATCAACGTACTAGACAATCATGTTTAAGGAGTATAGTGCACGTACCAGGTATATGTCTCGCTGCATGGCTTTGTCGATGGTGGCAAGCAACTCATCTCGGAGACGGATGAGGTCCTTATCTTGCGTCTGGGCGACTATGGCTTGGGCCTGGAGCTTCAGGTTAGTCCAATCCAGCTTCTTCTGCCCGACCAAGCTAAGGGGAGGTGTATTTGGCGGCTTAGTAGAGGATCCCCCTCCTGGAGCTGAAGGCCCTTGAGTTAGCAGAACGTGATATTTATGCGACTCATTGATCAGATCGTCCATCATCGGTGTGAAGAACTGGGTGCCGATCGTGTCAACCGAGCCCATGGTTGTGGCCCTCTGCATCTGCTGGCTTGACACCCAGGAGCACATGTAGGCCAACCCCGCGCCACACTTGAGGCGGCTCGCCATCTCCTTCACCTCATTCTGCAGATCCTCCAGATCAAGGCCATCGTTCTGGTCGTCGTCCATCATGTCCATGAACTCCGCCCACTTGGTCTCAAGCGTGCTCCCTGCGCGAATCAGCGCGTCCGCGGCCTCCTTCTCTCCCTTGGCACCTGCAATCTTCTTCTGCTTCTTGAACTCGGTATGAAGAGTGGATAGAAAATCCACCACGCTGAACTGGACGATCTGCTCCCGGACCATGCGGGAGTTCTCTTCGGAATCCCCGGCTTGCTTTCCGGTGACCAGGCTTACTGAAGTGCCATCACCATTAATAGTCGAGCCACCCGGAGTATCCTTGTACGTGATATAGAAAAGCCCATAAGCCCTGGGGCTTGCTGACGTATCAGGTTCTACCTGAAATTCCGCGATGAAGTTCTTCACCTCACCAGCGTAGAGCGTGCCAATCTTGATGTAACCAGCCTTATAATTGTTGGCAATGACTGCAGGTTGGGTTATCTCGCTGCTCTCGAAGCCACAGCCGATCCTCTTTAACTCACTCTTATAACTAGGGTGGCTCTGGATCGTCACCAACACATCGACGGCGACGATGGAGTTGAGCCCTCCTAAGAAGACGGCGAAGGCGTCGGTGATCTTGCCGAGCTCTTTGTCGTCGATGAAGGAGTAGGTGCCACCTGATTGTTGGGCGATGGAGAGCAGCACACTGGGTTCGTGCGTGCAAATACCGAAGGTGTGGACCGGGTACTTCTTCAGGAGGTCGGGGCGGATAGGGTACATGGCGATTTTCCTGTTGTCCAGCCCATCCGTCAGCAGCATGATTACCGCCAAACGGTTCTTCTCGGTGCGCTCATCCAGGATCTGTGAATCCACCCACCAGATTGTTAGCTCTTTTTTCCATGCATGCCAGTGAATAGTTAGCTAGAGCCGATGTAAATAAAGTACTTTTAAAGAGGAGAAAGCACATGATTTAAGTTTTTTTGGCCAACTATAATTTGTTTAGGCTCAACGTGAATGTCACAACCACCCCAAGAGTTGTGTGCAACAATGATTTACAGAAATCAACCTTATACATGTATAGATTTGACCCAAGCTACCGTATATAGTTGAATTATATTTGCCGTTGTAAACTATACAAGCCCTTCTGAGCACTGAACTAATTTTTACTACCTCTATTTCCAAATATAAGATGTTTTGAGAGTTCAAATTGAACTCTCCCAAAACGTCTTATGTTTAAGAATGGAGGGAGTGTAATTTAGTAAAAAATATAAATTTAGTTTATGATTTTTTCTCTTAGTTGGTTCAGAACAAATAAACAACTTATATCATTTCTAATTTTTATTTCAGTGTTCTATATATAGTTACATATGTGAGGCGCTGCATATTCTTTTGTGATTCAATCTCAGTTCTTATTACTCTGTCCACATGGGATGATCGGCTTATATGTTTCCTAATTTATGTGATTAGCATGCTATTTATGGGTGTAGTTTGAGAGGAATCGCACGTTGGCCCCCCAAAAATAAAATCGAACCATTTACCGCTTGTAGTATAGATCTCACTACTTGTACTCCATCCGTCTTAAAATAGATGTCTCAAATTTGTTAGAATTTAAATAAATCTAGACACTATTTAGTATATAAATTCATCCAAATTTTAACAAACTCGTGACATCTATCTTGAGACGGAGGGAGTATAATACATTGTGTTGGAGGTGTACAAGAGGACTCAAACTATATACTGCTTGTATAATTGAGTCCATTTGATTAGCACATAAATATCTTATGTTGAAGTTAAATCTGATAATATTACCTTCACGGCATGCTCCAATGCTGGAGTGAATGCAGTTTCACCCTTAGCCACGAGCTTATCCACCTTATTTTGAGCAACTACCCGTTGGCCAGAGATTCTGAACATGTCGGTGCTCTGGGAAGTCACTATCTTCTCGTTGAATGGCACGATGGCTAGTCCATCATCTTCATGCAGATGTTTGATGACAAACTTCATGGCCTTCTTCAGTAGATCCATTCTCGAAGTCGTACTCGCCCCGGGAGCCGCTTCCATGTTCATGCTACCACTGACATTAAGCAAAGCAACAAGATCAATCGGAACATGCTGCTTCACTGCTGGTGGGGCCTCAACCCGCACCAGCATTGGAAGGAATTCTCCCTGCCGCCCACTTGGGAGCCTGGGAAATTTGGAGGTGACTGTCCCTTTAACATTCTCACCAGCATTACTGATGACCTATACAAGCATAGAAAAAAATTAATGGCTTCAAATCAAACACGAATAATATAAATCCCGAGGCTGAAATATTATGCTCCCTTTTATTGAAAATAGTGTGCACTTTATCAATTATCAGACCAAATATAAGTGGAGGCAGCGCCCCAACTAATGCTCTTGGAACTAATTAATAGTGTAAACTTAATTTTACCCCTATTGATACCCTCGACACCGTAATGAACGGAAGAAGCATAATCCCTCAAAAATGATATAGCTATATATAAATATAAACTCTTATTTTTTGATTGTTCGATGTGCAGAAATAAATATTGACCATTTACACATATTTTACACTCTAGCCAGTAGCCACGGTACGCGAAGTCGGGAACTCATACCTGCTTCCCCATCTTTCCTTGCTTCGCTTGATGGAGCAGGCCAGTGCGCGGAGAGTATATGAAGAACTAGCTAGTGATGCTGTGCTATGTATATATCCTTCATCAAGGGCTGTATATATAGGTACTGACTTGATAAGAACATGCATGCATTTGGATCGACGCCCATTTCCAAAAAAAATGCATTTGGATCGAAAGTCGCCATGTTCATCAGATGCAGATGGCAAATTGGCTGACCTTGCTAACTATAGTCATATTCATCTCACTGAGCCATGCAAGTTCACATGCAGAGTTGGAATCATTTGAGCACCTAATTAGTGTCAGAAGTATATACAGTCATTGCCTATCTGTACTTGGCAGCTACTCTAGCATATATGAATTTAAATCCAGACTTGACCCTGAACACTTCTTACAGTAATGCAATTGAGGCCAATGATGAGCGCGACTCCTTGCATTGGATGCTCATGTAATGCTGGTATTGCAATTTAAATCCGGACTTGACTCTGAACACGTCTTACCAACCAGGCCGCACAAGTTGACCGTAAAGCTAGCTTAACATGGCTTTATTAGCAAAAGATGTGCTTAATTATGGCAAGAACGAGATTATATATTCACCTCGACTACTGGGATAGATAAATCAGGTCGTCGTGTGGTAGGAGCTGGGGTTCTACCGTGTCTAGGACGTAGGTTGTAGGGGAAGGAGGGGAGCTGGCGCGGCCGAGGAGGAGGACGCCGGCGACAGGGCGCCGTGGGGACGGCACAAGGAGGCGGTGGCGGCTAGGGCTAGGAGAGGCCGACTCCTCTGTTTACAACCAGTATTTATGAGCTAAAAATAGATAAAATAAATGGGCTAAGCCCCTAATTGGGCCCATGGTTGGGCCCCCTCCTAGTATATGATAAGCCGGTCATAACATCTCTCCCCGCCTGCGCAAACAGCTCGTCCTCGAGCTGGTAGTCTGGGTAGTGGAGGCAGAAGTCATCGCGCTGCTCCCAAGTGGCCTCCTATGCTGGAAGACCCTCCCACTGAACCAACAAGTACCAGACGTCGCGACGTAGCTGAGCCCGCAACACCTTCGCAGGACTCGGAAGAAGACGCTCATCCGTAGTAGGAGGAAGCGCCGGTGTCGTAGCAGGCGGCTCGCCGCGGTAAGGCTTCAAGAGCCCCACATGGAAGACATCGTGGATGCGGGAACCGGCTGGAAGCTAAAGGCGGTACGTGAGGGTCCCCACACACTCCAAGATGATGAAGGGTCCAGCGTAGCGGGGGGGGGCAGCTTGCGCTTCGCACGCGGGTCTAGTGACTGAGTGGAACGATGCAGGAGACGCAGCCACACCCAATCGCCGACCGCGTATTCCACCTCGCGATGATGTTCGTCGTAGTAATGCTTGGCCAACTGCTGGGCCTGCACGAGGCGTTGTCGCACCTCGTCCAACACCTCATCGCGGGTGCGGAGGAGCTCCCCCACCACCTCCGTCCGAGCCGTCGCCGAGTCCACCGGTAGTATGGGCGGTGCCGGACGACCGTAGACCACCTCAAATGGCGTGGTGCGCAGGGCAGAGTGATAGGAGGTGTTGTAGCAGTACTCCGCCCACGCAAGCCAATCCACCCACGTGCGCGGACGGTCCCCGGTGACACAGCGCAGGTACATGGCGATCACCTTGTTGACCACCTCCGACTGGCCGTTCGTCTGAGGGTGGAAAGCGGTGCTAAACCGTAGTTTCACCCCTGCCATCCGGAAGAGGTCGCGCCACACATGTCTCGTGAACACGGGGTCGCGATCACTGACGATCGAAGCCGGAAACCCGTGGAGGCAGACGATGCCGTCGAAGAAGGCACGAGCCACAGACGCAGCAGTGTATGGGTGGCCGAGCGCGATGAAGTGTGCATACTTGGAGAAGCGGTCGACCACCGTGAGGATAACCGACTTGCCGCCCACCTTGGGGAGGCCCTCGATGAAGTCCATGGAGATATCTGCCCAGACCTGGGAAGGCACCTCCAGCGGCTGCAACATCCCTGCCGGCCGCAAGGTCTCAGTCTTGTTGCGCTGGCACGTCGCACAAGAGCGCACCCAGTCCCGGACCAAGGCCCGATCATCGGGTATATAGAAGTCGGCACGGAGACGGTGGAGGGTCTTCTGAATGCCCTCGTGACCTGCAGAATGGGCCATCAACAACACCTGATGGCGGAGGTCGTCGTGGTCGGGCACAAAAATGCGGCGCCCATGCAAGAGCAAGTCGTCCGCCAAGGTCCATGGCTTGTCCAGCTCGCCTTTCTCCAGTTGCTGCTGCAGGAGCTGGGCGTCGTGTGCCACCTCAGTCGCCCAGCGAATGGCATCTAAGAAGGCGAAAGAGGGCCCCGAGCGGAGGCACATCACCGCCCCCTCGAAGACACTGTCCGCCTCATCATGGTCCGTGTCGCGGCGGGACAGGGCATCCGCCATGGTGTTGAGGCGCCCGGGACGATACTCGACAGTGAAATCGAAGCCAAATAGCTTGCTGATCCACTGATGTTGCGGCACCGTTGACAGCTGCTGGTCCAATAAGAACTTGAGGCTGTAATGATCTGTGCAAACCCGGAACGACCGCCCCCAAAGATATGGGCGTCAGTGGCGCACGGCCTGCACCAAGCCAATGAGCTCCTTCTCGTAAGCGGCGAGCTTGAGATGGCGCGTGGCGAAGGGGAGGCTGAAGTAGGCGAGAGGCCCGTCGCCCTGGTGCAGCACGGCGCCGAACCCCACCCCGGAGGCGTCGCAATCCATGATGAAGGGTCATGTGAAGTCCTACATCTGGAGAACAGGGCCCGTCGTGAGGGCCCCCTTCAGGGCCTCGAATGTCGCGGTGGCCTCGTCGTCCCAGGCGAAGGCGTCACGACGCAGCAGGCGCGTGAGTGGTGCCGCGATGAGGCCGTAGTCCCGGATAAATTTCCGGTAGTATCCGGCGAGGACCAAAAAACCGCAAAGGGCACGTGGCGAGTGTGGTGTCAGCCATGCCGCGAAGGCGGCCACCTTTTCCGCATCCATGGCCACCCCCTTGGCGAAGATGACGTGGCCGAGGTAGGCGACCGATGACGTCCCGAACGAGCACTTCGAGCGCTTAAGGTGAAGATTATGCGCTCGAAACTCGTTGAAGACGATGGCGATATGCTACAGGTGCTCCGCCCACGAGGTGCTGTAGATGAGAATGTCATCAAAGAAAACAAGCACAAACCAGCGCAAGTAGGGGCGAAGGACGTCGTTCATGAGGGCCTGGAACATCGTTGGGGCGTTGGTGCGGCCAGAGGGCATCACCAAGAACTCGAAGTGGCCGTGATGCGTCCGGAATGCCGTCTTGGCGATATCCTCCAGGTGCATGCGCACATGGTGGTAGCCCGACCGCAAGTCGAGCTTGGTGAAGAAGCACGCCCCATGGAGCTCGTCGAAGAGCTCGTCAACCACCGGAATTGGGAACTTGTCCTTGAGCGTCAGTGCATTGAGGGCGCGGTAGTCGATGCAGAAACGCCACGTGCCGTCCGACTTGCGGACGAGGAGGACCCGCGCCGATAATGGCAACATGGAGATCCGGATGATACCCGCGGTGAGCATGAGCGCGCATTGCCGCTCCAGTTCATCCTTCTGCAACTGTGGATAGCGGTAGGGCCGCACGGCCACCGGTGTCGTGTCCAGTAAGAGGTGGATACGGCGATCGTACACCCGAACAGGTGGGAGACCCTACGGCTTGTCGAAGAGGTCGCCGTGCTACTGCAGGAGGTGTGTCAGGAGGGGGTGCTCGACCTCGGCGTCGGTCGTGGAGAGCTGGAGCTGTCGTGCCGGGGTCGTACCCCAAATGCCCTCCCACCGGACGCGGCGGCCCTGGCGCCAGAAGGTCATCATGAGGGTGTCAAAGTCCCATAGGATGGGGCCGAGGGTCCGCAAGAAGTCCACGTCGAGGATGAAGTCGAAACAGCCCAAGTCAATGTCGGTGCACGTGATGGTGAAGTGCTCGTTGTCGATGGTGAGAGGCACATGTTGCGCCAGGCCATGGCACCAAAGACGGTCCCTGTTAGCCATCGTGACGCGGAGATGATCACCACCTGTTGGCTGGAGGTCTAAGCGGCGCATGGTGGTTGCCGGCATGAAGTTATGCGTAGAGCCCGTGTCCAAGAGGGCCACCAAGTGCTCGCCTCGGATCGTCACCAGCAGGAGCATAGTGCGCTCGTGGCGGATACGGGCCAACGTGTGGAGCGAGACCACAAAAGCAGTTGTCGGCGCAGTTGTGGTGACGGGATCGGTCGGCGCTAGCGGATCGCCGAGTGTGTCCACCTCGAATTCGTCGACCGTCTCCAGGTAGAAGAGGCGCGGGCAGATGTGACCGGGTGCGTAGGGATCATCGCAGTTGAAGCACAGGCCGAGGCCACGGCGCTCGAGCTGCTCGACCAGGGTAATTCGTCGGAACATACATGTCGCGGCCGGGGCGATGGCCGCTGACGTGGCCGGATTCGGCCGGTCCGGCCGTGCTGCAGGCGGTGGCGGGCGGGCGTCCTTCGTGTCCCGGTGGCCCGTGCTGCATCGCCTGTGCGCGGCGCTCGTATGCGCGGGCATAGTGCATCGCCGTCTGGAGGTCCTGGGGGGCCTGAAGCTCCAAGTCCACCGGGATGTGGTCCGGAAGTCCCCCAATGAAGAGCTCAGCGCGCTGCTGGCCTGTCACGCCGGGGCATGGCAAGCGAGGGCCTGGAAGTGCTCGGCGAAGTCCTGCACCGTGGTAGTTAAGGGCAGGCGCCCAAGCTCAGCCAGTCGGCTCCCGCGAATCGGTGGCCCGAAGCGGAGGAGACAGAGCTCTCGAAAGCGGTCCCACGGAGGCATGCCGCCCTCGTCCTGCTCGAGGGAGCAGTACCATGTCTGTGCGGCGCCCCGGAGGTGATAGGAGGCCAGCCAGGTGCGGTCGGACGCAAGGGTGCACTGTCCATGGAAAAACTGCTCGCACTGGTTGAGCCAGTTGAGGGGGTCCTCCGGGACGTCGAAGGTGGCGAAGTCGAGCTTGGCGAAGCGTGGCGGTGTCGGGGCAGCGCCGCCATGGCCGTATGGCGCGGCGCGACTGGCGTAGGGCCCCGTGAAACCCGCGGCGGTGGCATCCGGGAGGGTGGGCATCAGTGGCTCCCCGGCTGTCGAGTAGACCGGTAGGGGCGGCAGCAGCTGCACGCCAGGGAGCGCCGGTATCCAGGGCATGGCCGCCGGAACGATGGTGGCGGGCGGCTGCGGCGATGTCGGTGGCCCCTGGGAGCTGATCAGGAATAGACGGATTCCCTGGACGGCAGTGACGAGGTCGTTGATGGCCCCGCTCATCTGCTCGGGGGTGTAGACGACGGGAGTCGGCAACAGGGCCGAAGGCGACGCGATGGCAGCGGCGGTGGTGGCGGCGGCCGTAGTGGCGGGCAGCGGCCCGGCAGGCGTGGTGGACGTGGGCGGTGGTGACGACATGATCGAACAAGAGCTATCTGATACCAAGTTGGTAGGAGCTGGGGTTCTACCGTGTATAGGCCGTAGGTTGTAGGGGAAGGAGGGGAGCTGGCGCGGCCGAGGAGGAGGACGCCGACGACAGGGCGCCGTGGCGGTGGCCCAAGGAGGCGGTGGCGGCTAGGGCTAGGAGAGGCCGACTCCTTTGGGAGTCCGCAATAATGATATGATTATTGCTTCCTCTCTCAGATCCGTTTACAACTAGTATTTATAAGCTAAAAATAGATAAAATAAATGGGCTAAGCCCCTAATTGGGCCCATGGTTAGGCCCCCTCCTAGTATATGACAAGCCGGTCATAACATCGTGTAGAGCCAGCATGTATGTGCTTCTTCCCACATCATTTATTCTATCCTTGCTCCCTTGTTTTTTTTGAAGTACTAAACGGTAGGTGGAGGAGGAAGCCATCAGAGAACATTGGTTTACTTGTGGAAACATTGCCCACATCCACATGATGGTTGTCATGGTTTCATTTTTAGCTAGCGGGAATAGACCAAGACACATTCAAAATTCATCTTAGCTAGCTGGAACCACTCCAATCATCAGTTTTCCAGAAAAGTTTTCGTGGAGGATGACATACATAGTGTCACGTTTTTCTTGGTTTGATCAATTCTTGCTTTCTTAATGAACGCAGTCTGGTGCTTAGAAAATTTTATGTAATACAAAAAACGAAATGTGTTGCCCGACTAATCTAGCTGGCATACAACTGCTGACTAAGAAAAAACAAGACATAAAAGGGTACCGACTAATCTAGCTGGCATACAACTGCTGACCAACTCCCATAAAACAGCGGCTAGGGTTCTAGCCTCCCGTCGGCGTTGCCACTGATCTGCCTCGCCTCCTAGTGGCCTTCGGACCATAGAGTTGTGGTGGATCCTGGTCCTTGTCGGACCATAGGGTTTGTGTCCTACTTAGAGAGGCGTGGGGCGACGGCTCCTTGAAGATGGAATAAAGTCCTCCCTCTAGAAAACATTGTTCCCTAATATTTTGTATGTGTATAGATTTGACCCTCATGTGGATTATAGAGAAGTACACGGGGGACTTGGAGTATAAGAAGTTGTAGAGTCCTAGTCTAATCCGTACATGTATTCTAACATTTCCCCTCAGTCATAGCAAGAGAGAAGCTGACGTTGCGACTGGATTTGAGGTTCGTCGTCTTCTCCTCCTTATCATTATCAACAGTGTCTCTCATGATAATGGCTTACACCCAGGGGTGGTGACTACACGTCCTCTTCTGGTGCCTCTCTTTCTTCCCACGGTCACGACAGGAGTGTCGTGGATGCAGACGATGACGTGAACACTGTTGACTAGAGTTGTTGCCATTGTATAGTTGTAGATGTTGTTGTTGGTGTCGATGTCGAGGTAGCCGATCGTGATGTAGCTGTAGTCGAGGTAGGGTGGTCAATGTCTTAGTCATTGTAGTGGTGTGACCGCCAGTGCCGGAGGCGCAAAAAATTGTGTTTTTTAATGGAGCTGCAATTGTGGACGTTTTGCACCTTTAAGACGTACCGTTGGGGCATCTTACGGATGTCAGACCACACGGTCATAAGTGAGACCACCAGTTTTGCCAGGACTGGCAGAAGCTCACCGAGCACACGACGGTTTTGCCAGGACCGTGTGAGCGCTTGTAGGGTTGTTGATACAGTCTTAGCCGTCGGACGCGGTTGTGGACGCGACCATGCCGTCATCGTGCCTTGCAGTTGTACTGTTAGAGAGTGTTGTAGATGTATGTCAATTGATGAATGCAAGTGCATAGATCAATTTTAGCTAGTTTCAAATTAAAGATATCGAACCCATAGAAAGCTATTGGTAAAGGTCTTTATGCCCCTCGTCACTATCTACCAAAGGTACTTGTAAGATGCTTTTGATTTCAAGGAAAGGATATTTGAAAGGTTATTGGTTGTGTGTTAAAAAGTAATTAAAACAAGTAAAATAAAGGAAGTAACAAGGTTGTGTGAAAGCGTGGTTGAACTCGATAGGGATAAAACGTTCTCGAGGATGCACCTATAGCATGGTATTTTCATTATTAATAATTTAAGATAATATACTTCTGTAGGGGTTCGTAGCATGGAAATCAAAAAATTTCTACCGCATACACACAAACAAGCCAATATTTATCTACTAGATTGTAGCAACGAGTCGATTAGAGTACTAACCCTCGAAGATTCCAAAGCGGTTAACGAGAGTAGATTCTCGTGGGTGATGTAATCGTACACTTGTCGATCTCAAGATCGCGTAGACGATCCTTCCGCTTTGTGTTCGGCAGCTCAAGCAGATGGTCACACGTTCGGTACTCGATGAAGACCTTCCTCTCCCTTGTTCAAGCAGGCAGTGGAGGTTGTAGTTCTCCCCTCGCGATTCCGGCAGCATGATGGCGTGGTGTCGAAAGTAGAGGGAAGATCCTGCAGGGCTTCGCCTAAGCCGGAGCAGGTTATGGTGGATCTAGGGTTTCCGGTGATCTAGGGTTTAGAGGGCCGGGGAGGAGGAGGTGTGGTCGGCGGTGGCTAGAGCGGTGGCGGAGCGAGGAGGTGGCATGGGAGCGGCGGCACTGAGGGGCGGCGGCAGCGGCACGGCGGCTAGGTGGGTAAGGGTTGGTGTTGTGTCTCCTTGGGGCACCCCCTCCCCTCTATTTATGAGAGGAAGGGAAGCTTGGGAGAGGGGAGTTTGAATCCTTCCCCAACTCCCTCTCCTAGTTGGCTTGTGGTGGAGGGAAAGAAGGATTCTTTCCTTCCTCCACCAGGATACATTGTCCCAGTTTGACTTTTCAAACTTGCCTTTTGACTTTCATTTTGGAGCTTAATTTCTTTCTTGCAAATGTCCAACCAAGTGACCTAGGACATGATTCAATCATTCCACTTATCCATGACACATTCATGTAGCCTTCCCATTCCGGTCCGGTAAATATTCTAGACCCTTCTAGAACCTCTCCGATGAAATCATCGGAATCATTCCCGAACTCCGGAATTGGACTTTCCTTATTGATGTCTACACACTTCTATTCTTGTAGACAGTTGTTGGGCCTCCAAGTGCAGAGGTTTGTAGAACAGCAGCAAGTCTCCCTTAAGTGGATTACCCAAGGTTTATCGAACTCAGGGAGGAAGTGGTCAAAGGTATTCCCTCTCAAGCAATCCTGCAATCAAGATACAAGAAGTCTCGTGTGTCCCAAACACACCCAATACACTTGTCAGGTGTATAGGTGCACTAGTTCGGCGAAGAGATAGTGAAATACAAGTGGTAATGGTGCCAGAAAACAGCTTAACGGTGAGGTAAAGACTAAAGCAAGCAAACATGCAACAGATCTAGTAGCAAACAGTGTTTCAATGTTTAGAAACAAGGCCTAGGGATCATACTTTCACTAGTGAACACTCTCTCATATAAATATCCTCTTTTCATGATACTACTCTTAACTACTCTCTGGTTGGACACTCCAATCATCGGTAGGGCTATAACAGCACTCCTCAAAGTCCGCCTTCCACAATCTAGATAACCCCACACTGTCACCTTGAGCGCTAGATGGTTCCAACAAACACCACAATTTCATAGAGACATCCAACTACAAATATAACTCATAAGAAATATTCAATCTAGCCAAAGTGCCGCACATGGTATGCCCGTTGTCACTTTCACACACGTGGGGAAAAGCATAGATCTATTAAATCACAAGGAGTATTTATGTAGACTCAAGCCTAAGTGCCACTATGGTGTGCACGCTGTCACTTTCACACACATGGGGAGAGCAGAGATCTAATGAAGCACTTGAGTAGCAAGGTAGATCTACTTGATTACAAAGCTCATGACCACAAGATCATGCATAGAGAGAGATGAACACATGGATACCGGTAGAGTCCTTAGCCTCGAGGAAGAACTACTCCCTCCTCATCATGGAAATCAGCAACGGTGATGGAGATGGTGGTGGAGATCGATGGAGATGGCTCCGGGGGCACTTCCCCGTCCCAAATAGGTGCCGTAATGTGAGACTTTTGTCCTCGAATCTCCCCTTGATGCAAAGGCTGAGGTTTTCGTGGATTTCTTCTGGATTCCCTAGGGTTTTTGGGTCGGAAGCTTCTTATAGGCGCAGGAATCAAGGTCGGTGGGGGTCCAGGGGGCCCACACCCCTAGTGGGTGCCTCTGTGGCTTGCTCACGCTTAGGGGTGCGCCACCTGGCCGCCTCGCTCTGCTTCGTGGTTCCGTGTTGCTCCAGGAAAAATAATGACTTTGGCTTTTGTCCCGTCCAATTCCGAGAATATTGATTTTCTGCCTCTCTGGAACCAAAAACAGAAGAAAACAGGCAAATGGCACGGTGGCATCTTGTCAATAGGTTAGTTCCAGAAAGTGTATAAAAATACCTCAAAGTGTAGACAAATGATACAAAACAAGCATGGAGCATTAAAAATTATAGATACGTTTCCGACGTATCACTTATATGAATCTAATCCTCCGGACCATTCCGGATATCCTCGTGATATCCCGGATCCCATCCGAGACTCTGAACAACATTCGGTCTCCCTACTTACATTCCATATCTACTAAACAACATTGAATCCTTAAGTGTGTCTCCCTACGGTTCGTGGATTATGCAGACATGAACGAGACTCTTCTCCGATCAATAACCAATAGAGGAATCTGGAAATTCATATGGATCCCACATATTTATACGATTACTTTGCGATCGAATGAACCACTTATATACGATACCAATTTCCCTTTGTCTCGCGATAGTTTACTTATCCGTGGTCTGATCATCGGTATCTCTGCATACCTAGTTCAACCTCGTTACTGAGAGGTACACTTTTCTCGTTCACGTGATATGTGATCCCTTGTGAGCCAGTCACATGCTTGCAAGCTAATTGGATGGCATTCCACCGAGACGGTCCAGAGTATATCTATCTGTCATATGGATGGACAAATCCCACTCTTGATCCATGCGCCTCAACACATACTTTTCGAACACTCAATGCCATCTTTATAACCACCCAGTTACGGTGCAGTGTTTGATGTCATCAAAGCATCCTTCCGGTGATGGTGGTTAGCATGGTATCATGGTCGAATGAATTAGCTTAATATGTATCAGAAAGCTTATAGCAAATGAACTATTGAAATAACTTGATCTTTATGCTACGCTTATCTATAGGAGTATGTCCATCACACCATTCTGCTAATAATATGATCTTGTTGTTAATAACATCTCAATGTTCATGATCAGGAAACCACGATCATCTATCAACCAACAAGCTAGTATTACAAAGAGGCTTTACCAGGGACTCTAATTTAGTTTACAAATCACACAAGTATTAATGTTTCCGGTTAATACTATTATAGCATGAATGTAAACATTTATCATAAACACAAAGATATAATAATAACTACTTTTATTATTTCCTCTAGGGCATATCTCCAACAACTTCTTGTGTCATGAGATGTGTGGAGAGAGCTCCATAATAAGATGTTCACTATAAGGATCGTAGGAAGCCACTTTGTTGAGCCAAGAGTGAGGTCACTGATGAGTGCATATTTGCATCATGTTTTATATTATTATTTTGCATTATAGTGGTAGGATCTTGGTATTTTACGGTGTTTGCCGCGCACCTTTTATCTTTATTTTCACCAGGATCAGGTCAGATGATGGATACGATGAACACAATTCTTGGACCAGTTGTATTGGAGAGAAAAGGAGTCAAAAACAATGTAAATCGCTAATTTCGGAAATATCAATTACACCATAAGAAAACCCGAAGCGATCTGAGGACACATAAGATTTAACGACCAACTATATGGCAGGATTGAAATTTCCGTCCGTATAGTTCCCGTCGTATAGTTGGCACCAACACCGTCTCCTCAAATAGTTTCACCCTGTGCAACTGGATCGGATACGACATACAGAACGACTAGAAATCGCCGAAACCTCACCTCCGGAAGGGATCTGGAGGGGGAACTCATCCACCGGGGATCCATCTTCACCCTACGCAGATCCAGGAGGCTAAGGCATCGATCTTCATCATCAACCACTGCATCACCACCATCTCCATCCCATCTACATCTTGTATAGATCTTGTTGTAATTTCCACTATGTTTTGGGTACTAGATCGACAACCCCAATCAGGTCCAACCTAATCTTTATATATAGGGGTACATGGGTAAATCTAGTGTATACAAGTACCAATACAAAAGGGTATTGTAAAAAGTTATATACACAGTCTAATATAGAGTTTGGACCGATTTAGGCTGATACATGAAATAGTATGAGTTTGGCAAAATATGATGGGTGTATTATTAAACCTCATGGGCGAGTATACATAGGCGTATAGAAAATCATCTTGGAGTACAAGTCAAGTTAGGAATGTCTAGAAACATATCCTAACTCTATCTAAACTCCCGTAGAAACCGAACACTCTAACACTCTGCATTAAGATCCTTCACTCCACCATGCATCAACATCATCGCACACACAGAGAGAGAGAGAGAGAGATTCATTCTTGTAAGGCTAGAGTTGTAAATTCTACTCATACTTTTGCTTAAGAAATTGTATTTGGATATTTCTTCTTATTGTGGCTTGCTATGCTAATATCGGTATGAACCCTATTTATATAATCATTGTATATTAGTGTTATTCTTCTCTAGTGTGCGAGTAAATTCCACTGGGTGGGGAGATGTAGGATATTGGTGATATGTGCTATGCCTAACACTTTTCATCAATTTCTGATAAGTATTATTAATAATTATAGGGTTGAGCATCCATGTTATCTACAATACTTGTTGTCTAATTAAGGGCCTAGACAACATGATGCAGAGACCTACATAGGAAAGCTTGTTTCTTAGCAGATCTACGACCTCCAGGTGAAGGGTGTCGGCCATCAACGAGGATCTAATACAACTCGAGGAGAAAAAGAAGCCATAAAATGTAATGTATTGGTTTGGTCTCACGATCTTAATTGTTGTGCTGACTATTATCAGTGGTAAGCATAACAATAGTATCAAACAATTTCAACAGGAGGACTTTGGTTAGGGTGACTCGCCTATCTATTATTATTCAATATGAAAAATCATTATCACATATACATTCCATTTGGCCCACACATTATCACCATGAATTGAATCTCTTCACTGTTAACCATTTGCACTAACATTCATCATCTTTACTTATATATTATTTATAAATCTCTTTTCAACAAACTTTTCACTACATAAATTGATTTCACCCTTTTCCATTACAATCTCCGTAGTCAATTCACTCAAGACCTCGTCAAAGCTTTTATTGTGCTCTTGCATGCATCAGGTGTCATCCCTAATATAGAGGCACAAAAGATACACTCTCCCTATCTCTCTATTTTAAAGCAAACCCAAAGTAAATTATTAGGAACATTTGAGAATACTATCTTCTAAATTAAAATAAAACTTCTAAAAATATTTCCAAAACTTTCTCTCTCTCCTTTTGTTTCATAGAACAATTGGTGAAAATAAAGAAAAGGAGAAGAAAGTTTGAAGCAAAGGAAGGAGAAAGAAGCCCATGTTTGTCTGAAACACTATTCTTGTACCGTTGTGATAAATACAAAGATTTCTGTTCATTTCTTTTTTTAGGGTAACCGTGAGTTTTATTTATTAGGCGATAGAGTTTTTACAATCATCTAAGATCATCGCCGACACATAGGTCGGAGCTGACACGCGTAACATCCCACACTTCTTACTCTTGCCCACTTGCGCTAGTGTATGCGCAACCCTATTATACTAACGGTTTACTTTCTGAATTGAGATCTCTGGATGAACTCTAAGCAGCTCATGTATCTCCTTATAAATACACCAAAGTGTCGGACCTATCCATAGCATTGGACGCCACAACTTAACTACTCGGAGACAGTCAGTTTCTATAGTTGCCGGCCAGCACTGCAGATCAATGATGTGTTTGAGGCCTTCCAGACATGCACGGGATTCCGCTTCTTCGGCACTTGCACAATTTAGGATATGTTGCCAAGCCGAGAGAATTACAACACCTGCCGAATCCCGCACAATAAGACCCCAACATTCCTCCTTACTTGCACAGTCCCATCCACCATCAACATTTGTTTTAGTCCATCCAGCCTTAGGAGGACGCCAGCTTGAACCACCAACGGTAACAGGTATCGAAGGATCCATCCTGAAAATAGACGCCTTTCCTTTCAAATCAGTTTCTATTGAGGTCACAAATTTGAATGTTTTTGTATAATTCCGAAGATATGGCACATATGCTGATATGGATGCCTCCCAAGTCACCATGAACTATGTTATTTCTATGGTGCCAAACCCTCCAAAATAGAAATAGCAGTTGCGATCTTGATTCATCCGGCACATTTGATATCAGCTGTAGAAACCATTCACTCCATGTATAGTTGAACCTCACTCTCTGACGGTTCACGTAGAGCTTTTGCAGGGGTGCAAAGGACCAAAGCATGGTGAGCATCATTTGGTACTTTTTCTAAACGAAGATGGACATTCTCCATGACCGCCAACGTGTTAGATGTTGCCTTCCACACGAACACTCGGATCTTCGGTGGTACATTCGCCTTCCACAAAATATCCCAAATGGGACGATCACCCAATGACGATGAGTTGGACTGCCCGAAACTCAATCGCTAGAGTTTTGGAGCGAGACCCAATCGGTATGCCGAACGTACAATAATTATGCCAGTATCCTCAAAGTTCCAGGCTACAATGTCCTCTGATGCTCTAGCTGGCAGCTTAATCGGAAAAACTGCCTCAGCATCATGGTGATAGAATATTTTCCTGATTGTTTCCTCATCCCACAACCGAGTTATTGGATTAACCAGATCCGACACCCACCTCAACCTAGAGTGCTCTCGCATTCTAGAGATCTTCAAAGAATCTCCTCGAACTATCCAATTATCCCTCCATATTCGGACTTGCGTCCCAGTTCTAATCCTCCATATAGCACCCTTTTTCAACAATTCTAATCCATGCATCATACCCTACCACGATTGAGAGGGGTTCGGTATGAAAGCTGTGTCCGGTAGATTGATGTTTGGATAATACTGTGCCCGTAGCAAACGTGCACAAAGACTATCTGGATAGTGTATAAGCCACCATGCTTGAAAGGCTAGCAAAGCTTAATTGAACACCCGCAGATCTGGAAAACCGATACCCCCTTGTGATTTTGGTCTCGCCATCTTTTCCCATGATATCCAGTGCATCTGTCTTCGATCATGCTCATCACCCCAGCAGAAAATTTCCGTTCATTTCTAATACACAAACATCCACGATACAAGCATAAAAAAGCAAGTGATAAAAACAAGGTCGGTGATGATATCAAGACAAGAATCACTTTCAAAACTTTGATTACTTCAAACTACTATGTAGAAGACTGCAAGAATTGTGAAGAGGAGTATATGTATATCACGATATGACCACTTACACTATAGGAATGGAAAGCTACGCCGACGGCCGGTCGCTACGCCGACGGCCAAACGTCGGGGCCGTCGGCGTAGCCATCGTCTAGGCCAGCTCTGCCAAGCAGCCGTCGGTATAGAATTGCCCTCGGCATATCCTATGCTACGCCGACGGCTGCCCTCGGCATAGCTATTTTTTATTTTATCTCATTAAACTTTGAAAAATCATAACTAAATCATTCTAATTCGGAAAAATACAAATAATATATCAAAATTTGCAGAAAAATAAGACCTATATATCTACACTCAAATATTACACATTTATAAATAAAAATTAAGTAAAATATAAAACATTATATATAGTTTAAAACGGGCATAAAAATTCAAAAATGATCGAAACAATGTGAAACCTTCGCGTGGTGTTATATTATGTGACATAGTTAGAAGGAAAAATATAAAACTTGGTATATTGATTATGTCTCAAAGAAACCTTCACAAAATGACCTATCTCATTCGAGGTTTATTCTTGGCTTTCTGGTCAAATGACCAATGTTATGGCTAGAATCAAGGCATAGTTTGTGATAATGTGCCCATATTAGGCATACACATGCATCATGGGATAGCGAACAATGTTGCAGAAGGAAGCTTTCCTTTTTGTCGCACCAAAAAGGCATTTTCCATTTTCCGAGCATAAAAAACGGACGGTTTTGTGAAGCAACCACCAAATGGCTAATTCAAAATGGTACCACCACATTTTACAAAAATACTATACCACCTTATGTGGACAATGTCCCAATAAGGGGATCCGAAACCTTTCCGTCCACCTCTGGTGAAAAAGACAAATTCCTGCCGAATCGGCAGGAAGTGGGTCAGATATGAACTACAGGTACAAGATCCGATGCTCATGTTTTTTTACAAAAATCATTTTTAGGTTCACAATATGCTATTTTATCAAAGATCCAATGCAATTTTAGCAAGGCTCGGCCCCGAGCTAAGAATCTTCATGCCCGCCGTTTGACAAAGTTTGACGATAGTTTCAAATGGGCATAAAAAATTCAAAAACGATCGAAACAATGCGAAACCTTCGCGTGGTGTCATATTGTGTGACATAGTTATAAGTAAAAATATCAAACTTGATATATTTATTATGTCTCAAAAAAACCTTCACAAAATGACCTATCTCATTTGAGGTTTCATGTCTTTCGGGTCAAATGACCAATGTTATGGCTAGAATCAAGGCATAGTTTGTGATAATATGCTCATATTGTGCATACACATGCATCATGGGATGGCGAACAATATTCCAGGAGGAAGTTTTCCTTTTCGTCGCACCAAAAAGCCATTTCCCATTTTCTGAGCACAAAAAACGGACGGTTTTGTGAAGCAACCACCAAATGGCTAATTCAAAATGGTACCACCATATTTTACAAAAATACTATACCACCTTATATAGACAATGTCCCAATAAGGGGATCCGAAACCTTTTCGTCCACCTCTGGTGAAAAAGACAAATTCCTGCCGAATCGGTAGGAAGTGGGTCAGATATGAACTACAGGTACATGATCCGATGCTCATGTTTTTTTACAAAAATCATTTTTAGGTTCACAATATGCTATTTTATCAAAAATCCAATGCAAGTTTAGCGAGGATCGGCCCCGAGCTAAGAATCTTCATGCCCGGTGTTTGACAAAGTTTGACGATAGTTTAAAACGGGCATAAAAAATTCAAAAACGATCGAAACAATGCGAAACCTTCGCGTGGTGTCATATTATGTGACATAGTTATAAGTAAAAATATTAAACTTGATATATTGATTATGTCTCAAAAAAACCTTCACAAAATGACCTATCACATTCGAGGTTTCTTGGCTTTCGGGTCAAATGACCAATGTTATGGCTAGAATCAAGGCATAGTTTGTGATAATGTGCCCATATTGTGCATACATATGCATCATGGGATGGCGAACAATGTTGCAGGAGGAAGTTTTCCTTTTCGTCGCACCAAAAAGCCATTTCCCATTTTCCAAGCACAAAAAACGGACGATTTTGTGAAGCAACCACCAAATGGCTAATTCAAAATGCTACCACCACATTTTACAAAAATACTATACCACCTTATATGGAAAATGTCCCAACAGGGGTATCCGAAACCTTTCCGTCCACCTCTGGTAAAAAAGACAAATTCCTGCTGAATCGGTAGGAAGTGGGTCAGATATGAACTACATGTACATGATCCGATGCTCATGTTTTTTACAAAAATCATTTTTAGGTGCACAATATGCTATTTTATTAAAGATTCAATGCAAGTTTTTCTTTTCATCGCACCAAAAAGCCATTTTTCATTATCCGAGCGCAAAAAGGGAATTTTCTAAAGCAACCACCAAATAGATAATTCAAAAAACGGAGGGTTTGTGATTAGTTGATATGGATATCATATTTGGATTCCTCTCATTTTTCTGATCAATTTAGACATATTATTTATTAAATTCTGATTTACAGATTTAAAGATATTAATTATTCCATATTAAATAGAAAAATAGAAAAAGTAAAATTATTATATTTTTATTTGAATTCAATAATATTTTTACTTATTTATTAATGTTTACTTAGATAATTGTTTGTAATTTCAAAAAATACAAACATGTGACATGTTGATATAAGGGTTAATAGGATTGATATCATAGTATTGACAACAATGTATGAATTACTTTGCAGAAACAGATTCTGAAGGAACGAGAAAGTTAAGCGTGCTGGAGCTAGAGTAGTATTAGGATGGATGACCGGCCGGAAAGTTTGACCAAGACTGCAATTTAATTAAATATTAAGTGTAATTAGTGTCAAAAATGTTCGAAGTGAGAGATTAACGAGTCAAACAATTCAAAGATTCAAAAAATTGAGAAAAAAAATAAAATAAAAAATTATTTTTAAAAAAAAATGTTTTACAACCTGTCGACAAGCTATGCCGACGGCCGCTACGTGCTCCGCCGAGAGAGACCTTTGCCGAGGAGGCTACGCCGAGGATAGCCGTCGGCGTACCATACGCCGACAGCTTTTTGCCCTCGGCGTAGCGCGCGCGTCCTGTAGTGTTATGGTAGTCACTAAGCGACCTAGAAATGAGAAATGACAATGTCATTACTTCAAACTACTGGTAGAAGACGGCAAGCGTTGCGAAGAGCAGGACTAAACGTATGGCATGATTACAAAAAGGAGTATTTTGACCTACGTGCAATGCTGTTTTGCATCGTGAGTATTCTGATCTAATTGCATTGTTGTTTTCCACCATGGGTGTTAGTGCACATCAGGCAGAACAAAAAGGAGAGACCCAGAAGATGTGTTACATGCATGGATGTGTTACACTCGCACAAAACCATTTACATGCGCCATTGCAAGTTCTGAAACAAAAACATACATACCACTACCAGTACATGAAGAAACAATTTGGCGTGAAACTTAAGCATGGAATCTGAACGTGTGTGATGAGCTGATCTATACTAGTGTGGTATGCACACCGACTCACCGAGAGCCAACAACATGCACTGTATGTCACGACATGTCAGTTTGCAAAAGCTCATTAATTAGCCTTTAAATATTTTCTTACAATTGGTACTCCTTTAAAGAGTAACTTCTTTTCTTTGTACTATGACAGAGACATTTGTTAGCCTTATTATTTGCGAGCATCTTGATGTAAATAATTGCAGTTATCAGAAAGATTCGTAAGTCCACGCATGCTTCCCCCAAAACGTCACCGGAATGAATGCATGTATTCAAGCTAGACCGCCGACATGAAGTTGTGGATCTTTGCGCACTCTTGGGAGACGATGGTGGCGGTGGTGGGGCTATGCTCGAGCACAACCTCATAACCATCGGCCCATCCTTCCATCCCGGGTGCCATCACCTGCCAGAAGAGACCCCCGGCGCTCGGCCCACCCTCCTGCACGGACGCATAGATGGCATCGTACACCATGCGGAAGTAGTCATCTCGCGCCGCCACTGTGTAGCCGTTGGATCGAGCAGACCAGCCGAACTCCGACACGAGCAGTGGCTTCTGTAGCTCCTTCGACGCATCCTCGATGTGTTAAGCCATCCACTTCTTCATGAACTCCACCCGCGTCTCGTTGCTCGACCTCGAAACCCATTGTTCGGGATAGGAGTGGATGGTGGCGAAATCGATGGTGGGTATGCGGTTATTGGAAATGAAATCTGTGCCGACGGTGTAACCCGGGTTGAACTTCTTGCGGTCGGGCACGGAATCCCCGTAGAACCCCTCGAGGCCGATCTCCACCATGTGGTTGGGGTCGATGGACTTGACGTAGGAGGACATCAAGGTGATCCAGCCCTGCAGAGTCTTCCCCGAGAGGTCCCTCAGGAGGCGAGGCTCGTTCATAAGCTCCCATGCAAAGATGGTGGGCTCATCTTTGTACGTCACCCCTGTGAATTTGTTGACCCTCGTGAGGACCCTCTGTTTCACATACACACAAGTTAGTAACACGCATATACTGTAGAACATAGGAATAAAAACATACTGTAAATTATGTTGCATCGGCACAGACATACCCCTTTTGGAAGAAAAAAAACGTAAGATGTAAATTATGATCGAGCGCGTGATGGCAGCTGAATATGCAGTGTTACTTTTCCTAGGGAAACACAGACGATTATTAGACGTGTGTGTGCGGATGGACAGACCTTGACGTGGTTCATGTAGAAGCGCTGGGTGAGGCCGTCGGTGAAGAAATCTTCGTCGGAGCTCAGGTAGTGGCCCTGGTCTCTAGCCCACTGCACGTACTGTCTCTTCCCGCCCAAGTCGCTCCAATTGTTCACCAAACTCATGATCAAGTAGATCCCTCGTTTCTTCGCTTCCGCGATCACGAAGTCAAGTCCCTGAATATATTGAAAAAAAGAAAAAATAGAGAATTAGTTATTACCACAGGCAGATATAGCGTATGTCACTGTTCAGTGGCAAACCCAGAACAAGTTACGGGTGAGGGCAAATCAACTGACTAGGAGCATTTCTTGAATAAATTATAAAATCTGAAGAAATTTCTTTCAAATATGAACAAATACTACTTGGGTCCACCCACGAACAAGTATAAGAATTCAAAATTTTGAGTGGTTACACTTGGGTCCACCTATGTTCATCTTTTTTTGATGGAATGTTACCGTTCTATTTTTTCATCATGCATGAGTTGGCATAAATTAATTTCGTTTGAGATGTTTATACTTTACAGCCCCGGTCCATCTCTACCATTGGAAACTTTTTACCACTAGGATACAATGGAACCTTTTTAATGGACAAGACTAATGGGACAAAAAATTAATAGGCAATACATAGCATTTAAGACATTCTTAGGAAGATAAGCGTAGCAGCTAATTACTGAACGTACGAAATTAGTAGTATTCGTGTCCACCTAGTTAAACCGTACTGCACCACAATTTTAACGTACGAAATGAATGAGATTCAACTGACGACATGTCTATCTTTGGCGTGTATTAATCTGCTCTCTATCCTCTCAACGCGACATGCATGTACGACGTACCTTGAACGTGTCCTCGTTGTACACGCCGGGGCTGATCTGCAGCGGCCGGTTGCTGCCGCCGTCGTTGAAGGCCATGGTCCTGACGAGCGTGGCGCCGAGGCGGGACGCCTGGTCCAGCGTGGCGATCACCTTGCTCCGGTCGGCGGCGTCGGACCCCATGTACATGAGCCAGTACGCGTTGAACCCGTTGGAGTAGAACGGCCGGCCGCCCACCATGAACCGCGTCCCGTTGGCCCTCACGAACCCGCCGGCGGCCCTCCTGGCCTCGTCGTCTTCCCCGGCCGCGAGGGCCAGGACGGCCAAACACGACGCGATTAGTAGTAGCCGATGCTCGGTGTTGATCCTCCCCATGTCTAAATACACGAGACCGAACGAGTAAATAGCTACGAGTACTATACTATAGCGTGGGCGGTGTAATCTTTGTGGTGATCGAAACTGCGGGTCTGCGGCGTATATGTTGTACATGGAGTGCTCACCTTATATAGGCTGCAGCAGGCAGCAGGGTTTTTTTTTTTTGGTGCAGGGAGCAATTCCTATTCTCCGCTGAGCGACCTGATGTTGGGCCGGGCCCATTTAGAGGTACCAGGTTTTCTATTTTTTCTTTTCTGTTTTCTATTTTTTCTTTTTGTATTTTTATGCTGAACAAATGTTTACTTTGTCGACAAAACATTAGTAATTTTTCCTTGTTCAAGTGAAATAATTTTTGATTACAAAATCGTTCAAATAACATAAATATTCATATTCAAAAATTATTTAAATAAGATAAATGTTATTTATTGAAACAACGTTTAAATGAGATAAAATGTTCTTATAGAAAAGGTGTTCAAACAAAACAAATGTTTATATTTTCAAAATCGTTTAAATAAGAAAAATGTTCTTACTAGAAAACCGTTCAAGCTATTGATGAAAAACATATATTTCATGTGAACATTTTCTAAATCACGTGAAAAATATTTTAAACTCTAAAAGCTTTCTTACCAATGCACAGAGGCGGATACAGGGAGGGGCGAGGGGTGGCCAGGGCCCCCTATGTCTCGGCCCCCCTCAAGGATATTTAGCAGGGGCTAACACTAGTTTTAATGTTATACTGCTAATCCTAATGCTCTGTCTAGCCTAGACCAATATGTACAATATGCTCATTGCTGAAGCTCAATCCTAAAAAATTAGCTATCAAGGGATAATATATTGCTATTGAAGAATCGTCAAGACCAAAGATCGATCAACTGATCCATGAGACGTATTTGAATTTGTGCTCTACTCGGTTTCCCTCGACAATTTACGCGGCTTATTTCTCCCTTCTCCGCCTCCACCATGGTGGCGCCTACTTAGGATTATGGAGTCATTGGTTGAGCGTCATCATCAGGATCAGGATTTTGTATCTAGGTGTTGTTGTGTCCGTGATTACCGATTAGCGAAGGCATAAAGCATAACTCCCGCATGTCTAGAAACTATCAAATACGGCATGCTGTCACCACACATCATGCCCAATTCGTGAATTGATCGCTCTAAGGTATGATTTTAAATATATTGCATGTTGGCTACTAGAATTGCTAGTTATATATATTACCCTATCTAATATAAAAAAATTCTCAGATCAATTGCGGATTATATACACCGGCATTTTTTATGAATTATTTAATGGTTAACTAATTATTGAGTTATTGATTTATTTGATAGGTCTGGGAAAATATCTACTCTCAAACTAGTAGAATGTAGCTTGCTTTTTTATCATCAAACATATAATGTTATAGTTTGATATCCATAGTATACACTAGAAGAATTTATATACTATCATGTTTATCTCTTTTATGGTGAATTTCTTCTTTGCCCCGCATGCTCATATACTAAATCCGTCCTTTGATTTATTTAGTATTCATATACAACCTTATATAGTAATTCGTATTTATAAAGAACATTTCTGTAAATTTTACCGTTCATGAGATCATAGACCTGTTTGATGGGTTTGTAGTCGTAAAGAAAATAAAATGAAACTTTTAGTTGTAGAACATGCATTCGGATAACAATTCAATATATACTTAAGATTCGATTTAGTTTTGTTGTATACCAATTTTATTGCCACTATCATCTCGGCCCCCCTATGGTCAATCCGCCCCTGCCAATGCAGCCCAATAGGAGAAGAGGTTTTATTTTTTATTTTTTTCTCTTTTTCTCCTTCCCTTTTTTTATTTGAACATTTTAAAAGTTCTCAAAAAATTATATTTAACATTTTCAAAATCTAAAAATAAATTTAAATATGAACAAATTTTAAAATCTCAACATTTTTTTCATCTAAACACTTTTTTCAAAACTAAACGATTTTCAAATCTGAACATATTCAACATCTAGTCATTTTGAAAATTTGATTTTTTTTCAAATCTCAACATTTAAAGAAAAGGTAAAAGAGAATAAAAACTGAAAAAGATAACATGGGAGAAAAAGGAAAGAAAACATAATCAAATAAGAGAAAAAGAAAAAAGAAGAAAGAAACAAAAAGGGAAAAAGAAGTTCACAGGAAGATCCTGAAAAAATAAGAGATTGGTAGATCATGTGCCGACGTAAGCCGACAATCGGGCTGAGATCCCCATCTCTTTACATGGTCTTTTGTAAGTGGGTACAAGAAGAAAGCAACACACTACCACACGCATATATGACTTTTCAGAAGCTGGTTAATTTGCCTTTTAATCACTTTGTTACAATAGCAGCTGCTATATCTTGGTATGATACATAAATATGTTAGCCTTATTTGTGAGCATCATGACGTAAATAACTGTTGCATCTATCTAAATGACTTGTGAGTCCTTGCTTACTCCAAGGATGCTTCGCCCAAATGGGCATGCGTCGTAATGAATGGGTGCAAATTATGCCACCGGCGTGAAGCCATCGATCTTTGCACACTCTTGGGAGATGATGGCGGCGGTGGTGGGGCTGCTCTCAAGCACAACCTCATAGCCATCCGTCCATCCGTCCATCCCGGGTGCCATCACCTGCCAGAAGAGACCCCCAGCGCAAGGCCCACCATCCTGCACCGAAGCATAGATGGCATCGTACACCATGCGAAAGTAGTCGTCCCGCGTCGCCACTGTATACCCATTAGACCGCGCGGACCAGCCAAACTCCGACACGAGCAACGGCTTCTGCAGTTCTTTTGCGGCGTCCTCGATGTGGGACGCCATCCACTTCTTCATGAAATCCACCTGCGCCCCGTTGCTCGAGCCAGAAACCCATTGGTCAGGGTAGGAATGGATGGTGGCAAAATCAATGGTGGGGATGCGGTTGTTGGAGATGAAGTCGGTGCCTACGGTGTATCCCGGGTTGAACTTCTTGCGGTCGGGCACGGACTCGCCGTAGAACCCCTCGAGCCCGATCTCCACCATGTGGTTGGGGTCGATGGACTTGACGTAGGCGGACATCAGGGTCACCCAACCCTGCATAGTCTTCCCGGTGAGGTCGCTCTGGAGGCGAGGCTCGTTCATGAGCTCCCATGCGAATATGGTCGGCTCGTCCTTGTACGCCACTCCGGTGAAGGTGTTGACTCTCGTGAGCACTCTCTGTTCCACATAGATAAACACAACTTAATAACACGTACACAAGGGGAGAAAGCGTATGTGTTGCATCATCCACACTTACACAAGGAAAAAAAAAGTATAGTCATACACGGTGCATTGGCACGTACACAAGATGTCAATTATGATCGAGCTTAGTTAACGTGACGGCAGTTGAACATGCAGTGCACGCTATCAGTTTTTTTAAGGGAAATGCACGCGATTAGACGCTTGAGTGCACGTACGGTCGGACCTTGATGTGGTTCATGTAGAAGCGCTGGGTGAGGCCGTCGGTGAAGAAGTCCTCGTCGGAGCCCAGGTAGTGGCCCTGGTCTCTGGCCCACTGCACGTACTGTCTCTTCCCGCCAAAGTCACTCCAGTTATTCACCAGGCTCAGGATCAAGTAGACCCCTCGTTTCTTGGCTTCCGCGATCACAAAGTCTAGTCCCTGAATAGTACGTTGAAACAGACAACATAAAAAGATTAGTTACCAAATGCCGGTATACATACGTCATGTGTACATGTCACGGTTCATCACGAGTTGGTACAAGTTAACTCCGTTTGAAATGGCCCACGATAGGAAAGTCTTTTCTTTTACAAGGTCTATCATAGGAAACTTTTACCACAGGGATAATACAATGGAACCTTTTTAATGTACAATACTAAGGAGATAATTAATAATAAGCAATCAATACGTAACATTAAAAACGTGTGGTAACAATCTGTTAAGAAGATAAGCTTAGCAGGGAGTACTCCGTAATAATTATTCGTGTCCATCTAGTTAAACCCTACTTACTAGCAATTCGAACGTTGCGATATATATGGTACAAAATCAATGATATTCAGGTGACGGTATAGCTATCTTTGGCGTGTAATTAACCTGCTCTCCGTATTACTACGCTTTTGAACGCGTTGCAGTTAATATATGGTACGAAATCGATGGTATCCAAGTCACGGCATGGCTATCTTTGGCGTGTAATTAATCTCCCATGACCCATCTAATCCTAGCTGAGCTAGCTCTGCCGTTCAGCGTGACATATGCATGTATATACGCAGGTACGTACCACGAAGGTGTCCTCGTTGTACACGCCGGGGGTGATCTGCAGGGGGCGGTTGCTGCCGCCGTCGTTGAAGGCCCAGGTCCGGACGAGCGTGGCGCCGAGGCGGGACGCCTGGTCCAGCGTGTCGACCACCTTGCTCCTGTCGGCGGGGCTGGAGCCCATGTACATGAGCCAGTACGCGTTGAACCCGTTGGAGTAGAACGGCTGCCCGCCCGCCATGAACCGCGTCCCGTTCGTCCTCACGAACCCGCCGGCCGGCCTGCCCTTCTCGAGCTCCTCCCCGGCGCCCGGAGCCGGGGCGGGAGCGGCGGCTTCGTTGTAGCTCGGTGCCGGAGCAAAGCCTTCCCAGGGGCTAGGGGCAAAGGCGGCGCCGGCGTGGATGGTCGTCGGCAGGCGCGCGCCGGCCGCGAGGGCCAGGAGCACGGACAAGCACGACACGATCAGCGTCAGCCGCCGCGCGTTGCTGATGCCCATTGCTGTGTAGTATGCGAGACCAGAGCTGCTGGCTACGTTCGACGGCACGACCGATTAGGAGGGTGCAATCTCTGCGACGATGGTATATTGTGCATGGAGCACGCGCGTTATATAGGCACACGTACGGGTCATTGCGTGGCGAGGCGAAACAGGCAGCAGGTGGTGCAGGCCGGGCCGGGGTATATATGGTACCGTGCCGACCCTTGTGTCGCCTTGCGTTTGCGTCGCGTGCGTGCCTAGCGCTCCAGGGTCGATTCCGGATTTCTGGCCGGTGTGTCGTCTTCACGAATAAGCTCGCTCCAGCATTGCCACGCAATGAGTCTGTAGATCAGGATCGATGGATGGAAGAACCGATCGAGATCAAGACTCGAGAGGGCGTTGCGTTTTCCCAACAATTGGAGAGGCCGTTACGGTGGAGGTGAGATGAAGTACGTATGTTCCATTCTTGATCGGCGGCGATCGCTCGTCACGGGGAAAGCATGTGCGTGTAAAGGGGGCGGTTGTTTGTTCTGATCCCACACCCCGGGGGTGATAGAATACGTATTCATTGTATATACGTATACGTGTTAGGTCTTGTACATATGCCTAACCGACTGTAACTTGTATTGTAACTTGGTCATATATATATGAGGAGATACAAGCCGGCAAGGTTAAGCCGAGCGACCCACCAATCTAAACTTCCGCTTATTCTGTTATGGTATCAGAGCATTTACGCTCCTCACCTAGTTTGCCGCCGCCGCGATCTACATCGCCGTCGCCGCCGTCTCCCACGCGCGCTGTCGTATTCCAGATGGCCACAGAATCCACTTCTTCGTCGACTGCGGCGCTTGCTCCTTCGTCGACTGCGGCGCTCTCCTTGTCGCCCGCGACGGTCACCACTGCACCGTCTGCGTCATCCGCGCTGCCTCCGTTCTCTGCGCCGGGTCTTTCCTTATCCACCGCGGGCCAATTCCCGCCTGGATCGGAGCTCTTCACCGCCCCGCTCGTCGCCGTGTCGGCGAGCGCGTCATCGAGTGGCATATCTCCTGCCATGTACGCGGGCCTCCAGCCGGGCGCCTATGCTGGGTACGCACCCGGCGCGTCGGGTGCTGTCGCTGGGTACCAGCCCGGTGCGTTTCAGCTAGCTGAATTTCAAGCTACTCTCCAATCTCAGTCGGGACAACATGCACCTGTAGCATCCGGATACCAGCAAGTTCCTGTAGCTCCCGGATACCAGCAAATTCCGGGTCTCACTCATGGCTTCCAGAGTCTCGCGCAGTCTATGGGGTTACCACCCATTATCAATATCAGCTCGTCGATCACGATTAGGCTGACAAGCGAGAATTATCTGATATGGAGGGCTCAAGTTGGTCCTCTCCTTCGAAGTCAACTCCTTATGGGGTACGTTGACGGCTCGTCGATGTGTCCGGCCGCACACACTGTCGTCGAACGTGGCGGCGTCATGGTGCCACAGCTCAACCCTCTACATCAACATTGGGTTCAGCAGGATCAGGCTATCCTCTCTGCCTTCGTCTCTTCAATGACGGAGGGCGTTGTTGGCATGGTGATGTTTGCTGCTACTTCCCAGGAGGCATGGGAGACTCTCGCTGGGGCTTTTGCTGCAACTACCGTTGCTCGCTCCTCTGGTATTCGTCAGCAGATGGCTGAGCTCAAGAAGAGGGACACAACCGTGACTGTCTATTTCCACAAAATGAAGGCCCTCTCTGATGAGTTGACGAGCATCGGGCAACCTCTTCGTGACACGGAGTTCATCTCCTACCTCCTCGCTGGTCTCGGGCATGAGTACGACGCACTCTATCAGGTTGTCAATGCCCGCACCACGCCCATGCCGATCCGCGACCTATATGCACAACTTCTCACCACGGAGCAACGCCAGTCTTCACGTCGTGCGGAAACGGGCCTGCACTATCCCGCGGCCCACTTCTCCAGCGCTCCGGTCGCCTCGTATGGTGCAGCGGCCCACGTTGCCGCGTACGGCGCACCACGCGGTGGCGGCTCCCGCCCTACTCACCGTCCGGACGTGCGTCCCCAGCAGCCCAACAACCAGGGATTCCGGCCTCCATCCACGAACCCATCTGGGAAGTCCAACAATGGGCGCCCCACTATTGTGTGTCAGCTCTGCGGCATCCATCGACACACAGCTGCAAAATGCTACAAACGGTTCAATAAAGATTTCCTTGGAATTGGGAATGATGGGAGCAACACGGAGCGCCAAATCGCTATGGCAGCCAATGCCGTCTCATATGGTGCCCATGGAGGACAGGTGACGACTGTAGACCCGGCATGGTATGCGGACTCAGGCGCAACACATCATGTCACTCACGAGCTTGAGAAGCTCACCACCAGGGAGCCCTACTACGGCACCGAGCAAGTCCACACGGCAAATGGAGCAGGTATGCGTATTTATAATATTGGTCATGCTCGTCTACCTACTCCGTCATCTAAGCCACTAAATTTAAATCATGTTCTTCATGTTCCCAATGCCCATCACAATCTTTTGTCTATGAGTAAACTTTCACGTGACAATAATGTGTTTATTGATCTTCACCCTCATGATCTTTTTGTAAAGGATCGGGACACGAGGGAACCCATTCTTAGAGGTCGGTGCCATGGTGGTCTTTATGAGATTAAAGCTCCTGTCATCAAGCAAGCGCTCAGCAGTGTCAAAGTGTCACGTGATATGTGGCACAGTCGCTTAGGTCATCCAGCTTTGCAAGTCGTCCAGCATGTTCTTCATAGCATCCATCACAGAGTCAAATAAAAATAAGAGAGTTTGTGATGCCTGTCAGCAAGGGAAGAGTCATCAGTTGCCCTTCTCTTTGTCTACTCGTGTAACAAAATTTCCATTAGAGATCATTTATTCCGATGTGTGGGGCCCTGCCCAAACTTCTGTTAGTGGACATCGCTTTTATGTGAGTTTTGTTGATGCTTACAGTCGTTTCACTTGGCTCTATTTACTTAAGCACAAATCAGATGTCTATGATGTGTTTCTGCAGTTCCAAATGAAGGGTTTCGCAGCATAGTAAATCAAAATTTTCTACGGAAGCGAACAGAAGGAAAGCCAAGATCTAATCTAGGAGATGCAAACAACGAGAGAGATTGGATTAGATCTTCATACCCTTGAAGATTTGCACAGCGGAACGTTCGTCAGAACGTGGGTGATGTAGTCGTACTCGCTTCTCCTCCTCGCGATCCGATCCGATCTAGCACCACAAGTGGCGGTGCCTCCGTGAGATGCACACGTGCAGCACCTCGACGTCTCCTCCTTCCTCGGACCAGCAAGTAGGGTGGAGAGATGGATTGGATCTACAACACGACGGCGCGGTGTATATGGTGGAGAATTTCTGCGTGGGGCTTCGCCTACAAACAATCGGGAGGGAGAGAGGAAGGCAAGAGGCAACTGGGTTTGGAGGAAGGTGTAAGGGGGGTGTGAGAGGGGGCGCACCAGCCCTCTATATATAGAGGGGGGTGCGGCCAGACCTAGCCTCTCCTCCAAGCCTATCTCTAGTTTAAACAATTTAAACTCTCCCTTATCTAGAAATCCTATCTTATCTTATCTCTAGTTTAAACGATTTAAACTCTCTAGGATCGGCTGGGCCCTATGGGGCCTTGTGCCCCTGGCCCAATGCGGCCAGGACACTCCCTCATAGTCCCATGCCCCCTCCCGGAAGGTGGGACCACGTTGGCCCCCTTCCGGAAGGTTCTAGAAGCTTCCGATACAATACCGATTAACCCGGAACTATTCCAAACTCCAAAAACTGCACTGCCTTATATGAATCTTATTCTCCGGACCATTCCGGAACCTCTCGTGATATCCCGGATCACATCCGAGACTCCGAACAAAAAATTCATAAACCAATTATCCAATCTATCCTAGCGTTGAGACACGTTAAGTGTGTGACCTAAGAGTTCGAGAATATGCGCACATGATCTTCTATCAATAATCAGCAGTGCAGGCACCCATATTGACTCCCACACATTCATCGATGATCATATAGGATGAACCACGATGCCAGGATTCAATCAATCCCATATATATATTCCCTTCGTCTCGCGATATTTTACTTGCCCGAGATTCGATCGTCGGTATCGTCATACCTAGTTCAATCTCGTTCACAGCAAGTACTTTACTCGTTCCGTAATCCGATATCACTTTGTGATCAACTCCTTAACCACATGCTTGCAAGCGGTGTTGATATCGACACGAGTGGGCCAAGTATATCTCTCCGACTTGGGAGGGACAAATCCCATCTCGATACATACAACCCAACAGATACTTTCCGATCACCTGAGAGACACCTTTATGATCACCCTCTCATAGGATGACGTTTGATGACCTCAAAGCTTTCTTCCGATATCAAGGAGTTGTATTATCTCATGGTCTAAGGAATACAATATTTGACATAAGAAAAACTTCGCAAAGACGAACACGATGACACGATCTAATTGCTTCGCTTAGTTTGGGTCTATCCACCACATCCTTCTCTAGTGATATGATCTCATTATCAATTGACAACTCATGTCTATGGTTAGGAAACCTTAACCATCATTGATCAATGAGCTAGTCCATAGAGGCGTACTAGGGATACGGTGTTGTTCACAAACCACACAAGTATTAAAGTTTCCACTTAATACAATTCTAGCATGGAATATAAACTTTATCATGAACAAGAATTATAATAATAACATCTTTATTATTGCCTCTAGGGCATAATTTCAACAGTCTCCCACTTGCACTAGAGTCAATAATCTAGTTTACATTTGGCAACAATCTTACACCCATGGCACTAAGGTGCTGATCATGTTTTACACGTGGAAGAGGTTTAGTCAATGGATCTGCGACATTCAGATCTGTATGTAGTTTGCTGATCTTCAGATCTCCATCTGCTATATAATCTTGGATTATATGAAACTTGCGGTTGATATGCTTGGTCTTTGGATGATATCTTGGTTCCTTAGCGAGTGCTATGGCGCCAGTGTTGTCACACAATATCTCCAGTGGGTCCAATGCACTTGGAACCACGCCAAGCTCAGTGATGAAGTTTCTGATCCAAACTCCTTCACTTGACGCTGCAAAGAGCCATGTATTCCGCTTCTCTGTAGATCCATGACCACGCTTTGCTTGCGCTTCTCGACTCACAGCTCCTCCATTCAAAATATACACGTATCCCGTCCGAGATTTAGCATCATCCTTGTCGATTGTAAACTAGCATCGACGTAACCTTTTAACGACAATGTTCATCACCCCCATAGACTAAGAACATTTCTTTAGTCCTATTTAGGTACCTTAGGATGTTCTTTACGGCTGTCCAGTGTTCCACTGCTGGATCTCTTTGTTATCTGCTCGTCAAACTAAGAGCTTTGGACACATCGGTCTAATACACAGGATGGCATACATGATGGAACCTATGGCCGAGGCATAAGGCACTTTGCTCATAGCTTCCCTATCATTTACCGTAGCTGGACACTGAGCCTTGCTCAATATCTTACCTGACAACATAGGCACTGAACCTTTCAATGCCTTATCCATTCTGAACCTTTTCAAAACTTTGTCTAGGTATGTACTTTGGCTTAAAGCTATCAGGCGTCTTTGTCTATCTCTATAGATTTTGATGCCCAATATATAAGACTTCACCTAGGTCTTTCATTGAAAACACTTGTTCAAATAACTCTTCACATCGTTAAGCATGTTGATGTCATTTCCAATAATCAATATGTCATCCACATATAGTACCGAAGCGTCACCGAGCTCCCACTCACTTTCTTGTAGATGCAAGCTTCAGAGCAATTTGGAACAAATCCAAAGCTCTTGATCACTTGATCAAAACGAAGGTTCCAACTCCGAGATGCTTGCTTGTCCATAAATGGAGCTGAAGTTTGCATACTTTATCGCATCCTTAGGATCGACAAAACCTTGGTTGCATCATATACAACTCTTCATCAATGTTGCCATTGAGGAAAGCAGTCTTGACATCCATTTGCCATATTTCATAATCATGAAACGCAGCAATTGCTAATAAAATCCGAATGGACTTAAACATCGCTATGGGAGAGAAAGTCTCATCGTAGTCAACACCTTGAACTTGTCGAAAACCTTTCGCAACAAGCCGTGCTTTATAGACGGTAACATTACCATTCGCGTCCGTTTTCTTCTTGAAGATCCATTTGCACTCAACGGCCTTTCGTAGCTAGGAGGTCCACCAAAGTCCATACTTGGTTTTCGCTCATGGATCCCAATTTGGATTTCATGGCTTCTAGCCATTTCTCAGAGTCTGGGCTCATCATCGCTTCCTCATAGTTCGTAGGTTCGCTGTCTTCTACTAACAAGACAGTCAAGACAGGGTTGCCGTACCACTCAGGAGGGGCACGCGACCTTGTCGACCTGCGACGTTCAGTAGCAGCATCGTCCGAAGCTTCATGATCCTTGTCATTAGCTTCCTCTATTGTTGGCGCAGTGACCTTGGAACAATTTCAGGTGTGCTCGCTACTCTCCAATTCAAGAGAAGGTTCAATAACCTCGTCTAGCTCTACTTTCCTCCCACTCACTTCTTTCGAGAGAAACTCCTTCTCAAGAAAGGAACCGTTTTTTGCGACAAACACTTTGCCTTCGGTTTTGTGATAGAAGGTATACCCAATAGTTTCCTTAGGGTATCCTATGAAGACGCATTTCTCCGCTTTGGGTTCGAGCTTGTCCGGCATCAACTTCTTGACGTAAGCTTCGCATCCCCAAACTTTAAGAAACGACTTAGGTTTAGCACCAAACCATAGTTCATACGGTGTCGTCTCAACGGATTTAGATGGAGCCCTATTTAAAGTGAATGCAGCAGTTTCTAATGCATAACCCCAAAATGATAACGGCAAATCAGTAAGAGACATCATCGATCGGACCATATCTAATAGGGTTCGATTCCGGCGTTCAGACACACCATTGCGCTGTGGTGTTCGGGCGTGAGTTGTGAAACGATTCCACTTGCCTTGAGATGCGTGAGAAAATCATAACTCAAATATTACCCCACGATCGGATCGTAGAAACTTAATCTTTCTGTTACGATGGTTCTCTACTTCATTCTGAAATTCTTTGAACTTTTCAAACGTTTCAGATTTATGTTTCATTAAATAGATATACCCATATCTACTTAAGTCATCGGTAAAAGTGAGAAAAATAGCGATATCCACCGCGTGAAACACTCATCGGTCCGCATACATCGGTATGTATGATTTCCAACAAGTCCGTTGCTCGCTCCATCATACCGGAGAAGCGGGTTTTGATCATCTTGCCCATGAGGCATGGTTCGCATGTGTCAAATGATTCAAAATCAAGAGACTCCAAAAGTCCATCAGAATGGAGTTTCTTCATGCGCTTTACACCAATATGACCTAGACGATAGTGCCACAAATAAGCAGTATTATCACTATCTACTTTGCATCTCTTAGCCTCAATGTTATGGATGTGTGTTTCATCCCTTTCGAGATTTAGAAGAAATAAACCACTCACAAGAGGTGCATGACCATAAAAGATGTTACTCATATAAATAGAACAACCATTATTCTCCGATTTAAATGAATAACCGTCTTGCAATAAACACGATCCAGAAATAATGTTCATGCTCAACAGGCACATAATAACATTTATTAAGGTTTAAAAATAATAACGAAGGTAAAAAAAAGGAGATCGTGCCGACGGCCATAACATCAACACTTTATACGTTGCCAACGCGCATCGTCACCTCATCCCTAAGCCGCCGTCTATTCCGAGCTCTGTTTGAGTTACAAATATTAGCAACCGAACCGGTATCAAATACCTGTGCACTACAATGAGGGCTAGTAAGGAAAACATCAATAACATGTATATCAAATATACCTTTGATGGTGCTAGCCTTCTTGTCCGCTAAGTACCGGACGATTTGCTTCGATGACCCTTGTCCTTGCAATAGAAGCACTCGATGTCGGCTTGGGACGGACTTGAGCTTCTTCTCAGCGAGGGCATTCTTCTCGCCGCCCTTCTTGAAGGGCTTCTTTGCTCCTTACCTTTCTTAAAGGAGGGCTTGTTGACCATCAACACATGATTATCCTTTTGATGTCCACCTCGCAGCCTTCACTTTGCGAAGAGCTCGGTGATCGTATCGATGGAACCAATCTGATTATGAGTCACTACAAAACTTTTGTATGGGAGGAGTGATTGCAGAACCCTGTCAATCTTGAGCTCCTCTCGAATCTTGCAGTCCAGTTGCTCAAAGGCGTTGAGTGTAGCCCGACATCTTAATTGCGTGCTCACTAACGGAACTCCTTCCTCCATCTTGCGTTAAAGAACTTCTCGGAGATCTCATATCTCTCGAGCGGGCTGAGTAAAACATGGTTTTCAGCTCCTCGAGAATCTCAAAGGGCGGGATAGTTTTAAAACGATTTTGAAGTTCGGTTCCATAGCAAACAACATGGTGCTCTTAATCACACCATAATCATCTTTCTTGACTGATAGACAGCTTTCTCATCAGCGTAGCATTGCGTAGGGGGTTACCTAACGCTTTCTCAAGGACATAGTCCTTTTGTCCGCCAGTAATGATTCTTAGATTGTGGAACCAGTTGGTGAAGTTAGACCCATTGTTTCTAAGCTTTTCTTTCTCAGCAAAAGCGTTGAAGTTGAAGTTGGACTTGGCCATGTGATCTACTGATTTGCAAGTACAATTTAGACTATGTTCATGATAAATAGTTCAACTTAATCAAATTACTAGATGAACTCCCACTAAATTCAACATCCCTCAAGTTGTTTAGTGAACACGATCCAAATTCACCACACCTAATCCGATCATCACGAGAAGAGATGTGGTTTCAATGGTGGACAACGAAGTGTCGATCATATCATTCATATGACTCATGCTTAACCTTTCGGTTCATGTGTTCCGAGGCCATGTCTGTACATGCTAGGCTCGTCAAGTTAGACCCAAGTATTTCCGCGTGTGCAAAACTAGCTTGCACCCGTTGTATGTGAGCGTAGAGTCTATAGCACCCGATCATCACGTGATGCTTGGACACGACGAACTTTCGCAACGGTGCATACTTTGGGGAGAACACAGTTTTTATCTTGATCTTTAAGTGAGGAATTATCTTATAATGCTACCGTCGCGATCTAAGCATAATAAGATACATAAAAGGATAAACATCACATGCATATAACTTTATGTGACATGGTATAGCCAATCTTCGCGCAATGATCTCCATCTTGTGCGTTCCGGCATGATCTCCATCACTCCACCATGATTGCCTCCACCATGAATAGCAACTACAACTATTGCTAACTACTTAGCGATAAAGTAAAGCTATTACATGGCGTATAAGAAGTTGACTCGCAGGTCATACACAATTATAAAGACAACCATATGGCTCCTGCCGGTTGTGTACTCATCGACATGCAAGTCGTGAAACATTACAAAACATGATCATCGCATACAATATACACATCACATCTTGGGCCATACCATATCACGAAAACACTCCTGCAAAAACAAGTTAGACGCCTCTACTTTGTTGTTGCATGTTTTACGTGGCTTATGGGAGTAGATGCTAAGAACGATTCTTACCTACGGAAAGCCACAACGGTGATATTATGGTTGCCAAACTCCGGTGTTAATCCCATGACAACTATAGTGAGAGAACCGACATCCACCAGCCGCATGTGTGGTACAAGCCACACGTCAAGTGCGGAGCCGGTCTCATGACGGCGTCGCGTAAGGTTGGCCTGGACCGCTTCAATCTCACTATCCCGCGTCATAAGAAGAACACAAACAAGAGGGTTGCAACAGAAAACATCAACGCCCGCAACAACCATGTTGCGTTCTACTCGTGAAACACATCTACGCATAGATCTAGCTCTGATACCACTGAAGGGTTTCGCAGCATAGTAAATCAAAATTTTCTATGGAAGCGAACAGAGGAAATCCAAGATCTAATCTAGGAGATGCAAACAACGAGAGATTGGATTAGATCTTCATATCCTTGAAGATTAAGACGGTGAGCGTTAAATCCGGAACGTGGGTGATGTAGTCGTACTCGCTTCTCCTCCTCGCGATCCGATCTGATCTAGCACCACAAGTGGCGGTGCCTCCGTGAGATGCACACGTGCAGCACCTCGACGTCTCCTCCTTCCTCGGACCAGCAAGTAGGGTGGAGAGATGGATTGGATCTACAACACGACGGCGCGGTGTATATGGTGGAGAATTTCTGCAGCAGGGTTTCGCCTACAAACAGTCGGGAGGGAGAGAGGAAGGGCAGCAGGGCAACTGGGTTTGGAGGAAGGTGTAAGGGGTGTCTGAGAGGGGGCGCACCAGCCCTCTATATATAGAGGGGGGTGCGGCCAGCCCTAGCCTCTCCTCCAAGCCTATCTCTAGTTTAAACAATTTAAACTCTCCCTTATCTAGAAATCCTATCTTATCTTATCTCTAGTTTAAACGATTTAAACTCTCTAGGATCGGCTGGGCCCTATGGGGCCTTGTGCCCCTGGCCCAATGCGGCCAGGACACTCCCTCATAGGCCCATGCCCCCTCCCGGAAGGTGGGACCACGTTGGCCCCCTTCCGGAAGGTTCTAGAAGCTTCCGGTACAATACCGATTAACCCGGAACTATTCCGAACTCCAAAAACTGCACTGCCTTATATGAATCTTATTCTCCGGACCATTCCGGAACCTCTCGTGATATCCTGGATCCCATCCGAGACTCCGAACAAAAATTCATAAACCAATTATCCAATCTATCCTAGCGTCGAGACACGTTAAGTGTGTGACCCTGCGGGTTCGAGAATATGCAGACATGATCTTCTATCAATAATCAACAGCGGGGTCTGGGCACCCATATTGACTCCCACACATTCATCGATGATCATATCGGATGAACCACGATGCCAGGATTCAATCAATCCCATATATATATTCCCTTCGTCTCGCGATATTTTACTTGCCCGAGATTCGATCGTCGGTATCATCATACCTAGTTCAATCTCGTTCACAGCAAGTACTTTACTCGTTCCGTAATCCGATATCACTTTGTGATCAACTCCTTAACCACATGCTTGCAAGCGGTGTTGATATCGATTACCGAGTGGGCCCGAAGTATATCTCTCCGACTTGGGAGGGACAAATCCCATCTCGATACATACAACCCAGCAGATACTTTCCGATCACCTGAGAGACACCTTTATGATCACCCTCTCATAGGATGACGTTTGATGACCTCAAAGCTTTCTTCCGATACCAGGGAGTTGTATTATCTCATGGTCTAAGGAATACAATATTTGACATAAGAAAAACTTCGCAAAGACGAACACGATGACACGATCTAATTGCTTCGCTTAGTTTGGGTCTATCCACCACATCATTCTCTAGTGATATGATCTCATTATCAATTGACAACTCATGTCTATGGTTAGGAAACCTTAACCATCATTGATCAATGAGCTAGTCCATAGAGGCGTACTAGGGATACGGTGTTGTTCACAAACCACACAAGTATTAAAGTTTCCGCTTAATACAATTCTAGCATGGAATATAAACTTTATCATGAACAAGAATTATAATAATAACATCTTTATTATTGCCTCTAGGGCATAATTCCAACACCAAAAACATGTTGAACGCCTTCTTAATCGCAAAGTTATTCATGTACAAACGGATTGGGGTGGAGAGTATGAGAAACTTCATCCGTTTTTTCATAATCTAGGAATCTCACATCGAGTCTCATGTCCTCATACTCATCAACAAAATGGTACTGCTGAACGTAAACATCGTCATATTATTGAGACGGGTCTTACTTTGCTTGCGCATGCTTCTGTTCCACTTCCCTACTGGAGTGATGCATTTGCTACAGCCTGTTTTCTGATAAATAGGCTTCCTAGTCGCACCATTGATATGAAAACTCCTCTTGAGCGGCTTCTTAATGAAACTCCCGACTACACTTTTTTCAAGGTGTTTGGCTGCGCATGTTGGCCTCATCTGCGACCTTTCAATAATCACAAACTTGAATTCCGTTCTAAGAAGTGCGTTTTTCTGGGTTATAGTTCGTTACACAAAGGGTATAAGTGTCTCCATGTTCCTTCTAATCGAGTCTATATCTCTAGAGACGTGATCTTTGATGAGACCGTTTTTCCCTTTATCAACTTACCCTCCTCACAAACACCACCATTTACAGAGTTATCTTTACTTTCAGCTGACCAATTTATGGATACGCTCCGTCTTTGCTTGCTAATCATGGTACAGGTAGTGGACGTGGTGCTCGATTGGAGGTTCTTACACCTGAACGTGATGCTCCCAGTGCTGTTGATTTATCTCGGCCACAGCACATCGATCGCCCGCTTCTTGTGCATGGCTCGCCCTCGGGTTTGATGCCCATGCATGCATCAACGTCACATGAGTCAGCACCTACCTCAGCTGTCCCTGTCTCTAGCCATGCGTCAACACAAGCCATGGAGGATTCCAACTCTCCCGTACCTGGATGCAATAACATCAGCCCTGTGCAGACTCCCGTTCGTGGAGCACGTCTCCCTGGGCGCGTCAGGTCGCTGTCCCCTACTCCCCGTGATCCAACAGGAGAGGCCGCCTCGCCCGCGCCTATTCCCATGTCACTACCAGCTCCCGATTCTCCATCCATAGAGTTGCCCCCGGCACCGGATTCTCCTGAGCGTGTTCCTGAACAAGCTGCTCCACTTGGACTTGTCACGCGTCGTCGTCACGGCATTGTGAAAAATAAAGTACGCACTGATGATACCGTGGCGTGGAGCAGTATTTTGGCAGAACGAGAAGCATCTAAAGATATCGTTGAACCCCGTGATTACCGTGAGGCACTTCGCATTCCTCATTGGCGTGCTGCTATGGAGACAGAGTTCTCAGCTTTACAGTCTAACGGTACCTGGAATCGTGTGCCTCCTACTTCTGGAATTAATCTCATTGACTCCAAATGGGTGTTTAAGGTGAAGTTACGTGTTGATGGTTCTATTGAGCGCTATAAGGCTCGGTTAGTTGCAAAAGGATTTAAGCAACGATATGGTCTGGATTATGAAGAAACGTTCAGTCCTGTGATCAAGCCAGCAACTATTAGGTTGTTACTTTCTATGGCTCTTTCCCACAGGTGGCATCTCCGTCAACTGGATGTTCAGAATGCCTTTCTCAATGGCTTCCTTGATGAGCAGGTATACATGAGACAGCCTCCTGGTTTTGCTGATCCTGATAAATCTGATCATTATTGTCATCTTGTCAAGTCTCTCTATGGTCTGAAGCAGGCTCCTCGAGCTTGGCATGCTCGGCTCAGTTCTGTCCTTGGCTCACTGGGGTTTTCACCGTCAGCTACTGATACATCACTTTTTATTCTTCAGCGCTCAGATGTTACTATTTATCTGTTGGTATATGTTGATGATATTATTGTCATTAGCTCGACTCCTTCAGCTATTCCCAGATTAATTACTCAGCTCAGGTCCGAATTCTCAGTTAAGGATCTTGGTGTTCTTCATTATTTTCTGGGCATTGAGGTGCATTCACCTTGTTCTAGCAGCCTTCTTCTTCGACAACGCAAGTATGCTCTTGAGCTTCTTGCGCATGCTGGTATGTTGAAGTGTAGCCCTGTGACTACTCCTATGTCGTCTTCTGAGCGCTTATCTAGTGCTGATGGTGATGTTCTTTCCTCTGAAGAGGCTACTCAGTATCGCAGTCTTGTTGGTGAACTTCAGTATCTTACAGTCACGCGGCCTGATTTGTCCTTTGTTGTCAACAAGGTCTGCCAGTATCTCCATGAGCCTCGCACTCCTCACATGTCTGCTGTTAAGCGCATCCTTCGTTATGTGCGCTTTACTATTGACAGTGGCTTGTTGTTTCGGTCCACTACTTCTACACTGCTCTCAGCATTTTCCGATCTGTTGGCTGGCAGTATGGATGATCGGCGATCCACAGGAGGGTATGCTATATTCTATGGAGGTAATTTGATCGTCTGGAGTGCTCGTAAGCAGTCTACAGTATCCAGGTCGAGTACTGAGTCTGAATATAAGGCTCTTGCTAATGCTACAGCAGAGCTTGTCTGGGTTCAGTCGTTGTTACAGGAGCTTGGAGTTTCACAAGCGCAACCCCCGGTGTTATGGTGTGACAATATTGGGGCAACATACCTGTCTTAAAACCCAGTATTTCATGCGAGGACAAAACATATTGAGGTGGATTTTCACTTTGTCCGTGAGCGTGTTGCTCAAAAGCAACTTCAGATTCGTTTCATCTCCTCTAAAGACCAAGTTGCCGATATCTTTACCAAGCCACTTCCATTGCCCTTGTATGAGCATTGTAGGCGCAATCTCAATCTTCTGTCACCGGTTGAGATTGAGGGAGGATGATAGAATACGTATTCATTGTATATACGTATATGTGTTAGGTCTTGTACATATGCCTAACCGACTGTAACTTGTATTGTAACTTGGTCATATATATATGAGGAGATACACGCCGGCAAGGTTAGGCATACACGCCGGCAAGGTTAGGCCGAGCGACCCACCAATCTAAACTTCCGCTTATTATGTTAGGGGGGTGCATGCGCTTACCGGCCGGCTTGCCTGCAGGCACGGGATGCATTGCTAGGTTCATCCATTGTAGGTAGGGTTGACAAGGTCTCTATGAGTCTATCTTGCACACAACACACGCACCACACGCACACAATTAGGACGTCTCCACGAGACCGACCCATCATGTCCTTGCGTGTCGAACTCGTCCGAGCGGATAAGCGTACAGGTGCGCGGCGACCCATCCAACAAATGCGCGCGAATCGACCCATCCATGCATCAAATTTAGGCCTCGGTTGGATCGGCCCGAACAGCGCGCTTGTCCTCGCGCATCCTCCTTTTATCTTTGGCGGTCTCTCGCGCCAGTGTTACAGAAACCACACCACTTCTCCCTCCAAAAAACCTTTCCCAAATTTTCATTAGCGGGAGCGACGGGGAAGGCGATGGATCCCGCCGCCATGGCTGATGTTGCTCTCCGGCGTTCCCGCCGCCAAGAAGCGTGGCCAGGCGAAGAAGCTCGCCAAGGACATGGCCAACGGAGCGGAAAGTTGAGTCAGGAAGCGCGCTGACCGGCGGGTAGCGGCGAGAGCTCGAGCCGTCGCTGCCAGGCTCGAGAAGGAGCGTCGGGATGAGAGCGAGCGCTTCCAGGCCAACCAGAACATGGTCGACGCCAACGAGCTGGCAGTGAGTGCTGCAAAACACGTCGTCCACATGATCAAGCAGGAGGCGATGACTGCCGCTTTTGGCGGCGCCGTCTATTTGGTGGGGCCGTCACTCTTCCCGGCACGTCCTCTACCAGCTCCATCACTTCCATCCCTATCGGTCGGCCACCAACGCAGCCTAGGACGCCAGGGCCGCACACGACCTCACTTGGAGGCCAAGCTAGGAACGCCCCGCTCTCCCTGTCCGTCCTTCCCCACACGGCATCGTCGGAGGCGGGAGAGCCTGCCATCGACCTGAACTGCACTCCAACCACCGCGGATGCAATCCTCCAGAGGCGCCCACGAAGCAGCGGTCGATCCTTGCTGCGAACATGCCGACATCAGTCAACCTGTTCGGCGGAATGCTCGGCGAGGTGCGGGCCACCGACGACATGGTATGGTCACCAAATTTCTTTGCCACTGCTAGTGTACTGCTCCCATCGCTTTATGATGGCCAACTTGGGTGTAGGGTTTCGTGGCCAACGACGGCGAGGACGCCCTGCACGACATGATCAACGAGGGTGGCAGCGGCTATGCCGATGATGGCGAGACCCAACAAGACACCCATCAAGAGATGTAGCAGGAGACGCAGCAAGATGCCTGCAACATTGTGGAGGAGGCATTGTTTGGAAACGATGGCACTTCCATGGCCGAGGGGGTCACGGCCGTGTCATTGGCCGCTTCACTTGCAGCCTCAATTGTCGACGGCAAGAAGGTGAGCCAACGAACCAGGGGATACACCCCCGCCAAGGACAAGCTCCTATGCAAGGCATGAATAGAGATTTCACAAGATCCACTATGCGGCGCCGAGCAAAAGGGTTTTGCCTATTGGAAAATGTGGGAAGATTCTTCCATGAGCATAGGAAATTTGGGAAGGATGCCTTCTTTAGCGATCAAAACGCTCTCTTCCTCTCCAAGCGGTGGGGCACCATCCATGCCGAGTGTAGCAAGTTCCAAGGCTCCTACGACATGGTGACGAAAAGGAAAATAAGCGGCATGCGGCCGGTTGACATGGTAAAACCTCTTCCTGTCTTTGTCGATGTCTTGCATTTTCATTGAGCCATTGTTGGCATCCATATGTGTAGGTCTTGAAAGCAATGGAGCACTTCAAGATGGTGAATGATAACAAGGCCTTCTTGTTGGGCCATTGTTGGACGTTGATCAAGGACACAAAAAAATAGGAGACTATCTATGCCCTTTGGAGAGAAATGAACAATAAGAAGAAGGGCAAGAGAAATGCTTCGACGGGCGGTGTCGTCGACCTAGACGACGACAATGATGAAGGCTACGTCACCTCTACAAGCAACGGGACTACAGGTTGTGACCGCCGGCCTGGTGGCCACAAGGCCACGAAGGCCAACATCGCCCGCCAGGCTAGTTCCTTGGTGTTCCAGTAGACCTTGAAGAAGATCCTGGAAAAGAAGGAAAAGGCCATCGCCAAGAAGGAGGAGAGGCAGTGCAAAGAGAATGAGGTTGCCGCCAAGATCTTTGTCAAGCTGCAGACGAGGTTTATCAGGGTGGAGGAGGCCAACGCCAAGGCTAGGCTAATGGATATCGAGGCTAAGGCAAAGGTGACGGAGGTCGAGGATAGTTCTAGGGTGTTGGAGGCCGAGGCGGAGGCCAAGGAGGTCGAAGCCAAGATCATGGCCAAGGAGAACACCATCATGCTCACCGACCTGGATAGCATCGCCGACCCCGATCGCAGGGCTTGGATCACGAAGAGGCAGCAGACTACCAGGGCTCGCGATGCCTGAAGGACAATGGCGATGACAGATGCAACTTTTTGGACAGAGAAGCTGTTATTTTTTGTACATTGTGTATGATATTGCCCCCTTTTTTACATTTTAGATCCACTAGACACTTGTTGGCGATGCCCAAAGGGCGATGGCACACGCTTGCCATGTTGTTTGCTATTCAATCTATGTGTTTCTAGCTTATCAATTTGACATTTCAACTGATTGGCATCCCTTGCCCAGCGATGGCGCCAACGAATGCCAATGCGAACAAATAGGTCGCGCGATTGGGCGCGGTCGGCCAGACAGGCCGTACCCTGACCCAAACGGACAGAAAAAGACCGTTTGGGTCGGCCGGATGGGTCGGTCCGGTGGAGATACCCTTATATGGCCTAAGATCATCTCCACTCGTTCGGTGTTCCCCCATGCCAAAATTCAGCGCTATTTAGCGTCGGATGGATGAAACTTCCGGCCTGAGAATGGACGAATAATTCCCACTCACCTTTCCAGGTGGGGTTCCCATGCAGACGTTTTTTGGGCAAATTTAGCGACATTTTTGCCCCAATTCAGCTCATATTCGCATAGTTTGGCATAATATGAATACAAAGCATTATTCAGCATAAAATTAAACACGGCATAGTTTGGCATAGTTCGCTATAGAATAAAGCACAACATATTTCGGCCATATCATGCATAGCTGCTATGAGTTTCCTCTACGTATCCATATGTGCTCGACCAGATCATCCTGCAATTATTGATGCACTGTCAGGTCTCGAATCTCCTGACGCATGGAGACGAACACAACCCACGATGTCGGCACCTAGTGAACAGTCTCTGCAAGAGGTCCCTATCTAGAGTATGACTCCTTCCTACTCGACAAAATTCACTGGATTCTTCTACTCGTCCTCAATAATCATGTTGTGCAAGGTCACACAATATTTCATCACTTCCCACATCTGATCTTTTGACCAGGTCATGGAAGAGAACCGTACAACTGCAAATATCAGTTGGAGCATACCAAATGCCTGCTCAATGTCCTTCCTGCAAGATTCTCGTTCCTTGGCAAACAAGCCATGCTTGGGGAGCATGGGGCTTAAAATAGTCTTCACAAATGTTGACCATCTTGGATAGATGCCATCTGCAAGATAATATCCTTTGTTGTAGTGGTGCCCATTGATCTCAAAGTCCACTAGGGGAGTATGACCATCAACAATCTTGGTGGATGATGCGTGTTGATGCCCCGTTGGGAAACTCCAAGAGCAAGATATGATGTAGCATAGTAGCAAGTTTTCCCTCAGTAAGAAACTGAGGTTATCGAACTAGTAGGAGGAAAGAAACGCCTCAAAGGTGTTGCAAGCAACGTGGAAACCTGCACAACACAAACTCAAGACTTTGCCTCAACTAACAATGAGGTTGTTAATCTCACCGGTTGCTGTAACAAAGGATTAACTGTATGGTGTGGAAGGTGGTGATGGTTTGCAGCAAGTAAACAGTAACCGTGGAAGATGTATCAATGGTAAAGATTGGACCGGGGTCCATAGTTCACTAGAGGTGTTCTCCTTAGATAAACAAACATGGCATGCTGGGTAAACAAATTACAGCAGGGCAATTGACAGAACTAAGAAAGGCATAACAATGCAATACTAGACATAAAGATCCTATGAGATTCGATTGGGCAATACAACAATATACATAGACCGCCATCCAACTACATCTATGACTAGAAGTCCACCTTCAGGTTATCATCTGAACCCCCTCCAGTATTAAGTTGCAAGCAACAGACAACTGCTTTAAGCAAAGTGTGTAAGGTAAACAATCCACGTGTTCCATGAACAAGAGACCGTTGTTTTCTCCCTAGTGGCAACAACACATCTACAACCATAGAGATTTATGTCACTTCCCTTGGAAAATAAAGGGATGGACCCACTATCGAGCATAAATACCCCCTCTTGGAGTCACTAGCAACTACTTGGCCAAGATATCTACTAACAACGGAGAGCATGCAAGATCACAAAAAACACAGACATGATAGAATCAAATAGACAAAACCATTAATCAATCTGACATAGTAATCTCAATATCCATCGGATCCCCACAAACACAACATGCATGATTACAAATAGATTAGATCTTGATCATGAACGGAGCTCACAAGATCTATACATGAAAGCACAAGGAGGAGATACAACCATCTAGCTACTATATGGACCCGTAGTCCAAGGTGGAACTACTCACGCTTCATACCGGAGGCTGGCATGATGAAGAATAAGGCCTCCGGGATGATCTCCCCTCCGGCAGGGTGCCGGGAAGAGCTTCAGATCCCCCCTCTATCTAGGGACGATGGTGGTGGCGGCTACAGAAGGTTTCATGGAATATTGATCGGGTGTTTAGGGTTTTTGCATCGGGGGGACTTTATATGCGAAGAGGCAAGGCAGGGGGGCCACCAGGGCGGATGCACACACCCCCAGGCGCGGGGTGGGCCCACCCGTGTGGCCAGGGGGTGTGGCCCCCTGATGAGCCTCCTCCGTCTCGTATTCTGGCTTCGTGTTGCCGACGGCAAAATATTGACTTTAGCTTTTGTCCCGTCCAATTCCGAGAATATTGATTTTCTGCCTTTCTGAAACCAAAAATAGAAGAAAACAGGCAACTAGCACTACGGCAACTTGTTAATAGGTTAGTACCAGAAAACATATAAAAACACCTCAAAGTATGGACAAATCAAAGAAAAGTAGATACTAAACAAGCATGGAACGTAAAAAAAATTATAGATACGTTTCCGACGTATCAAGCATCCCCAAGCTTAACTCCTGCTCGTCCTCGAGTAGGTAAGTGATAAAAGAATAATTTTTGAAGTGACATGCACTATGAAAACCAAGATTAAACCATTTGCAAGCATTGAAAGCTGGGATCAAAGAACTCTAAACATGTGCATGAAATATGGAGTTCTAACAATAGGACAAAGTAACTATGCATGCAACATGAAAGACTACAAACAAAGATCATGAATAACATGCATTGAAAAATGTTTGTTTGTTTCACATACAGAAAACATGGCATAGTGGCATTCAGCTTGTCCCTCATAGAGTAGCAAATAGATGCATAGGACACCTTCAAAGTTCATAAGAGTGACTAGATACAAGTAGCACAAGAACAAGCAATATCATCAATATGCATCAATCAATAAGTTTTGGGACACCGTACATAGAACTAAGAATGGCAACTATGCTCTCTTAATGGTGCCTAAAGGTAGAAGGTGTAGACTCAATATAAAAGTGGAAGAAAGGACCTTCATAAAGGGAAGCAGGGATTTTAAGTTTCAAAAAGAGCTTCCAAAAATTATGGTACTTGTTAGCTTTCAGCCCTCATTGCCCCTATCATAAGCATCTTGAAGTTATTAAGGTTAAAGTGAACAAAGATGGAGTATATGCTTGACAAAGTATAAGTTGGCAATCTCATGTCCCTTGAATACGAGGGCCGCACCGCATACTACTCAACCTTGGTCACCTGTAAGTTCTTGTCATAGTAAGTACATGTGTATCATAGAGAACCGCCAATGGGGTACCCCTTGCACATGGTACATGAGCTATCCCATAACAAAAATGACAAGGCAAGCAGACAATGAGCATCTCAGCGATCTTTTTATTTACTATGTGCATAGCTTTTTATTGAGGATGTTTCACAGAATGCTCATTATGGTGATGCTGCAAGTTTCTACCATGATTATGCATGGCTTAGGCTAGCGACCCAGGCGTTTCTCTAACACAAAATACATAACTCCATGGACTTACAAGCTCCCTCTTTATTTCACACCGCCGACATCCATAGACAAAAGAGCATGATATCAATTGTGTACAAAGTACAAGTGCAATGTTGAAAACGTTCCCCGTGACAGCACGGTTCTGCTAATTCCAACATATAAGTGCAAGCATATACAACGTAGATGACACAATGGTTCAAGTTTATTAGGGGCAAGGAATATAAAGTGTGCCATCAAGTTTGTGAGGGCTTTAATCACTAAGTTTCCACATAACAAAATACTTTTTAATTGGAAGATAGATGAAAACAAGAATATACTTGGAATGGTTTAACACACCATGCATAGGAATTTATAGTGGACACTTCGGAATAACTTGGTTTGTTGGGAGTTGGATGCATGAGTAGATCTTACTCATACAAGTGGAGGCTAGCAAAAGACTGGGAGCAACCAACTAAGAGAGCAATAATGGCCATAATCATGCAGAGCGACAAAACATTACTAATCAAAGCATAGAGTGGTACTACAAGTCAAGGACTAAATAATCATAGAGGCTATGGTGACTTGTTCATAGTCATAACATGGTGTGATCATGTTCCAAGTCAACCCAAACAAAGCATCAAAGGAGAATACCACAATACTATCCTTTTGTATGCTAAAACAACGGATAATTCTTTCAAGGCACACTAAGCAATCCCAATTGTTTGGAACAAGTCATGCTACAGAAATAATCACTAAGCATAAGTTCAAAACAACACCTAGCATGACATGCTAAAGTCTAAGTCATAGTTAATGCAAGCTCCTCTTGCACTTCTCAAGCAAGAACTTTCTACTCCTTTCCAACACCAATCGACTTATTTGAAACAACACAGCGAGAACGGGGGTCCAAACTACTTTATTCAAGCAAACTAAACAAACTAAGCAAACCAAACTAAAACTAAGACGCTCCAAGAACAACATAACAGTGCATGAAACAATAAAAACGAAGTGTCTAGAAAGACTTGAGCTTTTTATTGATGAAGAAGGGGATGCCTTGGGCATCCCCAAGCTTTGACGCTTGTACCTCTTGGATATTTCTTGGGGTGACACCGGGGTGGCGTATCCAAGCTTGAGCTTTTGTCCATTCTTCATCTCATTACATCATTCTCTCTCTACACCTGAAATGTTTCCTTCATACAAAACTTCACACAATCTTCATTAGCAACATTAGTGTATTCAAAAGATAATAGACCTTTGGGTTTAGCTTTAGAACAGCAAAACTTTTCACTAAAAACAAAAGCTACTGTAGCAACTCCTTCAAAAAGCTCAATTTACCCAAAAGGAACTCAAAAAGGAATCAATAAGAAGCAAATGCAAATCATGGCAAAAATCAGTCAAAACAGACCAGCAGGTAGAGACCGATTTTTTAGAAAATCTTTTATTGCCCAAATCAAAAATTGTTGAACTAACTAAAGCTATCTCACATACTGGGGATTTATTCGTAAATTTTCAGCTCAATCCGACTTACAGAGACGCCTCACGAATTTTTATGGTGGAGGACATAAATCTGTTTTGGGACAGCAACTCCCCAAATCTTACTTCCCTCTTATTAGAGGTCATTCTTGGCACAAAAATCAAACAAAAAGGATAAGGAGAGGTCATTACTGAAGTAATAACTTTCAAGACTCAAGGAAACTCTTGGGTTATCTCCCAACAGGTACTTTTCTTTAACGCATTTAAGTTAGGCACAAGAAGCAAGAAATCAAGTATTTTCAAATGAAGAAGCATTAACATCAAACTTTGCTTTCAAAGAGGAGCAAAAAGCAACTTCTCTCTCCTCATAGGGAAGTGTTCAATACCTTTTTTGAATGGAAATTAATATTTAATGGTGCCTTCTTTCATATCAATGATGGCACCAACAGTTCTAAGAAATGGTCTTCCCAAAGTAATAGGACAAGAAGCATTGTATTCAACATCCAAAACATAGAAATCAACAGGGACATAAGAATTGTTAACCATAATGAGAACATCATTAATACTCTCCATGAGTTTCTTCTTAGCATTATCATAAAGTGGGACATCCAAATAACAATCTTCCAAAGGTGGCAAATCAAGCATTTCATAAATCTTCCTAGGCATAATAGAGACACTAGAACCAAGATCACATGAAGCTTTGAGATCAAATTCATTCACTTGCATATTAATAATGGGTTCCCAACTATCTTCTACTTTCCTAGGAATAGAAGCTTTGTGTTTTAACTTCTCTTCCTTAATCTTAACAAGAGCATTTGTAATGTGTTTGGTGAAAGCAACATGCATATCACTAGCATCGGGACTTCTAGCAAGTTTTTGCAGGAACAAAATCACTTCAGAAATATTGCAACCATCTATATCAAAATCTAACTTAGCATCACTAGTAGTAGACTCATCAGGCTTAGGCATTATAGGTGGAGGAATAGGGACTTATTGTGGTTTAGTGGTATCCATTCTAGTGATGGTGCACACACTATTGTTTCTATCAATTTCAGCTTCCCTTTCCCACTTAGCATGAAGTTGAGCTAACAGTCTAACATTTTCATCAATAGTAACTTGGATGGCATGAGTAGCATCAAAGGTACTTTCCAAGGTTTCAGGTTTAGCAGACATTTTATTAATCAAGGAGGAATGTGCTTTAGACAAAGAGGTAATATTTTTCTCAACAGTTAAAAGTTTTTCCTCGACGGTCTTATTGAAAGCGGTTTGTTTACTAATAAAGTATTTGAGCATGACTTCAAGTTCATAGGGGGCACTTCTATCATTGTTGTAGGAGTTTCCATAGGAATTGCCATTATTAGGAGGATAAGGCATATAATTATTGTTGCTACCAAAATTATTCCTATAGGCATTGTTGTTCAAATTGTTGTTTCTAATGAAGTTCACATCAACTTGCTCTTCTTGAGAAACCAAAGAGGTTAGGGGAACATTATTTGGATCTAAAGGAGCTTTCCCATTAACAAGCATAGCCATCATAACATCAATCTTATCACTCAAAGAGGAGATTTCTTCAACATAATTTACCTTCTTACCATGTGGAGCTCTCTCAGTGTGTCATTCAGAGTAATTAACCATCATATTATCAAGGAATTTTGTTGCAACACCCAATGTGATGCCCATAAAGGTGCCTCTAGCAGCTGAATCCAACAGGTTTCTTGAAGAGAAGTTCAAACCTGCATAAAAAGTCTGGATAATCATCCAAGCAGTAAGTCCATGAGTGGGACAATTCTTAACCAAAGATTTCATTCTTTCCCCAGCTTTAGCAACATGTTCATTATCAAGTTGTTTAAATTTCATAATGTCACTTCTTATAGATATAATCTTAGCAGGAGGGTAGTACTTTCAAATAAAAGCATCCTTGCACTTAATCCAAGAATCAATACTATTTCTAGGCAAGGATAACAACCATTCTTTAGATTTTCCTCTCAAGGAGAAAGGAAACATCTTGAGATTAATAATATCTCCATCTACATCCTTATTTTTGCATCTCACAAAGTTCAACAAAGCTATTGAGATGGGCAGCAGCAACATCGGAACTAGCACCAAAAATTGCTCTCTCAGCACAAGATTCAACAAAGCAGGCTTAATTTCATAAAAGATAGCATCAGGAGCAGGTGGATCAATAGGAGTGGTAAGGAAATTATCGTTGTTTTTGATAGTGAAGTCACACAACTTGGTGTTCTCAGTAGAGTTCATTTTGGCAAAAGTGGGGCAAGCCAAAAACAGCAGCAGCAGTAGAGCATGAACTATTTTTTTGTGTTTTTATAAGAGAAAGCAAACGAAACTAGACTAATTTTTTTTAGTTTTTTTTGATAAAAATAGGCAAAAAACCAAGCAAAAGAAACTAAGCAAACAAAAAAAGTAAAGAGAAAGGTTGAGGAGGACTCCCCTTGTGAAGACGTCCTTAGCCTCCCCGGCAATGGCGCTAGAAAGTCTTGATGTGTGTTGATGCCCCGTTGGGAAACCCCAAGAGCAAGGTATGATGCAGCATAGCAGGAAGTTTTACCTCAGTAAGAAACTGAGGTTATCGAACCATTAGGAGGAAGGAAACTCCTCAAAGGTGTTGCAAGCAATGTGGAAACCTGCACAACACAAACTCAAGACTTTGCCCCAACTAACAGTGAGGTTGTCAATCTCACCGGTTGCTGTAACAAAGGATTAACTGTATGGTGTGGAAGGTGATGATGGTTTGCAGCAAGTAAACAATAACAATGGAAGATGTATCAATGGTAAAGATTGGACCGGGGTCCATAGTTCACTAGAGGTGTTCTCCTTAGATAAACAAACATGGCATGCTAGGTAAACAAATTACAATAGGGAAATTGACAGGACTGAGCAAGGTATAACAATACAATACTAGACACAAAGATCCTATGAGATTCGATTGGGCAATACAACAATATACATAGACCGCCATCCAACTACATCTATGACTAGAAGTCCACCTTCAGGTTATCATCTGAACCCCCTCCAGTATTAAGTTGCAAGCAACAGACAACTTCTTTAAGCAAAGTGTGTAAGGTAAACAATCCACTTGTTCCATGAACAAGAGACCGTTGTGTTTCTCCCTAGTGGCAACAACACATCTACAACCGTAGAGATTTATGTCACTTCCCTTGGAAAATAGAGGCATGAACCCACTATCGAGCATAAATACCCCCTCTTGGAGTCACTAGCAACTACTTGGCTAAGATAGCTACTAACAATGGAGAGCATGCAAGATCACAAACAACACAGACATGATAGAATCAAATAGACAAAACCATTAATAAATTTGACATAGTAATCTCAATATCCATCGGATCCCCGCAAACACAACATGCATGATTACAAATAGATTAGATCTTGATCATGAACAGATCTCACAAGATCTATACATGAAAGCACAAGAAGGAGATACAACCATCTAGCTACTACATGGAACCGTAGTCCAAGGTAGAACTACTCACGCTTCATACCGGAGGCTGGCATGATGAAGAAGAAGGCCTCCGGGATGATGTTCCCTCCAGCAGGGTGCCGGGAAGCATGGACGGACCCAACGGGTGTGCCGGGTGTGCCGTGGCACACCCAGAAAATTTGAAGGTTTTTCCCTACTAGGCTACTACCATGTCGACTCAATACTAGTGCTAGCTGGCCAATAAAAAGTGTACTCTCTACGTCTCAAAATAGATGTCCCAGATTTGTCAAAATTTGGATAAATATAGACACTATTTAGTATATAGATTCATTTAAATTTTGCAAAAACCCGAGACATCTATTTTGAGACGGAGGGAGTAACTGAGAAAACAATGATCACGGGCGCCGCTCCCTTCTTGAAGGCATCGTCTAAGTGATGTCCTGCCATCGCTGTTTGGGGAAGGTCCGGGGAAATCCCTAGACCCTCCGTGATCGGTCGATGGTGGTGCTCTTGTGTCGTCTTCCCTCTTGGGGGCATCGATTTGGAGTTGCTCTGTCTGAAGGGACCAATGGTCGATAGTGGTGTTGGCGTTGCGACTTGTGTGGCGATGATGACAACAGTAAGTGGATCTGAGTCGCGGCATGTCCTTTGTCACCGACTGTCCCTGTCGTCATGGTGAAGTCGGAGCTGCGGTCACGTGGCGACTTGTGGCAATGATGCCACTTGATCGGTTGTGGATTTCATCAGTGCAAGGTGTGAAACTTTCTCTTGTGAAGGTTGCGGTTGAAGTCAGAGCTGCCTCCTTCTCGATGCGCTTGGGGTCGACTGTTTGGTATGGGCCGACATGGGCTCCATTGTCGTTTGCGGTGAGGATCTCGTTAGTGGTTGTCGAAGGTGAAGTCAGAGTCGTTGGCTCATGGAGGAGTGATGAAGATGACGCTCGATGACGTCCTCAGCGATGGTGTCTCTTCTCGATGGTGTGTGTGCTCCGTGTGTGTGTCCAGGTTGGCCGGGGTGCACAATATGGTCGTGTTTCATGTGACACATTGGTGCTTTGTAACGATTTTTGACCGGTTCTCCGTTAATGAACTAGTCGATTCTCTTCTACTTTTTTAAATAAAATGAGGCAAATTGTCTTTTTGTTCAAAAAAGGAACATGTGAATCAATTAGCTATGTATATTATTTATTTGGCATATTTACATTGTACTAGTGTGAAAAAATTCATAAGTTTGCACACCCTTCAGTTTTTTACTGGGTCCGCCACTGCCGGGAAGAGCTTCAGATCCCCCCTATCTAGGGACGATGGTGGCGGCGGCTACAGACGGTTTCGTGGAATATTGATCGGGTGTTTAGGGTTTCTGCATCGGGGGGACTTTACGGTGAAGAGGTGAAGCAGGGGGCCACCAGTGCGACTGCACCCCCCCTCCAGGCGCGGGGTGGGCCCACCCATGCAGCCAGGGGTGTGGCCCCTGGTGAGCCTCCTCCGTCTCGTATTCTGGCTTCGTGTTGCCCACGGTAAAATATTGACTTTGGCTTTTGTCCCGTTCAATTCCGAGAATATTGATTTTATGCCTTTCTGGAACCAAAAATAGAAGAAAACATGCAACTGGCACTGCGGCAACTTGCTAATAGGTTAGTACCAGAAAACATATAAAAACACCTCAAAGTGTGGACAAAGCAAAGCAAAGTAGATACTAAACAAGCATGGAACATCAAAAATTATAGATACGTTTTCGAAATATCAGTGGAGATAGTAGAGGACTGGAGGACGTTGATGTCGTTGTTTGATCCTTCCATGCTAAGAAATGAGTGTCAAATCCAAAGATCATTTAGCAACTGCCTCAAGTAGCACATTGCAACCTCCTTTGTGGCCTTTGTACATTCCCTGCCAAGCAAATGGATAGTACTTCCAGTGCCAATGCATGCAGTCGATGCTTTCAACCATCCCAAGAAATCCTCTATTTTCATTTTCTGCGAGGATCCGAGCAGTGTCTTCAGCAATAGGCGATCTCAAGTATAGTGGCCCAAACACTGCAATCACTGCCCTGCCGAACCTATACAAACAATCAATGATGGTGGACTCAGCCATGTGGAGATAGCCATCGACACTGTCACCCGGAGCTCCATATGCAAGCAGCCTCAACGCCATCGTGCACTTCTGTAGTGAGGAAAACCATACCATGCTGGTGCAGTCCTTACATATGAAGTAGGGGTCGTACTCCCGGATGGCATAAACGATCTCGAGGAAGAGTTTCGGGCTCATCCTAAAACGGCGCTGAAACATGCCCTCTTCATGCAGCGGGTTGTCGGTGAAGTAGTCGGTGTATAGCATGCAGTAGCCCTCCATCCGTTGCTTTTCTTTGCATTCTGGCGACGCTTCGGTGCTGCAGTCTGCGTGTACAACCTGGATAGAGAGTTGAGGACCCGCCTATGCTCTTCATCTTCGGCGGCTGCGGTGTTCTCTTCCTCCAACACCAGGGAGAACATCTCCTTGTCGTCGGAGTCCATGGCCGAACAGGCAATGCCGAACACTTCGCGAGTGCGGTGGGCAGCAGTTAGGAACGGAGTTGAGCTGCCAGTGACGCTGAGAGAAGGCAAAACAAGGCCAGCAGCGAGGGAATGCGGTGGTGGCGATGGACCTTTCTATTGGCATGGATTCAGCTAGGCAGGGTGGGGCGGGGCATCGCCGACGGCGACATGGCGGCGAGGGGTAGGTGAGGAGAAGGCTCTATGCCGCACAAGAGCCGAATCGCAGTGGGGAATGGGATGTCTCGCCGACAAGGTTGGCCACCAGTTTTTTTCATCTGGCGGTCCCATGCGATTTCCAGCGGGTCGAGTTCGGCCTGGGAACACCGAATGATAGTTAGGCCAAATCCGGCGGAAAACGGCGTCCTAAAAAGTCGACTAGGTGAAAACTCGCCGTCTGGATAAATAAAACGGCCTAGGGAGGCCATCCTAACAACGCTAGTGGAGTTGCTCTAAGACTTGAGTCATCACGTGTGTCAGTGTTGGTGGGAACGTCATTTCTCCGAGAGATAATGATATCCAACTTCATTGGCAACATAAGTCGTAGGATCCTTTAGTGGACTTCAAGTATAACCACCCAATGTCCTGCAGATTTCATGAGATTTTACCTTTTTTCGTGTTCGTTGGTGTGGATTATGGTCAGTCTCTTCGATCATAGTTGTTATTATTGGCAACAGTTGTTGCTCCGGTGTGTTGGTCCATGGGGTCTTACCAGTACTACAGCAAGCTATACTACGGCAAATTTTGTCCGGCTCCGGTAATGGAAGGGCGAGGGGCGGCAAGCCTTCAGCTCGCGCTAGTGTCGGTAGTCGTCGTTATGTGATTCAAAGACCTATTTATAATTTTTATTACTTTTAAAACTTTTTGTACTGCTATTGATGATTAATAATAGACTGGTCGAATTTTCGCAAAAAATAAACTAACCATGCAACAAATAGTTGGTTCGCAATATGCCTATCTCTTAGCATCAACCGCATTTGTAATGCTATAAGATGTTCAGTTTATAGAACACGAAACACTATTTATAGATCAGCCATTATATATTTTCATAATGCATATGTAAAAAAAATTCTTCTATATATTTGATCGAACTTAGTAAGTTTGAATTTTGACTAAATTTATATGCATTACTTTCAGGAACTGAGGTAGTATTTGTAACCTGTTCTTTGACAAAAGTTGTCAAATGAAAGCTCCATCTATGAGGAACAAAATCTGAATCTAGTTGTACTGGCTTCTTTCTGAACATGTGTTAGCGCCATTAGATATCTAAATATTAGTTACCCGCAAAAAATAGATATCTAAATATTAATGTTACATTTGACACAAATGCCTCCCAAATTATATGACGAGTGACATCGGGCCACCGGGAATGGCTTTGGGCTCACTAGATTATATGGTGATGGGGCTCTGAGGAGCCAGATTTGTTGTCGGCAAGGCCAGTTTCCAAAATGAATGTTAGTCTAGTGTGGTGCAAGCACATGTGTGTTTTATCACGATGACTCTAGTCTTCTATTGCAAATGGTGCAGTCATGTTGCAAATTGTTTTTGTAGTTGCAACCGTTTTCAATGATGCATAGGTGTGCTGGTTATTCTCGACCATTTGCTGCAATTAACGAGGATTTATTGCATACATAATAAACAGTTGCATGATTGTATTTGAAATGTTTCGAAAAATTTGCTAGGCAAGAAAAAAACATGTTGGCCATATTGTAAACATGTTGAGATCCGGCCGACAGGGAGATCTCAGATCTCTAAGTAAAACTCCGTCAGATATATGAAGTGAAGGGAATGTAAAAAATGACAAGGGGATAAGTTAAATGGATATGGCTATGCTAAGTGACATGCAACACAGATGAGAGGGGCACGGAACATATTGCTGTGACGTAACAGGATATATAGCAGCAAAAAGAGGAATAATGGATACAAACAGAACGGTTGCGAATGGATAAATGTGCTTGGAAGCAGCCCATTGGCCAAGTGAACTTTGTTGGGAAACTGGGCCGGTAGAGGCCCACTCGGTGTGGCCTCTACCAGGCTAGGGTTAGCCCATGTGGGTATCGTATCCCCCTTTAGCCTATAAATAGAGGAACAATCTGTGTACGGGAGTTTACCGAGAGAGTTTTCAATAAAGTTCCCTTTTGTTCCATGTGTCATCTACTTTGTACTGTGTGTGTCTTCTACTAGTCTTCTTCTCGGGTGTGGAACAGCCTCGGAACCGGCCAGTCGGCAGGGGGTGTTCCAACACGTTATTTTGAGTCCATTACCAAAAACCCTGGTAACATAATGACGATCGCCGGCTGCGGTCCGAATGTAGTTGGATCCGGAAGAGCAACTATCATACTCCCAAATGGAACAACTCTGATCATTGAAGAGGCATTGTTGTATCTGGAGTCGACTCGTACTCTCTTAAGTTTTAGAGACATCCGCGCCAATGGTTTCCATGTAGAAACCAATGATGATGAGAATAGAAAGGAGTTCCTACTCATTACCAAGCGCGACGAAAATGGTAAACATGTTGTCGAAAGACTCCCTTCATTAGCTACTGGGCTGCACTACACTAAGATAGTAGCACCACCTATTTACACTACCCTTAAGACTGTCTTTAGAAGCTCCGAACTATTCTGCCTTTGGCATGATAGGTTAGGCCACCCCGGTCTTAGGATGATGAGAAATATAATTAACAACTCGAACGGTCATAATGTTAATGTGAAAAATTTCCCGAATCCCGATGATTTCGTGTGCTCCGCATGCGCTACGGGGAAATTGATCATTAGACCATCCCTCCTAAAGGTGAAGGATGAACTCCCCGCGTTCTTGGAACGTATTCAAGGGGATATATGTGGTCCAATTCAGCCCCTCTCAGGGCCGTTTTGGTACTTCATGGTGCTCATCGATGCTTTCTCTAAATGGTCCAATGTTTGCCTGCTGTCAACAAGGAACCATGCTTTTGCAAAATTGATCTCCCAGATCATACAAATAAGGAATAAATTCCCTGATTATCGTTTAAAGTCTATTCGAATGGACAATGCCGGAGAATTTACTTCAAAGGCATTCGATGATTATTGCATGGCAACTGGAATCAAACTTGAGCACTCCATACCGCATGTCCACACTCAAAATGGACTTGCGGAGGCATTGATTAAAAGGATTAAATTCATTGCCAGACCACTCCTTCAGGGTTGTAATTTACCAACCATGTTGGAGACACGCGGTGTTACACGCCGCTAATCTCATCAACTTTCGACCATCAGCCTACAACATCCACTCTCCCATCCAACTTGCGCACGGGTCGGCACCGAAAATTTCCCACCAACGTAGGTTCGGCTGCCAGGTATATGTACCTATACCACCACCCCAACGATCAGCAATGGGACCGCTCCGTAAGTCGGGGATATACGTTGGTTATGAGACTGTGTCCATAATCAGGTTCTTGGACCCCTTGACACGGTGGTATCGCAGTTCGTCGACTGCATTTTTGACGAGGATCTTTTTCCAACTTTGGGGGGAGGTAATCAACCCCTGGATGACAAAAGTCGAGAAATCACGTGGAAAGCCACGGGGATCCACGCTCATGACCCGCGCACTGTTGAGACTAATAGAGAAGTCCAAAAGATACTAGATTTGCACTCCCTAGCGAATCAACTGCCCGATCATTTTAGTGATTTAAAGACTGTGACAAAGTCGCATGTGCATGCACGCAATGCACCGGAAAGGGTTGAAATACCAAAGAAAAATGATGGTATACCCGCTCCTGCTCCAAGGCCTAAGAGGACGCGGATTCCGGTTTCTCAAATCCCAAGTACCGGGGCCCGAAGAAAAAAGATAAGAGATTTATTACAGACCGCCTTTGTTGAGGGGAGCAGTTGAGACACAGCACAAGTACGGATATTTCAGTGCACGAAATTCCGGACTTGAACTTTCCTATATCGAAAATACCTAGCGAAGTTGTGTGCGCACACATCGGAGCGGGAAAGCTAAAGGACCTAGCTCCTAGATTGGGAAATCCGGTGGAGCAAGAGGATGTGCCTGATGCACTCCATGACGAAATGGCCATTAACTATGTTAATTCGGGCGAGTCATACAACCGAGCCATGGCAAATGTCGATGTTAATTTTGCCAAGAAAATTGCCTCAATCATAGATCTTGACCCTGAGCCTAACACGCTCGCTGATTGCAAGAAAAGGTCGGATTGGAAAGATTGGCAGAAGGCAATTACTGCTGAATTATTATCGTTAAACAAAAGAGAGGTATTTGGACCTGTTTGTCTAACTCCTCTCCACATTCGCCCCGTTGGCCATAAGTGGGTTTTTTTCGAAAGAGAAACGAGAATAATGAAGTAGTAAGGTACAAAGCAAGGCTCGTTGCTCAAGGTTTCACTCAGCGACCAGGTGTCGACTTTGAGGAAACTTACTCCCGATCATGGATGGAATTACCTTTAGATACTTGATCTCAATGGCAGTAAACATGGACTTAAAAATGAAACTAATGGATGGTGTCACCGCTTACCTATATGGTAACTTGGATTCGGGCATATACATGAAAGTACCAGAAGGTATCCCTGTCCCGAACCAGGATAGAGCAAACAGGAGCTTATACAGTGTTCAGCTTAAGAAGTCATTGTATGGACTAAAACAATCAGGTAGGATGTGGTATAATCGTTTAAGCGATTTCCTTCATCGAAGGGCTCTGTGAGCAATGAAGATTGCCCATGTGTTTTTATACGGAGATCCCAGGATGGTTTCTATATTATCTCGGTGTATGTGGACGATTTGAATATAATCGGTACACCTGACGATATTGAGGAAGCGAGTTCCTACGATCGAATTCGAGATGAAAGACTTAGGCAAAACCAAGTTACGCCTCGATGCGCAACTTGAGCATTCCCTGGGATTCTAGTTCACCCGGCCTACACCGAGAAGGTGTTGGAGCGATTTGGGTTTGAAAAGGCATATCCTTCTAAGACCCGATGGTGGGAAGATCTTTGCACAAGACAAGGACCCGTTCAGGCCTAAAGAAGAGGAGGAAATGCAGGACCGAATTCTCCTACTTAAGTGCGGTTAGGCGACTTATGTACCTATAAATTGTACACGGCCGGATATTGCATTCGCCGTCAATTTGCTTGCAAGGTACAGTTCTGAGCCTACCAAGAGGCATTGGAAAGGTGTTAAGGACATCTTTAGGTACATCCAAGGGACAAAGGACCTTGGCTTGTTTTACCAAAAGAACCAAGACCTATCTGTTGTAGGCTATCTGAATCTTTGGGTACCTTTCGGACCCGCATACATCCAAGTCGCAGACTGGATATGTTTTCCTTTGTGGTGAAACGGCAATTTCCTGGAAATCGTCTAAGCAAACTCTTGTGTCAACTTCGACGAACCACTCGAAAATCATAACATTATATGAAGCATCACGAGAATGTGTATGGCTTCGACGAGTAGTCAGTCACATCCAGATGTCATGTGGACTGAACACCGTACAAACCCCAACAATTATCTATGAAGATAATGCCGCTTGTGTTGCATAAGTCCAGACGGGTTAGGTGAAGAGCAATCTCACAAAGCATATAAACCCCAAGTTCTTCTATGCACATGAGTTGCAAAAGATGAACAAAGTGAAAGTCTTGCATACTAAGTCGTGTGAAAATCTCGCTGATTTGTTCACTAAATCATTGCCAGCGTCTTCTTTCGAGAGATGTGTCCGAGGGATCGGCATGATGAGACTTAGGGAGATGCAAGGTTCAGGGGGAGAATCTTCACAAACTCATCGCTAAAATCCTGATCCCGATGATTGAGTATTTAACTTTGTAGTTAGGTGAATTGTACTCTTTTTCCCTTAGTGAGTTTTATGAAGTTTCTCACATGAGGTTTTTAATGAGGCAATTCGTGCAACATAGCAAGAAGTATACCATGTGCATTTCTTCATATTTTTTCCACTGGGTTTTTCGGAGTTTTAAGCCATGGTTATACAGATAAGATACCCAGGGGGTGTTGGGAAACTGGGCCGGTAGAGGCCCACTCGGTGTGGCCTCTACCAGGCTAGGGTTAGTCCATGTGGGTATCGTATCCCCCTTTGGCCTATAAATAGAGGAACAATCTGTATACGGGAGTTTATCGAGAGAGTTTTCAATAAAGTTCCCTTTTGTTCCCTGTGTCATCTACTTTGTACTGTGTGTGCTTTCTACTAGTCTTCTCGGGTGTGGAACAGTCTCGGGACCGGCCAGTCGACAGGGGGTGTTCCAACAAACTCCACGCTCCGTCACATGGCAGCATGGATGCTAGAGAAAAAGTTTGTGGTCGGTTGACAGTACCTGAATTTGCTTCGCCACATGGAAGCATAACCGTTTCCCGTCGGCAATGCCAATCGTGTCCCGGACTCACTCAGGAGGGATAGCCGTCCACGTCGAAGCTATTCACAAAGGAAATCCAAAACTGGTACTACTACCTTTTCCCACCATTTAATTTGGAGCAATTGATGTAAACCACTGCATACCCTTCAGAAATTAGTCCATCCAAAATATCAAATGTTGGCACACAATCTCAAGGGTGCAGCTCACACAAGTTTCGGTCCAACATCTAACACGAGAGCACCAAGGCTTTTGAATTACATACAGATTTCCATGCCTAGATACACATGAGGCAGAACGAGAACCTGCCGACCAAATCTGGCATCTAAAACTAGCAAAAAGCTCGAGACAGAGCTTCCTGATCTACGTGGTGCAGTTCTATATATGTTGCATTAAAGAAAGATACAAAATCCATATATCATTAACTACAAGAGTAGGCTTTGCTAGCTCAACGGCACTGATTTCTAATACCCCACTTCAGTGACTCAATCATCTTACCATGCAAAAGCTCTCGGTCTAACTACCACTGCTATCTCCAGCTGCAACAGCAAGATACTGATCTGTCTTTTGCTCCTCGATTTGCAGTCTAACTTTGAGTTTGTTGGCTGACATGACCTGCAAGGTTCTGAAGATGCAAGTAATATTAGTACAAGTTTCATTAAATCTCTACAAGGCTGTTTGCTTATCAAAATGCACAAATTTGTAGGCAGCAAACTACATACAGGAACAATTAAATTATATGCAGGCAACAGAGAATTGGCATTCAAACTGTAATATGGAATATATTTTTTAAACATAATCATATATTTACTTTTTTTTCATGCTTTCCTGTTTTCAAAACTCTTGCTGAATTTCCTGAAAGAAAATGGTGACATGGCAACATACGTCGTGGTGAACTGGTGATGTGGCCTACACATAGCCACCACATTGGCCAACACCACACTGGAATTGTCAAAATCACTCCTAGGGACCAACAGTTCACAACATTTCAGGATGGAAGGAAAAGGTGAACAGTTTAAGTGTTGCAGGACCATGTCTACAGTGAGAAGAAATGCAAGGCCAAACAAATATTTACATATATGTATGCGTTAAACAGAAATTTAGATATATGCACAAGCAAAGTAACTCACCAAAAAGTTTCTACATTCATCATGGACACCAACTGTACCACAACTAGCAAGCTTGATAGGTGAAACAGCAGCTGAAGGGCTTGGCACTCCGGCTCAAGTACGATGCCTTCTTGGTTGCCCTGACAGAACATTGATCTTCGCTCACACCACATTGATCTTCACTAACAGAAACTGTACTACGCATGTCTTGTGCTTTCTTTTGAGCAGATCGCAGTTTGCCCAAAATTCTATCCATTGATGATGACCTTTTCTTTTCAAGCTTCATCTACACAAGGCAGAACATTTAAGTGTGTAGCAAAAGCAAAGAAACATCACCAATAGTGCAAACATGGCCGATGACATAGAACCATAAAACCATACCTCCAACTTCCGAATTGCTGCCTCTGCTTTTGCTTTCTGCAGGTTTTCCCAAGCGGTAATCTTTGCTTCCTCCCTCTTGCACCTTGACAAAAAAAATAACTAGGTATCAGAAACAGGATATCTCACAATTTGTGTCCTTCACTGCAAGCTAATGCAGAATGTAACTAAGGACAGCAAACATCGTAATATTCTGAACAATGGGGAAAAGGAACATGACTTAGACGGCATAGCTAACAACTAAAAAGTATGGTTTCTAGGAATTTCTAAGCAGAAGTCCAAGATTTATATATTCTGTGTGCACTTCTAGTCCTTCAATCGATTGAAACCCATTGTTACCAATTTCTTCTCACTATTTGCCACCTTGCTATTTAGAAAAGATTAGCCCTTCACAATTATGTCCTATTCTAAAGATGGGAAACCCTCTTAAATATACTTACCACAAGGGAGCCTGTAACAAGTGATCCTATGGCATCATAAAACACCTTCGAACCATTCAGACTAACTTGCAACGTCAGATGTGACATTGTTTGCCGTAGAAAGAAAATAGTAAAGTGTAATCAGGTCCCAGAACATTTGGACTGTCATTTTAGTCCCAGTATTTGCTTTTGACTCCAGCTGAACTTGGAACTTCAAATTTTGCAAGTGAAGTTTGTCCAACCCACAGTTAACTGTCACTTGCTTATTCGGTTAATCCGATAAGAGCATGTGACAAGTAAGACATCAGTGGTTCGCATAATATTCACTATAGAGATCTATACTCGGTTTGCAACCGTGCCACACTTAATTCGTTATCCTTAATACACATATGCAATATGTACACTGATAGATATACCGCAAAATTAGCTTCACGCCAGGCTTGTAGGATGTACCTTTTCTTAATAAACAGAACAAACATTTGCAGAAAAGCAAATAATTTGTGGAAATTTCGCTGGGTACTCTGATAGTAGGAGGATGCATGGTATATGACTAATAGTTATAATATGACAATGAAAGTACTTCCTTCTATGCACGTGCCTCCATGCATATCAGTGTACACGTAGATAAAATGGCAAACATGAATTGAGAACTTACTTTGATATGCAGCTTTCTCTTTCTTTTTCATCAAAAGATGGAGCCCGAGCCCCTGTAGTCTTCTTCCTCCATTCAACAATATTTGTTGATCGCTTATCACAGCCCCGTGTTATGTGTCGCTTGGACCACCGGGTAACAGTTACTTGGTCATCTACCTCAACATCCCTAATTTCAACTTTAGGGATATGACTATTTGGTTCTCTAATAGCATGTCCTGATGGCAAGCTGGAGCAGGAATGCCTTGCTTTTGGGGAGGACGATATTATACTATCATCTGGACTCATTTGTGTAGCAACATCTTTCTTTATGATTGGACTAGAAATCGCAGGAGTTTCTCCTTGTGGGCCTTGTAAGCTATCATCTGTGTAACAGGGTACAAAAATAGTAAGATTGGTTTCTCTCAATGCTCAAGGATTGAGCAGCATATACCAAAATATACCCGAAGCTAGTTTATTTGAGCATGCAAAAATTCAATACATGAAATTGGCATAAGAGAGGTCTGTTTCAGGTTTCTAAATTACTTCTGATTTATTTGAAACTTATAAGGTGAAAATTACAGACTTCTTGCACCCTACCATTCATATATAGTTATAGCAACAGGAAAGCCTTTTTCTTGATGCCCAACCTAACGTAAACCAAAAGGGCTCTAAGATTTGAGATACACAAGGATTATAAGATTGGGATACAGATTCTGCTAATTGTCTAATTTCAGTGTATTCGCATGCAGGAGTTTTATCTAATGATCCTATCCATACATTATTGATATGATGAGTATCTTCTCTTATGGGATCTAATTGAACAGATCAAATGTGGTAGCAAAAATGTGTTTCCTAGCATAGGTTCTTTTGACACAGATGAGAAGAAACTAACCCACAACTTGTGCAACTTCCTCTGAGATATGAGCAAAGGCAGATGCCTCCATAAGTGTTTCTGTCCAAGCATGTGTACTTGCTGATCTCCATATATACGGCTCCTTCTCAGCCGAATACGATCTGCTACTGCCATCATCCCCACATCTGCCCCTTCCACTGCTGTAGTCACCGTTGCGCACATGGTCTGGCATGAGAACCCCAGCAGAGAAAGGAGAATGAGCCGCAAAACTCGCCGCAGCCAGAACACCATCGAAGCAGGGAATCATCGGTGAAACAGACGTATATGCTCCCGGAATACCGGCTGGATGCCCAAGTGGCCCACTCTTCGATTTGGGCCGCCTATGGTGCGGCGCTGGCGCCGACATCCTCCCAATCCCATCACAGGAGACTGGACTCAGGATCCACTTTTCGGCATCCTCCCATTTGGACGGCAGCTTCCTCCCGTTGTTGAAAGGGAGCACAACCCCGCTGCCCCCGTACCTCCTGTTGGTGCTTGCTCCCTGCGGCACCCGCTCCGAGCTCCACCCCTTGGGGTACTGCATGTTTCCGGCACAATGTCGGTTGTAGCTCGGTGTCCCAGGGCTCGGAAACGTGCCTGATCTGCTTCTGGACGATGCCGTGGAGCTCTTGCTCATCCCTCCCACGGTAGCTCCAAGCAAGCACCTCGGCGAGAGAACGAGCAGTTCAATCCCCCCGAATGTGTCGCCGTTGAGCTCATGCGAGGCCGGTGGCCGCACCAGGGCCGCCCTATCCGTCCTGAGCTGCAGCTGCTTCTGGCACTCTGCCGAACAAAAAAGGAGAAATCCCACCAGCAGTGAGCAATCACTTCACTTCATTCATTCAGTACAGAAGGCATTATGCATAAGCCTGGGGTTTACCTCTCAGCGAACTGGAGAAGGAATCTCCTCCCACTCCCGCCGCTGCCTCCACGGAGGCTGCCGCGTAAGCCCCCTCCTCTTCGCCGTCCTCCTCGCCTGCGTTGGTGTGGAAGGGGTTAGCTGAGTGCGGCGGCACAAGGAGACAGAATGCTGAACGTGGGGGAGGCAGTGGGATTTTTCACTTGACCCACCTCTGGGAGCGGTGGTCGTGCCACGCGATGCGTGGCCGCCGTGGAGGTGGAGGAGAGCCGGATCTGGATCGGCCGCGCCGCGTGGCCCCACCGCCGGCTGCGAAAAGCGCCAAACAACGGGAGCGTCTCAGCTCAGCAGAAACCAATAAAACTTCAGGACAGGAGCGCCGAGCAGGGCACCGCACAGTCCGCAACAGCAAACACGAAGCGGGGAAAAAATCGAACGGCGAGCGCGCCGCGATCCGTAGGAGGGCGAAAGCGACCAAAAGAGCAATGATAGGAAAGCGACGGTGCAGGCAGACGAGGCAGGCACGCACGCAAGCAAGCGGCCGCGCCAAGCTTTTTTCGAATCTCTCCTCCGCCCCTTTGTCTGGCTTTATTCCTTGCTTCGGCCGTTGGGGCTGAGGGGAGGGAGCGTCCGAGCTCGAGTAGTGACCTCGGAGGCTCGCTCCCATGTGCGCGCGCGCTTGCCCTGGATCGGATCTACTACTGTATTGACCTTCCTGCCGCGCGCCGCACTAAAATAATCCGCCGGCCCAGCCTACCCGCGTGCCATGCCGGAGACGAACGACAATGCGGGGGGAGGATAAGGGGAGGAGAGGTTTTCTTCTACCGTGGGTGGCGGCGCGGGGCGCCTTCTCCTCGGCGGCGGCTTCTTCCGGCGGGAGGCAGGGTGGCGGCGCTCGGCCGTCGCCGGGTCGGAGGCGGTGATTGCGGCGGGGAACCCTAGCTCCGGCGCCAGGCGAGGCATTCTCGGCCGCGCGGTCGCATTCCCCGAGGAGGAAGCAGAGGCAGGCGAGCGCGCCAGGGCGGGGGGCAGTGGAGTGGGGGATTTAAAATGGCGCGTGGGAGGGAGGATGAAATGATTCGGGTCACGGCGACTCTCTCTCTCTCTCCCCACCCCTACATTCCTCGGTGGGGTTTTGTTTTGGTACGTCATGCGCGCCAGTGCCGCGCCGGCCGTGCTGGGGTGGCGCGGGCAGGCGACGAGGTATGTACGGCCGGCCGGGCTGCGGCTATTTGTTTAAACTTTTAAGGAAACCCCTGCAGCATTTACGGCAAGCGGTTCAAGTTCAACGTCTCCAGCACCGTCACGTTTCGCATTCGCGGCACGGCACCGCAGCTGCGACGCACCACCACACCGACACCCATGCCATGGGTTGGGCTTGGGCCCCCACCGTCTGAGAACTCGTGGCTACGCGCCGCATGTCAGCGTGAGCCTGCTGCACGCGCTACAGCGTACGCGGGACCCGCCAAGCGTCAGGAGCTGTTTTGACTTGCGCGAACCTTTTCACTCGACCATGTTCAGACGACGTACTTGTACCGGGTGACCCAAACCTCCTCTGTCCTCTCCCACGTGGACGTGGTGCACGACCGGACCCTCGTACCAGTGGGGGTGTCACGTGAGGTGTCCGCGTACGAGTACGTGTGTACTGGGAGAGCTGCACGAGCACAGGACAAACAATGGGTAGAGAGTGACACCAACTCCAGCGCGAAAAAATGCGTAACCGCTGCGAATCTTCTCCGACAAAGATGCTAAATGTGCTGCGTTAAATTTACAGCGCGAGCCTCTCTAACAGACAGTGAAGCCCTAAATTTGCAGCACAAGCCCCTCTCTACCGTCTTGGCCGTGGTCCGCTCGACGTTGTGTTTGCGCTGCGACATCTTTGAAAAACACGCGTGCCACTCTTGTCACAGACACACATCGCGCTCAAAGATGAGCAGGCGGCGCTCCTCCTCCATCACGAGGCGAGGCGACGGCGCGAGCGCCTCGGCCTGCTCACGCGTCCACAGGTCGTGAAAGTTCATCCACTAGCGTGGGCGCCCGAGCCGTCACGCGATGGCGCCGTAGCCGCGTGTGGCCTCGTGCGCTGTATCGAAGGTGCTGAGGACGATATGGTCGTCGTTGGTCCGGATCTCGGCGTAGAAGTTGCTGGTAGGACGCGCGTGTACGCCGCTGTACCCGGAGCTTCCGCGGTGCGGCGGCATGACGGTGGTGACGGTGGTGGCGTGAGCGCGTCGGCAAAGAAGCAGCCGGAAGGGGAAGAGGATTCTGCGCGCGTTGAAGTGCTTCGGCAGTTGCTTTCACGCGCGGCGCGGCATTTAACGAGCGCGCGCTAAGCGGCGCGTCAAAATAAGCGTGCGGAGCCGAGCGCGCGGCAAAGTTTTTCCCGCGTGCAGGAAGATACAGCGGCTGTTGGAGCGTGCCACGCAAGCTCTCGCGCGAAAAAAATCGGTTTTTAGCGCGCGGGCGCGGTTTTACAGCGACTGCTGGAGTTGCTCTGAGAGCGTGTGCATCTTGCTAAGGACATCTCCACCGGGCCGACCCATCAGGTCGCCCTAATCAGGCTGTTTCTATCCGTTTGGGTCGGGCCATGGTCGCTTTGGGGTCGGGGTCCGGCATGTTCGGCCGACCGCGCCCAGCGGCCCGACCCATCTGTTTGTCTCCCTCTTGTTGTCACTGCTTGAAACCCTCCTGATGGGATGTTAATGATGACGTGCCGTCGGCTATCAGCATCGACGGCTTTCCGCGCGGCCGACATTTCCAGCGCGCGCATCGCTTCCTACGGCGAGAAAACTTCCCGTGCCTCGCAGGCCGTTTCCCGCCTTCGCCGCGGTCTATTAAAGACGATCGCCGGCGTAGCGATGACAACATGCCAAAAGTAAGAGCAAACTAGCAGCCGAAAAAGCGCCAGCCACCAGCAGCCATGCCTCGCCACAAGATCTCCATCTGGACGAAGATCCAGGAGATGTGTCGCACCCGCTTCTCGGACATGGGGGTCCACCTCGAGGCCACGTTGTTGGCTCGACGCATGAGCGATGCATAGGTGTTGGCCTTCGAGAAAGAAGGCCATGTCGCCGATTTGGCGCTGGAGCGGGTGATGGAGGCGGCCTCCATGGTGGCCGTCCAATGGGCGGTGCGCGACATACACCACGACGCCACCAAGGAGGCAGTGGCCTTGGAGGCCGCATCAGCGGCTCTCCGCGAGATCCGCCACGAGGGGGCCATGACCACGCTGGAGGAGGTGGCCAAGGAGGCCGCCAAAGCGCGCAGCGACACAGAGGAGGTGCAGCGCAAGCACGTCACCGACTCGGCGGCGGAGGAGGAGAGCGTGGCTATGGCTGCTGAGGCGGCGGCCGCGTGGGCTCTCATCGATGACGACGAGACGGAGGTGGCGGAGGATGAGGAGGAGGAGGGGAGGAGGTGGACCATCTGGAGGAGGAGGAGGGGAGGCGGCGATCGCCGTCCCCGTGCAGATCGCGCAGGCGATGGGCTTTGGCCCTAATGGTGCTCTAATTCCGGCTCCGGCTCCTTCTCCAGTGGAGTTGCTCGCGGCTGAGACAGAACTCCAGCGTCAGGCGTTGCCATTGCTTCGATGAAGGAGCTCGCCGACCAGGAGGCAAGGGACCACTGGGCCACCTATATGGACAAGGCCCTGGCGAACCGGGCAGAGGAGGAGCGCAGGAAGGTAGCGGGCAAGGCGGTGGCTCATGACCATGCATGCGATCATCACCGTGAACGCATGTAACATCCCAGCATTAGAGCTTAGAAATAAGCTGAACACAGATGTGTGCATTGCATTCATGCATAGAAAATCTGAATAATTTTCGCGCTTTTAAATAAAAACTTGTCAAAGTGATTGAAGCTTCTCTTAACCTGATGGAATTGAAGTAGATCATCAAGTTGACTGCGATAAGTTTCAATATGACCTTTGCTAAAACCTTATTTTGGGAAAGAGAGATTTGATCTAAGGGTAGATCAAATGTAATAAATGTTAACCTTACTATGTTACTTAATGGCTCATATTTGATCCTTAAGTAATCATATCATAGTATTCATTATAATCACTCATGAGTACCAAGTTAAGGATATAACACAAATAATAAGAATGTAACAACTATATCTTAATATCATCTACTTATACCATGAGTATCATGGAAATACCTAACTTTAACTCTCTAGTGAGATTGAGTAGGAAAGAAACCAAAGTTAAGATTGTTCACCATATATCTTTCTTTCCATATCAATCTTTATCATCTCTATTGAATCTTATCCTTATATTTGTTGTTCATCAATATTGAGAAATCAACTATTGATTCACCAATTCTTAACCTATCAATTCTTGACCTATCAACTCTTGTACTTATTATAGCATTCACTTAAGGCTTATAAAGAAAGAAGTCAGAAGAGGTAAATAGCGATGCTAGTTTTAGATGTTATCTATAGGATGGGAGTGATTGGAGGAAATCAAATCAATATGGTAACAAAGAAGATTACAAGGATGAAGTCTGAAGATAGTTACCAGGAGTAGTCCTATTGGATCAAGTAGGTATAGTTAATGAATTATATCTCTTAAATCCAATATAGCTAAATAGAAGATAATTATAATACAACTGTAATGTTGTATTGATGAAGCCTTGTTTAGCCAACTGGAAACCTGAATCATAAAGGATCAAAGGATTATAATGATCATGCCTTATTCACCAATATTAAATGCTTATACCATGTATAAGTGACATTGGTGGATAAAACATGATTGAACCATAGTATAGATATATTATCCTAGATTAGTCATTACAAGTCACATTAATATAATGTGAGGTTGGAATGTTAGATATTGGAGTCAAGTAGAGACAAAATAGTATGATTAAAATGATGTTAGAGCAACATTGGATTAAAGAAGTAGTATTTTCCTCTTTGGAAATACTAAGCACTTGAGGTGAAGTAGCATTTGATGTATACATCTATTGAAGTGATATTAGTGAAGGATGATTAAGGAAGAGTATGATTGGAGTTAGAAGTAACCATTCGTTGGATTGGGGATTATCAGCAATAGAGTAGTTGATATAGCCAAGTATATATATAAAATGATTATGAAATACTTTAGAATCAAGATCATTGGAATTACAAGAGGTGTTAGAAGAATAAAAGGTGGATAAGAATATTCTTGTGAGGTAAAGCTCATCATGCTAACACATGATGATGGATAGGAAGAAGTAGAATATCTAGGAAAGGAATTCCTTAATCAGAAGTCCAGAATTATGAAGTATGGAATATAGGAATCCTTGTTAAGCACTAAACCCTAAATTTAATATCCACTTTCTATGGTTGATCTATCATCTTGTTTCCACAGTGCTTTATAGGAATAATTTCCTATATCAAAACACTTAAGCACATCCTTATCATTTCCAATTATCATAACTATATGTGCTTAGAAGTTATCTTTATCAATTCTTTTCCATATGACATTCCAGAAAATAACTTTCTGTTTTAAAGGGATGATATCACTAAAGATCTCAAACATAAACACAATATGCTTAGGCATTAATCTTTATTCACATCAACAAAATAAAATAAGTATAGTAAGTACCTTAAACCCTAGGGTGAGTAATTACAATTCAGAACTCTAAACTTATTAATAAGTTTTCTCATCAACATTTCATAAATATTCTATCTATAATCATTAGACAAAGTCTTTAATTCATTTCTCTAACCACTCATCCCATATGAGCATGGAATAAGTGGGGATCCAATATTATAAATCATCCTATCCTATACTATGTGATTAAATACATATAAATAAACCCTATGAATATCATTATACATTTTTAAAACTTAATTACTCCAAATAAAAGTGAAAACAATGTTATAGAAAAGAATATATACAAAGGAAATAAAGAAAATAACACAATACATAATAAAAGTTCACAAATTGATTCTTAATAACTTTATTGTTGCTGCAAGTATTCAGCAAATAAAATTCCAAAAAGAAAAGTTCAAACCAAATATAAAAATACAAACCTGAAAACAAAACAGAAAATGAAAAAGGAATAAAACCAGGAAAAACAGAGGAAACACCAAATCTGGCCCACAGCCCATTACTCTTCTCTCTATCCGTCGCCCACAGGTCACAGCCAAACTCCTCTGCTCGCTCCGCCGCAGCCCAGCAACGGCCTAAGCCCGCATACCTTTTGGCAATCCTATCCGTCGTCTTCCTCCCCTGGACAAGCAGCTCGCTGGAGAGTCGCCAACCACCCGATGCCGTCGTCGACGTCACGCCGCCACCGGGGCCTTCACGATGATAAGAACAACACGGCGACGCCCTAATCCTCATCCTGGTCATTACACGCGTGCTCTCTCTCTCTGTCCTCTCGATTTCTTCCTCTCTCACTGAAACCCTAACTCCGGTTCATCGTCGATTGCCGCCGTTGTGAGCTTTCCCATGATCCATTGATCAAACACACAGCCTCGCCTAGTTCCCTTGAACCTTTGGGTCCAAAGAATTGAAGAAGGGCACCGGGAATCGATGCTAGTGACTCCATCTCCCCGGAGTCCGACGACCACCGCCGCCACCATTATTGATGCTAGAGCCTTCCTCCGGTCTCGCCGAGCTTCCTATCGCAACAAGGGTAAGCTCCTGACTCGATAGAACCCTCTCCTGGCCTTCCTCGTCCTTTGTACTGACCTGTCACCGAGCGCCGCCGTGCCGATTCCGCTGTCGTCATCATCGGTGAGGTTTCCGGTCTCCCTAGGACGTCGCGCCGCTGTTTTTAGGTAGCCTAGGACTAGGAGTTTTTGATTCGTGCTGGATAGCACGCCATACATCGCCATAAGCGCCCATGGCCGTAGGTCACGGCGTCCTATTAACTGACCATAGCGTGGTCAACCGGTTATTTACCATGAGGTAATAACCTACTATAAGAGTTCTGGTGGTAAAGGAACATATTATCTAGGACTTAACAACCAATGTTGCCAGTGATTCTTGCGCCGTATATTACGCGTTGACCATGAGATTTGGAATGGGACAGAGAAGTAAGCTGTATCTTTTCCCTCTCGCATGGAGCTGGATGTGCGGGTCGTGGCTGTTATCACTCGTAGCGTGCATATTATATGGTAATTCGTAGAGGATATGCAGCATATGGGTGGGAGCCCTCAACGTCCAATGATAGTTCCGGCATCTGGATGGTTTGTACTGCCATTTCCGTAATTCAATAGGTGGGCTGGCGTACACCAAGGAGACATGCGGGGTCGCGGAGAAGGCAGTGATTGGCTTGGATCTTAGTCTGGGCCTCACACCAAGGAAGTGTGAATGAACCTGCAATTCGGATGTACAACAAAGCTAAGATCTCTCATGGGTAAAGTGACGCACCTCTGCGAAGTGTAAAAACTGTAACTTGTTACTCCCTGTTAGGAAGGAGCATGACAGCGGCGGAAAGGAACTCCATAAAAGTTCGTAAACCCGTGAAGGTGATGGACATAGCTTTTCAGAATAAAAGCAACCTTTGAAGAAATGTTTACGAAAACTTGCATTGCCTACGACCTATGGTCTGTGGCTGTAGATCTAGTGCATCAAACACTCCTTTCTAGTGAACTTGCTGAGTACGCTCGTACTCAAAGTATCTTCTTAACCCTTGCTAGGTTCTAAAGCCAGTACAGACGACGTCTACATCAAGTTATGCTCCAGGAATCATCATTAAAAGCTAAAGCTCTTCAACAAAGTCAAGAAAGTCAACATATACATCAACTCAAGTGAAGAGAAAGTTACGGATTAGATAAGAATAGAATCTCTAGCCATAGAACCTACTTCTGTAGAGTATTGCAATAGTAGCAATGTCAGATCATTAGTTAAGATACTAGTCCTATTAGTATGATAGTTTTGGAATCATTTATTTCTGATTCTTCTTTGTAAGAAGTTTCTTTCTCTCTCTTTAACCTAGAGTGTTCTCTGGATCTTGTGTAAAGAGTTCGGTTGTAACCTATAGTCATGTCTTAGACCTGTTATGTTTCTGTTGTACTACTCTGAGGGATGTAATACTAGTGAACGGTGTTTCATTGGTGTTATATCAACGACTATAGTGTACTACATCATGCAGTGGTATGTTGGGTCACCGCAACGCATCCAACGGCGGGTCATCTGGTCTGCTAGGATGGCGATCGATGGGGCCGGCGGCAGCGGCAATGGTAGCCACGACAATGGTGGTCGCGGAAACGGTGGCGAGTAGCCGCCGTGACGTCCTCCTTTAGCAGTAGTAGCAGTAGCATCCCCTATTTTGTTTAAATGGCCTTTTTTAACTGACAAGGCTTAATCTAATGAATATCTATCTTAAGTACTAATGTTTCACTTACATATGGGACCGAGTGACCAACGGGCAGGACACCCGTGCCGTCCGCGCATGTCCGGGCCGATGCAACCGTTGCCTAGATTTGGTGCATGGATGGGTCGAGCCGGACGCGTTTATCCAGATGGATCAGGTCGCTGCGGCACCGAGCACGTCCCGTGCGTCCGCACAGATGAGTTCGGACATGCTCGGGCGGGTTGGGTCGACCCGGTGGAGATGCCCTAACAGCATCTCCAATGTATCAGCTTATATGGGCTTCAGCGCAGGCAATTTTTAGCTTATATAGTCGTCGGCTGTTTTCTTAATTTGAGGGGGGTTGTTTCCAGTCACACCCTTCCAATATTTCATATATTTAATTATATCGCATACTCCCTCCGTTTTAAAATATAAGATGTTTTAGCTTTGTGAAGCTAATGTATCTAGATCCTTTTAGTATGTAGGTTTGGAGAGATTTGAAGTGAGCCTACACGGTCTAGATTCATTACCTTTATAAAGCTAAAACATCTTATATTTTAAAATGGAGAGAGTACATACATAAATGAAGGGCGATTCTGCATCGCCAACTCCATGTGCGGCAATTCTATGTTAATCTACTATGCCGCTTTCATCGTTGTTGTCGCCGTCTTCGCGGTCGGCGTTGTCCACAGCATCGCCCTCCTCCTCCTCCTTTGTGTTGGAATCGAGATCGATGATCCCGGCGGCCTCCGTCCTCCTCATGAATTCTTCACGGCGCGCCTCATCGATGGCGGTGCATACCGTACGCACGCGCACTGCCCAGAAGCGCTCCCTAGCCGAGACAGCACACCTCATCGATAGCGATGTATACCATACGCCCACGCACTTCCCAAAAGCGCTCCCACCCTTTGGGGCTGCGTAGATCTGGGTGGAGCTGCTGCTGGTGAGCTCGACACAATGCGAGCTCCTTCGTCGGTTCCTACTTGAACCTTTTCGGCCAATACACGCTCCTGGGCGCACACCGGGCCATCGCCCTCTTCCGCTCTGGTAGCTCGCGGTGGCGCTCCTCTATCTGTATTGCCAACTTGGTGCCATGTAAGGGCGGTTCCACAGGTACGCCGACGTAGCTGAGCTCAAAGCCTGATGGAAGCCGCACGCGGCGGTGCGACGATGTTATAGTGGGAGAACATCATGGCCTCATATAAATTGAGTTTGGGTCTCTCCATGGCGGCGGCGACGGGTGGTGGAGAGAGGAAGGGACGACCGTCTACATATAGCCGAAAAAAGGGAGGGAAGCGGCAAAAAGGGCGGGAACAAAGCTATCTCTCATTGCCAAGGATGACCCGTGTCATTTTCAGCTCCATCCGGCGCCCCTGCTTGCCCCCTGTGCGTAGGGTTTGGCCAGGGGATGCCGGATAACTAAATGGACCGCGCCGGCGCGAAAGAAGATCTGGGGGGAGGGTCGGGCGCGATTTTGAGCGTTGGCACCCCCATAGCCCTTTAGGGGGGCTTTAGGGTACCCGAGTGGAGTTCCTCTAAGGGTGTGTTTGCTTGCTCAGGGATTTTAGTTGCACCTAGAGATCATGGCTCCACGAAAGCTGCACACGACAATGCAACATGTGGTGTCTAAAGGGCAATTCGTTTGGTTTAGTGCATTTTTGTTTCTCTGTGATTTTAGAAGCAATGACCTAGTTGTTTGCTTGCATGTTTTCTTGATTTTCGGCAATTTTGGACTCGTTTGGCTAGTTGCATTCTCCCTGATATCCTTACCTCCTTGCTCGTGTGGTGAGCTTACCCATGAAAACAACACATCACACCACAAAGTTCAGACAACTGCAATTCAGAGCACACATAGGTTACGACTGAATCCACATAATCAACCAATATGTGTGTGCTGCACCACGAGTTTACGAACAACTGCCCGTGATGCAACACAAGTTCGCCACAAATGGAGGCGTTATAACTGAATACCACCTCCCAAAATATACATACCAAAGTTCAGGGTTCACCAGAACCAAAGTTCATTAGCCTAGCTACTCCAAAATATACATCACAGTCATCACAGCAACACCACTACCAACACCTCCTCGAACAGCACAGTCCGCTGCTCAGAGGTAGTGCTTGTTCAGGAAGTCCATGAACCAGCTCATCTTGCGATCAGGGGTCATGGCAAGATACCTAGTCGCCTGTCCACTATGATACATCAGGTGGCTAAGATCATGGTGTATCGTAGTCAGAGTAATGAGCGCAACAGGAATACGAGCACCGTAGATCATATTCATCTGAGCATAGTTCTGAATGGGCTTGTTGATCAACTCGATGTCCTTTGGATGAGCCTGCATGAGAATCACAGTTAGTTCAAAACGTGTAGTTCATGTGTGAGCTTTACAACTACTCAACGTATTGATGTAATTGCAAATATATCGAACCTTGATGTGCGTATAGTAATGGTTGTCGTCCAGCATAATAGCATAGGTCGGCTCAACCCAACATATGTTTTCAAGCCATTTGATCATCATCAACTGAATCCAACTAACTCTCCAGTGCTTTATGTAATTGTACACCTGGTTCAAAGTGATTGTCCGACCATATAACTTGAAGACATTGTCTGCAATCAAGTGCATGTCCGCCTCTCTGAATCCCCGAACAACTGAACCATCTTTCTGTATCAACTGGCAGACCCTCTATTCAAGACGAAAGTGGACATAGATGTTGGCCATGATATGGCCAACTTGTTCTTGCACACCACATCAGGCATTGGCGCATAATGCAGAGGCGACACAAAGGTCGCCGATAGTTTAGGGTACGCAACCTTCTCCTAAGGCACCAAAGCTACGCACTGTTTTTCGTTCAAGGCAAAAAAAACTATACTTGTAACACTAATCCTACCTACACCACATGACAATCCCCACAACACGACATGGATAATGACTGCCAAAATATAACACAAACAGTCTAGATCTACTAGAAGCAAGCACACACGAATAGTTGAACTATGAGCGATAACGTGGTAACAGATCTAAGCTCTGAGAGTTAGGGTTTAGGTGTCTCTTACAACGATCTCAACATCGGACGATGATGACGACATATTGGAGATAGCCAAGGAAGAAGACTTGTCGGAGATGAGCTCGATCCATCAGAATAGGAGACGCCGCTTACCTGCTCATTGGTGAAGAAGATGATTTGGAGGGAAGATCGAAATAGGGATGGTGGAACGAACATTGGAGGCAAGGCAGAGCAGTCTAAATAGGCTATGCGAATCGGTGGGCGGTGACCCCAATTTCTCCCGATGGAATTTCCCTTATGCGGGCAAGCTCTCGCCATCCCTCCCTTGCAGACACTCTTGCATCTTCTTCTCCCGCGAGCGCGAGAAGAAGTTGGCTCCATGGAAACGCCCTATCTTGATGTTCCTTCAGGACCAGGCTAAGGGCTGCTTTAAAACTCGTGCGGTGTAAAGATTCTCTTCCACGTGGGTAAGCAATCACTCTTATTTATTCCCGTCGCATGCGAGAAATGGGTATTTAGGCTAGCAAACACACTCTAAATAAGGGGCAGCTAAGACCATCTTTTGTATCCTAGCTAGAGTCTAAACACTACAAAAAGTGAGTCTAGCTAAGATTTTACTAGACCCGAGTCTAGTACTAAACATAAGTCCAAGGGAATCAAATGGCGCCGCCTGGGATGACTTCTGTGACGACGTAGGGTCCTTCCCAGGGTGACTCGAGCTTTTTCGGCCGCTCTTGCTTGAGTCGTAGGACGAGGTATCCTTCGACGAAGGACCTTGGTCGCAGCCGTCGGCTGTGGTAGTTATGGAGGTTTTGCTGGTAGACCGATGAGCGATCCGCGACGATGTTACGTGCCTTGTCGAGTGTATCGACGACATCTTCGAGTGTGTCCGTCGATTCGGCTTCGCTATAGGCGACGACCTGTGGGGCCTTGTGGCGTACCTCGGCAGGTAGTACGGCTTCGGCTCCGTGCACCATGAAGAAAGGTGTGAAGCCAGTTGTGCTGTTTGGCGTTGTGCGTAGGCTCCGAAGAGCGGAGGTAGATCCTGCCCAAGCCCATAAGCGTTCGAGTGGGCTGACAAGCGTTTCTTGATGCCTCGCCTCTGAGGCCGTTGGCCTTTGACTGCCGTTGATGCGGGTGCACCACCGAGGCGTATGATATGTTGATTCCAAGGCCCTCGCAGAAGTCCTGGAATTTGTTCGAGATGAAGTTCGAGCCATTGTCCATGATAATGTTGTGCAGCACGCCGAACTTGTAGACTATAGACTCAAAGAACTTGACGGCCGTTTTGCCGCTTTGGTTGGTGACGGGCATAGCCTCGATCCACTTGGTGAATCTGTCAACTGCGACCATGAGGAAGAGGTGACCTCCTGGCGAGGACTTTGGCAGTTTTCCGATCATGTTGAGGCCCCATTGGGCTAAGGGCCAGGCCAGTGATATGGGCCTGAGCTCAGATCCTGGTGCGTGTGGCTTATCTACGAACCTTTGGCAGTCGTTGCACCTTCAGACGATGTCCTTGGCGTCGTTCATGGCCGTTGGCCAGTAAAATCCAGCTCGCAGAGCTTTGGCGACGAGGGCACGACTGCCCGCATGATGACCGCAGATGCCCTCATGGATTTCTTGGAGGAAGGTTTTGCCATCACCGATGGTAACACATCTTTGGAGCACACCCAAAATGTTCCGTTTGTATAGCTCGCCATTGTGGAGAGTGAATGCTTTGGACCGGCGAGATATGTGTCGGGCATTTGTCGGGTCATCAGGCAATTCCTTATTTAGCAGGTACTGAAGGTACGGCTGCGTCCATGTCTCCTCGATCGCCATGACCTGTATCAGGCTGACGAGATCGACCTCTGTGTCGAGCTTTGCGGGCCCTTCGTGTCCTTCGGGTGGCGCAACCCCCGAGTGTTCTGCTTCTTCGGGTGATCCCTTGGGGCACGCAAATTTGTTCGAGGAACACACCTGGTGGCACTCGTGCGCAGGTGGAGCCGATGTTGGCGAGCCTATCGGCTTCCTCATTGCTTTCCCTTCTGACGTGCTGAAGCTCGCAACCATCAAAGTCACCTTCGAGTGAGTTGTAGAGCGCGCGCTACGCGATCATGTTTGCGGCATGGGCATCGTATTCGTTCATCGTCTGCTGGACGAGGAGGTTCGAGTCACCGTAGATGACTAGGCGCGTTGCGCCGCAGATCTTTGCCATCCTCATGCCGTGGATGAGGGCCTCGTATTTGGTCTCGTTGTTGGAGGCGCGAAATTTCATCCGAAGGACGTATTTCATCTTGTCACCTTGCAGGGACGTCAGTATGATGCCAGCTCCTACTCCAGCCTCGCGCTTAGAGCCGTCGAAGTGCATCGTCCATGACTGCGTCATGTCCGGTGTGTCTGGTAGCTAGAGCTCCATCCAGTGGACGAGGAAGTCAGGGAGGACCTGAGATTTGATCGCGTGGCGCCGCTCATAGACTATGTCTAGAGGGGATAGCCGATGCCCCACAGGACTACGCGTCTCGTGGCTTCAAGGTTGTTCAGGATGTTGGACAGTGGCGCCTCGTTGACGACCATTATCTGATGCTCCTAGAAGTAGTGGCTCAGCCGCCGAGCCGTCATGAACACGCCATAGGCGAGCTTCTGGTAGTGAGGGTATCTCTGTTTTGTTGGCATCAGTACCTCACTGAGGTAGTAGATTGGGTGTTGGACACCATGGGTCTTGCCATCTTCGGGTCGCTCGACCACGAGTACAGTGCTTACCACCTGGTGTGTGGCTGCGATGTATAGCAGCAGAGGCTCGCGTTCTTTTGGTGTGACCAGAACATGCGAGGTGGAGAGTAGCCGCTTCAGGTCTTCGAATGCGTCGTCCGCTTCGGGTGTCCACTAAAATTTGTCGGCTTTGCGTAGCAATTGGTAGAAAGGCAGGGCCTTCTCACCCATGCGGCTGATGAATCTGCTCAGCGCCGCGATGCGCCTAGCGAGTTGCTGGACACGTTTGAGGTTCTTCGGCTTCTCCATGGTCAGTATGGCCCGGATTTTCTTTGGATTCGCCTCGATTCCCCGTTGGGATATGAAGTAGCCGAGTAATTGGCCAGATGGGACACCGAAGGCGCACTTTTATGGATTCAACTTGATCTTGTAGTGATCAAGGTTGTCGAACGTCTCGCGGAGATCGTCGATCAGTGTCTTGGCTTCCCTGGTCTTGATTACTATGTCGTCGACATAGACTTGGATGTTTCGACCGATCTGGTTCTTTAGACATGCCTGCATGCACCTCTGGTATGTGGCGCCTGCGTTCTTCAGCCCGAAGGGAATGGTGTTGTAGCAGAACACCCTGAATGGCGTGATAAACGCCGTTTTCTCCTGATCTTCGACCTTCAGCCGAATCTGATTGTAGCCTGAGTAGGCATCAAGGAAGGAGAGCTTCTCGCATCCTGCAGTCAAATTGATGATCTGATTGATCCGAGGAAGAGGGAAGTGGTCCTTGGGGAAGTGCTTGTTGAGCGACGTGAAGTCCATGCACATCCGCAGGATGTCCGTGTCTTTCTTTGGGACTAGCACAGTGTTGGCTAGCCACTCGCGCTCCTTGATTTCTCGGATGAAGTTGGCGTCCAAGAGTCTATTGACTTTGATTCCAACTACTTCTGCTCGTGGTTCGGACAGTCGTCGGTGTTGGAATTATGCCCTAGAGGCAATAATAAAGATGTTATTATTATAATTCTTGTTCATGATAAAGTTTATATTCCATGCTAGAATTGTATTAAGCGGAAACATTAATACTTGTGTGGTTTGTGAACAACACCGTGTCCCTAGTACGCCTCTATGGACTAGCTCATTGATCAATGATGGTTAAGGTTTCCTAACCATAGACATGAGTTGTCAATTGATAATGAGATCATATCATTGGAGAATGATATGGTGGATAGACCCAAACTAAGCGAAGCAATTGGATCGTGTCATTGTGTTCATCTTTGCGAAGCTTTTCCTATGTCAAATATTGTATTCCTTAGACCATGAGATAATACAACTCCCTGGTATCGGAAGAAAGCTTTGAGGTCATCAAACGTCATCCTATGAGAGGGTGATCATAAAGGTGTCTCTCGGTGATCGGAAAGTATACATTGGGTTGTATGTATCGAGATGGATTTGTCCCTCCCAAGTCGGAGAGATATACTTGGGCCCTTTCGTGTCGATATCAACACGCTTGCAAGCATATGGTTAAGGAGTTAATCACAAAGTGATATCGGATTCTGAGCGAGTAAAGTACTAGCGTGAGCGAGATTGAACTAGGTATGGCGATACCGACGATCGAATCTCGGGCAAGTAAAATATCGCGAGGCGAAGGGAATATATATATGGGATTGATTGAATCCTGGCATCGTGGTTCATCCAATATGATCATCGATGAATGTGGGAGTCAATATGGGTGCCCAGACCGCTGTTGATTATTGATAGAAGATCATATGCATATTCTCGAACCCGAGGTCACACATAACGTGTCTCGGCCTAGGATAGATTGGATAATTGGTTTATGAATTTTTGTTCAGAGTCTCGGATGGGATCCGGGATATCACGAGAGGTTCGGAATGGTCGGAGAATAAGATTCATATAAGGCGATGCAGTTTTGGAGTTCATAATAGTTCGGGTTAATCGGTATTATGAAGCTTCTAGAACCTTCGGAAGGGGCCAACATGGTCCCACCTTCCGGGAGGGCATGGGCCTATGAGGGAGTGTCCTGGCGCATTGGGCCAGGGCACAAGGCCCCATAGGGCCCGATCCTAGAGAGTTTAAATCGTTTAAACTAGAGATAAGATAAGATAGGATTTCTAGATAAGGGAGAGTTTAAATTGTTTAAACTAGAGATAGGCTTGGAGGAGAGGCTAGGCTGGCGCACCCCCTCTATATAGAGGGCTGGTGCGCCCCTCACACCCCCTTACACCTTCCTCCAAACCCGGTTGCCTGCTGCCCTTCCTCTCTCCTCCCATTGTTTGTAGGCGAAACCTGCTGCAGAAATTCTCCACCATATACACCGCCCGTGCCGTGTTGTAGATCCAATCCATCTCTCCACCCTACTTGCTGGTCCGAGGAAGGAGGAGGCGTCGAGGTGCCGCGTGTGCATCTCACGAGGCACCGCCACTTGTGGTGCTAGATCGGATCGGATCGCGAGGAGGAGGCGAAATGCGACTACATCACCCACGTTAGGCGAGCGTTCCACTGTCGAATCTTCAAGGGTATGAAGATCTAATCCAATCTCTCGTTGTTTGCATCTCTAGATTAGATCTTGGCTTTCCCTCTGTTCTTAGTAGAAAATTTTGATTTACTATCTTTGCGAAACCCTTGGTGGTATCGAGCTAGATCTATGCGTAGATGTGATTCACGAGTAGAGCATAACATGGTTGTTGCGGGCATTGATGTTTTCTGTTGCAAGCCTCTTGTTCGTGTTCTTCTTATGGCATGGGATAGTGAGATTGAAGCGGTCCAGGCCAACCTTACGCGGCGTCGTTCGAGACCGACTCCGCACTTGCGTGTGGCTTGTACCACACATGCGGTGGTGGATGTCGGTTTCTCTCACTATAGTTGTCATGGGATTAACACGGAGTTTGGCAACCATAATATCACCGTTGTGGCTTTCCGTAGGTAAGAATCGTTCTTAGCATCTACTCCCATGAGCCACGTAAAACATGCAACAACAAAGTAGAGGCGTCTAACTTGTTTTTGCGAGTGTTTTCGTGATATGGTATGGCCCAAGATGTGATGTGTATATTGTATCGGTGATCATGTTTTGTAATGTTTCACGACTTGCATGTCGATGAGTACACAACCGGCGAGAATATATGGTTGTCTTTATAATTGTGTATGACCTGCGAGTCAACTTCTTATCGCCATGTAATAGCTTTACTTTATCGCTAAGTAGTTAGCAATAGTTGTAGTTGCTATTAGTGGTGGAGGCAATCATGGTGGAGTGATGGAGATCATGCGGAGCACAAGATGGAGATCATTCTTGAAGATTGGCTATACCATGTCACATAAAGTTATATGCATGTGATGTTTATCCTTTTATGTATCTTATTATGCTTAGATCATGACGGTAGCATTATAAGATGATTCCTCATAAAGATCAAGATAAAGCTGTTCTCCCCAAAGTATGCACCGTTGCGAAAGTTAAATCGTGTCCAAGCATCACGTGATGATCGGGTGCTATAGACTCTACTCACATACAACGGGTGCAAGCCAGTTTTGCACCGCGGAAATACTTGGGTCTAACAGCGAGCCTAGCATGTACGGACATGGCCTCGGAACACAAGAACCGAAAGGTTAAGCATGAGTCATATGAATGATATGATCGACACTTCGTTGTCCACCATTGAAACCACATCTCTTCTCGTGATGATCGGATTAGGTGTGGTGAATTTGGATCGTGTTCACTAAGCAACTTGAGGATGTTGAATTTAGTGGGAGTTCATCTAGTAATTTGATTAAGTTGAACTATTTATCATGAACATAGTCTAAATTGTACTTGCAAATACTGTAGATCCAATGGCCAAGTCAACTTCAACTTCAACGTTTTCTTTGAGAAAGAAAAGCTTAGAAACAATGGGTCTAACTTCACCAATGGTTCCGCAATCTAAGAATCATTACATGCGGCGGACAAAGGACTATGTCCTTAAGAAAGCGCTAGGTGGCCCTGCTATAGATGCGTCGGTGATGAAAAAACTGTTTATCACGGCGCAAGGATGATTATGATTTGATTAAGATCGTCATGTTGTATGCTATGGAATCGGATCTTCAAAATCGTTTTGAGGAGTTCCGGGCCCTTTGAGATTCTCGAGAGCTGAAAAACATGTTTGAGACTCAAGCCCGTTCGAGAGATATGAGATCTCTAAGAAATTCCTAACTACAAGATGGAGGAAGGGAGTTACGTTAGTGAGCACGCCATTAAGATGATGGGCTACACTCAACGCCTTGAGCAAGCTGGTACGCAAGATTCTAGAGGAGCTCAAGATTGACACTCCTAGCTACAAAAGTTTTGTAGTTGATCACAATCAGATTGGTTCCAACGATATGATCATGAGCTCTTTGCTAAAATGAAAGTAGAGGTGAACATCAAAAGGATAATCATGTGTTGATGGTCAACAAGCCCTCCTTTAAGAAAGGTAAAGGTGCAAAGCCCTTCAAGAAAGCGGCGGCAAGCGCGTTGCCCTATTGAGAAGAAGCTCAAGTCTGGTCCCAAGCCGGACCAGTGCTTCTATTGCAAGGACAAGGGTCCTTTGGGCATAGTGTCCGAAGTACTTAAGCGGACAAGAAGGCTGGCACCATCAAAGGTATATTTGATATACATGTTATTGATGTTTTCCTTACTAGCCCTCGTTGTAGTGCACGGTATTTGATCTGGTTCGGTTGCTAATATTTGTAACTCGAAGCAGGGAGCTACGGAATAGGCAGCGGCTTGCGAGGGATGAGGTGACGATCTTGGCGTTGTAGCGGATCAAGAGTTGATGTGATGGTCGTCGACACGCTCTCCTTAGTTTTACCTTCGGGATTAGTTTTAAACCTTAATAAATGTTATTATGTACTGCATTGAGCATGAACATTATTTGGATCGTGTTTATTGCAAGACGGTTATTCATTTAAATCGGAGAATAATGGTTGTTCTATTTATATGAGTAACATCTTTTATGGTCATGAACCTCTTGTGAATGGTTTATTTCTTCTAAATCTCGAAAGGGATGAAACACACATCCATAACATTGAGGCTAAGAGATGCAAAGTAGATAGTGATAATACTACTTATTTGTAACTTTGTCGTCTAGGTCATATTGGTGTAAAGCGCATGAAGAAACTCCATTCGATGGACTTTTGGAGTCTCTTGATTTTGAATCATTTGACACATGCGAACCATGCCTCATGGGCAAGATGATCAAAACCCGTTCTCGGTATGATGGAGCGAACAGCGGACTTGTTGGAAATCATACATACCGATGTATGCGGACCAATGAGTGTTTCGACGCGCGGTGGATATCTCTATTTTCTCACTTTTACCGATGACTTAAGTAGATATGGGTATATCTATTTAATGAAACATAAATCTGAAACGTTTGAAAAGTTCAAAGAATTTCAGAATGAAGTGGAGAACCATCGTAACAGAAAGATTAAGTTTCTACGATCCGATCGTGGCGAATATTTAAGTTATGATTTTCTCACGCATCTCAAAGCAAGTGGAATCGTTTCACAACTCCGCCACGGAACACCACGGTATAATGGTGTGTACGAGCAGGAATCGAACCCTATTAGATATGGTCCGATCGATGATGTCTCTTCTTGATCTGCCGTTATCATTTTGGGGTTATGCATTAGAAACCGCTGCATTCACTTTAAATAGGGCTCCATCTAAATCCGTTCAGGCGACACCGTATGAACTGTGGTTTGGTGCTAAACCTAAGTTGTCGTTTCTTAAAGTTTGGGGATGCGAAGCTTCGTCAAGAAGTTGATGCCGACAAGCTCGAACCCAAAGCGAATGCGTCTTCATAGGATACCCTAAGGAAACAATTGGGTATACCTTCTATCACGAGAACCGAAGGCAAAGTGTTTATGCATGAAAAGCGGTTCCTTTCTTGAGAAGGAGTTTCTCTCGAAAGAAGTGAGTGGGAGGAAAGTAGAGCTAGACGAGGTTATTGAACCTTCTCTTGAATTGGAGAGTAGCGCAGCACCTGAAATTGTTCCAGTGCCGCCTGCACCAACAATAGAGGAAGCTAATGATAAGGATCATGAAGCTTTGGACGATCTTTCTTGCTAAGCGTCAAGAATTCGACAAGGTCGCGTGCCCCTCTGAGTGGTACGGCAACCTTGTCTTGATCTTGTTAGTAGAAGACAGCGAACCTCGAACTATGAGGAAGCGATGATGAGCCCGGACTACGAGAAATGGCTAGAAGCCATGAAATCCATTGGGATCCATGAGCGAAAACCAAGTATGGACTTTGGTGGACCCTCCTAGCGACGAAAGGCCGTTGAGTGCAAATGGATCTTCAAGAAGAAAAGCGGGGCGGATGGTAATGTTACCGTCTATAAAGCACGACTTGTCGCGAAAGGTTTTCGACAAGTTCAAGGTGTTGACTACGATGAGACTTTCTCTCCCGTAGCGATGTTTAAGTCTGTTCGGATTTGATTAGCAATTGCTGCGTTTCATGATTATGAAATATGGCAAATGGATGTCAAGACTGCTTTCCTCAATGGCAACATTAATGAAGAGTTGTATATGATGCAACCCGAAGGTTTTGTCGATCCTAAGGATGCTGATAAAGTATGCAAACTTCAGCGTTCCATTTATGGACTGAAGCAAGCATCTTGGAGTTGGAACCTTCATTTTGATCAAGTGATCAAGAGCTTTGGATTTGTTCCAAATTGCTACGAAGCTTGCATCTACAAGAAAGTGGGAGCTCGGTGACGTTTCTGGTACTATATGTGGATGACATATTGATTATTGGAAATGACATCAACATGCTTAACGATGTGAAGAGTTATTTGAACAAGTGTTTTTCAATGAAAGACCTAGGTGAAGCTGCTTATATATTGGGCATCAAAATCTATAGAGATAGACAAAGACGCCTGATAGCTTTAAGCCAAAGTACATACCTAGACAAAGTTACGAAAAGGTTCGGAATGGATAAGGCATTGAAAGGTTCGGTGCCTATGTTGTCGAGTAAGATATTGAGCAAGGCTCGATTATCCATTCTGGTAAATGATAGGGAAGCTATGAGCAAAGTGCCTTATGCCTCGGCCATAGGTTCCATCATGTATGCCATCTTGTGTACTAGACGGATGTGTCCAATGCTCTTAGTTGTGACGAGATATCAAAGTGATCGAGTGGAACCTTTGGACAACCGTGAAGAACATCCTAAGGTACCTAAATAGGACTAAAGAAATGTTCTTAGTCTATGGGGGTGATGAACAACTCGTCGTAAAAGGTTACGTCGATGCTAGTTTCGACACCGACAAGGATGATTCTAAATCTCGACGAGGATACGTGTATATTTTGAATGGAGGAGCTGTGAGTGGAGAAGCTGCAAGCAAAGCGTGATCGCGGGATCTACAATGAGAAGCGGAATACATGGCTGCTGCAGCGTCAAGTGAAGGAGTTTGGATCGAAACTTCATCACTGAGCTTGGCGATGGTTCAAGTGCATTGGACCCACTGGAGATATTAATGTGACAACACCGGCGCCATAGCACTCGCTAAGGAACCAAGATATCATCCAAAGACCAAGCATATCAACCGCAAGTTTCATATAATACGAGATTATATAGCAGATGGAGATCTGAAGATCAGCAAAGTACATACAGATCTGAATGTCGCAGATCCATTGACTAAACCTCTTCCACGTGTAAAACATGATCGGCACCTCGATTGCCATGGGTGTGAGATTGTTGCCAAATGTAAACTAGATTATTGACTCTAGTGCAAGTGGGAGACTGTTGGAATTATGCCCTAGAGGCAATAATAAAGATGTTATTATTATAATTCTTGTTCATGATAAAGTTTATATTCCATGCTAGAATTGTATTAAGCGGAAACATTAATACTTGTGTGGTTTGTGAACAACACCATGTCCCTAATGCGCCTCTATGGACTAGCTCATTGATCAATGATGGTTAAGGTTTCCTAACCATAGACATGAGTTGTCAATTGATAATGAGATCATATCATTGGAGAATGATATGGTGGATAGACCCAAACTAAGCGAAGCAATTGGATCGTGTCATTGTGTTCATCTTTGCGAAGCTTTTCCTATGTCAAATATTGTATTCCTTAGACCATGAGATAATACAACTCCCTGGTATCGGAAGAAAGCTTTGAGGTCATCAAGCGTCATCCTATGAGAGGGTGATCATAAAGGTGTCTCTCGGTGATCGGAAAGTATCATTGGGTTGTATGTATCGAGATGGAATTTGTCCCTCCCAAGTCGGAGAGATATACTTGGGCCCCTTTCGTGTCGATATCAACACCGCTTGCAAGCATATGGTTAAGGAGTTAATCACAAAGTGATATCGGATTGGAGCGAGTAAAGTACTTCGTGAGCGAGATTGAACTAGGTATGGCGATACCGAGGATCGAATCTCGGGCAAGTAAAATATCGAGACGAAGGGAATATATATATGGGATTGATTGAATCCTGGCATCGTGGTTCATCCGATATGATCATCGATGAATGTGTGGGAGTCAATATGGGTGCCTAGACCCCGCTGTTGATTATTGATAGAAGATCATATGCGCATATTCTCGAACCTTGAGGTCACACATAACGTGTCTCGGCGCTAGGATAGATTGGATAATTGGTTTATGAATTTTTGTTGAGTCTCGGATGGGATCCGGGATATCACGAGAGGTTCGGAATGGTCAGGAGAATAAGATTCATATAAGGCGATTGCAGTTTTGGAGTTGAATAGTTCGGGTTAATCGGTATTGCACGGAAGCTTCTAGAACCTTCGGAAGGGGCCAACGTGGTCCCACCTTCCGGGAGGGGCATGGGCCTATGAGGGAGTGTCCTGGCGCATTGGGCCAGGGCACAAGGCCCCATAGGGCCCACCGATCCTAGAGAGTTTAAATCGTTTAAACTAGAGATAAGATAAGATAGGATTTCTAGATAAGGAGAGTTTAAATTGTTTAAACTAGAGATAGGCTTGGAGGAGAGGCTAGGGCTGGCACCCCCTCTATATATAGAGGGCTGGTGCACCCCTCTCACACCCTTACACCTTCCTCCAAACCCAGTTGCCTGCTGCCCTTCCTCTCTCCCTCCCATTTGTTTGTGGCGAAGCCTGTGAAATTCTCCACCATATACACCACGCCGTCGTGCTGTAGATCCAATCTATCTCTCCACCATACTTGCTGGTCCGAGGAAGGAGGAGACGTCGATGTGCCGCACGTGTGCATCTCACGGAGGCACCGCCACTTGTGGTGCTAGATCGGATCGGATCGCGAGGAGGAGAAGCGAGTACGACTACATCACCCACGAGCGTTCCGCTGTGCGAATCTTCAAGGGTATGAAGATCTAATCCAATCTCTCTCGTTGTTTGCATCTCCTAGATTAGATCTTGGCTTTCCCTCTGTTCGCTTCCGTAGAAAATTTTGATTTACTATGCTGCGAAACCCTTCAGTCGGATCGACTGCTTGACCGGCCTTGTGTCCGGGAACACATTGAGTGCGTGCTCGGCAAATTCCCTGGGAACTCCTGGCATGTCCGCAGGACACCAGGCGAAGATTTCCCAGCGCTCACGGAGGAATTCGACGAGCACGCTTTCCTATGCGGGGCTGAGGTCGTTGGCGATCAGCGCCGTCTTGGATGCGTCGGTTGGGAGGACCTGCACCTTTTTCGTGTTGACTGTGGAGTCGAATGACGTATCAGGTGAGTTTTGCCTGACGACTAGGGGTGCCCCATTGTCTGTCACCTCTTGGAGCCTCGTGAGCTCCTCTTGCATGCCGAACGACTGGGAGATTCTGTCGAAATCTCTATCGCAGTGGTCCAATCGGGTGAAGCTCCCCTGGACTGTGATGACGCCCTTAGGCCCTGGCATCTTGAGAAACAAGTATGCGTAGTGCGGTACTGCTAGGAATCTTGCGAATGCCACACGCCGGAGGATGGTGTGGTACTGTGATGACCAATCGACCACTTTGAACTCGAGTCGCTCACACCGAAATTTTTCGGGCTTTGCCGAAGATGACGTCGAGCCATATCTTTCCCAGGGGATATATGCCCTTCCCTGGGACTATGCCGTGGAACGTTGTATCGAATTGTTCTAGGCTGCATAGCGGGATCCGCATCGCTGCGAAGGTTCATGATCTGGCGTCGCATTTGGGTGAGGCCCTCGCTGAGTTTCTGGAACTCGCGGCAGTTCTTGAGCATGTGGATGGCCTTATTTTTGCCATCCTGCTTGTCGATGTAGAAGTGGATGGTACAGGGACCCGACAACTTGTCGTATGCCGAGGGTTCGTCGTCACGGATGTGGTGCTGCCACATTTGTGTTAGGCGTCCTCCGTCGTGGAAATTGCTTCCGCGGTATCCTCCGCTGCTGCGGTTGTTGTGGTTGCGGCGTTCGGCGTAGCCAGCCGCAACCATGTCGGGTCCATCACGATCGTCGTAGACGCGCGATATTCGCTTGCTACGGCGTTCGCGTCTGCGGCCGTATTCATCCTCCTCATCTGAATATGCTCGGTGGAGGGAATCCTCGTCATCTGCCCACCTATTGGCGATGTCCATGAGGTGGTCGAGTGTCTTGGGATTGACGTGCCCAAGTTCTTCCTTGAAGTCCGGGCGCTTGACGCCATCCTTGAAGGCGTCGATCGTTCTCTCCTCGGAGATGTGTGCCGCGGAGTTCTTGATGTTGGACCAGCACAAGATGTACAAGCGAATGGATTCACCCGTACGTTGAGGACAGGACCACAGCTCCTCGATCGAGGCTGGCCTTTTGTTGGTGCCCTTAAAATTTCGGATGAAACTATACGCCAGCTCCTCCGGCCGGGTGGAGCACGAGACAGCTGCTCGGCCAGATCCGGTCAAGCTGCGCTGTCATTGCTGAAGGCATTGCATGGCGGTGTTTTTGTTGCCGTCGTGCAACTTGACAGATGAGAGGTGGTCGCTGAGCTAGGCCTTCGGGTCCTGCGTGCCGTCGAACTTCGGAGTATCCGAAGGAAGCTTGAAATTTTCCGGCATCCGCGTGCGCCAAACAGATCTGCTGAAGTATCGTGCTCTACACAGTTCTCCGTCGTCATCCTCTTCGGATTCGGTTGAGCACGCGCGTTTGGCGCGTGCCTTATCGACCTTGCGCTGGGCAAGGTCGTTTTGAGCGTCGTAGTCGCGGCTGCGACGTCTTGGGATCTTGCGTCGTCGAGGTAGATCGTGATCGTCCTCTTCCTTGTCAGATGAGGGTGTGGGGCTACGGTTGAATCTGACCGTAGCCTTTTTCTTCGGCTTCGTAGGAGCTTCTTCGTGGAGCGCAGCTCCGACGAGTCTGAGTCCGGCTAGTGCGGACTTGTGCATGGCACTCTTCGGGTACCCCACCGGAGGTGGATGTGACGCGAGGTACGTGGTGGCTGCCATGATCGCAGCCTGAGGCGTCTTTGGTATGACGTTGTCGTTGACGTCCATCTCCATGAAGGACATGTTGAGGGTTTTGGTGACCTCACGTCGCGCGGCAGGGTCCATGTTATCTGTGCGAGAGCAATGCTTGTTGGCGTGATTATCGTGCGAGCTTGAGCCACCAGCGGCGGAGAGCGCAGATCGCCGCACGCTAGACTCCAAAGCTGCCTGCTTGCGTTTGTCGAGCTCCTCCTGCAGCTTCACCTGCCTATTGTGCTCGCCGATGAGGAGGAGGTGGTATGCCATCAGTAGATCCCGTGAAGAATTCATAGGTAGGATCTTGTTACCCGCCACAACTTCATGTTCCTGGCGCCAGCCGTCCTTGTTGAGGTTGATCCTTTGATAGGCGGCAGCGTCGCCCTCGTTGGGCTGGAGGGGCGGCTGCCCTCCGTTTCCTCTGTTCCCAGCCTGCGGGTTGGGCGGTGGATTTGGTGGTGGGTTGGGCTCAGTCAAATTTGGCTGCCCTTCCGTTTCGCCATGGATGACCACGGCGCATTGGTATCTCCTGCAGATTGGATCGCTGCTGCCGCAGCTTTCGGATCTGAAACCGTAGGTTCCTTCGTTTGATGGAGGGCCGCACATATCTGAGTTACAGCCGCTGCTGTCATAGGACTCATCTGTTAGCGTCGACGTGCGTAGCACGCCGATGGGTGGGACCCACGAAGCGGGCCTGATGGATGGTGGTGGCACCCGCTCTAGGAGGCGGAGAGTGCCGGTCTGCCCCACTTGGAAGCAGAAGCTCCCGAACAGAATCTCGAGCCCGTCGCCTATGGGCTCGAAATCCTTCATGGTGGCTGGCGAGTGGGCGGTGAAGTCGAAAGCTCCGAAGAGGAGGTGGCTCTCCGTCGTCGAGGAGTTGTAGATCGCTTCATATGGGACCTTCACGATCGCACAATCAGCGCCCTCGTTTCCCACAGACGGCGCCAATTGACGAGGTTTAATCTCGTCAATGCCCATTGTTATGAACTTGGGTCTTGGAGAAGGTGGGGATGCTAGAGATCGTGGAACGGTTAGCAAACAAGCAATGCGGGGACACAAAGTTTACCCAGGTTTAGGCCCCCAGAGGGAAAACCCTACTCCTGCTTGTCTGCTCTTGATTACGGCGGAACCGAAAGTTATAGGGGTGCACAGATGCAATCTGGCGTGGAGGTGTGTATGCAGTGAGAGGTGCCCTCCTCACCGTGCCCTCCTAGCCTTTATATAGATAGGCAGGTCCCGGGCATAGGTCAATTCGGTTACAGATTAGGGTTTCCCCTTTGAAATTCTATCTACTCTAGTCTTGTTCTCCAAGCATCCGAAGGCGTCATGGGTCTAGGCCACCCGGAATCTCCGTAGGCCGCATATCTTGTAGGGGCCCTTCCTTCGGGCTGGACTAGGTATGCGGATGTTGTGTACCCGTGGGGTATAACCATGTCACTGTCACCTCCGCTAGCCGATCATCAGCGACGTGGCGTACCTGCTCCTCCCGAAGGGCGCGGCCTTCCTCCCTTTCCTGCGACCTCTCCGCCAGGGCCACCCTCGTCGGAACCCCGTTGGGGCCGAGGCCCAGCACCCGCGTGATCTGCTGGGGGCGGCGATCGCCTCCTCCTCCGCCTCCTGCTCGTCGTCCTCCTCCACCTTTGTCTCGTACCCTTCAACGAGAGCCCACATGGCCGCTGCCTCGGCGGCATTGGCCATGCGCTCCTCCTCTGCCGACGCGTTGGTGGCATGCTTGCGCTGCTCCGTTTCTGCCGCCGTGCACGTGGTAGCGGCGGGGCGAACCTCACGCACAGGTACCTTGGCGGCCTCCCTGGCCACCTCCTCCAGCATGGTCATGGATGCCTCATGGAGGATCTCGTGGAGGGTCGCTGATGCGGCCTCCCTAGCCACCGCCTCCTTGCCAGCGACGTGGTCCAGTTAGCGATCTTGTGGCGAGGCATGAAAACTGGTGGTTGGCGCTTTTTTGGCAGTGTTTGCTCTTGCTTAGGCTTGTTGTCTCCGCCGTGCTGGCGGCCGTCTTTTATAAAAAAAACTGCGAAGGCGGGAAATGGCTGGCCATGCGTGGGAAGTTTTGTGGCCGCGGACGAGGAGGCGCGTGCGGGAAACGAAACCCAACGATTGAGGGAAACACTGGCCGCCGCCGCCGCTGTTAGCTTTAGTCGTGTCGCCATTAACGTCCCACCGCCGAGGTCGTCAAGCGGTGATAGCGGGGGAGACAGACAAGTTGCATCGGGCCACTGTGCGCGGTTCCTCGAATAGGCTGGACCACGACTCAAATTCCCATGCGATCCGACCCATTCAGATCAAAACGGACGATTTGGATCACCTATTTGTGTCGACCCGGTGAAGATGCCTTTAGACTTGTGTCTACATTTTTCTTAGCTATACCTAAATGTTGTACACACGTGAGGTGGTGCTCGTGTCCTGACTAGAGTGTTAAGTGGGATCCTACTAAAATTTCATTTCTAGTTCATTTTTAAAATCTAATATAATTTTTTCTTAAAATTTAAATTAGATTTTGACAAATGAATTAAAGATGGAATTTTGATGGGATCTCATCTGACACCCCAATAAACCTACACTTACGGACTCCCTCCTATCGGAATTTCCTTACGGACACATCGTGGAGATAAGTGATTGGATGCAATCGCTTGGAGTTGGTCCACAAAATTCTTTCGCATATACTAACTGATTGATACGTCAGCCCGTAAAATAATTTCGTAACCATTTGGTCCGTAAGTGTAGCATTACTCATGACACCCTATGCCTGGAGTACCAGTGCCATGGACATGCTTGCCAGCCAGGTGCGGAAGCCGCGTGCTCTGCCCTGCCACCCGCAACCATAATTTTGTCACCGGCTGCTTTTCTCCTCGCTAAACTCGCTCACCCTCATTTTTTACCAAAACTTTCGGCGACTCAGGTATCGGGTGCAACAAACATCTCTAGTCAAGATAACAACACGTTTCTAACTGACGTGAGTGAGTACTTATATTAATCGCCAAGCTCTGTGTCACTAGTCCAGGTAAGACCACTTTTCAAGTGCTTTCCGTGGTAACAGATGGTCTCGGGTTAAAGTGAAAAGCCTAGGGAATTGCTGCATCATTGCACTTACCTGTCACCACTACTGCCTCCGGCGACATAATAAACAGGCTGCGGCGTGTTGGGCGGCCGGCGGCGGCGCTTTCAAGGTCGGGGCGGGGTCACGCGGCAGGAGTGCGGTGACCATCAATAGTGGACTAGTATCACCTTAGCGGACTAGTACTAGGCAGTAGTGACGCGACGCATTCACGCCATAGCACGCCACGTTCCTCTGCTCCGGTACCGTCCGTCTGAGTCTGATCGGTCACTCCTCGGCTCGTCCCTGCTTGCACCGCATCCCGGATGTACGTATATATATGCGGTGGCCGATGTAATGCAACAGGATGTGCGTACGTTACAGCCATTGAGGAACACAACAGAACAGAACACGTTCGCTACAAAGAGAGTAGTGTCGACGTCTACTTTTTACCCTCTCGATGGTGATTGCCAAATAGTGCAGGATCTTTTTAATCGCGTCGGTAACTTTTGTAAAAGTTCCAACTTGTTTCAAACCAGAGCCGATCCATAGATTTTAGGAGCCCCACAAAACGACACAAAAGGTCCTGTTTAAAGTGGCAAAGTTTCACCGGCTCGAGGGAATGAGGGCAATGACATCGTTCCTTTTACAAAATTGCTTAAATATATCTTTAATATTATGCTAACAAAATTAGTATTACTCAGGGTTTAAGCGTAGTTAGCATTTTTAGACCTCTAAATAATTATAGTAATTCATAAATTAGATATATCCATGATCTTTAAAATCTCGGTAGAGACATTTGAATCTACTTATTTTTATTAATCGAGCAAACTATTTATAATGATATTTATTTCTATCAATTTCTCCATGTGTACATGTGTATATATATATGTATCTCCAGAGGCAGATGTAGAACCAAAACGATCCGGTGTTACTGCCTTAGTCATGCATAATTTTCGCCTAAAGTTGAGGGTGTCACACACTATAAATGAGTAAGACATAACAAAGAAATCAATTTCAACGGGTGGGTGTACTCTGACCCCTGCCACCATAACCTGGGTACACCCCTGTGTACCTCTAGATTAATAGTAGAACAAAAGGAAGTAACATATTCATATGCATGTGCACAAAATGACTAGAAGGATAGACACATTAGGCATTGAATAAATAAGAGGATGAAGTAGTCTCTATAACATGAATGATCTATAACATGAATGATACTAAACAAATACAAACGTCTTAAAGGAGAGCTGCTTTCAGAATTAAAGGAGTATAGTTAAGTGATTGCTCATTAGTATTCAATAATGAATACTCACAACTTTCTAGAGACACATGAAGATCGATATTGTTCTGCATATTTAGGGCTCTTTTGATTCATGGGATAGGAAAAATTGTAGGAATAGGAAACTCATAGGATTGAGAAGTCATGACTAGTTGAATCCTATGGAAAGAATAATTTTTTTTGATTGTGGTAAATGAATTTTCTATGAGCTCCAACCTCATGCTTTTTCCTATGGACTTTACACTACAAGATTTTTATGAGATTATTTTCTATAGGATATGACCCTTTGAATCAAACAACTGCTGTAAGAATTTTTTTATAGGATCCTAATCCTACAAAAATCCTTTCACAATCCTATGAATCAAAGGAGGCCTTGGAGAGGCCATAAAAATGCCGGCATCAAGAAAAGAATATTCAGAAATGCTAGAGTGTTTGCTAGAGCAATGTTGATGTTGTTTCCCGCGATCAAAATGGAATTATGCATCTCTATGAGTTTTAAATGGATGCCGCATTTCCCTCTTTTCTATACAAAATTTTGGAGTATTTTTTCTCGGAAAAGATAAGTCAGAGTAGAGACATAGCAGGCTACAACTTAGGCCATCAATATTTTTAGAATTATTTCACCTTATTGGGTCTCAATAGTAGAAGACAAGTATAGGTACATATACAAGTCTTAGGTCAAGGTCCCTACCTCCATGGGGCACAGGGAGAGCGCCCCTCTGCCCCATCCTATGGGTCGGCCCTGTTTAGAGGATCTCTGGTCGTGTTTCCCAAATGACGTCCGACGGAAGCGTCTGATCGGCCATTTGGGGACGACACCACGCCCCGCCTATTTGGGGCACGCATGTTCCCAGTTGCGTGTCCCAACCAGATTGTTGAAAAAAATTGAAAAAAAATTGAAACTTAAAATATCATTCAAACTTCGTTATATTTTACAAGGTTCAAACAAAATTTAACTAAAAACCTAAACTAACGGTCACAACGATAGCATAGGCGTTGCACAAGGGGATGTGGTAGTTCGGCGGGCATGGGTACCGTGCTCGGTACAATGCCCATGCCTGGTCGAGGTGAGATTGTGCAGCACGCCGCCGTTCACGGCGGCGCCTTTGGTGCGTCTGCTGCTCGACATGGCGATGTGGGTGTGGTGCTCTAACGACGGCTAGGGTTTGGCGAGAGAGAGGCGGGGATAGTGTGCGGCGATGGACGCTGTGTGTGCCTTTTTTTATCTCCGGCGGAAGCTGAGCGGGTTGCGCGAGCATTAGCCAGGCGCTTCCCGCCACACCACACAACACCATGCGCGTCACATCGACGAGGGGACAGATGCCTGCACGCAGACAACATGACAAATTAGTGTGGCCTCTGACGTGTCAATTACTCGCGCTGTCCACCAGTGGCGGCGGAAGTTAATGACGAAGACCAACAACTGTGTCACCGACAGTGTTGGCCCACCACTCGTCGCAAATCCAATGCTTTGCATCCTGAGTGCTGAGCACACGCCCTATGGAGCGGGGATGGTCTCATCACGCCAAACACTGGGTTGCGCCAAGCTGAAAACAACTTTAGGGCGCGCCGTTGGACGCCTTTTTCTGCCCAGTGTGTCCATTGACCTTTGGGCACGTGACGGGAGATGCTGCTAGAAAACGTTACTGCCATTTCAAACTTGTTTCAGAACACAACTCTGGTGTTTCAAACCCGGCTTCATGAAGGTTTGATGTTGTTTCAATAGGACAAGAGAGTTTCATAAGGTTTCATAGAATTTGAAAATGCCTACTGTTGTTTCTTTGTCACGCCAGGAGGAACAACGTGATGTTTCTAAAGGAATACACATTTTTAACAAATGGTTACAGAGCTTTTTTGCATTTGGAGTAAGAAAAATGCATGGTTACAAACCATTTTTTATTTGGACTAAAAGAGAGTAATCTCAAATTCAGAGATAAGATGCACGAGGGTTTGAAAAATCTGCTGTTCTAAAACACGTAAGCACAGTTCTAAACTGAGCAGACAAAAAACGAACAAGGTAGTACTCCTACCGTACATTTTTATTGAACCTCTAACAGCAGCCATAGTTCTTTAGATCCGACGAGATCTGTTTCTCGTTGTGTCGCTGGCGCTCGTTGTTATCTGTGATGGCACTGGGGCCGGGGCGAGGTGGTTTCTCTGGAGCAAGGATGTTGGTACGGAGGTGGTGAATCTGCCGTTCCTTTCCGACTTCGTCGATGGGAGGCGACGACACGGGGGCGTTCCCCGGTCGACGTGCCACAACGACATGTGCCTCGCTGCGTGCACCAGGCCCGTTCATCGACTCACGAAGCCTCGTTGGCGATGGTGCTTTTTTGGATCTTGCAATGGTGGAGGCTCGGCGTCTTTTTCGGTGTTCGTCTCGACGACTCTGGAGTTTGGCGGCTACCGTAGGTTCGGTGGTTGCAGGAAAACCTAGTGGTCGATTTGTATATCTTGATCTGGCTCCGTTTGGATGTATGTATTCACAGGCTTGGCATTGCATTCGTTCCAATATCAAAATCTTGGCATATTCACATTGAGATTGAATATCAATATTTCTGTTTGGGTGTTTAGGTATTTGGTGCCAGGAATTGATACTAAGGTTGAATATCAAATCGTGTTTGGATGATCAAGTGATGAATTGCATTTGTACTAGCATGGGCGTCCCAAAAATAATTGGTATAGACAAAAACGATCAGATCGACGGAGGAGGAGGGCGTGGGCGGGACGAATCCTTGCCAAGCGAAGGGGTCGGACGGGAGAGAGTCGAGGCGGAGGGCCTCCGCGCCATGGTGGGGACGGAGGGCGGGGCCTCCCTGCCTCCCCGGAGGCCGAGGAGAAGAGGGGAGGAGGCTTCCTGCAGACCTCCCTCGCTGGAGGAGGATGGAGGCGGCGGCGGCGTCCGGGTGAGCGGAAGAGGTGGGAGCGGCGACGACCGGAAAGGAGGATGGAGGTGGCGGCATCCGGGTGAGCGGAAGAGGTGGGAGCGGCGGCGGCCAGAGAGGAGGATGGAGGCGACGACGGCGACCTGAGAGGAGGATGGAGGAGGCGCTGGCGGTCGGAGAGGAGGATGGAGGAGGCGTTGGCGGCCGGAGAGGAGGATGGGGGAGAGGTGCGGCGGTCGTGGACCATGTGAGCGACGGCGGCGGTCGCGTACCTACGAGCGAGCAAGATAGAACGAAGGGGCGAGAGGAAAACTTTTCGGACCGAATGCCTCACAATGTCGAGCTTCAGACTCGTTCATTCGGAAGTGGGCTGCCCAGGCAAAAAGAACTCCTCTCAATATTTGGCCCGAATGCCTAGCATGAATACCTAAGCTATCCAAACACCTGGTATTTGAGATATTCGGGCCTAGACAATGCCAATGTCCAATACCAGGCCCCAATGCAAACATCCAAACGCAGCCTTAGTTTTTTCTCTGTAGTCTTTTTAGGATAATCATTTTATCTCGGTTTGTCGTGTTGCTTCGTGTAACTTGATTTTTAATTAATAAAATATGTGATTGCTTTAAAAAAAAGTAGCCATAGTTCTTCAGCACTCTCCGAATTCACCATGTAATAATGCAATTAGAGATTTGGTTTTTGATAGGGTTACATGGAAATCAGCAATCCATGTGTCTGAACCTTAATTTATTTCTTATTTTTTACTTGCTATTTTTACTAGTTTTTGTTCAACTCGCACTTTTCACTGTTTTTGGCTTGACTTAATTTTATCTAGTTTCCATTTGGGTTTCATATATAGCCTATCCTAACTTATTTGGGACAAAAGGCTTGGTTGCTGTTGCTGTTGAGCGTGAGTCCAGTACAAGAAAATCATGTTTAAAATATTTAACTAACAAAGAAAGTGTAGTGTAGACGTTGACGCAGTAAAACAAGGCAAAATATATAGCTCCGCAGGACAAGAAATGCACTGAAAGTACTCTCCCAAAGCATACTGCCCCTGCTAGTTTTTTAACCCTGTAATATTCACCATGTTACAGTTACATCGAGTTGCACCAGCAGCGTTAAGTTATAATGTACAACCAGACTCAGAGTCTAAGACTCTCCGTTCGGAAGGGCTACCAACGCCGTTTGCAAAAGAGGAATCATTTTCAATCTTAGACTGGACAATGTGCGGCTTATAGACGACAGTTCATTTTCAGCAAGAGAAGCATGGCTCTCCCCCACCTGCTGCTGAGCTTGAGCAACCTGGCCTTCCAGGTAGCGTCGCACGCTGGGCTCAATAACATCTATCAGGCCAAGGGACGGGGGGATGTGCATCCATCTCGAGACGACAAACCCAGCCAATAGATACTGTCCGCTGAGCACCAGTTCAGATATGAAACACGGGAGCAAGACCTTGCCAAACAGTAAAGACTGGCTTATCTTAGATGTCTCCGATGAGTTAGATTCGGCTTCCCAGTGGATGCAGAGATCATTCTGGAATGACCTCGAGAGTTGCCCGACGATGTGGCATATATGAGAGAAAAGTTTGGAGTACCCGTCCTCAGCAGCGATCTTCTGCAGGGATCCAGATGACAGAACCAATGCCAGCAGCTCATGGTCCTCAGCACTTGATGAGGTGGACACAGTTCCTTCCCTAATTTTTGCATCGACCATTTGCAGGCACTTCAACTGTGGAGCTTCGTATGGGAGCAGCAGCAAGATTTTGAGAGCCATGAAGCAGTTCGCTGCAGATACAAGGTCAAGCAAGCGGTGTGCCTCTTCGTCCTCTAGCAACAGGCCATGTTTTGAAGATGCATGATCTAGAAGTTCAATGATCTTCTGGAGGTCACCAAACGCTGCAAGTTTTCTTATAATCTCCATCCAACAACCGTGGAGAGGATGGACAGATGATGACGCATCATCTTGCTTTTGCGTTGGATTCTCCAGCTCTTCTGGTAGGGCCTCCCAGCCATCATCCCACCCATCACTCCAGTCGCTTGCTTCTTTTGGCGATTCAAGAGGCGCAACAAATTCTTCTTTGGAAGAGAACAACTGTTCCCACTCCTCTAGCACTGCTTCCAGAACAGCAACACTCTCAACAGAAGAAGCACGTTCTGACAAGTGTAAGAAGCAAGATACTGCAGAGTCGAGACTCGACAAGTTTTCGGGCGTGATACTAGCATCTGGCAGAACTGCAGTGATCATCTGACTAGATCTGAGTGCCACTAGAGTTGCCGTGATGCTACTAGAGGGAGTCGTACCCTCATCAGCTATGGAAGCACTTGTTCCAGGCTCATACCATGATTCCCATGGCTCAACCTGAGAAACAATCTCATTTGGGAGGCTCTTGAGGTTGCTTCCTGTAATACACTGCATCAGCTGCAGAGCATAGACACGTAGTTGGCTACCTAGCTGCATGTTCTCAGAAAAGGTTGTCAACTTTCCCCAGACAGCAGTCCTGATCATTTCAAGAGAGCTGGCATCTTCCCCTGCTGACTGGCTCAATGAAGACAGTAGCTTATGCAGCAATACCTCAGACTCACAAGAGCCTCCGATCAGATCGGACAAACAGCCATCTGTAGAAGCACCATAAAGCTCTAAGAGATCCAAAGGATTCCTTGAGTCTGCACCCATACTTTCCAAATGTTCCTGTCCTCCATAGTACACTTCAACTACAGTTTTGAAAGCACATCCAGAAAGAATCATAGCTCGGCAAAAGTGTGATGTGTCAATTATCATTTCGCTATTAAAGCCAGCTTGTACAAACATGGAGATGGCATCCCAACCTTGGTGCACTGTTATCTCATCATTTATTAATAGCTGTCTGAAAGCACTCATGCAGTGAGATAACCGGTTCGGATCCAAGTAGCCTGTCCTTTCATACGAGCTAACAGTTGACTGCCTTGGTATGTCATCAAGAAGTTTAACCCAAAGTGTTATCAGCATACAGAGAGGTTTCTTCCATGAAGGTTCATGTGGGTGGCTTCTCGATAAGTTGCAAGGAAAACATAGCGTGCAATACCTCCCAATGATGTATGAGATATCTGTGGCAGGAAGAGTTTGGATATATTCCTTGCAACTATCATAGTTCACCTCAATTTCACAAAGAAACGCTTGCAACTTTTCGCAATCTGTGCTGTTTGATCGTGCTTCATTGCGGCCTTCTAAAGATGCCAACATGCCAAGAACATAATGTTTGTAAACACCTTGACGTGATACAAGACCCTTAGCCGGTACATCAACATACATACTCACGAGAGCTTGTACCATATCAGCTAGAGCACTGACGGTCGAGGCATGGATATTCTGGCATACTTCTTCATTGAAATGCTCAAAGTTCAGATTATCCAGGCTAGCAATATTTTTGTAGTTTAAGTGATCAATGAAACAGACTTTCTTGCACTCTTCCTCCAGGACCTTGTAATACTGAAACAGCTCAAGCTTATGTGTGTGGACATGTTCTTGGTATGTCAATTCTATCTCACTAGTCCTCTTAAGATACGAATGGCACGCTGAAAGGATGCCAAATATGTAGGAGAGGCGTTGCTTATTATGCCCATCAATCTCTGGGTAGACATCTGAATATATCATATCAATCACCCCCTTAGCTGATTTGACAATATCCTCTCGGAATTCAGAAATTTCATTCAGAATATCGTCGTTATTCCAATATTCAGAGACAAGAGCACAGCCCAGAAATCGTAAAAGCACCTACAATATTCAGAGACGAGAAGCTTACATCACATGAAAACTAAAACAAAAGGAGGGAGGGACGGAGGGAGGGAGAAAGAGCGAGAGACCTCAGTTCGATGCAACCCATAGTTCTCAGCTATCTTTACTGCTTCCTTTAGTATATGTTTTCTCTCCAGCTTCACAGAGTCAACAAAGGAGAAAACAACCTTTTTGATATAGTTAGCGTCGCCAGATAGGAATCGAGATGTGTCTATATCAGGCAGTACATTTTTTAGCACTCTTGCTTGATCAGCCATCCGTTTCTCCTCTTCTAACTTTGATTTCCACTCTCCCCAGTAAGTGGCATGCACCATATCAATCTGGTCTAACTCATCTGATCATAGTAAAAGTAAAGATAAAGTAAAAATCATATAAATCATAAAGTAAAAACAGAACACTGGACTAGATGAGTATTCACAAAATAAACCGAGGCCATGATTCAGCTATTGTCTTGATATACTGTTGTTTTCAGTGCACCTACCTGAATCTATCGAGGTAAACTTCTCATGGAATTTGTGAAGCAAGAGATTTCTCCTCTGTTCAGGAGTAGAACATTCTTTCTTTGAACTGTTGAGGGAGCTATATGTCATTCCTACATTCATTATACTACTAATCTCTTGATAACATTCTCGGTTTTTGAGCTCTTCCTCTATTGTTTTCACTCCGTTGAAAGGGTCCATGAGATTCAGAAGAATCGAACAGGAAAGAATATAATCATCTTCATCAACGGGAGGCTCCATTACAGACTTCGCAAGAAACATGATTAGATCATCACTGGGAGCAAAGCTATTTACACCTAACCAGTATATGATGCTATTTGTTGCCTCTGTTTTTGTTGAAAATCGATATCTCCTGATGGGATGATTTGTCTCCGAAGAATGTTCATTACCATCATGCATCTCACCATTAGATAACTTTAAAAGCCATGGCAATTCCAGTGCAGAGAAGGACAATAGTTTCCTATTTTCTGCAAATGCAGATTCCCAACTATATGTATCATCATTTGTTAAGTCCATGCAAACCTTTGATAGCATTTCTTTAGCAATTGCCACATGATCATGATCTCTATCATGGCTAATGTCTTCTCTCAGGTCAAGTATATCTTGCACACTTTGCACAGGAAGAGGTGTATATGTAGAGCCATCAACAAAGAAATTGGGAGGGTTTGTTCCTGTTAATACCATTAATTGTTCAAATTTATCACGGACATCAAGTTCCTTCCAAGCATTCAGTAGTTCCCCTACAGATTCTCCATCACAATGGCTAAGGGAGAAGCCCAATAGCATTTTCCGGGTACTTGTATCCAAATTGTCAAGCTGGGGACCTCTTGCAATTGCAGAACATAAATCCCAGATTTGACCATGACCCTTTTTAATCAAATTTAGACAGAGATCAAAGGCTAGGTGGAGGTCACCATTTACCACTGCTTCTCTAGCAATGGCCTCCTCAACAGCAGCTATTTCTTCTTCACTTCTCAATCCTAGAAGTTTAGCAACATCAATAATCTCTTCAAAATGAAGATATGCCCCTGTTTGACTCGTAATCACCATACGGATGATCTCCATAGGATCCTTTACCTGTCTGAACTGAACAGGAAGGATGGTCACCCCTAGAGAAGGAAGTCTGACAGTTAAAGCATCAATTATATCAGTTTCTACTTGAACATTTTTGCTGTTTGGTAACAGGTTTAGGCATTCCCTAGCCTTCCATATCTGCAAATGATTGTACAATCCAAGTTAGTAATATTTATCAGTAACAATATAATGTATGAAAAACTATTTGGTGGCATGAACTTACTTCATTGCATGACAAAGTTGAAGCTGAGAAGAAATATTCCCTTGCAGCTTGGATAACAAGATTCTCAGCCTTTTCTGTGGACAAAGAAACTGCACTAGTACCTCCAAGATAGTTTCTGGCTAGTGAAAATTTACCAGCTTTTAGAAGCCCTCTAATGAATTCTGCGAGCATATATTCTGAATCAAGAAAAGGAAATGCCTTTTCTTGGAAGAGTTTCAAATCACGCCACATGTTAGCCCACTCATTGTCAGATCGAACAGGTTGACGTCTGCCAAATTTTGACAGGATCAGGCGTATGAGTTGTTTTACATTCTTCTCGTCTAAGTGAGCAGTAAGGAAGAAATGTGTTGGCTTTGGTACCTGCCAAAGTAGGACATGAGTTAAATTAAATAAACAATAATGTAAACAGCTAATCTCATCCAGGCATCCAGCTATCTAGTTGGTCAAAACTATTGATAACAAGTAATCACGGTACAAAAAGGAATACACTGCTACCAGAGCTTCGTAGTACTGGGAGGTGCTAGCAAAGCAGTTAACATCGTGAGCATGCCTATGTGAAAATAAATACCCAAAGGAACCCCAAGGAGATTGATTTAAGCAGCAACATTCCTTTGAAGAAGAGATATCAGTACCTGGTAATAAGCAAAGAGCCTCCCTACTTCTACGTGACCTTCAGCAACTTTTAGCATCTTCTCTCGCATATCAAGGGATTTTATGTTATCAAACTGGTAGGCCCTTGAATCATCGCAATCAGAATCCCGTGCATTATGACCCAGACCAGACAAGATATCAGCACACACATGCTGTATGTCATCATAGGAAACCACAGAAGTCCCAAGAGCTTGCTTAGCATCTTTCAGATTAAAATCTTCTTCACTGGCCATTAAAGATTTCTCTCTCTTTGTCTTATGGAGTAACTTCGACAAAATTGATGACATGGTATTCCACTGGTTAGTTGCAGAGCACACATAAATGCAGTGAATAGCTGTTTCAATCATCTCATCAAGATCCTTGAAGAGCCCACGAATTGGTGACTCCCCACAACCATTTGCAATGACAGACAAGCAAACGGACAGCTCATTTTCAGCAGCAACCTCTTTAATCCATTTACTCAGGTAGGATTCTTCTTGTTTGTCAGTATTACTCGACGAGATCACATGCGACCTCTTACTCATAAAAGGGATAGCCATATCGTCTAGTCGCTGAACAACTGTTTCATCTTTGGCTCCTTTGAGAATGATTTTGAACTTCTGATAGTCAGGCAAATTTTCCCAGGTCGTAAGGTTCATTTTAAACTCATTCAACTCATCAGAATATACAACTCGGTAGAGGTATTTCATATCATCAAAGAATGGCTGCAGCTCCACAATTCCCTTTTGACATGCAAATTCTATCATGGAAAGACAATTTTCCAGCTGTCCGCTTAAGCAGTCAATATCCCTAGCTCTACTCCTGTACCACTCTGAAAGTTCAGCGACAGATGGCCACATGAAACCAGTAGAGTGCTTTAAAAGTATTTCTGTTTTGACCTGTCCCCTCTTGCCCACTTGACCAGGAGAAGTGTTTATATATGATGCCATCTGTTCGCATTCAACCCAATCACCATCTCTTAATATTACAATACTAGGAGGATATTTCCCAGGAAGCAACTGACTATAAGTTTGTACAGCAATAGTTTCTGGAATCGCAGACAGAACATGTAATATGTCAGAAGAGATAGTATATGGATGACGCTTCATGAGAAGATTAAGGGCTCCGATTTTGCCACTTTCAGCTAGAGCAATAGCGGTCTCAACAAGGGGCGTCAAACGGAACTTGTTATATTCGCCAGCTGAGAACCTAAATAAAAAAGAACAGCACATTTAGCTACAAGAAATACGTAAGTCCCATGTACAATCAACTTGTGAAGAGTTTTTCCATGAGAGCTAACACTACTGTGCAGTGATCAGTGAAGTTGGAAATCGACATACTGAAGTAGGGACAAATCAACCAGGTAAGCTCTTAGATGTTCGAGTCACTAGCTAGACTTGAAAAATAACAAAGAATTCACTTGAAGTGTTAATTAACTCTTATTTTCCCTTTTACTTGATATATTATATACCTAAACCAAGAACCAGCTAGGCATTACCTTATGCTAATTTGGGAATTGCAAAGGGTGACAAGCGTAATTGATTTCTTGAGGGATAAATAAGTATTCAGAAGTATCTATGACAAATTTTAAAAATATTGGATTAAGACTCAAAATGGTCAATGCATGTATGATGGAAGAAGTTAAATTAGTTATATTTGTAAACTTTTGCATGATGAATATGGTTCAACAGCTGGAGTATAGTTGTGAACACCTCCTATATGAGCTGACTCCATTTCTTAGCAAGAGAAAATAGTAAAAAATGTGACACACCTTCCCATATTAATTCCCAAGAATGTCTCCAGCAAGTCGTTGTACCACAATAAACGAAGCCTAATAATACGATAATCCCATGCTGAGCCCTCGCTGCTCTTATCTGGCTCCGAAAAGTTGTAACGGTCTGTTATACGAAGGCCCAAAGAAAATAGGGCTTTCAAAGCAACTTCTGTAGGTGCAACTTTATTCACACATTCTGATAACACAAATGATTGGTCTTTGATGTTCGCCAAGTATGACTGTATATCGTGAATATCTCCAGCAGCGTGCAACCAGCATGCTTTAAGCACGTCATCCTTATCTAGATTATACTGCATGGCAAAATCCAAAGCCTCCTTTTGTCGATTTTCCCTGATGAGAACAGAGTACATCTCCAGTACTGTAACTTTGGAGAATGATACGAGGCTCCAAAATATTTTCTCCATCTCAGCGTGTTGATGATCCCCAGGAACACTATTCACCTGTCTGCTAGATTGCAAAACAAATGCATATCCTGCAATAGCCTTTGCCTTTTCCAACAGTGGTGTAGATAAAACAGGGTCGTCTTCTGAAACAACAATATTCTCAGCAATGCTGTACATGCTAATCCTACCATCTTCCTTTACTACCATGAGAATACTATCTGTCCACCAACTGATGTCCTTCACACCAATCAGGTGTGTTCCAGTGCCACTCCCGTGAGGACGAAGTGAAACAGAGCGCATATTTCCATCAAGCACAAAAATGTTGACGGAACCATTCAAATCTAATGTAGCAATACACTTGCCCTGAGGTGAGATTCTGACTTTTGGAACTGAGACCAGAGTTTTTTTATCCGTAGGAGCTGAAAACAACCCTTTCAACTGCATGCTCTGGAATGAAAGGCGAAGTTCCAGATATCCATCGAAGTGCAATATATATAGAAAATATGCTCCTACAACATAACAGAGAATTTTTTTTAGAAACAAGGGTCCTCTAGAAACAACTGCAACAATGGGCAGTAGCTTTTGGTGTTTACAATCCACTATATGAATACTTGTGCGATACTGAAAAAAATCATGATATGTTCTTCCAGGATGAAAATATTATTATAAAGACAGGAGATATTAATATACAATGGCTACATGAGGCAGAGCTTCCCTACATATGCTATATAGTGCAAAACAGATATCAAGTGATGGATGTAGCAGTAGAGAACAGATAATCGTAAAGGTGTACCGGAAGAGCCATTGGAGCTTGAAGAGAGACTGGAATCCCCAACTAGGACCACTAATGAATGATCTTGATGATAATCAACACACGACAAACTCTTAGGTAACTGAGGAGGCCTAGTTGAAGGCGCGTCTTTAGTCACTATAGAAACTTGGTATAAAGTTGCATCTGGTTCTTCAGTGTAATCGAATTTATGGACCGTGCAATCAGTAGTACAAATGTAGAAACCCCTAACACATTTACAAAGATCATATTAGCTATTGCCAAAATATTAGCAACAATCACAAATTACATCTTGAAAGGAAATGCTCTTAACTGCAAATAACAGAGAATCACCTTTGTGAACCTGAAGCATCCTGCGCAAGCATATCAACGATAGGAGAAGATAGCTTCAACTGATTGCTTGTTCTCCTAGTTAATGCATCTCCATTTTCTTTTATCAGATACAGCGAGTTTAAATCATCCACCACACCAAAAATGCCTTGGTCCTCCAGCCAGGCCCCATTTGTAAAAAAGGCCATTCTATTATTATCTGACCAGAAGGAATCGGAAAATACTTGTTAAAGTATCACATCATAACAATTTTGATAACTTCCATGCATCATAATCCTGTGAAAACTAATCCAAACCCAATACACATGAAACAGTACTGCAAGATGCAAATCAAAGAACAATGGCAATGATAGAAAAACAGAATCTACTGCTACGGCTCCTAAGCTTTATGAAGTTTAAATTTTCAGTGGATGTTTGAGAACATTCAAAAATAATAACTTCTGCTAAACATGTACTAGACATGAACAAATATAACAAGATATTCAGGGACTGTAAAAACTTTCAATAAGAGTGCAGCTTTTCTTCCTGAATACTTAACGTGAACAACAAGTTCATCACCGATTTCGAGCCTCAGTAGACCCTTTATGTGAAGTAGCAAGTAGTAACAAACTAAAAAATGCACTGCCACGGCAGCATTAACCTATGATAATCAAATGATTTGAAAGAGCATAATAGCACTCTTATTAAGTTACAAGCATGAAACAATATTGCCAAGACAAAACAAAGACGGCTTAAACAACTTCCAGTGTAAACCAATATTTAAGAATGCAATGTATGAGCATCAGGTGTAACATTTCACGCAGGGACTTGCAGCAGTAAGAGCTTGTACAGTTTTTCCAATGAATTATACTATTACCTAGTAGTACACACTTAACACAATATGGGAACAAGTAGAATGTTCACTGACTTGTATATATGCCGCAGGGTGATACATAGCCATCGCCCTTTCTCAAGATGGTAATGCGGTTCCCAACAGCTACAGCAACATACTCGGCATTTCGCGAGACGAACAAGGATGCTGCATTACACCTCTTCCTCCGCTTGCTCCCCCCGAGTGTGCTATACCTACTCCACCTCTCCCTGAGCTTGCTTACGCCTTGCAAGGGAAGCTAGTAGTCAGGGTCCTTTCCTGAATGGATATTTGGAGGATTTGAAATTGATTCGAGGGTAAAGGGTAATGGTCCAACCTTGGAAGGAGAGATACGAGAGGACGCCTCCTCCTTCACCTGAACTGCCACCACTCGCTTGAGCGGTTTCATCTCTTTCCTGTGGTTGCAAGAGTTACATAACAACAAAAATAAGCAGCGAACCTTTTTTTTAGCCCCCCAGGCAATGCAAAATCTGGATGGATTCGACGGGTTCCACTTGCACACTCACACAGGGGATTTCGTGGGATCCTGACGCATGGCGGCCGATCTCGTACAGTGCGTCAACTTCCGCGCCCATCTCTACGGCGCCGTTACTGTTCCCCGCCTCGCCGCCGGAGATCTCCGAGTTCGAGTTCGAGCCCAGGAGCAGGTTTGTTTCTCGGGAGATTTTGATAACCCCCCTTAACTTGGTTAGCCTTTGATCTTTTTCAGCCAAAATTTAATCTCACAGACCTAAGGTTTAGACAAAACGATCCGATATAAACTAGAATTTGATTTGAAGAAGAAGAAAGGAGAAGGGGAAAAACTGGAGGGAGCAGAGACTTGCCGGTCGCTGCTCGTCGGAGTCCAACGTGGGGCGGCGAGGTCCTCTCTGTGTCGGCCGTCACGCGGCTGATCCGCGGAGCCACGCCGCGTAGGCCCCCGACCGGAGCTCCTCCTACGTTCGGCACGGCCGCCCTCGTCGCTTAGGCCGCAGACAGCACCGCCGACCCGAGCTCGCGCCGCCTTATTGCCTCCGCGTCCCTCTAAGCAACAGCGCCGGGCTACCTGGTGCTCTCCGGAGTCGTGGGAGCGGCCGCGGCGACCGTAGTTGCGAACTGTGGACGGTGGCGCTCGCTGCCGGTGAGGCACGGAGGGGACAAGAGGAAGAGGAGCAAGATGGATCTGTTCGGGGCAAGCGCTGCGCTTCGGTCGGCCGGAGTGGTGCGCCCGATCGGCCGCCTCCACCGCCGTCGGATTCAACTTCAGACGTTGATTTTGCTGCGTTCGATCGTCGTGGAAAAAAAAAGAACCCGCGTGTAGCTTTGTCGGTCGGGTGCCTCTCCGAATTTGGGCCTGGATACTTCTCGCTCCGCAAACTGGGCCGGATTCGATTTCCCGACACACGGCCCGATCATCTTACCTGAACATAGGTCAGCCACCACTCCCACTTCTCACTTCCGGCCTTTCGCATCGTCTCCCTCGTCTCCGGCCGGATCGATGGCAACGGCGCCGGCGGCGGAAGCCATGGACGTCGAGGCACCGGCGCGTCCGCCCAGCACTAACACCAAACCGAAGCGCCGCTCGCCTCACGACCTCCTCGCCGAGACCCGCGCCTCCGTCGAGGAGGTCGCCGCCCGGATACTCGCCATCAAGAAGGACGGCGCCCCCAAGTCCGAGCTCAACGAGCTCGTCGCGCAGATGTCCCTCCTCCTCATCACGCTCCGCCAGGTGCGTCCCGCTCCAAAACCCTCGCAGAAACCCTAGTTTAGATCTGTGGCTCCAACTCGAGCTGGATTTTTGTTTTGTTTTGCGCAGGTCAACAGGGAGATATTGATGGAGGAGGATAAGGTGAAGGGCCAGACGGAGGCGGCCAAGACGCCCGTGGACTCCACCACGCTAAGGCTGCACAACCTGCTGTACGAGAAGAACCACTACGTGAAGGCTATAAGGTCCTGCCTCGACTTCCAGACTAAGCATCCGGGGATAGAGCTTGTGCCGGAGGAGGAGTTCCACCGCGCCGCGCCAGCTGACATCCGTGACAAGACGCTTGCCGCTGATGCTGCCCACGACCTCATGCTCAAGCGCCTCAACTTTGAGCTCGTCCAGGTTGTGTACCGTGATCAGTTGCCACCCTCAGATTGGAGCTTTAATAATCATCAGTACATTGTTCCTTGTTCTGTTCAATTGCTCGTCTAAAGTAGTTGCAGCTAAATGCAGTGCCCATGGTTTCGTAGATGCATAAAATGTTAAATTCAAAAAGCAGGGGTTACTAAAATCACCTTTGAATTGTTACTTTTGTTTTGTGTGCTGCCACACTCAATATTTTGGTGAACTTGTTCAATAACTACTCCCTAGAATGCAGTGTTGTATCCCAGTTGCACTGGAAATATTAGCAACCTAATTGATGAATGGGTGATTGCTAAAATCTGTTCTCCCCTTTTGCAAGTGTCAACTAGATTGAAATCTGCACTCCCATATGAGCCATTGCTGTTGATAAAATTGGTCAATAACTACTCCCTAGAATACAGTGTTGTATCCCAGTTGCACTGGAAATATTAGCAACCTAATTGATGAATGGGTGATTGCTAAAATCTGTTCTCCCCATTTACAAGTGTCAACTGATTGAAATCTGCACTCCCGTATTAGCCATTGCTGTTGATAAAATTGGTATCTTGCTCATACATGCTTCATATATTGGGTTTGTAAGGATAAATATTGATCATTCTGGGTACAAAAACAATATAGCAATATTAGTTTATAATATCACAAAAGCAGGAGTTACTCACCTTTCAATTATTACTTGGTCTAGGGTGCTGCCGCATTCAATATTTTGGTGAACTTGTTTAATAGCTACAATGCAGTATTGTACCAGGAACTCTGTTTAACCTACAAACCCAATATATGATTTGATTTCGCACTAGGTCAATTCCTGCACCATTGCAAATCTATATGCGAGCTCTTGCGCTACTATAATTTGGTTCATGAATTTCTGCATATAGATTTTTCATCCTGCTAAAATTGCTTATGTGTCTAGTATTCTGAATCACATTGCGCTTGTTAGTCAAAAGTTCATTGTGCTGGTCTGTTCATGATTTGATTTCTGTTATCTGAAATATGTTTTAATACTGACACAGCGTAAAGAGCTATGTGAGCGTCATGAGAAACTGGAACAACAGAAGAGCAGTTTGCTGGGCACAATTTCAAATCAGAAGAAATTCCTTTCAAGCCTCCCGTCGCATTTGAAATCACTGAAGAAAGCATCATTGCCAGTGCAGCAGCAGCTGGGTATGCTGCATACCAAGAAACTAAAGCAGCATAATGCAGCTGAGTTGCTCCCGTCTCCTCTTTATATTACTTACACCCAGTTGTTAGGACAGAAAGAAGCATTTGGAGAGAATATTGAGGTGGAGATAAATGGAAGCACCAAAGATGCTCAAACTTTTGCGCAACAGCAAGCCAAGGAGGCAAATGGTAAGTTACATCTGCTTGGAATGTAGCACATCTAACTAATGTGAATTTTTTTGCGTAGCTATCTCCCTGCAATTGTTCCTTTATTGTACTTTTGAACATCTCTATTTCGTGATAGAAGAGTGGTGGTATCCTTGCAAGATCAAGGATTCATGGTTGGAACTCTGGATGTATGATGTATCCTACAGTCTATACAAAATTCTTTTAAGCTTGCTATTTTCAGAAGTTGTGCATTAAGAACGTGGTGGTGATGCGTGGCACTTAATTTCCGAATGCAAGTTTTCCTAGTGAATATCTATTTCTGGTTCGAGCAATTTCTTCTTGGTATTGCAGCATTTAGCAAGCTTTTCTAGAAGCTGCACAATCTATTATAAGTTTCCAATGGAAATAGAATAACATGTTAATATTAGACGGTTGCTTCATCTTATGCCTGAGTTTTTTACCAGATCAGCGCACATAAATCAGTATCAAATTGCCTGTGTGACTGTTGCCATGCTTGAACTTTGAGATTACTGATGAACTGTATGTTATGTATCTGCAATAGCAGCCACTTTATCAAATGATGATAGTAATCGGATGGATGATGATGCAATTGATGACGAAGAAGATGCTCAGAGAAGAAGATCAAGGTCCAGGAAGACTTCGAAGGAAGCTAGTAATCCTGCGCTGGCATATCAACTTCATCCACTTAAAGTTGTTCTCCATGTATATGATAATGAAGTTTCTGGAACCAAGCGTCGTAAACTCATCACCCTGAGGTTTGAATACTTGGCAAAGTTGAATGTTGTCTGTGTTGGATCTGAAGACTCAGAGGGGATGGACAGCAATATCCTGTGCAACCTATTTCCAGATGACACTGGTTTAGAGCTGCCTCATCAGGTGTGTTTTTCAGAGCAGCTGATTTTCATAAATCAATATGCACATGATTGGTCTTTTGGTAATTATCTTGTGTAGCAAGCTCATCTGGTCCATGGTTGCATGCTTTAGTAATTTTCTTACATGTCTTCATAGGCATCATTGAGTTACCATTGATTTTATTCCACTTTGGCAACAAAAAAGCTGTATGTATTCTTCTAAAAAAAGCTGTATGTATTCCAGCTTCTCTGTAGTTCTTATCTATATAATCTAAAACCTTTTGTACATTTTATGCAGATGGCAAAGCTTTATGCTGGGGAGACTCCAAATTTTAGTGAAAAGGAGTCACGTCCATACAAGTGGGCACAGCATCTATCTGGTATAGATTTCCTGCCAGAAGTTCCTCTATCTTTCGGAGATGGTGCTAACAGAGCATCGAGAAGTGCTGATTTGTCATCTGGGCTTGCACTATACCGCCAGCAGAATCGTGCACAGACTATTTTGCAGAGAATTCGCTCTCGGAAAGTTGCCCAAATGGCTCTCACGTGAGTCACCTGCTCTACAATGTTTGCAGTTTGGGATGTCAATAGCAAAATCTGGATGGTAGATCTTTACAGATGGCTGCATTGTATTTTAGCTGACAAATTTGTTCTGATGATGCTTTTGCTTCATCGTACATGTCATTCTGAGACATGCTGCACGAGTTAATGAAATAGGAAAAAAAATGTGAAACATCTCATTTACAGCTTCTCCTCTGCTTTGACCTAAGCTGGTTTTTATCAACCATCTTTTTGTTGATACTTATGAGTCCTATGCATATCTAGCTTGATTGATTGCATCTCTTTGAAGTTTTCGAGTCTGTGATTTACAGGTGGCAACTTAATTATTTAACTAAGCTGAAGTGGCCTCAAATAGAACACCAGAATACACCCTGGGCATCACACACCCCATTGTGTAGTCTGCATAGTTGGTCATTGACAGGGTTTTTTCCTGAGCCGTCGGCTTGTTCTGCTTTGATGGTGAGTGAGCCTGCAGGAAGTGTCGACAGTGATACAGAGAGAAGATCTGTGACAAACTGGCAAGAAACTGAGGGTCTCACGGAGGATGGGGAACTTCCAATTGCGGTTCTTGCTGAACATGCCCCAAGTGGTTCTGAAATGTTGCACCTGGAGGTGTCACCTGAAGTTCGAAACCATTCTAGAGGCTTATCGCTTATATCAAAGAGTTCCACGCCGTCTAAGCTAAGCATCTCACACAGTTTTGGTAGAAATGAGGATGATCTTGATTTCTTAATGGACAGTGACAGCGAGTTGGAGGATCTGACATGTGCTGACCAAGAAACTGAACAAGGTAGTCTAACTGTAGACAAATCCTGGGAGGACTATGCTTCCAGGGAGTACACCATGGTCTTGAGTAAAACTTTGATGGATGGTCCAAAAGTCATGCTGGAAGCCAAGGTAAATTCTTCAGTGACTGTTCCTATAGGCCTTATTGCAATAATCTCCATGTCTGCTTGCTTTCTCACTATGGATCTTCAATTGCAGATTAAAATTAGCATGGAATATCCTCTTAGGCCACCACTTTTCAGACTACAGCTGATTTCTGAAAAGACCGAAGGTTTAAAATGGTACAATGATCTTCGTGCGATGGAAGCTGAGGTTTGTGCTTTGTACTATGAGCTACTTTTCCAACTTATGTTTGGTGCATGTCTCTTACAGCGTCACTGCTGTTATGACTTGCAGGTGAATCTCCACATCCTCCGAGTCCTGCCATCCTCATACGAGGACTACATATTAACCCACCAAGTTATGTGCCTGGCTATGTTATTTGATATGCATTTTGATGAGGATCACGAGAAAAGAAAAGTGACTTCAGTGATCGATGTCGGGCTCTGCAAACCCGTAAGCGGAACTATGCTCACCAGATCAGTTAGGGGAAGAGACCGCAGGCACACTATCTATTGGCGAGGTGCTGATTGCTCTAGTTATTTGTAGAGGTTGTGTGATCTTGATCTGAGTGCCAGTTGAATCGGCATATCTTGTGTCATTTGGAGGGAATGGAGATGCTGAAACAGCCATTTTGCCTGCCATGGAACTGGGAAAACTACTTTGAATATTGAAACTAGCATGGGTCCTTGGTTATTCCTGCAAGTTCTGGGACCATGCAGCACCTACCAATAGAGGCACTGCCTGGGTCATGGTGGTGGGGCGGTGCTGGTCAGTCCTGGTCTCATGCTAAGCTTTTATTATCTAAAATATTTTAAGCACCGGTGTACAAGTACAAAAACTGAAAAACAAGTGGCAAATAGGATGGGTGGTATATCGTGATCGTGTGAACCATATAAGTTTTCACCTGCCAAGATGATAACATTATCACTAATCTGAACCACCAAATCTTTGAATTTTCTGGATTTTTTCTGTCCTTTCTCTATTTGTGAATATCTTCCATTTTACCAGAAGTTACATTGGTCCTCTATCACAGAGGCAGGAAGCTCCAGACGAACTCCCACACTGCGTGCACCACCTTGGGTGCCACCATCAGCACCGACTTCAGCAACACAAAAGCTTCTGTCAGCTACAGTCTGGTCGGCTCCATGAAGCATATGGATGGATAGGTGGTCTTCTCTAAAAGTGCAATGAGATTCTTGCTTCAAAGACATGCTTTGCTTGGCTTGAACGTTTAATATGCATTTATCGCATTGCTTATTATAGTTGTGAAAAAAAAGATTCTAGATAAAAATGAGAGGAACAAAATTAGAAATAAAATGGCATGGTGAGTAGACGTACCGTTCCTCCGTAGAGGCTATCGATGTAGAGGAAGAGCTTGGACAACAATGTGGAGTCGTTAGGGTACCCTGAGCACGATGTCTAGTTTCAAGATATTTGTTAGACAAGATATTTGTTACACATGTACTAGAACCATCTATCAAGATGCTTAAATCTATTGAAATGGATACAAACATTTACAAAAACACAACTCCCTCCATACTGGTTTATTGGGCTAACACGGAGTCCAAGAAATATATTTGACTATAAATTTGACCAATAAAATATGAATCATATGTCACAAGAACTATATTATTCAAAAGAGCTTTTAAATATCAATCTAATGGTATAATTTTTATGACATTAAACTCAAGTTTTATTAATAAATTTTATGATCAATTTTTTTTTTAAACTCCGTGTTAGCCCAATAAACCGATATGGAGGTAGTATAGTACATCTGTTGGCATATTAATGTGATAAGTTATCGTTTGTTATGCTTTTGCTAAATTTAGATATAATGAATTCGGTTCTATTTGTAAAGGTAGTAATTTCAATTTTATAATACCAAAATTTGAGTTTTAATAATTGCTGAACATAATAAACAAATAATAATTACGATTTTATGCCAAAGTTGTATTGATAAAAACAAAGTTAAGATCTACTTGTGAAATAATAAGTATAATCGTTTTGTATAAATAATTATTTTGGTTGCAGTTTATTCGGTTAAAAGAGAACTGAAACGAGGCGAGCAGATAGATAGTAATGGTTGGTCACTTTCCTAGCTGTCATGAAAGAGCGAGATTTCTTTGGCATGGTCTGAAATAAGTAATTGGCAACCTTATCCATATTAACTATAGAGAGATGTTTTTTAATTTATTATGCAATCAAACAGAGTTTTAAAATTCTTGCTGTACCATGTCCTCAATTTAAATAAAACTTTCCATCTGCAGCAAGACTTGAGACCATGTAGGATGCAACATCAAACGACAGGCAGATTGCATTGGTCGTGGGGTGATGGTGGAACATGGTCTAAGATTTTATCTGAGGACTGAAAAGTTTTAAGCATGTCGTGGTAGTAGGAGTCACTCATAAGGGGGAGAGAAGGTGTATGGTGCCATAGTGGTGGATGTCCAATAACATAACTGCTGATTTGGCGCTACCATATTCAGGGTCTTGTGGTGGAGGCAACTCTATTATAACAAGATATGCATACACGTTAAAAATGAGTTATGTTTTATCCTTTATGCTCTTGTACTATAAGTTATGTCGCTCTTGAGTTTTGAAGCGGACTCCGATTAGAACGTTGGATAAGTCATGTGGGCCTCCGTCTTGGATCTTAGCTTGGTGTGCCAAGCTGCCAGTACGCACAACCATCGATGGGCCACTCTAACTTGCTTGAATAAATATTTTTTTTTTTGCAGGAATTGCTAGAATAGCTTCGTGCGTTGTGGGTATACTTATTTGGTATAACCCCACCAGAATGCAATATGTTTCCACCTGCCAAATGCATACATTATCGTTAATTTGAATCACCAATTTTATGTTCTTTCTACACTTTTTATGTCCCTTTTCTGTTGATGTGTCTCCTCGGTTTGAGAAGTTACAACGGTCAGCTATCTCAGTGGCCCGAGCGAGGCCGTTCCGAGCCTGGTTGCATTCACGTAGTCCTGCGGCGCATGCGGCGGCAGCCCAGGCAGCACCAGCGCGACGACCCTGGCGAGCCGCATGAGCCACCCCTCCGTGTACTCTGGCCCCTCCAAGTAGCCGATGAGGAAGCTCCGGATGAGCTCCCACACCGCGTTGAGGATCTTGGGCGCAACCATCAGCACCGAGAAGTAGTTCTTGTTCGGCTCCTCTCCAGTCACCTGGCACAAAAGCATCTGTCAGTTGCACTCTCGGTGGGCTCCATGAAGCATATGGTGCTCTCCTCTAAAAGTGAAATGAAATTCTTGCTTCCAAGCCATGCTTTCCTTGCCTTGAACGTTTGATCTTGTTACAGCATCTCATGGGACCATTTCTATCAAAAATCCACTTGAAGCAACTTTCGGTTCTTTTTGATTTTGACAAAATGCATTTCTTGCTTATTATAGTTGTGCAAAAAAAAAGGAAAACGATAGTACTTCCCCGGGGGATAACGCCTCGCGATCCCCCGGGTCGCCCGCACGCCACGTGCCCCTCAACGTGGAGAGAAACAGCCCCAGGGTGGGTCCCACACACGTTCTCTCGTATCCATACCTTCTCCTTTCTTCCCCAAATCGAGTCTGCTGTGAGAGCTTGCACCTGCTGCACGCCATGCCGCCAAGCACCTCGAATCTCGCCGCCGGCATCGTGCACCTCCTATCTCGCTGCCGGCGTGCACCTTCTCCTCTCGCCCGCTGCTAGCCTCGTGTACCTCCTCGTCCTTTTTCTCTGCCTCTATTCTACTGTTCCACCAAAAAATTGAGCTCTCCCATGGTGCGGAACTGCGGATAATGGTCTGTGGATGGGGGAGCAACACCTCGGCTCCGATGCTACAAGTGGCGGCGGCGCTATGCTACAGCGGTTGCAGCCCTCCGTACAAGCGGCGGCTTCGCTTGCTACTAGCATGGCGGCGCCCTGCTACAGAGGCGGCAACGGCGCTATGCTACAACGGCTGCAGCTCTCGGTACAAGCAGCGGCATCGCTTGCTACTAGCGTGGCGACGCCCTGCTATAGAGGTGGCGACGACGTGCTACAGAGGCGGCAACAACCTCCTACTAGCGTGGCGGCGCTTTTGCTACAGAGGCGGCGGCGACGTGCTACAGAGACGGCGATGACCTGCTACTAGCGCGGCGGCGCTTTTGCAATAGAGGCGGCGGCGGCGACGTGCTACAGAGACGGCGACGACCTGCTACTAGCGCGGCGGCACTTTTGCTACAGAGGCGGCGGTGACATGCTTCTAGCGTGGCGGCGCTTTTGCTACAAAGGCGTTGACCGCTTGCTACAACAGCGGTGGCGACCTGCTATAGAGGCGGCGGCGCTTTTGCTACAGAGGCGGCGACGACCTGCTACAAGTGTGGCGGCGCTTTGCTACAGAGGCGTTGGCTGCTTGCTAGACGGCGGACTTGCTACATGGAGTTGGTGGTGTTGCTACACGTGGCAGCCGCGTTGCTACCTGGAGCTGGTGACGCTGCTACCATGGCCCGGCGGCGGTGCTACAAGGAGCAGACGGAGGTGCTACGAGCACCTTTGCTCCATGCGACGGGTTGCTTTTGCTACCAGCGGCGGGTCGCTTTTGCTACCTGCATCCGGTGGTTTTGCTACGTGCAAGGGCTGGTTTTGCTACAAGCGGCGGTGCCGCCGCCTTGGAGAAGCTGTGACGACCATCTTCCCTGGCAATGGTTTTTATCGCTACAAACCCGGAAGCCTTGGGGCTGAGAGAGAGAGAGAGAGAGAGAGAGAGAGAGAGTTGGGAACGAGGGAGGCAGACGCGTGACATGGTGAGGAGACGGACCTTTCCTCTGTAGAAGCTGTCGAAGTAGAGGCATGTCCCGAAGTGCTTGAAGAGGAGCGTGGAGTCATCGTAGGGCACCCTGGGCACGATGTCGTTGCAGTAGACGAACCTGAAGTACCTGCTCGGGTTCTCCAGGTGCCTCTCCATGAACGCCCCCAGCCTCGCGTCCCCGACGCGGGGCTGACCGAACGTGTACACGCCCTGCAGCCTGCGCAGCATGGCCTCCTCCCCGTGCAGCGCCAGCACCGTCGGGAACAACACCGCCAGCGCGCCGCCCAGGCTGTGCCCGGCGACCGCGAACCTAGCCGCCGGGTTGTCATCAAGGAATTTTTGCAGCTTCTCGCGGATGGCGTAGTAGGCGAACGGCTTGTTGTCGCGGGAGCCTGTGGGGTCAGCGATGTCCTTCGGCCAGCCATCCCCATGCTTCTGCAGGCCGAGCGCCTTCATGAAGCCGCCGTGGACGCGGAAGCCGCCGGCTCCCGGGACCTCGTACCAGGAGAAGTCCACGTCCGTGCACCACTGCTCCGTGTCGAACGGCTTGGTGCCACAGAAGGCCACCACAGCCAGCGTCGCGTCCGGCGCCGGCGCGTCCGCCATCATGAACGCCTGCGTCGTGTAGTCCCCTTCGAACTCTGAATGGATCCACCGGAGAGCGAGACCTTCATTAGTTAAGGGTGCACATGATACAGGACGCAATGGCATGTGCCTGAAAGATTGTTCTTACCATTCCAGCAGTTGTAAAAGCCTAAGAATTCCATGTGCCAATGGTTCCTGACGACGCTGCTGATGACGAGCTCGTTCTCGTAGGCCATTTTTGCGGCCATGATCGAGAGAGCGGCGTGGTAGTTGCTGTCCCTGGGCTTGATCTTCTTATCGAGGTCGATCCGCGTATCGAGCAGTCCAATGCAGGACCGGTAGTTTAGGGATGCTCTGTCTGGCATTTTCACCTTCCCTGTATCAAGATTCAAGAGTAGGTATCACTGACGGAGGTATAGCAGCTGAACAGTAGCATATTTTCTTCTTTTTTGGAATTCCGTGTTGTATCAAAACCATACTTGGCTTCTCGGTTTATCACACGCAACTGACGCGGTGTGACAATGGATATATCGGGGAAATGTAGCTCTCGAAACTACTGATTTAATTAGCTGTAGTCCTTATCTTTGTCAGGAAGCAATCGACAACACTCGGAACAGTTAGCTGGATTGTTACACAAGAATCTCTTCACTATTCAGTGTTAAGTATAGAAAACGACCTTTCATTAGTTTTCTAGTACAAACTTTAATTCTATGGATAAATTAGGCACCCTCTAACCCAAGTCTGTGCCTGAAAATATGTGTTCTTGGTTTCCTCGAATAATCAGCGGCATCCAAGACATTGACAGAGTGCATTTGGGAGTACTATTTTTTACATTACCCATTTTAATACACAAAGATAGATTAGTACTCCCGTCCTACATACTAAAAAGGGTCTACATACATTATTTTCATAAAACTAAAACAATCTTATATTTTGAAAGGGAACGCCTACGTCTCAGTAGCATCAACGATGGAGTATCTTTGTTATACTGCATCGCTTCAAGTTTGAAATATATACGGCTATAGGAGGGAGCGAGTGTTCATATCCAGATTTCAGACCAGATTTAGTGGATGATCGGAGAATGGTTAAAACTTGAAAGCGAAAGCATCATAAATGCAATCCGTGAGGTCAAGAAACAGGACGAGTCCTCTCATCTCATAGAACGGTCGCTGTTGATGAAGAAGAACAGCACGATTTACACGATAAGTACGTACGACACGCTTACATCTAGGATGTGATGTGACGAGCTGGAAGAAGTGCAACATGTACGTACCGTGCAGAGCGTTGGCGACGAGCTTGAAGACGCTGCCGCCGTTCTCGTTGAGGAGGTTCATCCAGTACTCCGCCGCCCGCCCCAGCAGCGCCACCGGCCTCTTGGCCCACAGCAGGAGCATCTGCGCCACCAGCGACACGAATACAGCCCACCGTCGCCGCGCCTCGGCGATCTCCGTGCCGGCGGGGCAGTCCACGGCGGCGTTCTCCGCGACGTTGGGCGACCACAGGAGGTGGACGAGGTCGCGCACCCCACCCTTGTCGGGCCGCAGCACCATGAAGTCGATGTCGTCGCAGAAACCTCCGGCGCCACCGCCGTCGTCGTCACCACCGGCGGCAGCCATGATTAACCACGGCACAACCGAAGCCAAGAACCAAGATGAGGAAGAGTCGCGATCGAGCTGGTTGCTAACTTGCTTTTCCGGTACGTCGACGCACGGCGACGGTATATATAGAAGTGGCAGATGGTTAAGCTGCCTAACGTGGTCGATCAATATATAACCGTGTCGAACAAATATGGGATTAATAAAGAATACAGGGCACAATCCTATGAGTAGCCAGTTTGAACCGGCCGTTACCGAACACACAAAAGTTATTACCAGAAAAAAATTAGGAACTAGTAATTGCAACTAATTATCGCCGAACATATACCAGTATCATTGACGATCATCATTAGCGATAAAAATTAGCAACTATAGGAGTAGTATGTACATTTGCTGTCAGAGGTACAGGATGGTGATAATGGAGTACAGATTTTGACTAGACGTGGACGCGAGGACCGGATACACAACTACTAGAATGGATGCATGCGGAAGCAAGGGCATGTCGAAGGAAAAGTTATGCTTGGAAGCTACCTCCGTATCCATGACTAGCTAGCAGCAGCCCTTGCTTGATTCGTTAGCTGGTTGTTACGTGATAGTTGGTATATGGAATGATGGGAGTGTGGTGGGACATGCATAGCCATATGGCCCATGGTTATAGCTTGCTAGCTCCCGTTATATGTGCCTCTTCGTGATGTGCAATGCGGCGGGCCTTTGAAGTGGAAACATTTCATCAAATGGAGCGAAGGAATGCTGCCAGATGAATGCGTTGATCATCTATGGTTTTAAAATATTTATTGAACATGTAGCATAACCCTCTGTCAGCATATTTCGAGGTACTCCCTCCATACCGGATTATTGGGCTAAATTAGCAAAACACTAGAATCTAGGTAATTTCCAATTGATGTTGAGAAAGAAGAGAAAAGCTATGATTTTATCCTTGGTCCATGCGGTAATTATGGCACTATGGAAGAAAAGAGATCATGCAGCGATATGAGTACTTTTGATTAGTTTCCACACTGCATACAAACGTGTTCATACAAGGAAATATAAATTTTAGGAAGAAAGTTAACCACACATGGGAGTTCATTGGGGGTAATTAATACACAATTTAGCCTAGCAATTCGGTATAGCTTCTAAACGTCTATTAGCCCAACAATCCGGTGTGGAGAAAGTACCGAAAACGGATCCAAACATTTATAAAAACACCATGGTACATCTAACTACCATTGGTTAATACTAGATATTAATGTGATTGTTTTCATCATTTATGCTTTTCCTAGATTCAGAAGGAATGAATTCAGTTAGGCATCCATCACAAACTAAACTTAAGACACAACACGACAAATCTAGTTCAAATTTACTGTATTTTGTAATGGAAATCAATTAATTTTGATAACATAAAAAATGTTTTAGTACGAGCAGTACAATATGTGTTTTTGCTAAATAGAACAAATAAATACCTAATTAATAGTTTATGCTATAAAGATCTACATGTGAAAATAATTGGTTTAAATTTTGTAACGGATTAAGTGATATAAATGTTTTGTATAAATATGTGTTGTTTATTTGAAATATTGCTATAAATATCTATATGCACGCACCGCCATGCCACTGAAAGATTGTTCTTACTGTTCCAACAGTTGTAGAAGCCCAGGAACTCCATGTGCCGATGGTTCCTGGCAACGCTGGTGATGACGAGCTCGTTCTCGTAGTCCATTTTTGTGATTGATCTTCTTGTCGAGGTTGATCCTTGTGTCGAGTAGTCCGATGCACAAACTGTAGTCCATGATGCTATGTGAGGCATTTTGACCTTCCCTACAACAAAAATAGATTATTCATTTTTGGAATTCAAGGTAGTACTTAGCTTCTCATTTTATCACATGTAAGTTGATGTGTGATAATGGATATACTGGGCAAAATATAATCTTCAGAACTACTACACTAATTAGCGATTATCCTCATTAGGAAGCAATCGGTTGACAACATTCGGAATAGTACATTGGATTGTTATGACGGAAGTACTAGTTTTTAGAATAGTACTATTGAGTGATAAGTGCATAAAACTAAATAAGATATGCCCTAGAGGCAAATAATAAAGAGGTTTATTATCATATCTCATTAGTTCATAATAGTTTTATATCATGCTATAACTGTATCAAGAGGAAACACTAATACATGTGTAGTATATAAAAAACAGAAGTTCCTAGTAGCCTCTATTTAAACTAGTTTATTGGTCAGCTGATGATCAAGATTTCCTGATCATGGTGCATTTATGCTGACTAACAATAAAGTCATATCATATAGAATGATGTGATGGACATTACACCCACCGATGATTGTTGCAACATGATCATGTCACATAGTTCATAGTTGCAATTGTCTAAAATGGAATGTCTTAGTCCTTAGACCGTGAGATCATATTAATCGCTGTCACCCGATGCTGCTTTGACTGTATCAACCGTCATCTCCTTAACTGGGTTACCATAAAGGTGTATGTTAGGTATTCTAGAGGAGCATGTTGAGACCTATGTATCAAGATCGGGATTTGTTCGCATGTGTGACGGGAAGATACATTAGGCCCACTCGGTGAATTACATTTATAAGTTGCGTAGTGCATGAAAAGTGAACGAGTAAACGGTACTTGTTGGAAACAAGATTGAACAAGGTATCATGATACCGATGATTAGATCTCAGACAAGTGAGTATCGAAGTAACAAGGGAATTAGATACGAAGTTTATGGTTCGAAACGACATAGACTTGTGGAATGCATGAGGTTCATTATGGCATCCCGGTCCCGCTATTGTTCATTGTTTGAGATCGTTTCAATCATGATTGTGCCATTCCCAAACCATAGGGGTAGCACACTTAAGGGCATTGCGATGCCTGGATATCTTCCTGTAAGATGGAATCACAATTGAGAGAACCGAAATCGTTCCGGAGAGAAAAAAAAGATCTGAAGCTGTTCAGAGAAAGAAGAAGGAAAAGAAGGAAGAAGATGAAGGAAAAGAAGGAAAAAGACCGAAAGGTGTTTCGAATAAATAGCAATTTATAATATGCATTTATTATATGTTAATTATAAATTAATATATACTAAATAAATATTTAAATTAACATTTATAGGGAAACTTCCTCAAAGGGCCAAAACCCCGAAGGGAATCGGCCCAGGAGAAAGCCACCCGAAAAGGGATAACAAAAACAGCCACAACCGCACTAGTGGGCCTGAGTTGGCCCACGCAGGCAGGCGAGGCATGCGCTGGGCGATGTGTAGGCAACAGGTAACTGGCTGCCTTAGCTGGCCCACGGGCTGCCGCCTCACCCCGCAGCTTATGCTGAAAGCGGAGGCTGGCCCACCCGCTGGCGTTAGCTCTTTGTTGCATCAGTTGGCTGGTGGCCCCACCCGGCCACTTCTACCGTCGTCGCTACTTGCTGCTGTTGTCTGCTATGCTGGGTCGGCGCGGGCGGGTGGTCCACTCGGTCGCGCCATAGGCCTAGACGGCCAGCTCCCCTTCTCCTATTTCCTATGCCATAGTTTAGTCCCACACGGGACACCCTTTGAGGAGGGTATACCTACCTCCATCTATATAAAGGGGTGCTCATGGATGGGAATAAGCACACCAACACCAATTACTCTCTAAGGCATTTTCCTTAGAGAATAAATCTCTCTCTCTCTCTTTGCTTTTGTGGTGGCACGGTCCCAAGAAAGGACTGTACACGCAAAAGACAACAACTCCGCGGCACGCGCACGCCATTGTGTTGTAGTGATTCCGTTCAGGAGATATACTTCCGCAACCTTAGCAGGGATCAGAGACCAGGAGTCATTGTTTTGCACCGCATATGTGGGAAACCTCGGGGGTGCTACCATTAGTGGCACCGGAGCGTCGTACGAGGACCTGGACAAGGGGTGACTTGCGAGGAACTTCGTGACCTCGAGGTCGGACGGGTACAACTACATCAACCACATTCCTGCATGAGCTTTATATGCTTACGGTCTACAAAGGTATATTACCGATGTGTTCCTCAGTTACTGCATTACTTTCTAGATAGATCTTGGACGTTTGGGTGTTCCAACATAGTAATTTTTTTGTTTTCTGCCACGGAATCCCTTAAAAAATGACATGTTATCAGTTTTCTAGTTCTACCAACTTTAAATTTATGCTTAAATTAGGCACTCTCTAGCCAAAGTTTGGACCCAAAATATGTGTTCTAATTTATCACAAAAGAAATTAAGAGTGCACTCCGAAATTTGTGTCACTATTGAGCCACTCCTTTTCTTAATTTGCATCGAGTACTTTGAGTACTTTGAGCCACTCCTTTTCTCTATGTGGTTTTGGTGTTGATAACACTCAACTTGTGGGTTATTCGTGTGCCTAAGTTACAGGAATCATATGCACATCTTGGTTGGTGGACTCTTCTCATGAACACTACTAGGAAACAGGCTGTTAGTGGCGCACCCGAAATGCCCATCCGTGGCGCACTAGCTTGCGCCACAGACCTTCTTCACGGCTATCTCTCAGGTGGCGCCTAATCTAGTGCGCAGTTGTGTAGAGATAGGCGTGGCGCACCTCTAATGCGCCATGGTTTGGGATGGTGCGCTACCCCTGGGATCTTCTGTGGCGCACTACCTAGTGCGCCACTAAACTTCCATAGTGTGCTTTAGGTGTAGTGCGCCACAGAAGGTAGACCATGTGCGCCACAGATGTATTTTTTGTTTTTTTTTTAATTTCCGAGCCAGATTATATACAATATTACAGCAGATATACACACAGATACAAGATATACAATTATATATATAAATACTCAATATGAAAAACAAGATTGAAACAAATACATATAGATAAGTCTCATACATGAATACATAGTCTAAGTTAATTCCATTGATTCGATCATGTTACAAAGTAGTAGTTGGTGACATGCGAATACATGTGTCGATCGAACAAGTTAGAGCTCGGAAGCTCGCCTAGACATCTAAACTAGCTAGCTAGACACAAACGCGGGATAAATAACCAAAGAAGATAAGCATGATCACCGCCGCGACGAAGGTGTAGGTCTTCATCCGGTTCCTTGTCCTAACTCCCGCTAGATAGCGCGTGTATCTAGCTTCCGCCTCCGCCATAGTGTTGTACCCTTTGTAGCTATTGCCGCTGAAACGGTGCACCTGTCTCCGGCAGTCTTCCCAATCATCGTAGACTCCGGGAACCCGTCCCTTGTACACGACGTACCACGTCATCTATAAGTTGACAATATTAATTAACCGACTATTGAAAAAAACATATATAATTAAAGTCGCATATGAAGATACACTTATAGAAAGTACTCTAAATCAAAAAGACCAAACTCAAAAAGCATGCCTCATATATAACTAGGTTGTTCGACACAGGAATATGCTACGATGGAACTGTTCGCCAAGTAGGATGCACAACACCTGGACCTGTGCATAGCACAAGGCGAACAATCCCATCGCAGCACATTCACATATAGTGTGCCATGGCATTTCAATCATCGGCATTATTCTCGAAAAAGACCAAAGTAACTCAGAAAGCATGCCTCATATATATACATAGGTCGTTCGACACAGGAATATGCTACGATGGAACTGTACGCCAAGTAGGATGCACAACACCTGGACTTGTGCATAGCACAAGGCGTACAATCCCATCGTAGCACATTCACATATATAGTGTGCCACGACATTTCAATCATCGGCATTATTCTCGAAAAAGACCAAAGTAACTCAAAAAGCATGCCTCATATATATACATAGGTCGTTGGACACAGGAATATGCTACGATGGAACCGTACGCCAAGTAGGATGCACAACACCTGGACTTGTGCATAGCACAAGGCGTACGATCCCATCGTAGCACATTCACATATATAGTGTGCCACGACATTTCAATCATCGGCATTATTCTCGAAAAAAGAGTAAGGAAAAAAGAAGGACCAAATTGAGCAAAGGACCAAAGATTAAGCAAAAAAACCAAGCATTGATTGATATATAATAATAATAAGCAAAATAAGTCCACTTGTCGTCCACACACACACACACAAAGGTCATCTATAGTTTGTAACTACAACTAGGCCAACATCAAGCCTTCTGGCTCGGCTTAGGGAACGGTAGGACGCCCTGTCTCGTCATGAACTTCCTATAGTCACCCTGCATCTTTAGGTGATCTTCTATGTCACGGTTATTCGGGATATTTCCTCAGAAGATCCCCAAGTCATGACATCACGAAGATGATTACCCTAAAGCTGCCGCTGGATGCGATACATCTCTTATCTAATATCCGAATCATTGATCTTGGCCTTTGCTTATTGCTTGTTTGAGATGATCCGGCAGCGTAGAATTTTGCTGGTCAAGTAGGAACGCCCTCATGTGATGGAGTGCGAGTAGGCTTCCTTCTTACTGTTTTCCGGCGCTTCACGCAGGGAACTCCGTTCGTGGTTGAAGGCGTGCCTGCGAACTTGACCTTCAGACGCCGAAGGTGGTGCCTTCCGTCGAGGCAAAGCCGGTGAGCATCATCCGAACTTCCTTGATCTTGTCGTAGTTTTCTTCTTTTCTAGACTCCCCGAGTCGAAATACGTGGTGTGGGAATGCTTTGGCGATAAGGAGATGAGCGTTCAGTGTTCATCTCTGCGCAAAAAATTCAAATGGAATATGTTGGAAAAAGAATGATGATGATCTAATAAAGCCAATCAACGGTGGCGAGTGAATAACGACTTACTCGGGAAAGTAAGGCACGAGAATGTATTCCTTTGTCTTGTTCGCCACGAGGATTCTTTTTAGGTGCGAGGCCCACGATCGTCGTTCATGGGGAACCCAAGCAGCCGTCACGCATGTAGTAGGGGTCCACTATAGCGATGCCGGTGTGTTCTCTCTAATGATCTGCATGGCGGTGAGAGAAAGCAGACGGACCATGGTATAGTGCAGCGGGTATAGGTGGAACATATTGAAGATGTCGTCGAACCGCGGGAAGAACAGATCCATGAGGGCATTGTCGTGAAGCCCAAGCCTGGTGGCACCTTAACCACGAATCTGGGTGCGAGGATCTTTCTCCGATAGAAGGCGTCTCTCTCTATCGTCAAGACGCCGTCATGCACACTCTGCGATTCGAACTGGCGAAGCTTCCGCAAATTCTTAGGTAGCATGGGCTCACCCACATGAATCCTCCACATAATTCCCTCGGGTCTTGGTGGCCCGTCCGAAACCTGATCGGATTCGCGATTGTTGACGCCACCGGCTGGCTCGCTGCTAGATTTTCTTTTCCTGCCCTTTTTCCTTTTGGAGAGTGGGCGAGCACCGCATCTGAGCACCGCCGCCCTATGTAGTGTGTCGGGCTTAGAATAAAGGGCGCTTGGTTGTATCAGCTGGCTCAGAAGCGCAAGTCGGAGGCGTCTCTGAGAACCAAACAGGCGCTTGGTGATAGTGGCTTTCTGTGGGGCCACCAGCTAGGTCTTCTTCGTTGCCAAACTGAGTGCTGAAGAAGTGATCGTTCCAGTCTTCGTCGTCCTCGGCCGGATCGTGCGCCATGTGCATATCATCAACATGATCATCCGACCCACCACGTGGAGGTGACGGCGAGGGCGGTGGGGCCTTGCCACCCTTGTCGCCGCACGACGGCGGTGTTGTTGTGCGTGGCGTGATGGCCCCGCCGTCCCCAAGCGGATCATGCTCTTTGGCCATAGCAAGAATAAGCGAAGCAACTTCGAGGACGACTCTTCTTCATCCGCTCACAGGGGTTGAATGGGAGGTTCGGTCGTCGCAGCCCTTAGCACCGACTAATTTTAACCTGTGCGCTATATCGCATCGGCTTTGAGTGGAACGTCGCTGCAAGGTTGAACGATGGTACCCTTGGCAACATCCTCATTCGTTGTTCACGTAGCATAAGAGTGCAAGGAACATCCGTCTGCGGAAAACATGTACGGCGTCGTCGGGCGAGATGCCATAAGAGTAATAGATGGCATGAAAGGCGGTAATTAAAGCAATTTGTTTACCGTGATGGCGTCGAGATCGGCTAATGTCGGCACCGCATCTGGCGGCGGCGTGCAAGAGACGGAAGGGCTGCTTGATGGCGCGGTGCTGGCGCGGTGTATTCTCCCTACCGACGGGTGCTTGGAGCTCGGTGCCGCCAAGCGATGGCGGGGCACCAACATGTACTCCGCTGCGGTGATGGCGAAGTCACCAACACTTGCGGCACAGCGGTGCTAGCGGAGTCACGAACACGTAGTTCGCTGATTAAATCGGCGCGCGTTGTTCGAGTGGCTGCGACCATGCTTGCGCGGCCCTACTCGACCACCCGCACTCCGGTTGCTATTGACTCCACCAAGGTAGGCGGGAAGGACGTGAGGGTGATTGCCACGTTGTCTTGGACGTCTGCGGGATCCGCGCCACTTGTGCCTTAAGTTCTTGAACCTCTGTTTTCCTCCTCGCTCCTTCCCGACGCGCCACATGCGTCCTCGGCGGTGGACAAAATGATCCACAATTCTTACCCCGAGGCGGCAGACGGCCGGCAACGCAACTTCTTCGAATGGCTCTATTTTCTTGGCGGTTCGCCATACTTAAAGGTTATCCCACGGGTGGCGCCGTCGACCCACAGGATGAGGAACCACAGGATCCATGACTAGCAACAATTTCCTCCTCCTGCGGAAGAAATGCGTGAATCATTTAGATCATCGATTAGATTGCAATCGTGTTGATCATGATAATTAGATTATACTTACCACAATTTCCTCGAATTTCTTCACCGCAGATCCGCGGTGAGTTGTTTGTTTTGGGTCCACATGGTAACGGGCCTGATGAAGTTCGAACCTGCGGGTTCGAATTTATAAAGGGTTTTCTATCCTTGGATCTATACTCTTCGTCCTCCTTATTCCATTTGGCCTCCGCGATTCTGTATCCACCAGATCCGAGATGGTGATGACCTATATTCATCGCTGCGGCACCTTTCCCGATTACTATTGGCGAGGCTCTTCGATTCACACCTCTCCTCGAACTCCCGAACTGATCTTGGTGATCTGCGGGTCAATCTTCTGGATCTCCTCGAGACTTTTGCCTTCTTTATAGATCTTCTTCTTTATCCGGGTTCTCCGGTGGCGGGCGGTGCTCATCTTTGTGAGGGCGGTTGTTTACTTTGTTCCCATGATAATTTTTGTTACGATACTTAGCAGGGAACTTGTATCTTGCGCGACTTCTCGAAGAGTGTGCGCAAGTGGCCATTATCTTTATGCGGAGATTCTCGGTGTTGATCGAGATGGTTGTCCGGGTGATCGCCGCCACTTGCCCACGTGCCCTTTGGACAAGGCGGGCTCCAAAGGAACCCCTGATGGGCTCACTTCGATAATTTCCTCCCTGACCGTGCCGACCGTGTTCGGGCGCCGGTCCTTCGGCTTCTTCTTCTTCTTCTTCTTCTTCTTCTTAGGAGGGTTGCTACCACTCCCTGTGCCCTCGCCGCCATCAGTGGTTTCATCGTCCGCCGTTCCTTCGGCTTCTTCCTCCGCGTCTTCCATCTCATCATCCTCGCTCTCCTGGGGATGGTATTCTTCATCGTCTTCTAGACGCTGGGCCGCCTCCCAGAATGTCAATTGTTTATTTGTAGGTTTGAGTTCTCCTTCAGCGCTGATGCGCTTAGAACATCCAGCCTCGTCGTTGTCACACATCTTTGCACTAATAAAAAACAAATAATTGGTTAAATGCACGGAAAAATCCGGCATGACCTTTGCTAATTTTCTTAAACTAGGAGTGCCCGATTTCTGCCGAAACGGAAGTTAATCAACATTCCGGCAAAAATCAGGACTCATTTCATACAAGAACCTGCATACACAACATAATAAAGTGCTTCATATACAAGCACAAGCACAATTTCAAGTGCTACAATTATATCACCACAGATTATATCAACTATCATTGATGACATCAAGCAAATACATGCAGATTATAGCACCTGTCATTATATGACAGTATGGATCATCAGTAAATGTGTACACATTTTTTGTACACATTGTTTATGACAGCAAATATGACAGCAAATATGACAGCAAGTATGGATTATATGTCAGCAAGTATATGACAGCAAATATGATAGAAAATAACAAGTTCATCAGTATATACACATTGTTTGTAGTTGCTGGATCAACCACAAACTAGGGGGTGCACCCAGGAGTGCAAAACAAGATGCTAGGGGGTGCACCTCTGATACAAGCTAAATTTGGATAAACCCGAAGCTAGGGGGTGCACCCAGGAGTGTCCACCTAGGAGTGCAAAACCAGATGCTTTTTACCAAGCTAAATTTGCTAACCCTAGCTAGCTTCTTGTACATAGACTGTCCATGAGATGATTTTATCTTGTCTAATCATTTATATAAACAATCATTGCAAACTTTTGTAATATCTAAAGTAAATGGACATCTACTTGAAAGAAGGATCTTACTACCTTGCACATACATACAATCTACACATTAAAGAACAACACAAGGTAATAAATAAGACTATCTGACAATGCAATGCAAGCCAGATAGATTTGATCAAATAAAACAATATGACAAAGCAAGATATATTTTCACAGTATTGTTTCAAGTACTCATATCATGCTTTGTTTCACAGTATTGTTTCAAGTACTCATAAAACACAGTATAAAATAGGAAACATAATCCACAACTAAAGAAGCTTGGATACAAACACATATCATGTTCTGCTACAGAGAATTTCACAACCCCAAGCCCTAAACATAGTTATTGCTAGCTCTGAACCTTACTCTAAGGCTAAGCTACTCTGAACCTTACTCTAAGCTACTTTGAACCTTACTATGAACCCTAAGCTACTCTGAGCCCATCTACCAAGCTTACTATGAACCCTAAGCTACACTGAACCTTGCTATCTACCAAGCTTACTCTGAACCTTGCTACTGATCTGAACCCTAAGCTTACTCTAAACCCTTGCTACTCTGAACCCTAAGCTATCTACCAAGCTACTGATCTGAACCCTAAGCTTACTCTGAACCAATCTACACTAAACCTTGCTATCATCATATCATATGTGAATATGACCAACATATTCTTGTACAGACACAGTGGACTGAAACTACTTTTCATATCAACATATGACTAACATATGACCAACATATTCTCTGAACATATTCTTGTAGAGACATAGAAGATGACCAACATATCATATGTTCGGGTTCAAAGTAAACCAGGTTTCCTCTCCTGCTGATGTACGGCTCTAGTTGGCCATTGCTGCACTTTTTTAAAGCTTTTCTAGTGAGATTGTTACAGAGAATTGCTACTACTACTAGTAGTAGTTGATGACTGCATGGACAACAATGATCGAGCCCATGATTGATGCAATCTCTACCAGTTTGCACATTCAGCACACTAGTGTTTCTCTATGTGAGTAGGTAGCTGAATTTGAGGCTGGTAATCAGAGATTATCATGCGGTTGCTCTAGGGTTCATCACTCGAGAGAGGAGAGAGGAGAGATGGGAGGGGCTAACCTCTAAGACGAGGATGATGTTGGCGGGCGAATGACGACGAGCGAACGACGGCCTTCTCCTCCTCTCGGACACGGGCGGCCTCCTCCTCCTCCTCGAGTGTGGCGGCGGCGGCTGGCAGGGATCCTCCTCCAGTGTGGCGGCAGCGGCTGGCGGTGGATGCTAGGGACACTAATTATGATGTTTCAGGAACAACCGAGTATTGACTGCTAACTGAATCTTGAAGCAGAGAGGAAGAGAGGGAGAGAGGGAGAGACAGGGGAGGGAGAGGCTACCGAACCCTAACCATGGCCTGCAGAACCCTAACCAAGGCCTCACAGAGAGAGAGAGGGAGAGAGGAGAGAGGGAGAGAGGAGAGAGAGAGAGAGGGAGAGAGGGAGAGAGGGAGAGAGGGAGGCGGCGCTCACCTCGGCCAGGCGGACGGCAGGCGGACGACGGCGGCCTCCACCTCCTGAGACGCGGCGGCTGCTCCTCCTCGGACGCGGGCCTCCTCCTAAGACACGGGCGGACCTCCTCCTCGGACACGTACGGGCGGACCTCCTCCTCCTCGGGCGCGGGCAGGCCTCCTCCTCCTCCTCGGGCCTGGCGGATCGAGAGCGGCGGGTCGCTTCGGCCGGGCTGAGAGATGGAGAGATGGGGATGAGAGAGGGGTCGGGCGCCACGTGTGGATAAAGCCACTTAGGCGTGGCGCCGAGCCATAGTGCGCCACGGATATCTATGGCGCACTATGGGCTAGTGCGCCACGCCTATCGACTTCTAACTCTTGCATAAGAGAACTACAGCCCACTAGCTAACAACTATACTAGCCTATCCCAATGGTTCTGCCCACTACTCTATTCTAAACACGAGAGCACCCAGGTTCGAATCACAGTGCCCCAATTTTTGTTTTGATTTTAAAAATACTTTTAAATATTCCAAAAATGCCCAAAAGTGGTGATATATGCCATAGAAGTTTTATTTTGATTTTAAAATACTTTTAAATATTCCAAAAGTAATAATATTCAAAAAATGCCCAAAAATATGATTTAAAGTATAACTAAATTTCATAATACTTTGTCCATGAATATTACAATATTTTTCGACCACGCGTTTACAATATTTTTTGAGCTAGCGTTTTACAATCTTTTTTCCTTTCTTTGTCGCGGTTGAATAATTTAGCCCCGGCACTTTAATGTTTCTTCTTTCGAACGGGCTACCTTTTTTGGGTAGGGTTGTCCTTTTTCTTCTTGTGATGTATGTTCTTTGCATCGTAGTCGTCGTCATCTTCAATCTTTGGATCGCCGTCTGGTGAAGTCTTGCGTTGGCGACTCCATCCATTCCGATGATGTTTCTTTTTCCTCTCCTCACGACAACACGGCTAGGCTTTGTCGTCGGTAATGAAAAACATTGGTCCACTTTGGTAGCCAGTACCCACGGTTCATTTTTAGCGCCACGTTTGCACGGCCTTGGATTTGGCTGCCGGGTATAACCATGGTTGTGAAATACGGTCTTCTCTTCGACGCTCTTTGCCCATCGACACGGAACATCGGCACCTTTTCTCCATGAGTCGAGCTCCCGATCTCCTCGATTCTTAGTAGAATCTTTCCTTCACGTTGTCATCGGTGTAGAATTCGGCGTTACGCCCGAGTTCGATAATCACACTTGTTGTCCTTTTCCTCCGTGTAGAATGTGTAGCCGTTGATATCATACGACTGATAGGTCACCAGGGTTTGCATCGGTCCCTGCGACAAGGTGAATATGATCTTTCCGTGTCGGAAGAATGCGGCGGGGGATTATCAAGGGCGTACGCCTAAACCAACGCGTGAAATCTGAGTTGTGCTCTTTGATTATTTCTCCTGCGTCCTCTGTATGCAGTCCTTTGTACTTCTTCTCGATTAACCTTTTGTGCTTACATGCCCAAGGATCGACCAGTTCTAAATGCTGTAGCGCGACGAGGTTTGCTCGATCAAAGTCTGGCGTCGAAAATCGAAATGCGCATGCGATCGGCGACCCTCTCGGTGACCAGATCCGTCGAGCTTGCCAAGGTGTTCATTGGCGGGAAGACCGGCGGGTTCTCGATGTCTAGATAATTCGTGCGAAGAGATGCACTCTTCGCCGAAAGCCCTTGGCTATGCTTCCATCTGGGCCGGGACCTGTTGCGAACGTATCCTTTGATGTGTCCGTTCATCCTTTCGAACGCCATCATGCTGCGGAGGAACATCGGCCCGAGTTGTACGATGTCCTCCACGACATGGACCAGCAGATGCACCATAATGTCGAAGAATGCGGGTGGGAAGTAGACCTCAAGCTCACATAGTATCACCACGATCTCCTCCTCAGCCTTCCGAGCTGATTCAAGCCAATCGACTTCCTAGAGATGACGTCGAAAAACTTGCATAGGCCAAATAATGTTTCACGGACGTGCTCGTCCATTATCCCTCTTAGTGCGACCGGAAGTACCTGCGTCATTAGCACGGCACAGTCGTGAGACTTCATGCCACTGAACCTCTGCTTCGCCTCGTCTAGGTATCTGCTTATCTTGCCCGCGTAGCCGTAAGGAAATTTGACTCCTAGAAGGCACTTGAAAAACTGTTTGATCTCATCCTGGCTTAGAGTGAAGCAAGAAGGAGGGCAGTAATATTCGTTCTTCTTGAACTTTTTACCCTTCCGACGACCTTGTGTCTCCGACTCATGATCATCGTCATCTTCCTGATCATCAGGAGTAGTGCGTCCTCCGTGAAGCTCCTTCCGGATACCCAAGCATATCAGGTCGTGCCTTGCTTTCGGACCATCTTTCGTCCTATCTGGCATGTTGATTATGGTGGCGACCAGACTCTCGCACACGTTTTTCGTGATATGCATGATGTCGAGGCTATGAGGCGTGCGGAGAAACTTCCAGTATGGCAACTCCCAGAAAACAGACCTTGTTTTCCATACCTTCATCAGCGGCTTGTCTTGTTGCTGCCTCTTTCGCTTCTTTCCAGGCTTAGGACAATCTTTCCAGTTTTTCAGCAACTCTTCCACTTCTTCGCTGCTCCTACGCTCTAGGATTCCTCGGGTCTCTGATTTGCCATCGAATAGGTCTCCACGTTTTCTCCATGGATCATTCTTGCCGAGCCACCTCCGGTGCGCCATGAACACGGTTTTCGATGACCTTGGATCTTTCTCTAGTTGGAGATAGCTTGTGTTATCCATGCACCTAACGCATGCGCAGAATCCTTGGATAACCTGCCTGAGATATACCCGCAACCTGGATAGTCTTGCACCGTAGTGACCAATGCGGCTCTCATAGTGAAATAATCTTGTGCGACGGCGTCGTAAGTATTGGCTCCAGATTCCCATAACGTGGCTAGCTCCTCTTTCAACAGCCGAGATACTGATTGATGTCGGTACCGGTTGTTTCGCCCTTGAATTAGCATACTCATTTGTATGTACTTCTTCTTCATGCACAACCATGGAGGAGGTTGTACATCCATACAAACACGGGCCAAGTCTTGTGCGCGGCTGCTCGCTACCGAACGGATTGAGTCCATCGGTGCTCGCACCAAGCCCGATGTTCCTCGAATCTCCACCGAATTCTAGGAATTCGAGGTCCAATGCTTTCCACCGCTAGCATCCGAAGGGTGCGTCGGAGCTCATCCTTTTCGGGTCATCATCATCTCCTGGCTTCTTCCTTTCCGCATGCCATCGCATGAGCTTCGCCTTAGGGTTCGTGAAATAGCGCCAGACGAGGAGTGATAGGAAAGTACCATACCACTTTTTGAGGTGCTTTCTTCCCTTTCTTGTATCGACTCACGCCGCACCGGACATGTGGTTTTCTCCGTGTCCTCGCTTCGATAAATGATGCAATCGTTGATGCATACGTGATATCTAACGTGCGGTAGATCGAGAGGACAGACAATTTTCTTGGCATCCTCGATACTAGTTGGACATGTGTTCCCCTCCGGGAGACGATCGTGCCAGAATGCCATCATATCGTAGAAGCTTGCGTCACTCAATTTGTGCTTTGGCTTCATCTCCATAGCCTTGAGCGTTACATTCAACCGGGTATCATCGGGCCTGCATCCTTCATACAATGGAGTAACCGCGTCTTTCTCAAGTTGCGCAAGCTTGGCTTTCTCTCTAGCGGCAGCTCTGGCGTTACTAAATCGCGCTTGAGAAGCAGCTCTTGCACATAAGGGTCCCGCACCCGGCTGACGTTGTTCCATCGTACGCTCCTCCGCATCTAGATCATCATCATCCCTGCCTTCCGCACCTTCACCATCTCCAGGAGACTCTTCATCATCTCGCCCGTTCTCGCCGTGATGATGATCATCGTCATGTTGGCCACCTTCACCGTCTCCATCATCTACGTCATCGCTTATCCAACGAGTGTATCCATCCATGAAACCATGGCGGAGCAGGTGCGCCTGCAGATTCCCGGAATCTGGGTCGATCACCCAGTTGAGTTTGCATCTTCTGCACGGACATCTTATATCCGTCTTGTTATTTCGTATTATGTCGGCCGTCGCACATTTCAAAAATCTAGCCACAATGCCTTCGCTCATTATGCGGACCATTTTTGCCTGCACGGTGTACACGGTACAATTTTGAAGTCTATTAGAACCACATAATGAATGCATGCATGCAATGGTCGATAGAAAATTTCGGCATGACCTATCCTAAAATTAGGACCTTTGCGAAATGCCAAAATCTTTCCAAAATGGAAATGAATCAACATTTTGGCAAAACAAATGGCAACTTGTTCACATACAAACACAAGAGAGAGAGAGACCGATCCATACACACATGAACATATCATTATCCTCTCCATACACACATGCATGAGCATCATCGATACTCTCCATATACACACATATGACCATCGATCCTCTCCACATACACACATCATGAGCATCGATCATCTACATACATATGAGCACATCATCCATATACACATGAACACATCCTTACATGGACAACTTACCGAGATGAGAGACCGATTGCGAGAAAGATGGAAAGGAGAGGTGCTGTGGCGATCGGAGAAGGATAGATGAGAGACCGGAGACCTCCTCTATTACTTATATATGTAACATCCAAAGCAAGTTTTACATGCTAAAAATGGTGAATGTGTGGAGAAATTGAGGTGGGAAGGAGAAGATCCCGACTAGATCTAAGGAGGAAGAAGAAGGGGAAAGTGAAGTGTGGGGTGGTGGATGTGGTCACACATGTGCACATAAAGTGCTGTCCTAAAGAAATCGACACATCCGTGGCGCACACGGCCCTAGTGCGCCACAGGGAGTACAAACATCTGTGGCGCACTATGCCATGTGCGCCACGGATGCTCCTACTCCCTGTGGCGCACTAGGCCGAGTGCGCCACAGAAGTTTGTGGCCGTTTCAGAGCAGAGGGGGGCATGCGCTTAGGCGTAGCGCACCACCCCCATGTGCGCCACAGATGACACTAACAACCGTGGCGCACATGACTATAGTGCGCTACAGATGTTTGGCGTGCGGCCAACAGGGCCCTGTCCCACACACATCTGTGGCGCACTATAGTCATGTGCGCCACGGTTGTTCTAGTTATTAGTAGGGCACTGCCCACAGGTGAGCCACGCCTGTTTTAGCCGTGGGGCACTTCAACCATGTGAGCCACGGATGTGCTGATTACCTATAGCCGTTTTCCTAGTAGTGGAAGACTCTCGAAGATAACACTCCTTGTTTTGAGTTTCTCTCTATTTTTTATTTTAGGAGCCCGTTCTATCAAAATGGGGTAAACCTCGGAAGGATGAGGGGAATCATGTTTCTACAAACCAAACTTGTACCTCCACAACCTTCCTAGTTTTCAGCGAGAGGGTGATCCCCTTGAGGGTTTGAGCTGTTTTGTGCTCTGGCCGGAAGTATCGGTGAAGCACTGGTAGTTCTGACGCGCAGTTTTCTGCGGGGCTGGTATTGCCAGAAGTAATGACACAAGTATCAGCCCAGTTCTGGTGAACCCTGGTTTGCTCGAAGTAAATTTATGTGTATCAGAATCAAATAACCGGAACTAGGCTGGAAGTTGACCGGTAGTACCAGTTGGAAGTTCCGGCCACGCATGGACATAACTTTTGGCTGGTACTGCCACATCACCTCCTTGGTCGTGTTTCCCGTGGTACTTGCATGAGCGGTACTTCCATTGGGACACCAGTAGTTCCGGTCAGGGGTTTCATGACCCAGAAATTTTGGTCCTTGTTCCTACCTAGTTCGCCGAGGCATGGTTTCACTTAGTAAAATTCTAGTTTATGAGTGACAATTAGCGGAACTTGGCCAGAAGTTGACCGATAGTACTGGCAGAAGTTCCATCCACACGCTAGCAGAACTTATGGTCTATACTCTGGGCAACTTCCGTGGCTTTTGAGCCATTGGAACAGGCGCCACCGGAAGTTCCGGTCCGCCACCGGTAGTACCGGTAAAGTCGTGAAATTGTGCAACAGTTCGAACTGAAGGGCTCTATTTAAGGCACCCTTCTTCCTTCTCCCTACCTAACTTTTCAAGATTCTCTCTCCTCCATTAATACGAGAGATCAATCTCCCTAGATCTCTCTCCCTAGATACCCAAACCTATTTATCTATTGAGGATTGGGAGAGGTGACCTAGTTCTACACTTCCACCAAAGGAAATATGATTCCCTCACCCATCCTTTGTGGATCTTGTACTCTTTGATTCATGGAACTCTAGACAGTGTAGGATGTCCTCGAAGCTTGGGCATGATTTTTGAAGCTTCGTAGAGTCGTTGGGGGCAATCTAATTAAGTTGTGGGGAATGCCCTCAACCTTGTTGTAGAGGTGTCGGTTGGCGCATTCAAGGTCACCAGTTAGTGGACCGTGAGCCCGCCTTTGTGGTGAGATCACTAATACATTCCAAATATATTTATTTTTAAGTACTTTTCTTAATGGTTTGCTTCGGAATCTCCCCATACTTGAACAAAACAACTAAATCTGATGTTGTTTTTACCAAAAGTCTCCTCTCTATGTATTTTGGTAGGACATAAAATCGGGAAAAAATACTATGGAAGTTTTTCACTAGAACCCACCCTAGACTTTGCAACCTCACGAGAAATGCCATGAGGCCAAAAAGAGCACAAGTGGCGCAACCCAAGGTGGGGCCTATGCCACCTAGGCCCTTTTGGCCGTGGAGCATCATCTTACCGCCTCCTTTCGTGTGCATAGCTGAGGAAACTATCCTTGGGGAAATGGCAAACGCCATGACAATGTACTATGTCCATGATGTTCCCACTCGACATAACCAGGTCTCTCGGTACAATGTCGATGGGCCCAAGCATGACCCCAAGCTCCTCCTCTTCCAATGTTCCAGTGGCAAGGCCGGTGGTCTAAAAAGGTATACCTTGAACAAGGAAGAGAAGGATTGCATAATGCTCTTTGTGCTTATGAACATGAAGGAAGTAGTCATTTTCATCAGGTAAAATGGTGAACAAATTACTTTGCAACTAGTAACTCAGTTTTGGTATAATACATATTTTCTCTTTTTAGCCAATTCAAGGATGAACAGTGGTCGAAAACGATGGATCCCAATGTCATGGAGATGGAAACTCTTCTGAATGAGGGTGCCTCGAAAAGAAAAAATTGCGAGTTGGTTAAGGGAAAAAGTAATTTCTAACATGTCCCTCTACCTTGCAATCCGTGACTTGTCCCTTTTATTACACGTAACTAATGCATAAAACAATTTGAACTAAACGTGTAGGGAGATGATCCCAACATTGAGATGACGGATGAGTTGAGATGTGTTTCCCAGGGTTGTAACCGTACAGTCATGATGTATGTGAAGTATGATGTGAATGTGTATCGCTTCCATACAGAGTTTCACCAGAACAATTGGCCTAATCTAAAAAATATAAATAGTGGTGTCTTCACCAGAGGAGCCGATGACGTTGATTACTGCGAAAGGATAGATAGCGTATACAAGCTGACGTTCAATCTACTAACCTAGAACTAAAGCTCGTTGTGTGCAAATGCCGCTGGTTCGACCCACATGGTAGACAAAAAATTACCCTTCCATTGGTTAGTGTTGGGGTTCGAGGGCAGAAAACAAAAAAAATCTACAATCGAAACCCTAATGCTAGAACCTATCTACTAGTAGTGCAGTAACGGGAGGGGATACAATATTCATTCCTTTGAACACCGAGCGCGGTTAATGTACCGCGAGGAATGTGGTTGATGAAGTTGTTTCGACGCTGACCTCGAGGTCATGAAGTCGAACAGCCCCGACAAATCCTAGCGCCGAAAGCATGGCGTCGCCCGAGGGAGTCACACACGTACGGTGCTTGATGATGACTCCCGCTTCTCCCCGATCTAGCCGAGATTGCGGAAGTAGATATCCCGACTCCGAATCCCGCAATGCGACGAAGCTTCACGGTGAAGAACTTCTTACTCGCACAACCATGACAAGGGGGCCATGGCCGCACGAGAGAGAAGAGATAGGCGACACATGCCTTTTTATTTTATTATGTATTTTAATTCTCGTATGGGCACCTCTATATATAGGCGGAGGGAGTCCCAGGTGCCCCATGTGGGACTAAAACCCATAGGAAAAAAGGGATAAAACAGCTCCCAGCAGGCTGGGCCCTTTGGGGCAACCCGAGTGGGCTACCTCGACACCGGCCCAACTCAGTGGGAGGAAGGAGCCAGCAGTAGCAGCGGCTGGGCAGGTGAGGCGGCCTCAGCCGGGTGGTCGCCAGCTGAGCACCGTGGCGCAAGAGCCGTCCATGTGGGTGGGATGGCTCATGACGCTGCCAGCAGCACGTGGCACCCTAAGTCTCGGCCTCAGGCGGCCACCTATACACGTGCCACCTAGTGGGCTGGTCAAACCAGCCCCTTTTTCTATTTCTTTTGACTTTTTCTCGCAGTTTCTATTTTGGTAAAATTCCTCCGGATTTTTTTGACTAATAAGAAAGATGCCTTTATAAATCTTTATTTAAATATTTTTTTATAACATATTAATTCACAATTAATATATAATAAATATATATTTAAATCACCATTTATCCGAAACTCTTTTCGGTCCCTTTTCCTTTATTCTTTCTCCGAACACCTTCGGATATATTTAGAATATTTCGGGTTCCTCTCTTCTCTTTTCTTCGGTGGTTCCGAATACGCCAATAAAGATCTTTGAGCTTCGTCAAGCCCTAAGTGTGCTACCCAATGGTTCAGGAACACTTCATACATGGTCAAGACTCCTCTCTGACCAATGATCAACATCGGGACCTGTATGCCCATGATGACTACCTGTGCATTCCATGAAACTTGTCGTTGAACCATAAATGTTGTATCTCTTTCCTTTTGTCTCTATGATACTTGTATTGTCCGAGGCTAGATCAATGACATCACCATGTCAGGTTCAACCTTATTTCCGACAATAGCTACTTTACTCGATCCGATATGTGATATCCCTCGTGACCTAGTCACACGCTGCGCAACTTATGAATATAACTTATCCGAGTGGGCCCAGAGTATCTTCTATTACCGGATGGGAAAATCCCGTCTCGACGCATACGCCTCTACCTGTTCCTCTGAATACCCAATGCCACCCTTATGATCACTGTTCACCGAGTGAAGTTAGGTGCCATTAAAGTATCCTCAGGATATAGTGATTAGATATGGTCTCACGGTCTAAGGAATGAATCACCGTATTTCCTAATCATCGCAACTTGAAATTTGTGACATGATCGTGTCACAATGCATTAGATAGGGTATGTTCACCATCTCATTCTCTAATGAGATGACTCCATTGTCAATTGATGTCGATGCACCAACATGATCAGGAAACCTTGATCATCTGTTGACCAATGAACCGGTGACTAGAGTTTCACTAGGAACTCCTGGATGTTTATACATCACACGTGCATTGACGTTTCCATTCAATATAGTTATAGCATGATATAAAAATTAATCATAAAATTTATGAAATATGCTAATAATCAATATTATTATTTGTCTCTAGGGTATATTTTCTTCAGTCTCCCACTTGCACTAGAGTACAAATAAACTAGTTGCATTTGTTATTTAATCATCAGCACCAGACAACTTGGCACTTCTGATCATGCTTGCTCATGGAATATTTTTAAGTCTTGGATATGGACTTTTCATTTCTTATGAATCCTTTGTAACTCATTAATGTCATCCTATATGACACTAATACCTTTTTATCATCTTATGATAACTTCTTGTGTATGTGCAATGTTGTTGCCAACAGAGCGGGATCTCTGGTTCCAGATACCAGCAGTGACGTTAGATTGGTCTTAGGGACTTTCTCATGGGCACTAAGTATCGGAACACACTCTGTGAGAAATATTCTCAAAGACTCAACATTATTCTTATCACATGGTAGTATTCATATACTTTTATTATAAATGTAGATATCAAATTCAAAATGCATTGTGTGCTATTTCAAATATATGTCACGCTTAAACTGCGCCTTAGGTAACCTTTCAATGCAGAGATTTCCAATCTCCTTAAGGTCAATATATATCTTTGTAGTATAACACTTTATACTTTAGGTATGCCGTCCTTCATAGATTCACAAACATGTCTACAATTCTCACTAGATGTTGTGGACAATAATATCAACTCATTGTTCAATGATTTACATTTAATCATTTCTGAACTTGTTCTTCTTACTAAGAACCTGGATCAAATTATGTTGAGTATTTATCGTTTTTTTAAATATAGAATCCTATGTCAAAAACATAGTGGATGTTTGAATATCCTTATTCTTTCTTTTAAACCATCGATGTTTATACTTAATGATTTTCCTAACTTGAATGATTTAGGATTGTTCCTTAATCAATTCCCATTTTGAACTCTTCAGAATCTCTATTAGGAATTCATTCCAACATAATGTATAGGACATGTATTAATCTCTAAGATTTTAATGTCCAATATACTTTCAACTTTAATCTCATAAATCAATAATTATTTATTTATTGGCTTTTAGTCCTTATTCATAATGTGTCATTTACACATATGAATCCTGTCAAGATCCCACTCAAAATATGTTGCTTACATATATAAGTTCGAACTTTCACATTGCTCCCACTCAATTTTATGCAAATTGCATATCTTCTCAATGTTTCGAACGGTTTAAAAATCTCTTGATCAAATATCAATTTGAGAATTTCCTTTACAAGTCTCTTGTACTTTACTAGTACTAAATCCACCAGACATTAGCAATTCTGAATCAAATTCATTTAAGTTTGTCCAAGACATATTTTGGCGAATTGCACTTTGTCTTTTAAGAGTCCCACTTATTTCCTATGACCTTGTGGTCCTTCGGAAGTTTCAAGTAACTCCTTTACTCGATGAGATTCAGTAACAATTTTACTCTCTAATCTCAAGTGGAGTTTTAATTCCAAGGTTTCATTTCTTGTATATTTAGTATACCATCAATTACCTTGTAGTTCATAGGTATGTCTTGTTCTAATAACGTGACAAATAATTTACACTTATCTCCACACTAGGTGTAGGCAATATTTGTGAATCCTACTACTTTATGTAAAATCATAACTGAAACACAATGAACACAATCATTGATCCTTTTCCTTTAACATGAAGAGTCATGTTCTGGAACAAATTCTGTTGCGCTTCTCAATATTCTGATGCATGGTCACATACCTTCATCATGCTCTTACTTTATTCCATTAACACCATTAATGAGAACACACTTTCTCAAGAATGTACCAAACTTTTAACAATACTAGTTTTGCCTTTCTTTGGTTCTAGTCATGGAATTTGTATTACAAAGTTTCCAAGGACTTGTTCATTATTGTTTTGGTTTTATCATATAAATCTAGAAACTATCATGAATTATAGATGGTTTACTTTATAAGTGTTTGCCATTTACAATCAATGGTCTTTACTAATTCTACAATGTTCTATTTGGTTCAGTGCCACATATATATCCCACTCAATGCCAACTAGGAATTTTACAAATGTTCATGTATTATCAATTAGTTTCATGATTTTATCACCTAAACCAAGTAAATAAAGCCTAGTTAACTAAATGTTCATGTTTAGTGACATGATCGTGTCACGATGCGTTAGATAGGGTATGTTTACTAAATCGCAAGTGCACAGATCAATTGTAGCTAGTTTCGAAGTAAAGATATCGAACTCACAGAGAGCTATTGGTAAAGGTCTTTATGCCCCTCATCACTATCTACCAAAGGATACTTGTAAGTTGCCTTTGATCTCAAGTAAAGAGTGTTTTAAAGGTTTGCGTGCAAAAAAGTAATTCAAAACGATTAAAAGAAAGCAAGTAACAATATTGTATTAAAGCGTGGTGGAATGCAATAGGGCTAAGACGTTCTCGGGGATGTAGGATACTCCTCTAGCATGGTGTTGTCATTATTTATAATTTAAGATAACATACTTCTTGTGTCATGAAATGTGTGGAGAGAGCTCCATAATAAGATGTTCACTACAAGGCTCGAAGGAAGCCACTTTGTTGAGCCAAGAGTGAGGTCACCTCTAAATAACCACTGCGATGCGTGAGAGCAATCAGCCATATAGACCACCGCAATTAAGGGTTTCCCCATGGATATCGTAATTAGCTCAGGGAGTCCCTCTTTATTTCCCCTTTGACCGTGTAGTTCACGAGCCGACGCCAATCTGTCACGAGGCCATTCCGAGTACGATCCCAAAGCACGTACAAAGGGTTTCTCCCTCCCTTTAGTCCCGGGGACAAATGGTATGTGGTCGACTTTCACATACCATCTAAAGAGAGAGATCAAACAAAAATCATAAATCAATCATAGACCGGCAAGTCATATGGACACAAGAATAGATCATATTTATTGCAAATTCATAATAGTGCTAGGGTTTCTCCATCTCCCCAAGAACAAAGGAACTACTCACACATGGAATAAATCAACAACATCATCATAATCAAATTGATGGATAAAAGTACTGAAATATATCTAGTGCAAACCATAATTGGATCTGGAATTACAACTATAAGATAGATTACAAGGCTCTCACAGATCCCCCAAGCTTGGAATAAAACTAGGTGGATCAAATAATTTCTTGCTTTTATTCGATATCGTGGCATGCCCTTAGCTGCAGAGGTCTTGTTGGAGATTGCAGTTTGAAGTTTCTTGTTTGTTTCCTCCAGGGAAGATATGCGACATAGGCACTTCTGCAGATCCGAATGCAAGAGGAACATCCCGTCAGTGACCTTATTCATCACGTGATTGAGTTCCTTCTTGCCTTCAATATCTAAGAGGTGCTTGCGCACAATCTCCTTATGGACGAGTTCTTCTTTCTAGTACTTCTACCAGTTACGAAGGCGACGTTCAGTGTCCGAGACATGTGCACGAACATTCACGTCTAGGAGGTTGAACTCCTAGTCCTCTTGGGGCTTCACGCTCATACATGCGTTCATGGTGACCTTCTTTGTTGTTGAAGTGTGTTCCGTGGTCTCCTTGTAAGTTCTTGTATCAGGATGGTTAGACTTATTACGCTTTGGCGAAGAATAGTCGACGGCAATGAGCTTGAGAGACTCCGTGCAGCCCTTCCCATGGGGCTTATTAGCTTCCTCTTCGTCTTCGGGTGTCACCTTGGCCAAGTAGGGCGTCTGCTGCCACCCTCTCTTTGTTTGCTCCATGAAGATCTCGTATGCTTCATCCTCGGATTCATCATCGGAGTCATACACATACCTATTGTTCTTAGGACTCAAACCTTGGGTCTCACGGTCATCGGCTTTAATGGAGGAAGTCTTAAAGATATCCCACGAAGGATCCATGAGGTTTATAGGTTTGCCCTTGTCTTGAATAGGGTAGTGCATCGGGTAGATTGAACCTATTGATATGAGAGGAAGAAATACCTCTATGGGGGCTTATTTAGGGTGAGAGGTAGGAAGAAATACGTACCGGAAGGAAAAGGATCGGCCAAGAAAAGAATCCCAACAAATATGGAAAGAGATAAACGAAAAAGGAATAACATACGATCATAACGACCACTCGGTATGGGCGCGTGCCCGTACGACGCGCCCGTACCAGGTCGTTTCCCAGGCCAATACGGCTTCTGAGGTGGTAACATCCAACCGACTAAGCAATAAGGGCGGGTCTCGCTTGTACTGTCTGTCCGTACTGACTTTTATCGACTTTTTTTTGACACATAAGAATCAAATCAAGGTTAGGCGAAGCGATACCGTATCGGTAACGACATGAGTACGAGGGTGCGCCCGACGACAGTCATCCAAACGAAAAGCGGAATAGGGATGCATGTATAATAACCAAGGTGAATGCGAGCGGGTGCGGCCTTACCTCCTACCGTACCAACTTCGCAAAAACGATAGTGCAATTAGGAAAACAAAAGGTAATAAAAATGCAAAAATAAATAGCAAATAATCATCCAGAACAAAGATAACTTCAGATTTCACATACCTGATTTATCTAAAGAGAACGAGTTCATATGAGTACCTTCTCCTTTCTGGATTACCTTTTTATTTTTCTCTTTGAACAAGGTGGGTTGAAGCAAATCACTAAAACCATTGCAAAGAGAATTTGAGATTTTTTTCTTTTTGGCAATATTGTTCCTATAGGTATGTAGATGGATGACACTTTTTAGGTGGAGCAATTTCATGAATATCCATGGGTGTCTCCTCTATCTCCTTTCGTTGAAGAATCTGCAAATTAAATTCTTGCAAAAGTAGAGTCCAACGGATCATCCTTGGCTTAACGTCAGTTCTTTCCAGGATTTCCTTTAGGCCAATACGATCGGTATGTACTCCCACTTTTGAGTTATTGATATAAGATCTAAATTTATCACATGAGAAAACTACAACGAAGAATTCCTTTTCTACCATGGGATAATTCTTTGGGCCCCGTTTAGGGTTTGGCTAGGATGATGAATGATATTGAGATCATCACCATCATACTCGAAAAGAATTGCTCCCACATCTGCATGACTAGCTTCACAAAATAACTCAAAAGGTTTCCTCCAATTAGGTGGTTTAATAATGGGAGCTTCAATGAGAGCTTGTATTAATATGTTGAAACCATTTAGACATCTTTCATCAAAATTAAAGACAACCCTTTCTGAAGAAGATTAGTTAAAGGTCTAGAAGTTTTTGAAAAGTTTTTAATGAACCTTCTATAAAATCCAGCATGACCTAGAAAACTCCTTATACCTTTCACATCTCGAGGAAGAGGAAGTATTTCTATATCTTCAATATTTGCTTTGTTAAATTTTATACCCTTACCTGAGATTTTGTGACTAAGTACTATACCTTCTTGAACCATAAAATGACATTTCTCCTAGTTCAATACTAGGTTAGTGTCTTCGCATCTCTGCAAAACTTTATGAAGATTATGGAGACAATGATTAAATGAAGTTCCATAAACAGAAAATCATCCGTGAAGACTTTCGTAATACTTTCAACATAATCATAAAAAATAGCACTCATACACCTCTGGAAAGTAGCAGGGGTATTACAAAGACCAAAAGGCATACAACGATAAGCATAAAGACCAAAGGGACAAATAAAAGTAGTTTTAAGTTGATCGTCAGGATGAACAACCATTTAAGAAAAACTAGAATAGCCATCCAAGTAACAAAAATGAGAATGCATAGCTAGCCTCTCTAAAGTTTGATCTATAAACATAAGTGTATAGTGATCTTTTCTGGTTTCTTTATTAAGTTTTTATAGTCAATGCACATCCTGTGTCCAACAAAAGTCCTTGTAGGTACCATATCATTATGTTCATTTTCAAGAACAGTAAATCCACCTTTCTTGGGAACACAATGAACATGACTTACCCATTTAATCTCTTCTACCTAAAATATGATTCCTGCATTGAGCAAACGAATTATTTCTTTTTTAACCTCCTCTTTCATGTGAGGTTTGAGACATCGCTGAAAGTCTGTGACCGGCTGGGCACCTTCCTCCATGAATATCCTATGGGTGGATATCGAAGGACTGATCCCCTTCAAGTCACTTATCGAATACCCAAGAGAATTTCTATGCATCTGAAGAACTTTCATCAAATTCTCCTCTTCTTTTTCTGCAAGGTCAGAACTTATAATAAAAGGAAATCTATTGGTATCATCAAGAAATAGGGATGTAAATGGTATGGATAATTTCCGCTCCGAATCCGCATCCACGTCCGTTTTTAAGGATATGGTATGCCTTTTTAGATATCTGATGGATATGGATGCGGATATTTGTTGAGCGGATATCCGACGGATATGGTAGCGGATATGGTATTGATGATATCCGACGGATAAGGATAATCCAACATTTTATACGGATTATTCGAGGTACACAAATAGGATAATGCGATATATTTAGCATAACCACAATATCTAGATATTCTAGTTACTTTATCGGCTAGCTATACATGCTACATATGCATGTTATACTATGTCATTACTAATTTTGCACTTTTATGTTGCTGATATCTAGTGTTGCATGCTTTCTTGTCATTTCTTTTGCATAAAGTAAATAAGTTTTTATTTTTCTATATGTATTTGTTCAATTATCCTTTTTCGATCCGAGTCCGCTCCATATCCGCAATCCGATATAATCCGCATTCAAATCCGCATCTGGCTATTATCCGCTCTGATCTGAATCTGCCAAAAAATATGGTAAAGGATACAGTAATAGTAATATCCGATCCTATTCGTTTATATCCCTATCAATAAACCTATATTTTAATTCCTTTGGTAAAGTTTTGAGGATAGGAGGGGGAGGAGCTTCATCTCCCTTTCTTATAGGTTCTTCATATTCTTGATTAATCTCGGCCTCCACCTCGAGTGTGGAGTCAAGATAATCATCAATTTTAGTTTTCTATATATCATAGAGGATATTATTATTATTGACTAAGCTTCTTGCTAAATCATCATCAGGAGTCTCAATAACTACTGAGGCAAAATTGATAATATTACCTTCTTCCTCGCGTTCGTACTCATCATCATCTAGTTATTAAATGGCCAACTTATGCTCAAATTTGGAGAAATTAAAATCCATTTTCTCTTCACCAAACTTGAGAGACACAGTTTGTCTCTTACAATCTATGTTTGCTCCAGCAGTATTCAGAAAGGTTCTTTCAAAAATGATGGGGCAATAAACATCGGTAGGCATATCAACTATCACAAAATCAATGGGGTATTTGTATGGTCAAACATGAATTGGAACATCTCTAATTATTCCCATAGGGACTCGAAGTGTTTTATCTGCAAGCATTGTAGTCATATCTGTATCCTCTAGTTTAACAGGTGCTAATTCATTTTGAAATTTTAAATAAATAAAGTTGAAAGGAATCACGTTCACAGCTGTCCCTATGTCACAGAGGCCATAGTAGGAAGTTCCTCCGAAGGTACATGGGAGAACAGGCTTACCAACTTCTTTAGCTTTTAACTTACCTTCAACAAACTGCGAAGCTTCAGTATCTAGCTCAATCACGTTGCAATGAGCAAAAATGGTTAGGATGTCTTCCTTTGTTGGTTCCCCTGTCTCCTATATACTTACTTCTTCAGTTCTCCTTACATGTTCTTCTTATTATAGCGAATTTAGGAATATCTCTTCTTATTTTCGTTGATCCTCAAGCTGTTGAGCCATCATGTGTTTCCTTGTCGTCCTTGGGAAAGGAAGGGGTTCAACATATGGAGACCTTCTGTAATGGTTCAATTGGAGCTGTAATTATTGGATCATCTTCTACAGCTATCTCGGGTGGCGGAGTGTAATGGAGCCAGTCCTTCTTAGGAGCCTCAATATGTTCTATAAAAGACTGAAGGATTTGCAAAACAATATAATTATCAAGTTGAAGTTCATTAGCAGTTTCTTTCACCTTACCGGATTCTTTATAAGCATTGAGACAATCATATTCAATTTCTATACCTCCTTCGCCGCCTAAATCAAATCCCCATGTTTCTCTATTACGTCGAATTCATTCTAAAAGTTCCCAAGCTTTAGCTATAGTTAACTCCATAAAGGAGCCTCCAGAATTGGTGTCTATCTCATGTTTAATTTGTTGATTAAGTTCAATTAAAGATGTGTAAAATGTACCATTCAGGTAAATCATGACGGAGACATTTATGAAGTAGAGTCTTATACCTTTTGAAGGCCCTTACAAAGCTTTTACCTGGGCGGTTCTTGAAGTTTGTAATTTCCCTTCTTACTTTAGCAGTCTTTACCTTGGGAAAGAATCGAATCACAAATCCTCCTTTAAGTTTATCCCAAGTATCTATTTTCTATGCAGGGAAAATTCTATACTAAGCTAAAGCAGTGTTGGTTAGAGATTCGCTAAACAGTTTAATTTTTAATCCATCATCAGAATAGACTCTCAGTTTAAGAGTCCAACATAGCTCGGTAAAATGCATTGAGTGTAAGGATCCTCATCTGGATCATCTCCTACAAAAGTCTTTTCATAGCAATAAAGCGAGGATTGACCTTGTATTCTTGTTCACTCCCACTCGGGAATTCTCTGACAAGTCCTCTATTGAAATTCTTGAGATATTTAATTGCATCGATATGATTCATCGGTATGAGTGCAGTCATGGTGCTTACCTGATACTAGTAAGCAGCTTTAGTAAAACAATTAGTAAAATAAGCAACTAAGAACAAAGACCAAAAGCTCTTAGATCCCCGGCAACGGCGCTAGAAAATAACTTGATGACTATAAGTGCACAGATCAATTGTAGCTAGTTTCGAAGTAAAGATATCGAAGCCACAAAGAGCTATTGCTAAAGGTCTTTATGCCCCTCATCACTATCTACCAAAGGATACTTATAAGTTGCCTTTGATCTCAAGTAAAGAGTGTTTGAAAGGTTTGGTTGTGTGCAGAAAAGTAATTTAAAACGATTAAAAGAAAGCAAGTAACAAGATTGTATTAAAGCATGGTGGAATGCAATTGGGCTAAAATGTTCGCGGGGATGTATGATACTCCTCTAGCATGGTGTTGGCATTATTAATAATTTAAGATAACATACTTCTTGTGTCATGAAATGTGTGGAGAGAGCTCCATAACAAGATGTTCACTACAAGGATCGTAGGAAGCCACTTTGTTGAGCCAAGAGTGAGGTAACCTATAAATAATCACTATGATGCCTGAGATCAATCACCCATACAGACCACCGCAATTAAGGTTTTCCCGATGGATATCGTAATTAGCTTAGGGAGTCCCTCTTTATTCCCCCTTTGACCGCGTAGTTCACGAGCTGACGCCAATCTATCACGAGGCCATTCCGGGTATGATTCGAAAGCACGTCCAAAGGTTTTCTCCCTCCCTTTAGTCCCGAAGCAAATGGTATGTGGTCGACTTTCACATACCATCTAAAGAGAGAGATCAAACACAAATCATAAATCAATCATAGACCGACAAGTCATATGGACACAAGAATAGATCATCTTTATTGCAAATTCATAATAGTGTTAGGGTTTCTCCATCTCCCCAAGAACAAAGGAACTACTCACACATGTAAGCAATCAACAACATCATCATAATCAAATGTATGGATGAAAGTACTAAAATAGTACAAACCACAATTGGATCTAGAATCACAATAAGATCTAATGGATGAAGGATATAGGTAATGGTGGTGATGTAGATGCAGCGGTTGATGATGAAGGGGATGATGCGTTGTCCTCCAATGATCCATGGATCAATAAATATTTTCCCCAACCAAGTTCCACCTTTAGATCCCTTTCAGATGTGTTTTTTCGTGGTTTCTGGTGGCTATGAATGCCGGATCCCTCTGTTGTCTTCACTAGAGGAAAGAATTTTGTGACACCCCCGGGATCAGGGCTAAACAAATCCCAGACCTCCGTCTGACATAAGCTTAACCTTGAGCTCGAGAATATCCAGTGAAGAATTGATACCATAGCAGTGACCCTACGACACAAAAATTATTACAGCGAGATCATAACTGAGCAGAGAACCAAATTATTACAAGCAGAGGTCACTGACCACAAGTATCAAACAACGGAAGGCAAATTATGCTATTAAGTATAGAAAACTTAACAAATGGCCTAAGAGGCCTGAAGCATAACGACGACGTCCCAGCCCATAGATTCCAGGTTGCCGGCCGGGAACCCCAAGCTACTCGTCGGTGTCGATGTAATACATAACTCGTCTTTAAGGAACTCTTACCCTGCTACAAAAGTATCAATAAGCAAGGGTGAGTACAGGGTGTACTCTGCAAGACTTATGGCTGTGGAGTTGTTTTGCATAAAGCCATCTTTTGTTTATAAAACAATATGGAGAAGAAGATCATCTAGTCAGAGTATTTTAAAAGGGGATAAGGGAGCGACATCTCCGAAATATTGATCATCATCTTTTGATATCCACCAATCATCATCATCTACCAACTAGGATCACCTCCTCGTACCCATGAGGAAGCATCCTTAACAAACATTAGTTGCCAAGTTTTACGATTAGGTTCATGTTCTCTATGATCTCCCGTCCATTTCCAAGTCGTCCATAACCGTGGACACGGCTTTCCGAAAGATTATTACCCTGCATGGGTGTACAACTTTACCCACACGTACCAAACGACTCTTAATGCCTACTTGACACACTTCCTTGGTGTGCTGGCAGAGGGTGTGGTTGAACACGACCTTTACCTTGCTTTTGCCGAGACCATGAGTCACGAAATAAGTATGGTTCTGCCGTAACAGGTTAAATCCCGAAGCCGGTACTTAAAGATGTGAGGCGAGGTTGGTTTACCAGGGGCGCCATCAACCCCAAGCAACCGCAGCCACGCTTCCCTACCTGTTATGAATGCACCTCCTTCACCTCCTTCTTTCGAAAATGTTTTCAATGCGTATGTCGAATGGAACGCCCGAACTATGTGACTCATGGAATCTACTAGGCAAGTTAGTCAATCATGGGGTCCCCATTTACCCCGTGTGGTTGTACGCTCGTCTTGGTTCAAGAGGTAAGAACCTAGGGTCCTAAGGGTGGCGAGCATGGGACTAGAAAACCACATCCCACCGTGGCCTCCCATACAAGCCTTAGCATGTTTAATCTCATATCACCTCTGATCTCATCTCATCACGTTCTCCTGTCATACTAAATTCTCTGCATCTGATACATCATCTGGATGAACCAGACTCAACAACTAAGCATGGCTAAGCAAGACACAGATATAAGCTCTAGCAGTGTACACACGCCAAACCTAGTTATGCTAGGAATAGTGGATCAGGTAATATAAGCTCAAAGGGAGTAATGCAATAGATAGGATACTCTATCTATCGATAAAAGACCACAGTAGAATCGTATGCATCATGGCAAGAATTGAAATGCTTTTGAAATCATAGGATTATATCATGGTGGGGCTATGCTTGCCTTGCCAGTTGATAACAGATAAGTAGCTCTTCGGAAGCTTGTACTTGACTTGGTTATAGTTGGTCAAGTATTGTTCGTCAATCTTCGATATTCGACGATCTTGATCTCTGTCTTTGATCTCGATATCGTATTCTACCGGGAAGAACCAAACACCGAAAAGAGAGGGAAATAATCAACGCATGGCACCGATGCAATGCTCAAACAAGAATGATGATATGACAAGTTGAATCGTATTGAAAAGTAACACTAAGGCATGCTCGACCATTTAATCGAGGTTCCGAGGGGTGAAAACCCTAACTCGGGGAAACTCCGGATGCATATGAGAGGGGTTGGTTTGTTCTTCTAATTAAACATGTCATTTAAGTTGCTTAACAATGCATTATTATAGCTCTATTAGATATTTCTCATTTTTCTAAACATTTTGATATATTATACACATTTTTCTGACTTATAGATCATTAGTTATTGAATTTGTAAGTTTATATCAAATTCTTGAATTATTTAAATCATTTAAAATGATTTAATGCGTCACTATGACATCAGCTAGGGGGTCAGGGTTGTTTTCACCGGGGCTGGCTCTAGCCAGAGAGGCTGACGGGTGGGCCTAGGAGCCACATCGGCCTCAACGTGGACAGGTGGGACCTGAGGGGGAGTTTGACTGGGTCAGACCCCCGCGCGGTGACGTCGTGCTGACGCAAGCACGCCGGTGACCTCAGATCGGCGGCGGGTTCAGCGATAGAGGCGATGCGGGACCGTGTGGTTGGGTGGGTTCGACACAACTGAGTAAGGCAAGCGAAGTAGAGGCGGCGCCACCTCAAGATGGTCACCGGAGCTTAGCTAGCCATGACGGCCGGTGGAGGCAGACAACGACGCTCTAGGCGGGAGCGGGCCGGAGCGCAAGAGAGGGTTCGGAGGGGTCCTGGAGGACAAACGACTCACCATGGGGCCGATGAAGGCCTCAGAGGGTCGCGGCGATGCCGAAATCAATGGCGCCTGTGGTTGCCGACGTTGAAGAGGAAACGTGTGGGGAGCTCGATTCTTCATGGCTGCGTACGATTCCTGCTTCAAGGAGGTTACTGGGGAGGAGTCGGAGCTTGTGGGCGTGTTGGCGAAGCTCGGGGCAGCACGGGTCAGCGGGGCGCCGGCAGTCTGCATCCGCTAGGATTTTGGCTCGCGTCGATAGGAAGAAAGAGAGGCACTGGGGAGGGAAAGAGAGGTCGGGGAGAAGAGGATCACGACTCGGCGGCTCTTATCCTCACGAGCGTCGGCGGCGCCCATCGTAGAGCTTGCGCGCATCATGGCGGTGGCGAGCGGGAGAGGCTGCGGCAGGCAGCTGCTTGGCTCGGCGGAGAAGACGACGAAACAGATGGAAGAAGGGGTATGGGCCTGGCGCTGGGCTGGCTTGGGCCGGGTGCTGGGCCGCTGGCTGCTGCACACGTGGGAGAGAGGGAATGAGGAGGAAGATGGGCTGCGGCCCACTGGCTGCTGCTACTATTTTTCTTTCCAGAAACATTTTTCCATTTATTTTTCCGTTTTCTCCTTTTGTGAATCATTTTCAAATCTGTTTTAAATGCTTTTAAAACACAAGAGGCTTTTATAAAATATGTAAAATATTTATGAGCCCTTATATTCAATTTGGGCTCCATTATTTTTGTGATTTCAAAATACAAAACCATTTTGAATTGATTTCAAATAGAAGGGGATGGTAGGGTTTTAGTGTTTTGTGTATTTCTCTTTGCATGCATTTTTAAGAATGATGCTAATGATGCACAATCAAACCCTAATGTAGGTTCAGCTAAAACTGGGGTGTTACATATTTGACGAGGCGGTACCAATGGCACAAGGTACGGGCGGAAGTGCAGGCAGCCCTTTGTCTTGCAGTCTTCTAGCGTAGATGCCTCTCCTTGATTGGTATTTCCCCAGGAGCAAAGATAAATCCATAAAATGACTTTTATCACTTTAAAAAAATCATATTATAGTGTAATATGAAATCTCTAATTGACATGTTCACAATAGACTTAATGAATTTGGAACTTATTGAAATAAAGACAAAAAGGTTTGTGCGAGCGCCGTGAAATACAAAGATACCTACTCTATTTATGCAAAAACAATAGGTAAAAAATGCTTAAATTTTGGACTCATAATTCACCATCTCATTCTCCAATGAGATGAATCTTGTCAATTGATGCCGAGGCACCAACATGATCAGTAAACCTTGATCATCCATTGACCAATGAACCAGTGACTAGAGTTTCAGTGGGAACTCCTGGATATTTGTATATCACATGCATTGACGTTTCCATTCAATACAGTTATAGCATGATATAAATCTTAGTCATAAACTTATGAAATATGCTAATAGTCAATATTATTATTTGTCTCTAGGGCGTATTTCCTCCAGTTAGTTGAAGTTAGGCCTTCGACCACCTATAGCGGAGCCGATGTCTTTGTTTTGGCTCACCAAGCCAAGCGAGTTTATTATTTTCCCTACCCATGCCCGAAAGAGGAACTCAATGGCTAGTAAGTCGTGTTTTAGGTATCACCACATGGTAAGCTACACATGCCCTTCGACGACGATTACAACAACATTGACACTATAACATACGAGGGAATTTTATATCAAGAGCGAGAGAACTTCAGGGACTTTGACCTACAAATGGGTGGTCTTGAGGACCTCGAGAATGATGCACAAACTCGTGGTGAGGCAGTGGTGAATATAAAGAGCATAGATATTCTCACCAAGTTACATGCGGACAAAGGAAACGATGACGAGCCTCCACTGTGCAATGAGCCTCAAAGTTACTACTCACGTGATAGTGATAATAAGAACCTAGTAATTAATTATGAGAGTGATGATTCAAGATGAGAGTCTTTTATGTCTTTAACCTTAGTATTTATTTTTTGTTATGCTACTTAATTGCATTACATCTTTATGCTTAGTGTCTGCATTTTATTATGTCTGTATGCTTAGTATTTATTTTTCAACATGCTTCTTAAAGACATTACGTCTTTATGCTTAGTGTCTACATTTTATTATATATTTATGCTTAATTGTTTACTCTTTCTCAATGCAAGTGACTGACCAATATGAGCCAAGGAAATAAATCATCAGCCTCCTTGCTTAAGACAATGCGCCAAGAGAAGGTTAGGAGAAGTGGAAGAGCACATCGTCCCACGACACGTTACCGGGGTGATGGCAGTGAGGGAGGAGGATTAGAGGATGCACATCTCCTACATGCAGGACGAGGACGAGGACAAGGATGAGGTGCATGGGGAGTATGAGGAAGAGGTGTAAGTGCGTAGGGTGCAGACTCACCTCCCCGCGACATGTAGCCCTTGTGTGTGACATATATCCTCCAATTTTGGCGACTGAGGCGGAGGGGGAGGCAAAGTCTAGAGATGAGGAGATGGAGTCTAGAGACACGGAGACTGAGAGGGAGGCAACGCCGAAAAGGTTGTGGATTCGTGGGGAAGCGACTGTCCCTGATGAGGAAAAGGAGCATACTACCAAGGAGTGGAATTCCACATTAAGCCTAATGGCGTTGGGTAAGTGGATATACTAATTTTGAACATGTAATTTCATTTTTGATCATAATAATTTGGCATGTACTGATGTTTGATTATTGTGCAACAATTAAACATATCCTCCATGGACTTGCATTCCTACGAGCTTGCTTGGAGCTCTGATTAGGAAGTTTTGGCCGGGCTTGTACACTATGGTCCTGGGCGGCAAGAAGAAGCTAGCCCTCCGTTAGGTGGACTATGAGGATGCCGATTTCCCGGGCTTAGGGAAAGCTTCTGACGCTGTGATCAACAAGTTTTGGGTAAGGCATACTTCTTGACTTTAGTTCATAGTTGATGATCCACACCATGCTAACTCATGACTCTCGCAATTCTTTTTAGGGATTTCTATTTTCGTGCCTCTGGTTCGTTAGTTGTACTCAGTTTTCCCCAGCCGCTTAACTTTTCCTCACTTTTCCCCTCACCATGTTAAGAAACCCTCGCAGGCGCACGGACGGAGGGATGCCGTCAGGTCAAAGGCTTGACTGTTACATGCTGACTGGTGGGACCATGTTAGGGCGGGTCGGGCGTTGAGCGTTACGTTATGAGGCCTCGACTGTTACATTCCTGACCGGTGGGGCCGTGTGTGGTTTAGGTCCTGCATACGTGGTGAAGGGTGGGGCCGCGTTGGGACGGGTCTTGCATACGTGGTGAAGGGTGGGGCCTAGAGACACGTCCGACCGGCCATTCTCGCTCACCCAAAGCATTCGCTTCCCCCGATCCTGGAACAGCTCCCACACCGCCCCTCCGCTTCCCTGCCGTCATGCCCTCCTACCTTATGTCGTCCTCGGCCCCAGAGTCGCCCCCCTAGCCGTGGAGCCTACTCCACCTCTGGCTCCGCTCCTGCCCCCGCTAGATCTACCCCTTTCGTGAAACAGTATGCAACACCGGCTGGTGCACCGTCCATCCGCGTCGAGCAAGGAGAAGATTGGGTGGAATCACAGGGATCTAACCCATGGATTCCATCTAGGTAAGCATCGTTTCCATTTTTTGGGTTGATTATTGGCAATATTTGAGCACGAATCTCTGGTGCTCAACTAACTGCCTTGCTTTTTGAATAGGAATTATCCAGTGCTAGCATTTCGGCTAGCGATTAGACTAGATACTAGCGTAATTCATGGTTGTGAACAATATCTCTCTGGATTTTAATTCCCAGTGGTGGTTGCAACCTCCATAACTCGCAGAGATTTGATAGATAAAATCTATTGTAAAATCCCCTGGAGCAGCGCGATTCAGTTGATTTGCAATATTTGAACATTAGCGAGCAAAGATTGATCCCACTAACTAGCGAAGATGATCTGGTAATGCTTTTTTCTTTGAATGCTGCCGAACGTTTTGGTCGAATTCGTCTCCATGTGCAACATAAAGTTGAGCACACGGTAAAGAGTGTTAAATCACCATCGGGTGGTCACGCATCATCAGGTGGTCGGGCATCATGTGTCTCTGCTGTATCTGCTAATAGTGTGCGCCCCAGCGATCCTTGTAGGTCCACAGCAGTACCATCTGTTCGCACAGCGAGTGTAAGCCAAACCGCTCGTGTGGCCGATGTGGAGGACGATGCAGAGCTTGACGAGGGAGTGCCTCCACTAGATGATGAGGATGAGTTGATGTTTCCTGAATTTGTAGATAGATTCAATAAATAGGCACTAGAGGATCAATACACGGATGAAATTGCCCAGGGTGCCAGATTTGATGATACTGATGACGAAGAGAACGAGGAGAACAATGACAACCTTGTTTTAGCCAAGTACGATGGTGAGGACTTGCCAGTAATTGAGTGGGACAGGGACGATCCTAAGATTTCAGAAGGCACTGTATTTTGAAACGATGCGGGACTTTGGAATGCCCTTACTATATATTACATTCACACCAATTAAGAGTGAGCCAACAAGGTTCACAGTGAAGTGCCCATACAAGAGGTGTAGGTGGAGGATGCATGCATCCACTATGCTCAGGAGCATTTTGGTTCAGGTATTACAACCACTTGTGTATTTTAGATCACTGTATAGAGTTTGTTAGCTATACCTGACATTTTAATTATGTTTCAGATAAAAATTAACCGGTTCGAACGTTCTTGTCCACCTCAAGGGGGCAACCAAAGGTCAAAACAAAACTAGCAAAGACTAGGTGGTTGGCAGATGCAATCATGGATTGGATGAGAGCGAACCCATCACTTGGTGCAACAATACTCACAAAAGAAGTTTCTAAAAAGTTTACTATTATAGTACCCTACATGAGGATGTTCTATTCAAAGGAAATGGCTCTTGAGAGGATCAATGGTCCATGGAATGAAAGTTTTTAGTTGCTTTACAGCTTCAAAGCTGAAGTGGAGATGGCTAGTCCAGGTAGTGTTGTACAAATAGATAGGCATAAAGTTCAGTACAAAATAAGAGGGAAGACAATGGAGAAGGAGTGATTTAGAAAGGCTTTTGTTTGTTTCAAAGCTTGCTGGCAAGGGTTTCTGGATGGTTCCAGGCCTTATTTGGCCATGGATGCAACAACTCTTCATGGCAGATTTAAAGGACATCTAGTACCTGCTACTTCAGTTGATGGCCACAATTGGATGTTCCATCTTACTTATGGAGTTTTGGAGATTGAGTCAGAGGAAAGTTGGACTTGGTTTCTGGAGAATTTGCGCGACCTTATAGGTCATCCACCAGGACTTACTATCCACACAGACGCTTGCAAAGGTTTGGAGAAAGTTGTAGAAGCAGTATTCCCCGGAGTGGAGCATAGGGAATTTATGCGACACTTAGTGCAGAATTTTACAAAGAAATTCAAGGGTAAAGTTTATACTGAAAACCTATGGCCAGCTTCGTATACATGCAGTTTGAGGAAGCATTTGTATCATTTGAAAGTGTTGTATAAATAAAAACCTGAGGTGAAGGAGTACTTGGATGCACATCATGGAATGGTGTGGTCAAGAAGTCGATTCAATGAAATTTGCAAGGTAGACTATGTAACAAGTAACCTTGCAGAGAGTTTCAGTGCAAAGGTTTAAGTCATTGAAATGGCTTATGCTGTGGAAAATATTTGATAAGGTTAGGCAGATGATCATGATAAAGATTGATTTGCGTCAAAGAATTGCATCAATAGTATATGTTGGCCATCTCATCCTCCCATCTTTGATTAAGGCTTTGCAGGCCAGGCAAAAAAATGAAGATGAAATGCATTAGAAGAGGAATGGAGGATGAGGTAACGTACACTGATAGTAAAGATAGGCAATGGAGGTATCCAGTGGGTTTGGTTGGTAGGACATGCCATTGCAGGCAATGGCAGCTCCGTGGGAAATCTTGCATACATGCATTGTTTTTCATGGGTGTTCTAGGAGGTGAAGAGGGTGAAGTTGATCAGTACGTGTCGGAGTATTTCTCTGTTGCCAAATTTAGGGCAGCATATGCTCAGAATCTTCCAGCCTTCTTGGGAAAAGACCAATGGATGGAAGTGGATCCGGTCTTCAAACTATACCCTCCAGTTTTTACTAGACCAGCAGATAGGTCAAGGAATAATAGGATAAGAGCTAGTGCAGAGGGTGGTGCACCACCTCGATGATGTAAGTGCAAACATTGTGGGATCCTAGGGCACATTGCTAGGCTTTGTAAAAATGTAGTGGACCTAGCTTATGGAATGGATGATCAGGCGAGAGCAGCAAATGCAGATGAGAATGAAGCGTTTGAACGAGAGGAGAATGAAGCAATGGATACATTGCAGATTGAACCAATGGATCGAGAGGAGATTGAACCAAATGTAGGGGAGATTGAACCAAATGCAGAGGAGATTGAACCAAATGCAGGGGAGATTGAACTAATCGATTGAGAGGAGATTGAACCAAATGCAGGGGAGATTGAACGAGTCGATTGAGAGGATATTGAACCATATGCAGAGGAGATTGAACCAAATGCAGGGGAGATTGAACCAGTCGATCGAGAGGAGATTGAACCAAATGTAGGGGAGATTGAACCAGTCGATCAAGAGGATATTGTAGAAGAGTTCAAGCGTAAAGGAATTACACCAGCAGATATGGCAGAAATGGGGACAATGCCTTTTCAACCGTATGAACCAGCGGATCGAAACGTGATTGAACCAATTGAACGACAGATTGAAGCACTTGATTCATTGGATGCAGAGAAAAAGAACAAAGGGAAAAAACGAAAGAAGCTGATGGTGGACTCCGAGAATATTCTAGCTAGGATCACCTGGAGCAAGGTGGTGAACCCAGCAAAAAACACTAGGAGCAAGAAAAAATGGATTTGAATTATTAATTTGAATTTGCATGATAAATTTTAACTACTGTTAATGTTTGTATTTAATTCGAACTAGTGTGACGCTCCCAAGTTTGTATGTTGGATAATCCCATAATGTATGTGTTATTGCAAGTTTCTATGGTCATGCACCTAGTTGCTTAGCACTGCTTAGTTTTGCCCTCTGCATGTGGTCAACACATGGGGTTTAGCTAGTTCATGGCTTAAACATTGACCAATTGATCCAAACTTTGGCACACTTGTGTATCTTAGATTGATTTACCATATGAAATTGGAAATTTTGGATTAACTTGTAATCAGCCACATTTTTATTTTTCTAAGTGATTAAATTCAAAAAATGGTTTTAGGGTTAGTTTAATTCAAAAAAATAAAAACATAGTGCAACCTTCAAATGAAGTCTTGTTATGTTGCCTATAACCTAGCATGAATAATAAAGGAAAAGGAAATAAAGAGAAATGGATTTATCCCCTAAACCACTTCTTAAACCCTTGTTGGAATGAGCTACTAGCTATGCAGATGCATGGCTTACTACTCGATCAACCTCCAAAATAACCCATCCCAAAACATACTTTGTCTAAATGAGGCCAAATTTGGAACACCTGTGTATATTTGAGTTGCAAACAATATAATGTCGCTCAAGACGAATTATTTTGTTCAAATAACACATTTTCCATTTTTTATGCCAAAAGCTTGAATTTCCCTTACTCATTTTTTATCTGAGTGCCCTTGTTTTCGTTAGCTCTACTCAGTTTTCCCCTCCCTCTAAAATTTTCCTCACTTTTCCCCTCCTGCTAAAGTTTTCCTCGCTTTCCCCTCTCTCCTGACTCAAACCCTCACAACAGCTGCTACGCTCGGATTGGTCGAGATGTATGCCACACGGATCTTGGCTAACCACTATTGGATGCATCATGATCCGAAGGGCTGGAGGTCTCTCTCCCGATCGGTGCACCTACCTTGTACGGAGAGGAGAGCCCGACAGGCTGGTCGTCTCTCTCTCCCGATGGGTGCACCTACCTTGTACGGAGAGGAGAGCTCGACGAGCTGGATGTCTCTCCCTCCCTTTCCATGTCACACGTATACCAGCCGCATCTTCCTCTCCTCCTATCGACCTAAGCCTGGTTGTCCGAACGGCGTGCATTGGCGCAGACATAAGCGTGGGGGTTGGAACGGCGTGCGGCGGCGTGGTTCTAAGCCTGGCGGTCGGAACGGCGTGTGGTGGCGTGGACCTAAGCGTGGGGGTCGGAACGGCGTGCGGCGGCACGGATCCAAGCGTGGCGGCTGGAACGGCATGCGGCGGCAAGGATCTAAGCGTCTGAAATTTATGTCTTTGTCCGTCTCACTCCTGTTCACCTCCTCAGATCCGTTGCTGATTAAAGACACCGAGGCAGTGGCGGTGCCGACAGTGTCCATCGATGCAACAACGATTAAAGCCATCATCCGCAACATCACCGCGAGGACGCAAATCAAGCCCTCGTGAACCGATTTGAATAAATTTGATACTCCCTCCGACCCAAATTAGTTGACTTGGATTCATCTAGATATGAAACGTATCTAATCAAGTTTTACTGCTAATATTAGATTCATGGGATCCTAGATTCATAAGTAGCAGTACTTGCATTGACAATCTCCGGTGGGCTTGTATTAGTTGATTTTGATTTGTCTAGATTCGATTGTACCTAGACATGAATTAGTAGTAGATTCATCTGTATCTTGACGAATTTGAGTCAACTAAATTGGATCAGAGGGAGTAGTACTTTCTTTGACAGATCGCCTCTCTGGATAAGAAGAATGGGGCGTCAGGAAGAACATGGAATGGATGCTACAACTTGCAGATAAATTATAGGCCTAAGTCTACATGGCATTTGGCATGCCAACTATGGGCAGCTAGATCCAATGGAAAGCAACTCAGGCCGCGCAATGCATTCTCATGATAACTTTGGGACCGCAAAGTGACAAAATTTGCAGTAACTCACAACCATCCATCGAATAACAATTCAACTATCTAAATTAGCTATCAATTCAACTAATTATTACATGTGCCACCTTCACCACAACCCCATAGTGTAACTGTTAGGACGTGGAGGACAACTACTAAAACTACCCACATGAATCTACTATTCTCCTCCCCCTTCACTTGAAGTTCATGTTTTAGATTTTCTACCACTTGATTAGATACGACAATATGATCCTCAAGTGTCAACTTCTCTTTGTGAATAAGCTCTGATTTCTTCTTTTCTTCCTCGACAGTACGCTTCAGCTCTAATATCAACAGGTTTTTACGGGCCAATTCATCACCTAAATTGGCAACCATTTCCTCCAAATCCATCCTCTGGCTAGACCACTGGGTTGATTCATCCTTGTATGCAATGTACCATGGATCATCGGCCTGCATAGTACACAATAACAATCCCAAAACAAACCCAATTAAAATCAGTCCGACAAGCCATGTCGGCACTTCAAATTCAACGGTAGTACAAAGAGAAGGAGCTACCTGCACTTCCGACATGGTAGGAGAAGGAGAACGTGGTCATGACATGATCGAATACTCACCCTCGCCGGTGTACCCACTACGACCAGACATTGAAGACTAAATTAACCCTGCAATATCGAGGAAATTACGGGAACCGAATCGATTAGGGTGGGCGGAGCAGGAGCGAAGGTCTTACCAAGCACTACTAGCAATTGTTGCGACCGTGCGTCGAGCTATGGCGGCGGGAAAAAAACCTGGTCGTCTTGGGCGGTGGACCTGCCTGCGGTCGATACTGCCTCAACGTACAATGCGTGTGGACGAAACAGGTGCTGGAGCCGTGGTTGAGGTGCAGCGCGGCAGTCCGTCTGACACACCGTAGGACGGAGTCCCCGACGCACCGACGATGGCTGCTCTGACCGCCGGTGGGGTAGGAGCTTCTCAGGGATGGGGGCTGGGAGCGGATGAGAGAGAGAGCCGACCTCACGACCCTACCTGTCAATGTTTGGGGGAGTAGCTGCTCCGGGATTTTTGCATATTTGTCAATTTTGCATATCTGCCAAACTTTTTCTTTGAAATTTTCTTATTTGCCACATGACCACCACATGTCAGCGACACACAAAATGGCAAATATGCAAGTTGCAATCTAAAATGTTGCAAATATGCAAACCCCCCTCCAACCACACATCACGGCCCCATCGGTCATTGGCTTCGACGTCCCCACATGACGGCCCCATCGTTCATTGGCTTCGATGGCCCCACAAGACGAACCTTTTCTTTGAAATTTGCATAATTGCAACATGACCACCACATGTCAGCGACACACAAAATGGCAAATATGCAAGTTGAAATCTAAAACGTGGTAAATATGCAAATCCCCCTCCATCCCCGCATCACGGCCCCATCGGTCATTGGCTTCGACCGCCCCACATGACGACCCCATCATTGGCTTCGATGGCCCCATAGAACGAACCTTTTCTTTGAAATTTGCATATTTGCAACATGACCACCACATGTCAGTGACACACAAAATGGCTAATATGTAAGTTGCAATCTAAAACATGGCAAATATGCAAATCCCCTCTCCAACCCCACATCACGGCCCCATCGGTCATTGGTTTCGACCGCCCCACATGACAGACCCATCGTTCATTGGAATCGATGGCCCCACAGAACGAACCTTTTCTTTGAAATTTGCATATTTGCAACATGACCACCACATGTCAGCGACACACAAAATGGAAAATATGCAAGTTGCAATCTAAAACATGACAAATATGCAAATCCCCCCTCCAGCCCCACATCACGGCCCCATTGGTTATTGGCTTCGACCGCCCCACGTGACGGCCCCATCGTTCATTGGCTTTGATGACCCCACGGAATGAACCTTTTCTTTGAAATTTGCATATTTGCAATATGACCACCACAAGTCAGCGGCACACAAAATGGCAAATATGCAAGTTGCAATGTAAAACGTGGCGAATATGCAAACCCCCCTCTAGCTCCACATCATGGCCCCATCAGTCATTGGCTTCGATGGCCCCACAGAATGAACATTTTCTTTGAAATTTGCATATTTGCCACATGACCACCATGGAGTGAAGATCTTACCAAGCACTACTAGCAATTGCTGCGACCGTGCATCGAGCTATGGCGACGGAACAAAATCCTGGTCGTTGTGGGCAGTGGACCTACCTGCGGTTGGTACTGCCTCAACGTACAATGCGTGCGGACGAAACATGTGCTGGAGCCGTGGTTGAGGTGCAACACGGCAGTCCGTCCGACGCACCGTAGGACGGAGCCACCGATGCACCGACGATGGCTGCTCTGACCGCCGGTGGGGTAGGAGCTTCTCGGGGCTGGGGACTGGGAGCGGATGACAGAGAGAGCCAACCTCACGACCCCACCTGTCAATGTTTGGGGGAGTAGCTGCTCCGGGGTTTTTTCATATTTGCCAATTTTGCATATCTATCAAACTTTTTCTTTGAAATTTTCTTATTTGCCACATGACCACCACATGCCAGCGACACACAAAATGGCAAATATGCAAGTTGCAATCTAAAACGTGGCAAATATGCAAACCCCCCTCCAGCCACACATCACGGTCCCATCGGTCATTGGCTTCGACGTCCGCACATGACGGCCCCATCGTTCATTAGTTTCGATGGCCCCACAGGACGAACCTTTTCTTTGAAATTTGCATATTTGCAACATGACCACCACATGTCAGCGACACACAAAATGTCAAATATGGAAGTTGGAATCTAAAACGTGGCAAATATGCAAATAACCCCTCTAGCCCCACATCACGGCCCCATCGGTCATTGGCTTCGACCGTCCCACATGACGGCCCCATCATTGGCTTTGATGGCCCCACATAACGAACCTTTTCTCTGAAATTTGCATATTTGCAACATGACCACCACATGTTAGCGACACACAAAATGGCAAATATGCAAGTTATAATCTAAAACATGGCAAATATGCAAATCCCCCCTCCAGCCCCACATCACGACCCCATCGGTCATTGGCTTCGACTGCCCCACATGACGGCCCCATCGTTCATTGGAATCGATGGCCCCACAGAATGAACCTTTTCTTTAAAATTTGCATATTTGCAACATGACCACCACATGTCAGCGACACACAAAATGGCAAATATGCAAGTTGCAATCTAAAATGGCAAATATGCAAGTTAGCAACGCGCAACTCGTCCGCTAACTTTCACGGTGCCGCCACAATTTTTTCATGTCATTGCGGCTCACTCTGCCTGCTACCCGTCGCCATGGTGCTCTACGATTATCTACTCGCCCAGCTACCATACGCCGCCCGTCGTCCCTCTCTAGTCGCATCTTGTCCGCAGTGCCCCAATGTTCCTGTGGCCCCTACTCTGTCGACTCCACCACCTGTTCCTGCAGATGCTCCTCAGGCTATCAAGGACACTGCCAAGAAGGTGGAGGATGATGTTGTTGCTATATATGCCCGACAAACTCAGTGGATAGATGATGATGCTCGTGCTGCAGCTGTTCTCACTTCTAGTGTTCTTCCGCAGTTTGCATATGAGTTTATGAGTCTTGGTACTATTACTGCCATGTGGGCTCACCTTCATCAGCGTTATCAGCCATCCGGGGATGTCTCTAGCTGTCTGTGGTTCGCCAGGAACATGAGCTCAAGTAGGGTGACTCTACTATTGACCAATTCTATACTCAGAGTGCTGCTATATGGCGTCAGCTGGATTCTCTCTGCACTGCTGTTTGCAGTAGCTGCCCTGTTGTGAGATTGTGCGTTCTGACTTGGAGTTTCATCGCGCCTTCGAGTTCTTGTCTCGGCTCCACAAGGAGTTCGAGCCCCAACGTTCTATCCTCATTTCCCGTGGTCGTATCCCTATCACCGAGGTTCTGTCTAAGCTTCGTGTTGAGGAGACTCGCCTGCGTGCTGCTGGTTTGCTTGAGGTTCCTTCTGTGCTTGCTGCTCGAGGTCCTCCGTCATCACTCGCTACCCCGACTCCCTCGCGGTCCACTGCTCCATTTCTACCCACTCCCTAGAGTCAGGGTCAAGGTCATGGCCAGGGTTGTGGACAGGGTCGTCCACGCTATCACTACACCTACTGTGACACGGATGGCCACTCTGAGTCTTGCTGCTATGTGAAGGAGCGAGATATGCGTCAATAGAAAACATCTGCTTCTCCTAGACCTAGTGCTCCTTCTAGTTCCTCTGGCTCCTCTACGGTTGAGTTCACTGGACAGGACATTTTGCGGCTCAAGAGGATGTTCTCTGCTATAGGCACTTCTTCGACAGGTACTGCTGGCTCTGTGACTGATTATTCCGGCATCGTGAGACCACCACCATCCACACAGCCAGGTACGTCACCATGGGTTCTGGATTCTGGAGCTTCTTTTCATATGACTTCTAATTCTTCCACTCTGTCCTCTATTCTCTTGATTCTCCTCTTAGTGTTCTCAGCGCTGATGGTACTCCTCTTTCTGTCTCTAGTCGGGGCACTCTTTCCACTTCTTCCTTTTTTGTTCCTGATATTTCTCATGTTCCTCGCCTTACCATGAACCTGTTTTCTTCTAGCCAACTTATTGACTCTGGTTGTCGTGTCATTCTTGACATCGATTCTTGTTCTATTCAGGATCATCGCACCCATGCTCTAGTTGGGGCTAGCCCTTGCTGCCGTGTTTCTTAGGGGCTTTGGGAGTTAGACTGGCTTCGTGTTCCTTCTATGCTCCCTCGTCTGCTAGTTCTCCTATTGTCGCCTCTACTACCGGATCTTTTCAAGAGTGGCATGACTAGATACATCTTTGAGTGGCATGACCAAAAACTCGTAGTTTTCGTGTTATGTGGCCATTTTCATGAACTATTGCCCACAGTTTTGGGGTTCCAGGGCGATTTACACGACTCGTAACACCCGATCATGTTTGAGAGATATGACCAAAACCTAATTTGTTTTCGCATTATATGGCTGTTTTCATGAGCTATTTCTCATAGTTTTGGTGTTCTAGGGTGATTTGCATGGCTCATAAGACCCGATACATGTTTGAGAGATATGACCAAAAACTCATCGTTTTTCGCGTTTTATGGACGTTTTCATGAGCTATTGCCCACAGTTTTGGGGTTCCATGGCGATTTGCATGGCCCATAAGACACGATTCATGTTTGAGAGTTATGACCAAAAACTCTGCCTTTTCACGTTTTATGGCCGTTTTCATGAGCTGCCCACAGTTTTGGGGTTCTAGGTCGATTTGCACTACCCATAATACTGTAGGGTTCGCAGCATAGAAAACAAAAAATTTCCCACGATGGGAACATCTATGTACCAAGATCTATCTACTAGATACAAGCAACGGGTGGATATACATCCATAGAATACATACCCTCAAAGACCGAATAGCGTTAACAAGGTTGTACTCGTGGATGATGTAGACGAACGTTTGCCGATCTCAAGATCATGATGAAGTCCGTCTGGTCCAGCCGGTCCAGCACGATCAAGTCCAGCACCTCAAAGCAGTGGTGCATCCGTGATCGCACACACGTACGGGTACCCCGACAACCTCCGCGCCCTTGCTCCAGCGAAGCAGCGGAAGTAACAAATCCTTCCAGAAAAAGCCACCGGGAACATGTATCTCGCTGATCCAAGACCATGGGGGAAATTCTAAAGGAGGGAGAGAGATCCTTCGCGAGGAGGTGTACTTTGAGAGCAGGAGAGGGGGGCCTTTTATAGGGGAGAGGGGGGCACCCAAGGGGCATGGCGCCCAGCCATGGGGGCTGCCCCCACCTCTTCCACATTCATGTGGGTGGAGCTCCCACTCAAAATGAAAAGCCTCCACTCCCATTAAAAAGCCTCCACTCAAAAATCCACTCACATGCATTAAATTTCCACTAAATTTAATGCAAGCTCTCATTTAAATAAAACTTATTTATTTATTTATTCAGAATTTTGTTAATTAATTTAATTAACAAACATTCACATAAAACCCCTTACAACATTTCAATTTCACATGCAGAACCAGTTTCAGCAATTTCAACCAAAACAGTTTCGGTGTCTAGTGAAATAAATTCCTGCGCTTTCCTTTTCTTTTTCTGGCATATCATTTGCTCCGAATGGTGTCGGTATACCTTAAGTGTGTCACCCTACGGTTCGCGAATTATGCGGACATGATCGAGACCCTTCTCCGATCAATAATTAGTAGCGGGACCTGGAGATCCATACTGACTCCCACACATTCAACGATGACTTCTGTGATCGTGTGAACCTTTTACGCTAGTATCTTAATCCCTTTGTTTCACGATATATTACATGTCCGAGATTCGATCATCGGTATCTCCATACCTAGTTTGATCTCGTTACCGACATGCACTCTTTTCTTGTTCCCGTGATATAACATTCTAGTGATCAAATCACTTGCTCGCAAGCTAATCAATGTGATATCACCGAGAGGGCCCAGAGCATATCTATACGTCATCGGGATGAACAAATTCCACTCTCGATCCATGGGTCTCAACATAACACTTTTGTAGTTCTGAAGCCATCTTTATAATCACCCAGTTACGGTGTGATGTTTGATGTCATCGAGAAACTCTTCCGATGTTAGTGATTGACATGATCTCATGGTCTAAGGATTAGGATCACTTCGTAAGTTGTTATAGCAATATAAACTCAATGACTTTGATCGTAATGCTATACTTCGGATGAATGTTCATCACATAATTACACTAATGTTGTGACCTCATTATTAACAACATCGAATGTCCATGATCAGGAAACTTTGATCATCATGTTAATCAACGAGCTAGTTTATAAGAGAGGCATAACTAGGAACTTCTTTTTTGTTTATTAAACACACATGTATTAACGTTTCCGTATTAATACAATTATAGCATGCAAAATAAACATTTATCATAAATAAGGAATACGATAATAACCAATTTATTATTGCCTCTCGGGCATATTCCCTTCAGTCTCCCACTTGCACTAGAGACAATAATCTAGTTTGAAAACTTTGCGTATTGAACACTTATGGCTTTCTGGTGTTCCATATACGCAATTGCAAGTGGTTAACATAATCTACGGATCTGACGCTTCAGGTCCGTGTGTATTTGCATGTCTTTGCGTCTCCACGCATCACTCATTCTCCAAATGAGATGGCATTGTACAAATTTGGTCTTTCGGTGAGACCTTTAGTTCCTTGGGGTTAAACCATGTCGATACTATTGTCATACAATATATATTTAGTGTTAGCCCGTTGCGAACCACACCTTAGTTTGATTTCAAACGACTTGACACAAATTCCCTCCTTTGCTGCTACTATAGCAGTCATATACTTAGCCCTTTTGTTGTAGTATTCATCACAATGTCTTAACTATGGATTTCATCCAAATCCATCATGGAATCTCCTTTCCATTACATTGTTCCACCCATAGTTTAAATTGAGATAAACTTAATTTGTATCTTGCGACAAAACTAGTATCAATTTAACGCTTTACAATGAACTATTTGTAATTGTTTGTCACCTCTACACAAATATATTCTTAGTTCTTCCAAAAGATCATAAGAATATCCTTAGTATAGTCCAATGATCATTTTATGATTCATTCTGGTATATTCTCATAACACTTAGAGCATAGGACATATCTGGATGTGTACATATCATGGTATGATTGATCAAAACATTCTCGTGGTTTCACTCATCAAGTGTCAAAGCACTTGAATCTTGTTTCACTTATCAAGTGCCGATACACTTGAATCTTGATTCAATTCCTTTCCATGCGACAAGAACCGTTTCTTGTTGTTTCTATATTGAACTCCTTCAATATCTCATATATATATCGCTTAATAACCATATTAGCGTCACAGTCTATCCACTATAGACATTCACGCTAAATATTCGGGTTTTGCCTAAGTATTTCATCAAAATGAAATTCTTAACCTTTGTCAATAAAATATACATCATTTCTAATCAACAAGATGTCCTCCACATAATGTATTAGAAATATGTCTTAGCGCTCCCACTTAATTTCTTGCAAATGCAAGCATCTTCATCGTCTCCTGATGAAAACTATTTTCATCACGGTGAAGATTCCAACTCCATGATGCTTACTTCAACAATTGAAGTTTGCATGCCCCTTTTTAGAATCCTTTGAATTAACAAAACCCTTTGGACCGTGTCATGTACACGTCCTAGGTAACCATTCTATTAGAAGAATTTTGTTTTGTTTATTCATCTACCATATACCAAATTATATGTAGTGGTTGCTACTTTAATCCGTTCAGACTAAATATCGCTATGAAAGATCAAATCTTGTCATAGTCAACTCCTTGAACATTGTCGTAAAATACTTTATGACATGTTGACTATTTCATAGATGTGAAACATCCATGTCTGTTTCTTTATAGATCCAAATACGACCGATAGGTTTTTACACCTTTCCGGAGGGTCTTCCAAGTTCAAAACTTGATTTCTCATGTATGGAACTATCACGGATTTTATGGCTTCAAGCCATTTGACGGAGTCAGGGCCCACCATCGCTTCTTTGCATGTAGTCGGTTCATAATTGTCAGACAATATTGATTTACTCTCAAATCTTAGCATTTGATTGTTTAACCGACCGACTTGGTTCAATAAGAACTTAGATCTCCGTGACCACAACCTTTGAGGCACACAAGCTATGAGCATTATGGCAGCCTTCGGAACGATTTCCGGTGCTGCGCAACTCAGCACATATAGCTAAGGTTCGTTAACCTTATCAAAGTTCTATTGTCCTCCCACTTAACTTTTACGAAAAATTTCTTCTCCAAGAAACTTCACGTTTCAAGCGACAAACCCTTTTGTCCTTGGTGTTATGAAGGAATAACCAATTGTTATTCGAAATAACCTACAAAGACATGCTCATCCGACTTCGGTTGTAAACATCTTACTTATGTTTAGCATACCAAAATTTAAGAAATGACAACTTGGGTTTTACCCCAAACCATAACTTCCATGGTGTCATTTCAACGGATCAAGATGGAGCTCTTTTCAGTGTAAAAGCGGTAGTCTCTAAAGCTTTAATCTTTTAAAACATAATGGCAGTTTTATGAATAACACCTTTGATCCAACCATGTCAAACAAGGTTTAATTACAAATCTTAAACACTCCATACTCCTATGGTGTTTCGGGAGATGTAAATCTAGGTGTTTTGCTAAACTTGAAACTCAAATAAATCCCTTGATGATAAAATCATAATTCATTTATTTTCTTGTTACACTTGTAACTCAAATAAATCCCTTATGATAAAATCATAAACCATTTATTTTCTTATCACAATGATTTTCACTTCATCTTGAAAGTCTTTGAACATTTTCAAATATTTCACACTTCTTTCTCATTAAGTGAATATTCACTCAAATTTCCGGAGAAAGTATATGAAGTTGAAACCCATCGCCATTTACTACACATAATGGACTACATACATCGATATGTATAAATTCCAATATTTTAGTCGTTCGTTCTTCTTTGGCCTTTGAACGAAGTTTTTAATTATCCCAAGGAAAGTCTCACAAGCGTCACTTGATCAAATCAAAGACTCCAAAAATCCATGAATATGGAGATTCTTCATGTTTTCTTTCCAATATAATTTAAACGGTGATGTCACTTCGTAAGTGATCTTTCAATCATTTGTCTTGTGACATTTTAGCATTAGGTTTTATGGATGTGATCTCTCCAACTAGATTTGTAAATCATCCATCTTATATGGAATATGGTAATTATTTGAACAACCTTTGTTCTCATAATACCTGATTTAAATAACAATTATTAAAACAAATCTTGAAGTCAAGCTTTAATGTCAACGAGAAATACAAACAACGGTTTGTTTGTTTTTGATGAACATCATCACATATTCTCTTGCTAGTTACTTAGGCCATTGTGGTTCATGAATTGTGTTGTTCCGTATGAAATTTCATACCAACCAATTTGGTATCCAATACCCAAGAACCACATTGTTTAACAAGCAAAGAATACAACCATAACATGTATATCATCCATATACCTAAATTGGATATTTCCAATTTTTTATTTTCTGCCAAATATATTTTATAGATTCTCTTTCATCATTTCCTTTTCCTTTTTAAAAGAATCATCAACATCAAAAGTGGCGCCATATACATGACACATAGTTCAAAGCATGTATATTCAAATAATAATACCTTTGGACTTGCACTTTGAAGCAGATCACCATCATCAAATGATCGGCGTTCTTTCAAAATCCATTCTTTAGTAATCTTTTAGTATAGTAAACACTTTACATACATCTTCTATTCATCCTTATCATGACGACTTTCATGATCAAGCTACTGTAGCTTATAAAGGCGAATCATGAGTATAACATTACTTTCCAAAACCCTTTTGGGATGATTAGGATGTCTAGCATCTCCAACCTTTGTAAATTCTCATCTAATATGAGAACATATATTATACTCTATCATATTGCAACCAAAACATTGTTTCAGATATCGTTATATCTGCCACACATGATGGTTTCTGAAACAATTCTTTCAGCTTCCTAGATAAACTTGATATTAAAACAATCAAGAACCATGGAGGCAAACATGATACTTAAGATACTAACACTGGAATTGTTACTCTCGATTTAATACCAACTATTAAATTTCACGGAGTAAATAGAGTTTTGCTGAAAGTTTGCAATAGGACTTTAAACTTTAGATTGACACTCAACACAATACGATACCAGTTCGTAAAGTATATATCCAGAATTCTATAGTTCTATTATCTCAATTACAACTATGCATAAGGTGGTGAACGAATGCCAATGACTACAACAAATTATGCAAATTCACTTTGATTTAATTTATGATAAATTGAGTTCTACTAATCCAAATTAGAAATGAACTCCCACTCAAAAACGATAACCCTCGTGTCTTTTTGGTGATTACATGAACCAAATCCACTACACCAAGTCCGATCATCACGTGAGTCGGCGTAGCTTCAAAGGCGAGCATCCATATGGTCATCATATCAAAACATATGACTGATGCTTAACCTTTCGGTCCGTGTTCCGAGGCCATGTCTGTACATGCTAGGCTCGCCAAGTAAGAACCTTAGTATTCGCGTGTGTAACTGTCTTACACCCGAGATATGCTCGTGGATTCAAGTACACCCAATCATCACGTGATGTCTTAAAGCGACGAAACATTGTCGGTGCATACTTAAGGAAGAACACATTTTTATCTTGATATCTAAATGAGGGATCATCTTATTATGCTAATAAAACGCCAAACAAGCAATATAAGATGCTATCAAACATCACATGTTTATTAGTGGAATGATATGGTTCCCGCATATGATCTCTATCATGTGCATCGTGGTATGATCACTATCATACCTTTATGTGTAAATCCAAGGTCTATGGAGTTTACATGTTATGTATGTTGTAAGAGTATCATCTCATACTTCTACTTACAACATCACCATATCATAACACTAGCCTAGCAACAATCTAAACTAGATGCCTCTAATTTATCCATTGCAAATTTTACGTGGCTTAGGGCTTTCGAGATAGAACCGTTCTTACCTACGAACATGAACCACAACGAGGATAACCAAACTGTTGACAACTCGTTGCAAATTAGATATTGACTATAGGAGAGACAGACACCCGCTAGCCACTTATGCAAACTAGTTGCATGTCAAGCGTGGAACAGGTCTCATGTGCGAGGACATGTAAAGTTTGTCCGGGCCGCTTCATCCCACTATGCCACCAATATCCAAAGTACAACAAAGAAGCAATAAAATGATCATCATCGCCCACATACTCATATGTGTACTACCCGTGCAAAGTATCTACGCATAGGTCCGGCTCTGCTACCACTGTAGGGTTCGCAGCATAGAAAACAAAATTTTTCCTACGATGGAAACATCTATGTACCAAGATCTATCTACTAGATACAAGCAACGGATGGATATACATCCATAGAATACATACCCTCGAAGACCGAATAGCGTTAACGAGGTTGTACTCGTGGATGATGTAGAAACGCTGCTTAGATCTCAAGATCGTGATGAAGTCCGTCTGTCCAGGTCCAAAGACGATCAAGTCCAGCACCTCAAAGTAGTGGTGCATCCGTGATCGCACACATGTTGGGTACCCCGACAACCTCCGCGCCTCGCTCCAGTAAGCAGCGAAGCAACAAATCCTTCGAGAAAAAGCCACTGGAACATGTATCTCACTGATCCGAGACCATGGGGAAATTCTAAAGGGAGAGAGATCCTTCATGAGGAGGTGTACTTTGAGAGGAGGAGAGGGGACCTTTATAGGGAGAGGGGCACCCAAGGGGCATGGCGCCCAGCCATGGGGGCTGCCCCCACCTCTTCCACATTCATGTGGGTGGAGCTCCCACTCAAAATGAAAAGCCTCCACTCCCATTAAAAAGCCTCCACTCAAAAATCCACTCACATGCATTAAATTTCCACTAAATTTAAGGCAAGCTCTCATTTAAATAAAACTCTTTTATTTATTTATTCAGAATTTTTTTAATTACTTTAATTAACAAACATTCACATAAAACCCCTTACAACATTTCAATTTCACATGCGTAACCAGTTTCAAGAATTTCAACCAAACAGCTTCGGTGTCTAGTGAAATAAATTCCTGCGCTTTCCTTTTCTTTTTCTGGCATATCATTTGCTCCGAATGGTGTCGGTATCCCTTAAGTGTGTCACCCTACGGTTCGCGAATAATGCGGACATGATCGAGACCCTTCTCCGATCAATAATCAGTAGCAGGACCTAGAGATCTACACATTCAACGATGACTTCTGTGATCGTGTGAACCTTTTACGCTAGTATCTTAATCCCTTTGTTTCACGATATATTACATGTCCGAGATTCGATCATCGGTATCTCCATACCTAGTTTGATCTCGTTACCGACATGCACTCTTTTCTCGTTCCCGTGATATAACATTCTAGTGATCAAATCACTTGCTTGCAAGCTAATCAATATGATATCACCGAGAGGGCCCAGAGCATATCTATCCGTCATCAGGATGAACAAATTCCACTCTCGATCCATGGGTCTCAACATAACACTTTTGTAGTTCTGAAGCCATCTTTATAATCACCCAGTTACGGTGTGACGTTTGATGTCATCGAGAAACTCTTCCGGTGTTAGTGATTGACATGATCTCATGGTCTAAGGATTAGGATCACTTCGTAAGTTGTTATAGCAATATAAACTCAATGACTTTGATCGTAATGCTATACTTCGGATAAATGTTCATCACATCATTACACTAATGTTGTGACCTCGTTATTAACAACATTCAATGTCCATGATCAGGAAACTTTGATCATCATGTTAATCAACGAGCTAGTTTATAAGAGAGGCATAACTAGGAACTTCCTTTTTGTTTATTAAACACACATGTATTAACGTTTCCATATTAATACAATTATAGCATGCAAAATAAACATTTATCATAAATGAGGAATACGATAATAACCAATTTATTATTGCCTCTCGGGCATATTCCCTTAAAATACCAGATACATGTTTGAAAGGCATGACAAAAAAAAGATTGTTTTTTTGACCGACCGAGCACTACTGATCGACCGAGAACTACTGATAGACCTAGAACTACTGACCGACCGAGCACTACTGATCAATCGAGAACTATTGACCGACCGAGCACTACTGACCGACCGAGAACTACTGACCGACAGAGAGCACTCTTGACCGGCCGAGAACTCTTGATCGACCAAGAACTCTTGATAGACCTAGAACTACTGACCGATCGAGCACTACTGCTCAACCGAGAACTATTGACCGACCGAGCACTACTGACGGACCGAGAACTACTGACCGACAGAGAACTACTGACCGATCGAGAACTACTGATAGACCTAGAACTATTGGCCGACCGAGCACTACTGACTGACCGAGAACTACTGACCGACCGGAAACTCTACCGAATCGAGAACTCGATAGACCGAGCACTCTTGACCGAATCGAGCACTGATCAATCGAGAACTATTGACCGACCGAGCACTACTGACCGACCGAGAACTACTGACCGACAGAGAACTACTGACCGACCGAGCACTACTGACCGACCGAGAACTACTGATCGACCAAGAACTACTGATAGACCTAGAACTACTGACCGATCGAGCACTACTGCTCAACCGAGAACTATTGACCGACCGAGCACTACTGACGGACCGAGAACTACTGACCGACAGAGAACTACTGACCGATCGAGAACTACTGATAGACCTAGAACTATTGGCCGACCGAGCACTACTGACTGACCGAGAACTACTGACCGACCGGAAACTACTGACCGACCGAGAACTACTGATAGACCGAGCACTACTGACCGACCGAGCACTAATGATCGACCGAGAACTAATGACCGACCGAGCACTACTGACCGACCGGGAACTACTGACCGACCGAGCACTAATGATCGACCGAGAACTACCGACCGACCGTGAACTACTGACCGACCGAGCACTACTGACCGACCGAGAACTACTGACCGACCGAGCACTACTGACCGATCGAGCACTACTGACCGACCGAGAACTACTGACCAACCGAGCACTACTGACCAACCGAGCACTACTGACCGATCAAGCACTACTGATAGACCGAGCACTACTAACCGACCGAGCACTACTGACCGGCCGAGAACTACTGACTGACCGAGCACTACTGATAGACCGAGCACTACTGATAGACCGAGCACTACTAACCGACCGAGAACTACTGACCGACCGAGCACTACTGACCGATCGAGCACTACTGACCGACCGGAAACTACTGACCGACCGAGAACTACTGATCAACCGAGAACTACTGATAGATCGAGCACTACTGACCGACCGAGCACTAATGATCGATCAAGAACTACTAACTGACCGAGAACTACTGACGGACCGAGCACTACTGATCGACTGAGAACTACTGATAGACCGAGCACTACTAACCGACCGACCACTACTGACCGACCGAGAACTACTGACCGACCGAGAACTACTAACCGACTGAGCACTACTGACTGACCGAGCACTACTGACCGACCGAGCACTACTGACCGACCGAGAACTACTGATCGACCAAGAACTACTGACCGACCGAGCACTACTGACCGACCGAGCACTACTGACCGAACGAACACTAATGATCGATCGAGAACTACTGACTGACCGAGAACTACTGACGGACCGAGCACTACTGATCGACCGAGAACTACTGATAGACCGAGCACTACTAACCAACCGAGCACTACTGACCGACCGAGAACTACTGACCGATCGAGCACTACTGATAGACCGAGCACTACTGACCGACCGAGCACTACTGATCGACCGAGAACTACTGATCGACCGAGAACTACTGACGGACCGAGCACTACTGACCGACAGAGAACTACTGACCAACCGAGGACTACTGACATGTTCTCCCATACAGGAATTGGAAAGGTGCCATGCCCAAACTGGATTGAAAACTGTTATTATAAGAGAACTCCGCAAAAGGAAGACATTTCTCCCAGTTCTTTCCAAAGGATATGACACATGCTCTGAGCATGTCTTCAAGAATTTGATTTACTCTTTCGGTTTGACCACCGGTTTTAGGATGATAAGCTGTGCTGAAGGAGACTTGAGTTCCCATTGCTTGTTGGATACTAGCCCAGAATTTGGAAGTGAACAAGCTTCCACGATCATATATGATCTTCTTGGAAACACCATGAAGAACGACTATCCGGGATATGTATAGCTTTGCCAACTGGCTTGCGGTAATGCTTTCCCGAACAGCAAGGACGTGAGCAACTTTGGATAGTCGATCAATAACTACCCATATGGCATCATGTCCAGATTGTGTCTTGGGAGCAACTTTGGACGTGAGCAAGTTTTAGTGTTTATTTAAAAAGGAAAAAAGCCTTTACTTTATTAAAATTAGATATTAATAAATCCTCATTATTTTATTTAAATAAACCTTTACTCTTTTTATCAAATAGAAATATTTTATTTCAAAAGTTTGGCCAAGATTTAATTTGGCTCTATAAAATAACTTTTATTTATTATTTCTACTTTGCTTTATAAAACCATATCTTTTTATTTAAAGATCCAAAAATAGTGATTCCAACTATTATAACTTTATTTATTAATTGTTTATGTTTTTAAATCCCTTTAGGATTTTATTTGTCCAAAATGGGTTTTGATGTTTCCATTTGGAATCAAAAAGTTTCTTCTCACCCTAAATTTCAACAATTGTTTATTTTATTTATTTATTTTTCACATTTCAAAATTTGGAAAATTTTGGGATGTGACAGTTGATGACGCAAGCCGGAGCTTTCTTAGCCTTCTGCTGCTACAGCAGAGTCTTGTACTCGGCCTCCATTGCTCTAGCTTTCTCTATGGACTTCTGTCGTTGACCAGATCTTGATCCAGCTTAGCGCCTGCTCCGTGATGGCCTGCTCTTCCTCCAGCAGCTGCTGGCGCTTCTCGTCAAGCTGAGTCACGTTCCGGATATGAGCTACGGTCAGTGGCTCAACGAGGAGATTGTCGTACATCACTCTATCAGCTGGAGTAACTTGGGCAGCAGCAGACATGGATGCCGGAGGCAGCAAGTTTGCGATGTTGTTGTTGCTCGGGCCGGTGTCGATTTCCTGTGGTTGCTGTACTGGGTTAGGCGGAGGAGGCATGACCTTTGCGCGATCATCGTCAGCAACAATAAGTGCCCCTTCCCCTTTTCCAGCGCTGTAGGCGGAGCTCGTCCGGGTTGATCTTCATCCATCGCCGTCCCAATGGTGACGAACACCACTCGAGACTTGACGGTGTTGTTGGCTTGCTCGTCGCTTGTGTACTCCTCCTCCATCTCCTGCATGGTGGAGTCTAGTTCCTCTGGACTGAAATCTATCTCCTCCGAGTCTGCGCTGAAGTCGGCGTATAGCGCGTCAATCACAGAGTCGGAGGGTGCCAGGACTTCCTCGATGACGGGGGGTGGAGGTGCAACAGCAGCGATGATGACTGGAGGCGGCGGCGCAGCTGCGACGATGGCGGCCGAAGGCGGTGGTGGCGGTGGGTGAATCGGAGGGGCTCCGTCAATGAGCGCAAGCGCTGTCTGAGCTGCCGCTTCAGCCTCCGCATAGTTCTTGACGGTGTTCACCATGCCTTCGAAGGTAAGGCGTCCTGACGCCTGCTGCCGTCTTAGAGAATGCCGTAGAAGCGTGCCATGGTCCAATCCTTCCACAAAGTGATACATAGCATCATCATTGGGGTAGTGGGCCAGATCGGCTCGTAAGCGGAGCCACCTGGCCAGGTAATCGCGGGGGTTTTCACCCTCTCTCGCAACGCGCCGGATCAAAGATGGTAACCATGCCGACGAACTTGGATCTCTGTTGTCCAGACGCACGGGCAAAGCCGGCGGACTTGCGGTGATCTTCCACCATTATATCCTGCACAGGGGCGGTTTGGGTGGGCCTTGAATTTTTTCCGATCTTTGTCGGCAAACTACAAAGAGAGATCCGACATCGATCCTTCCGCAAATGTATCATGCCCGTAGGCGGTCCGTGCGGGCCTTGATGCTCCTCCGACTCCTAGAGAACTAGTGCCCGAGTCGGTTTCGCCAATGAAGAGGTGGATGTCTCCGATAGGAACGATCGAACACCGCGTAGGGTTCGTCTTCGCCGGGATCCAGAAATCGTCGGGGGGGCGATCAGAATGTTGCCGGAGAAGAGAACGCGTCCTATGGCCACGGTTTCGCCGATTCCCATGAAGATCTTGGTCCTCGCCCGCTGAAGATCCTGAAGCGCCTCTTGCCCCATGGTGGGCGCCAACTGTCGTGGTATTGTCGACGAGTACGCCATGGAGGGGTCCTCACAGTGCATGTTTAGAGACGTGGGGGAAGGAAGACGGTTGATGGGTACGAGGTAACACAGCTTACCCAGGTTCAGATCCCACAACGGTGGCGGAATCCTACTCCTGCTATAAATCACTATAACGGCAATACGCCGAGTTACAGAGATAGGTTCGCTGTGCGAGGTGTGTGCTAATCGCTACTTGGTCGTCTAAGATTGTTCCCTAAAGGCTCCCATAGGCCCAAGTTATATATTCGCCAGGTCCTAGGGTTACAGGGAAAAGTCCAAGCCGGACAGGTTACAGAGTCCTACACCGTCTATTACTAGTCTTGAGTGTCTTGTACTCCAAGGCTCGGGGTACGTCGGTGACTCCAACCGTAGCCTTCCTTTATCCGGCATGGGCCTCCCTTCTGGATCCATCTAACTGGGCCGCCCAGCAGGCCATGGGCCATGCTACCAACTGTGGGCCACCCGGGTTATCCGGATAGGAGACATGCTATGAGGATACCCATATAGCATATCCCCAACACGCGCCGCCGCCTCCACATGGCAAGGCCGCCGCTGCGCCGCCACCGCCAAAGGATGCACCTAGGGACAACATTAACGATGATGATGAAAACCCAGATAAGTGGATCAACACTGGTGCCACCGACTCTTTGTTCATGCCAAACGTGGACGAGCTCTACCGCGTTCACGACGACCCAAATGCTCGTACCAGAACATGCACACGTCTGGACTTCCATGGTACCCTAGAGGGACACCTCCGGATGCTGGTGCTGCTAATCCTTATAAAGACACTAGGGAATCATTTTAGCCCCACCACACTCCATAAGGCGGCGGATGAGCAGTTGGCTGCTAATGTCGAGATGTAGAAGCCCCGTAAGAGAACCAAGAAGAATAAGCAGTCTTTGAGCCAGCCGGGTCCGAAGAGGCCCCGGGCTCAGGACGACCCATTAACACAGCCCCCTAAGGGCACCTTGACTAGGGTTCACATAGCTTGTCAACCGATTCTGAGTGAGGAGCTGATCAAACATGCAAGTGGAGCGATGTCTAACCTGCAGCAAGGTATTATGTATCTAGAGGAGTGCTTTCTTAAAGAAGCAAATCCATCGTACCATGTTTTCACGGTTAATGTTCCAATGGGCGTGGGCTTCGTCGATAATGCCCCCGCGGATATCTTCTTCATATCGCACGAGGACATCTTCAAGCTTTTCCACGGCAAACGGCTGGACTATAACTTGGTCCGTCTATACGCGCTCCAGCGGGCAATGAAGGTCAACAGAGAGAAGACACCTGGTGTCGCGATAGTGGACCCCTACTTCATGCGTGATAGCTAGTTGTTGGATCCAGTGACCCAGGCCAGCGCAAAGAACTACCTCCAAAATTTCATGGTGGACAACAAGAGTTCAAAAGAGCTTATTTTGGCTTTCATTCCCGAGTAAGTGCACACACTCGCTCGTCGCCGTAACTTGACCTTTCTTAGTTTTCGGTTGCTCTTTTTCCAACATTGTTTCATTTCAATTGTTTTGCGGGAAGATATATACTTCACACTGGTCCTCATTCACCCTAGTTATTCGCTAGCCACGTACTTGGACTCGGGGAGAGAGATAAAGAAGAAAAACTACGCCAACATAAGGAGTCTTCTAGATGATGCTCTCGAGGTATACGCCGAAAAGGGAGGCGAATTCAAGAAGGGGGCAGAAAATTTCAGGGATGGCAGACACGTGTTCAAACACGTAATGCGGTTCGCCTGCGTCAAGCAGCCGGCTAACAATGTCAAGGAGGCCTGCTACACCCTCCATCACCTGCGGGAGATCGTCCGGGATGCACACATCATTACGTTGCTATCTAGTCTCCGAGCATGGGCCGAAGCTGAGGCAAGAATGGACGATGATGAACTTAAGGACGACTTCTTACGCATCTAGACTCAGATTGCGGCCATCGTGCAAGAAGATGTCATCACAAGGGGAGGCTTATCCAGCAAAAGAGCGATCAGTAAGCGAGATATCGAAGAACGGCTCGTGGCGCAGGGTGACCATAGGACATGGACAACGAAATACGGCTACAAAACATTCCAGGCACCGTGTAAAACAAAGTCTTCACGATGTAGTGTTCCTATAGCTAGCTAGCGCTCAGCCAGTTTGTATATCTCGTGTGTGTGTGTCATGAACTTTAACTTGCCTTAGCTCGAAACCGTCATTGTTGGACTTCGTTTACTTATTACCATATGTATGAAACTTAATAGCTTGCCTTAGCTCGAATCCTTCTTTTTTGTGGAGATGCATGTGAACCTTTTAATTCTTTTTGTTGCATGATATAGTACTTATACGCCTTGTGTATAGAGATGCCATGCTACGTGGTGTTTAGAGGAGGGTCCCAGGAGTCTACGACGAGTGGGAGGATTGTCAAAGCAAGTTAACAAGTTCAGTGGCAACAGATACAAAGGGTACTCGACGAGAGAGCAGGCGGAAGCTAGGTGGAGGAACCACCTCCTTGGAGAGCGGATGAAGACCATGATGATCGTGCTCCCCATCTTGCTCATCACCGCCATTGTGGTTGTACTCTACTCGGTCCTTTAGTAGTTTAGGACTTGGCTAATGATGATGATCAACTTGTTGTACTGTGTAATGTATGAGATGATGAGATCAACTTGTTGTAATGTGTAATGTATGAGATGATGAGATCAACTTGTTCTAGACTTGTATAATATTCGGGCACTTATCACTATGTCGGGTTCTAATTGATGTGATGATTTATAATTCTATTTGTACTATTATATCTGTTTCTATACTGTTGTGTACCTGTATAAATACCTGTATATGTACCTGTATAAATACCTATATATGTATCTGTATAAATACCTGAGAGACCTGTATTCTGTATACCTGTAAGAATCATCAGTGGCGCATCATATATACATCCAGTGGCGCATATAACATCAGTGGCGCATATATGAATATGATCCACTAGTAAAACATCAATGGCGCATATAGTATATGCGCCACTGGTTGTCCCACTATTAATGGCGCATATTTGATATGCGCCATTGCTACCTAGTTATCAATGGTACAACAGTAGTGGCGCATTCCATATGCGCCACTAGTAGCAAAAAATATGCTCCACGAATAAGCAATTCTCCACTAGTGACATTGTAACGATTACAAATGTAATTATCCTCATAGACCGTAAGCGGGATAACATTCCCTCAAACAAACGTGGTTGATATAGATGGTACACGATCCTCAAGGACATGTAGACGATCAGTGCCACATACGGGCAACACCTCTGTTCGGTGTGCTGACGACTCCCGATCCCTTGCTCTAGTCGGGCAGCAGAAGTAGCGGATCCCCGGGAACTCCAACAACACTACGCCATGGTAGTGGTGGTGGAGGGAAAGGTTTAGAGCAGGGCTTTGCCAAGCACCTTTTCTAGTGGCAGTGGACAAGGCAAGTAAGGGGAGAAGATGTCAACCTTGGGGCATATGAGAGAGGTTGTGGGAGAGTGAGTGGAGAGGATGAGGAGGCCACCTCCTTTTATAGGCGCCATGGGGCTGCCCCATCCCCTCCTCTCATTCAATCTCCATTAAAGCACTTTAATTCCCTTAAAGGTCTATTAAAACACTTTAATTCTCTTAAAGGTCTTTCCATTAAAGCACTTTAATTTCATTAAAGGTATATTCATTAAAGCACTTTAATTCCATTTTAATGCAACTTAATTTAATGAACACTTCATTTAATGAGTAATTAATTTAATGAACACTTTATTTAATGAACATATTAATAATTTGATCCCTTGCTTTGTTTCGATATCCTGGAACTATTTTGGCAGATTCGGCAAAACAATTTTCTGCAGTAGAACAATTTTCGGTGATGTCAATTGACTTTCCATGTGTTTCTTACCCGCTCAAATGTGTCGGTTAACCTTAAGTGTGTCTCCATATGGGTTGGGAACTATAATGATCGAGACTTTCTTTGATCAATAATCATTAGCGGGACCTAGAGATCCATTGTAGCACCCCCCGGGGTAAGGGTTAAACTAACCTCAGGTCACCATCTAAGATAAGTTCAACTCCCAAACACGGAAGATCACAGTAAGATTCGGTAACATTACAGAACACAGGGATTCAACAGAATAAGTTTAAACTCTTAACAGAGTAAGATATTAGAGTTATTACAAACCAGAGGTCATAGACCCAACATTACATCACACAGCGAAAGAAAATTATGTTGTTCTACACAACAACTTAGCAAAAGGCCTAAGAGGCCATAACAAAAGCGACGTCCATCCCATAGTACTCGGGATGCTACCTGGGACCCCCAACTACTCGTCGATGTCAACGTAGAAGCCACCTTCAGTTGCAACCAGATCCTCTGTAGAAAAACAACAATGGCGCAAGGTTGAGTACGAGAATGTACTCCGCAAGACTTATATAACCTAGTATCTACATGCTCTGGCTAGAAAGGCTTTATCTGGATTTTCTTTTGCGGAAAGCAATCTTTATTTGTAAACAAGAGAGAGAAGAGGCTCGTCTACTCAGAATCTTTTAAAAGGAAAGAGATAACGACTTCTTCATCTTGTTCATCACATCTCGATAACCACCATCTTCATCGGAACCTCCTATCTAGGATCACCCCCTCGACCCAGAGGAAGCATCCTTAAGCACACGTGGATCATCAAGTTTTATAATGGTTAAAGTTATCTATGATCTTAGAATCTGGTCACCAAGCGTTCATAACCGTGAACACGTCTTGTCGAAAAGATTAATACCCTGCAGGGGTGTACAACTTTACCCACACGTATCAACCGACTCTTAATGCCAAATATTATTAGCCCTCTTCCTTGGAGGGCCGATAGAGGGTGGTTGACCACGACCTTTACCTTGCTTTCACCGAGACCATGAGTCACGCAATAAGTATGATTCCGCCGTAATGGGTCAAATCCTGAAGCCGGTACTTAAAGATGTGAGACGAGGTTGGTTTACCAGGGGCGCTATCTACCCCAAGCAACCGCGGCCATGCTTCCCTACCTGTTATGATGCACCTCCTTCACCCCCTCTTTCGAAAATGTTTTCAATGCGTATGCCAAATGGAAAGCCCGAACTATGTGACTCATGGAATCTACTAGGCAAGTTAGTCAGTCGAGGGGTTCCCAAGCCCCGTGTGGCTGTACGCTCGTCTCGGTTCCAAAGGCTAGAACTCAGTTCCTAGTGGTGGCGAGCATGGAACTACAAAAACCACACCCAACATGGCCCCCCATACAAGCCTTAGCATGATTAGTTAACTCCTTCGATGATGTCACCATCTCCTACCTCACTACCTTCCTTGGCACCTCTGATTCATCAAAGAATAGATCATACGTTGTTTATATGCTTGGCTAAGCTGTCGGTAGCAGAAGCTCTACAACACTCACATGCCAAACCTAGGTATGCTAGGAGCAGTGGATCATGAGTTTAAGGTTACAAAAGGGAAACAGTGCAGCAGATAGGTAACACTAGCTACTGACAAAAGACCACATTAGAATCGTGTGCATCATAGCGAGAAAGTAATATACTTTATGAAACATAGGTTCAGAATGAGAGGCTACGCTTGCCTTGTCCGTCAGTAGACATGTACGGATCTTTGGTGTTGTTGCCTTCAGCTTCGGGTTTGGATCCTATCGCGAAGAACCAATACCGGAAAGAAAGGCAACAATCAATACATGGCATCGATGCAATGCTCAAACAAGGATGATGATATGACAAGTTGAATTGCATTGAAATGAAAGCCTAAAAAATGCTCGACAATTTTAAACGGGGTTCCGAGGTGGGTTGAAAACCCTAATTCGGAAAACTCCAGAAACACATGAGAGGGGTTGATTTAGTTCTCTAATTAAACTTGTCATTAAAGTTATTGATCAATGTATGATTATAGCTTAAATAGGTAGAACTCATTTTTCTAAACATTTTGATATATTATTTGTATTTACAATATTCAAACAATTTCTGAACTTATTAAACCTTTTTCTTAATTTAAATAAAGCTGAAAATAATTTTTACACAGAGGCTGGGCTAGCCACTGGCACAGACAGGTGGGCCTCTGGTCACCTCAGCCTCCACGCAGACAAAGTGGGACAGGGGGGCCCGGTTGTTATTTTTCACCGAGGCTACAGCTAGCCAGAGAGGCTGACCGGTGGGCCTGGGCCACGTAGGCAAGCCATGCAGGCGCCACGCGGGAGCCACGTTGGCTCGCCGACCAACAGGCCAGACGGTGGCGACTGGCGGCGTTACAGGGCTCGGGGAGGGGCGTGCTACGTCTCGTTCGAATCAGCGCAGGGAGAGGAACCAAACTATGGCGGCGCCGCCCCTAAATGGTCACCGGAGACGTGGTAGTGGCTGTGCCCAACGGCGGCGGACGGCGGGGCACGGTACGGGGTCGAACCAGAGGGAGAGGAAGAGGTTGAATAGGTCCACTAGGACTGCTAGCTCACCAGGAGGGTGATGGAGTGGTCGTGGTGGCACGAGGAGGCCGGAGACGAGGGAATCCATGGCGGCGGTGGTCGTCGGTGATGAAGAAGAACAAGTCGAGGGCGACGATTTACTATGCCCCCCCCTCGATTCCTTCGGCGGGAAGGATCCTTAGAGCGTCGCGGAGCTCAAGGAATCATCGGCGAGGCACGGGGAGGCCGGGAACGTCGGGGTCGTCGGAGCTAGGGTTTCGGGTCCATGAGGGGAACGGGAGTAAGGGGTCGCTGGAGAGGGGGAGAGTGATTGAGGGCGATGGGGACGTGGCCGCGGCGTTCTTATCCTTGCTCGGGACTCGACGGACGGGTCGGGGAGGGATGACAGTGGCGCCGACGACGAGCGACTCCACTGTCTGGAGGAAGACAACGACGGCATCGGCGAAGAGGTACGGGCCCTCTCCTGGGCCTCGGGTGGGCTGATCTGGGCCGCTGCTGGGCTGCAGGAAAGGTTGCAGGGGGAGAGGAAGAAGATCTGGGCCGGCCTGGTTCGGCTGCTGCTCATTTTTTTAACTAAAACTTTTTCCTTTTTCTGTTTTCAAAATCTGTTTGTATTTTCAATTTCAAACATGTTTTTGGGTATTTTAGAAATACCAATTGCTTTTGTGAAACATGTAAAACATTGTGGCCCTTTTATTCCTTTTGGGCTCCAATTATTTTGTACTTTTCAAAATTTAAACACCATTTGAAGATAGTTTCAAAGAGAGGGGAAGAATCTAGGGTTTAGGGTTTGCATTTAATTCAACACACTTGATCACATGCATTACTTGGATGATTTAAATAGATGCATGCCATGCTTAAGTACTGAGTACATATATTACAAACATGGTTGTTACATCCATAATGACTCCCACTAGTTTCTCGAAAATGTCATGATCGTCCGAACCTCTTTCGCTGTAATCAAATTCCTTTTGTCTCGCGATAGATTACTTGTCCGAGACTCGATCACTCAGTATCATATATACCTTGTTTAATCTCATTCCCGACGAGTACTTTTTTTCTCGTTCCTGTGATATGATATTCTAGTGATCAAATCACTTGCTTGCACGGCTATGTCAATATGATATCACCGAGAGAGTCCTGAGTATATCTTTCCGTCATCCGGATGGACAAATACCAATCTTTATCCACGAGCATCAACTGACACTTTCCAAATACCCGACGACACCTTTATAATCACCCTGTTATGGTGTGACGTTTGATATCATCAAAGTACTCTTTCGATAAAAATGATTGACGTGATCTCATGGTCTAAAAATATTGAGTTACTACGAATATGATAGCAATTTAAACTTGATGACATAATCATATTGCTACATCTAATTCGGGTGACTGTTCATCATATCATTCTTAATGATATGACCATGTTATTAACGCGGCGAGACTTCTTCGGAGGACGTGGCGGTTGCGAGTCATCATCGTTTGTCGATCCGGCGCGGCTATGCATTTGTTTCTCTTTTTTTTTTTTTTCTTTTGGGCTTCATTTGTGATGTCGGCTCCAGCAATGATCTCATCAGTTGTACCGTATGGTTGTTATATTAATATAACGGAATCGAAAGGCTAATTCGAGGAGGAAAACAAATTTGATCAAATTGAACGAGAAAACAAACTAATTCGAGAGAATGTACGTGTAGATTCTACTGACCACTTTTGATGAAGGCTCTCCTTGTTTCGCAACAGAAACAGAAACACGCACGGCGTGCGGGCCTAGGGATCAGGGGCGTGCAGTTTGGGGGAAACGCGACGCGACGGGATGCGGCTGATCCGCACGTTCAGCTCCGTGAGCTCCAGCGGGTTTCTCTCCGGCACCACCTGTTTACAACTGATCAACAGTCGTACCACACCGGGTCAGCAGTTCCATCTCTTCAGCATTCTAAATTTAAACAAATCTACAACGTCCTTTTTTAAACTGAGGGAATACAACATTCGGGCTAAGGTTTCAGAAACTTTGTTTTATCTCGGATACTGCTACGTAACGACTGTTTCTACAAAATCTAAAATCCGGCGGATCAACATCGATAGGAACGTGCTGTTGCGTCCGTGATTACCATCGTTGCAAGCTAAAACAGCGTACGGACCACCTCTCCCGTGCACGTGACAAAACCGATTATAGCCAGCTAAATTCAAATTCGAAAATCGAAAATGTATTGTAGATCAAATTGTTCGTCCGATGTACAATCCGTTTTCACTATTAGTCTAATCGTGGCGAGATCTTCAAAACTAGATCACATGTTGATATGTTTTGACGAAATTTTTCAGACCCAAAAGTTATCTACCTATAACACGTGAATTATCAAGGTTGTAGTGTGTAAGTGTGAATCTGGACTTTTAAAAATTTAGAAAACGCTGTCTTCACAGTGAAATTAAACACGAACACGGTCAGATCAAACTTCGGATCATTACGTACAATCGATCATATATACATTGGATCATCCTAAAAGAAGCTGCAACCCGGAGCCCGCGAGTTGCGTCGGCGACATGGTTGGCGTTCACTCGGAGTTGGGCGCGATGTTGACGATATACTGTTTGATAGAGCGTGTCGTGAGCTCCTTCTTGCTGGCCTGCTGCGTCGCCACTGCCATGATCGCCTCGTGTTGCTCCGCTACTTCGCATGTCAGCTCTGACCTTGGAGTAGCGGCCCGCTCGGTGTCGTTGTCGATGAAGTCGGCCAGATCCACCACACGCCCGCCATAGTCCTCCTATTCCTCCTCCCCCACTTCTCCTCGACTAGCGGTGGTCGGGTGCCCGTCACGCTCTCCTTCGTGAGCATCTAGCCTCCTCATCGTCGCGAGTGAGGTTTCACCAACGCAGTTAGGCCGGCGGCATCTCGTTATGGTTGGTGTAGCAGCACGCTTCTCTCTTCCTCGCCCCTAGTGAGGCAATGCGGCACTTCTGCTCCACCTAGTTGGGGTAGGGGTGCGGCGGAAGGGGTGCCATGAACTAGACCAAGAAATAGAAGAGGAGGAACATTCTGATGTTTCACACATAGATGCTATTGTACAAGTTATGAATGAAGGTATGATGTTTATACATAATCATAGATAGGAAATCACACATGGCGGGTATAATCATCAAGTTACCCACCAATTTATACAGCAATTATTCAGGCCTATGAGTACAAGTTATCCAACAGCTAACACAGCACTATCCAGGAATATGAGTACAAGTTATCCATCAGCTAACGCTACTGTTATCCATGCTTATATGTAGAAGTTACCCCATAAATCATCACTGGACATATATCCAGCAGTGTTGTGTGTGACTAGCAAACTGTATTAAAAACTTGACAGTAGAAAGAAAGTAGAAAAGCACAATCATAGATAGGAAATCACATATGGAATATAAAAATGAAGTTATCCACCAGTTTATATAGCAGTTATCCAGGTATATGAGTACAAGTTATCCAGCAGTGTAGTTATCCATAAATATAAGTATAAGTTATCCACTCAGCTAACACTATAGTTATCCATGCTAATATGTAGAAGTTACACCACAAATCATCACTAAACATATATTCAACAGTGTTGTGTGTGACTAGACGGGTACACTAAAAAATTGACAGTAGAAAAAAAGTAAGAAAAGGCATAATCAAAGATAAGAAATCACAGATGTATGAAAATCAAGTTATCCAATAGTTTATACAACAGTTATCTAGATATATGTATACACTTTATCTACTAGTTTATGCAGCAGTTATTCAGGCATATGTATACAAGTTATCCACCAGTTTATGCATCAGTTATCCAGGCATATGTATAAAATTTATCCACCAGTTTATGCGACAGTTATCCACGCATATGTGTATAGAGTCATCCACCAGCTAACACTGCAGTTATCCAGAAATATGAGTACAACTTATCCACCCAGCTAACACTATAGTTATCCATGCTAATATGTAAAAGTTACACCACAAATTATTACTAGACATATATTCAACAGTGTTGTGTGTGATTAGACAAGTACACTAAAAACTTGTTGACAGTAGGAAGAAAGTAAAAAAGCATAATGATAAGAAATCACACATGGACTGTATGAAAATCAAGTAATACAACAGTTTATACAACAGTTATTGAGGCATATGTATACACAATATCCATTAGTTTATGCAGCAGTTATCCAGGCATATGTATACAAGTTATCCATTAGTTTATGCAACAGTTATCCAGGCATATGTATACAAGTTATTCACCAGTTTATGCGGCAGTTATCCATGCATATGTGTACAGAGTCATCCACCAGTTAGCTATATTGATTATATTGTTATAACTATAACTTGAACACCTAGGTAACTCCATCGGTATTGGGATGGTACCTATTGCGTAGATGGCAGGTAACTGCATCGATTCCGTGGTGATAACTATAACCTGAACATCTAAAAACTACACTAGCATAATTAGCTAGATGGCAGGGACTACATCGATTCTGTTGTGACAACTGTAACCTAAACATATGTTTAACTCTATCACTACTGTATTGGTAACTGTTTTCTAGATGGTAGGATAACTACATCGACTCCATGGCAATAATTATATCCTAAGCACATAGGTAACTATATCCGCGCATTGCATTAAACTAAATTTTACCTAAATTCATGGGTAATTACAACGGTAAGCTTCAATTTACTGATGTATAGAGCACACACAGCTTTCGTGTCACCGCAAGCTTCAATTTACTGATATACAGAGCTATATCTTCAACATATGAGAAATTTCATAATAAGTACCTTAAAACAAGATTTCTTCAAAGAATATAGTCTCAAATATATCACAATGTACACTAGAAAAGGCTCGGAGCAATCATTATGATATAATCACAGCAAGTTAAAGTAACAAAGCCTCATCAACCAAGCAGCTATCTCAAGCTTCCTTAAGCCACCACCTGATTTCATAAACACACAGTGTACACATCTCATGAACATGTATTTCAGAGGGTTTCTATTATTTTTCCTCTCAGAATAATGTAGCAAGCAAGCTAGATAGCTAGGATTGATCTATCAATTACTCCCTCCGACTCATATTAGTTGACTCAAATTTGTCTAGATTTGTATGAATATAGACACTATTTAATATATAGGTTTATCTAAATTTTGACAAATCCAAGTCAAGTAATATGGGTCGAAGGGAGTATTATAATACTGTAAGAGTAGGCATTTCAAAGTTTTGTACTAGTGAGTTATTTCACTCTATCACCTATTCCATCGTCTAACAGATTAACTCTCATGCTACAGTATACCATAAAGTTGAATAAGTTCTATCTATCAATAGGTTATTATTACTCCACCTAGTACATGAGCACTCATTTTAAACATATATAATTCAGACGCAATTCCATAATAAGGCATCTAGCTAGCCATCTCCATGGCTTCACGGTTATGGCAATGGCAAGCATGAGAATCAATTATTATGCCTGAGTAGTTATCTTGTGATCATAATCCCATACACTTGTTGCCATAGCATGAGAGTGAATCACCATTCAGCATATCGTACCTCATCCTTCGGTAGTCACACGTTTTTTGAGTACTGGAATGTTCAACTCGTCGAACTCCAGCAGCTTCCTGCTTGACACGGCCGTGCATGCCTATTCCGTCGAGCTCCCTGCCGTCACCGATGTGGTTGAAGATTACGAGCAGGAGCTGGTCCGGGAGGTCGCTCAACAGATCTTCCCCTCCAGCCGACAACCAGTGGTGCTCCTCGCCGGGGCTTGCGCGTGAGACGACGACCGACGACGACCCACTGGTCTACAAGCACGCCATAGGCGCATTAGACCAGTAGGAGATCGGGAGGGAGGCCATGGAAGAGCAGCAGAAGGCCCGACGAAGTCACGCGTGGCCCGCCGTGTCGCCATTGGCACTGAGCCGGAGCTACGCCGTTTCGCGGAGGCACGAAAGATGGAGGCGGCATTGGCAGGAATCGAAGGAGAAGGGCCGGCGAGGCAAGCTCACGCAGGTGAGCAGCGGAGTATGGCGGCGCTGGAATTGGCTGGGATCTCAGAACAAGGGAAAACTAGAGAGAGAGATTGAATCGAGAGATGAGGAAACGGGGTTGGGCGTTGCAATACAGGACTGCCAGGCTGAACCGCTCCTTGTGGATCCAATGGTTGTCGTTAGTCCGCCGAGTTTTAACATCTACCGACCGTCCTGAACGTAGATTTGCCGTTTATCTCTACTATTTTCTCCGATCCAAATTAATTGACTCGAATTTATCTAGATTTAAATATATTTAGACATGTTTTAATGCTAGATAGATCCGAATCTAGCCAAATCCAAGTCCATTAATTTAGACCGAAGAGAGTATATAATTTATGTTGAATTGGTTTTGTTTCGTCCGTTGTTTCCGGTTTGGTCTGTCTACAACCGCTAAAAAGGTCCTAATCCTGATCGGTGATCGGTTTCCCTCTTGCGTGGTTGCGTGGAGTCCAATAGAAATCACTTTTGTTTGTTGGACGTGGAGCCTGTAATCAGTTCGTCCTGCAGCCCAGAAGAGTCCGTTACAAACTAAAACATTCTAGCTCCTACGATCGGTGGGTGTTCATCGGATGGTACACAGAGAACTAGGGCATCTTCAAAAAACACTTTACTACTAGAAAAAATGCCTGTGCGTTGCGCAACGAAAGGAGAAAAATTATAATATGCTAGCACTTGGTAGGACGTAATCTACTTCTCCACTAACATTTTCATTATCTGACAAAAAGTCCACGCAAAATAATTAAATACACCAGAAAAGGGCATGCCTCCATGAACTGAAGCTAACACTAAAAAACTGAGAAGACAAAACACATACATTGACACGCACGGTAGTCAGCTAGAACCTCGGACTCTGAAGCGATGGATCCATATATGTTTGCAATATAGTCTTCCGGTGTCTTGCAGTTGCCGCATAGAATATACAAAAATCTACACACAAATAATAATAACTCATATAATGTATAAAAAGTATATAAAATTAAATCATTACCAATTCAAATATTTTAGTTGATGTACTATATAGATAAGTTTCACTAAATAATTTCCATGACCCTTTTATTTGATCTATTCAGCAGACAAAGCATTCATATTTATTGTGGTGTACATGATTACCTTCAATACCACACTAATCCGTAGTTGTGATTGGGAAGGGCGTAGTGGAAGGGATGGGCTGCCGCCCAGCCAAGATATTGATGCCATGCTTGCCATTGAGTATAACCAAAGTCTGAATATTCAGACCGCAATAGGTACACAATTAATTGCGCCATGCACTCAAGCTCCAAAATAGAGAAGCTGGCAAGTTGCATGCCACGCAAGCACAATAGAGCCATGGCGCCGTGGAGGAAGCTCCTACTGTTGTTGCTCGCTCTGCGCCTCAACCACTGGGCACGAGTTTAGCTTCAGGATCACCACAGAGAAGACGTTGGTGAGCATGCAGAGCAAAGGAGGCACATTAGTTGAGCCACAACTCTTGTGCGATGTGTGCCGCTTGTTGTTCTCATCTTCCTCCACCATGAGGGCGGCTAGGACGGCACCGCAGATCATGTCGTCACCATGAGGGCGACCATGACGGCGTCGCGGATTGCTGTCACCATGAAGGCGGACAGAACGGGCGTGAGCGATAGTCATTGATGCCACAGACCGCTAGCGGAGAGATTGGCCGAGGATGATGTTCTACGGCGTGGCCTGATCCACGGACCGCTGGCAGACCAACTTGTTGTGCCGTCGTTTTGTCACCTTAGAACCACCTGCGCTACCCAACTACCCAACGCCGCCTGCAAGCGTTTTCCTGCTCAGGCTGTGCGCAGCTCCTCCTCGACCTGGTCGATTATTCGACCGCATTTGTTTTCCGGCCGGCCCACAGTAGAGAGCAGCTCCCCCTCGTCGACTGATCCACCTCCAGTCAGTACGTGCCGTCGAAAGCTCCCGTAGCGCAATGGACCATCCTTCTCTAGTAATTCTTCGTAGGGACCCGTGTTACACAAGCACAACCCGCACAATCGAGGCCGTACGCACAAGCTACCAAGCTATTTCACTGATCGCTCGTTGCATGCATGCATCAAAGATCAAACCCCTGGCGCGCACGCATCAGACCCTAAGCTAGCACGCACGCACTTGCACACGCCGAGCCTCTGATGGCTGCAAACCCTAGAGGAGGACGCTGGATTGTATATCGTCTGTTACCGTGTGGGGTTTATGTCGTTTGGAGAGGAGACGGGGCCGGTGACACTGAGACACTTTAAACAGGCCGTTCCGCGACGCGACGTAGGTAGCATGGATTACTTATAGGTGGCAACAGTGGGTTATTTTTATCTGAGTGGGAAAGCAAAACGGTTCAAAAAGTATTGGACCGGAAGAAACACTTCGTGCTTTATTATTATATATATAAGTATAGATACCGGCGTGATATAAAAATCGCTCGTTTAATGCACGAAAAACCTCCCCTGCTCTTTTAGCAGGCGCGTCAAATATTCCTACGCTCTAAAAATGTTGCCTCGCGCGAGCTATTGCGCTATCATGGGCACCAAAACTTGGGCACAGTTTTCCACTAAAAATTTCTCTCCTCTCCACGCGCCCGCCCCTCTCCTCTCCTCGCTCGCCACGCGCTCCGCCTTCTCTTAGCTCGCCACACGCCGTTGCGCCTCGGCGGGATGTCGCCGCGCTGTAGTGGATCATCGGGCTTTAGCGTTCGCAAGACACCCAAAGAGCGTTCTCGCCGAGCTGTGCGAGGTTTCGCCACACCTCGCACGCATTTACATGGCGGAGTTGGCCGTGCTCGTGTATGACGCGGTGGCGTGGCGACTCCAGCGCCTGCGAAGCGACCTCAACTTCCTCGACGTTGTGTCCCGAGGAGGCGGAGTTCCTGGCTCCCCCCTCCACGCCTCGTCACCTAAGAGGACCATTACCGCCTGGCGCAGCGCCAGCTGCTCATCGCCGAGCGCATCATATAGCAGTGGACGGAGTCGTTCCCGGACGATGTCCGGAATGAGGAAGAATTCTACGCCGCACAAAGGAAGGAGAGAATGGCCGACCAGCGTCTTTGTCGGTCGTTTGCCGAGTAGGAGATCGAGAATCTGGACTCGACGATTGGCGAGAGGGGCCCGCTGTGGGATGACCTCTGGACCGAGACCACCTCCGACGACGAGTAGTTTGTTTTAATTTTCTACAGAAGAACTCGATCGGAATGTTCTAATTCTATTTTCAACTGTTTTCTAGATTCCTACTAGAGGCTATTTTCTGCAGCTTTGCTCGAGATGCAAAATGCAGCCTCCGGTGGAGGTCGCGCATGCTTGAACGCGCTGCAACGCGCGTATACTGACACGGTTCGATCTCATGAATGCCCATTGCTATGGACTTGGGTTTTGGAGAAGATGGGGATGCTGGAAGTCGCGAGACGGTTAATAGGCAAGCAATACGGGGACACGAGGTTTACCCAGGTTTAGGCCCCTGAAGGGAAAACCCTACTCCTGCTTGTCTGTTCTTGTTTACGGCGGAACCGAAAGGTTACAGGGGTGCGCAGATACAATCTGGTGTGAGGTGTGTGTATGAGGTGGAGAGATCCTTCTCGTCGTGCCCTCCTGGCCCTTATATAGATATAGACAAGGTCCCGGGATAGGTCGAGACGGTTACAAATTAGGGTTAAACCCTTTGAAATTCTATCTACGGCTAGACTTGTCCTCAAAGGAGTCAAACTTGTAGTGGTATTGGCCCACCCGAAATCTTATTGGGCAGCGAGTCTTTACGTGGGCCTTCCCTGGGCTGGACCGGGTATACCAATGTAAGACACCCGTAGGCAGTGGCGGAGGACCCCTTTGGGCAAGACAGGGCGCCTATCCTACCTAGATTTTTTTCCAAACAATTAAGTATAGCATTTTAGACATCGGTCAGTTTCACTTTTTCAGGCCGTTATTTTGTAAAGGAACATGAAGGGAAGAGGTGGGCTGTCTTTCTACGAGCCAAGTTGAAGGAGCGCTCGTGATCTGGTGTGTTTAGATCGGCTACGACTTACCTAGCTCGGTTCTCTGATAAAAAAACTGGCTTTACAGGAAAAAGAACCTGGCTTGGTTCCACCTGATGCACGCATCTTTTGATTAACTTGTATTTGTCGTACTTTTCTAACCTGTCATTGTACTCTGTTTAGAACGTAGATATACAATTCCAAAAAAAGAAAGAACGCATACATGGAGTGCTGATAATGATACTCCCCCTGATCCACATTAAGTTAATTCTATCTAAATATGCATGTATCTAATCTAGATATTTACTAGATACATAGAAATTACGGAGTTAAGTTCTTAATATGGACCGGAGGGAGAACATGGCATTTTTAGAATGAAATATATCAGATTTTAATGGTGAAGGATAGGGAGTAACGATAGTGGGGAATCAACTTTTTCTGTTCCATTTTTCCATGTGGCCTATCAATGTGTACTTTGCCCATGTTTTTAAGTCATGTACAGTAAAAATGCCAAAGGGATTATAATTCTTTATTTTTTCTTTTTTGTGAAAATAATGTTTTAGATTTCGTCCGACCATAAATTGTTTTCGTCCTCCGCGACTACACGTTGGGTATATCCTTGTCATATACAGCACCAAAATATGCAACGATATGCTCTTAGGTCTCCATCCTAGACAGCTCAAGGTCTCGCATCTAGAGAGTCAGAGACGAGACGGCAGGTCTTGCCTCTGTCGCAATTGCGTGCCGGCGATAGTTTAGCTTGGTCGACAAGCCTCTAGAATCTTTGAAGTTGGTGGAGTGTTGTTTCAAATTCACTTTGCTGTGAAAGGCCCTGCTAGTGTGGTCAATGTGGATGATGAGGATCCTGACAACATCCATCCCCATAACCCTGATGAGCATGATGCCCAGCTTGAGGACCAGCCTCCAGAATCTAAGAAAGACTCCGATAAAATGGATATTGATGCCAGCATTGGGGGAGGAAAAACTACTGCATCTACCCCTAACCAGCAGAAAAGCAAAGAGACAGGGATTTCCAAGCAAAAGTCCCTAGCAGCTTTATCTGACAAAATTCAGGAGGTTGCAAACTGCTTCAGCATTATCAGTCCATTGCCTACCTGCTCCAGCAAACTTATGCATATTTTTGATGAGGATTCCATAGAAAAACTAAGGTGTTGGATTGGATAAAGAGCATTCATACTGAAGATGACTGTGTCAACCTCATTCAAGATATGGAGTTAGCTACTGAAAACACTCTCTTCTATGAGGATCCAGACAGAGAACTTAGCCAGGAGGAGTTGCTGAGCCATGAGATTAAGGAGAAAAGGCCCAAGGAGCAGGAGAATAGGAGCAAGTGGGGCCCTGTTTTTGGTGCAAGGCAAAGTTCCAGGTTTTCTGACAAGGAAAGGAAGATAATGCTTTAGAAAGCACAAGAGATTACCCTGAAGAGAAACCTAGAGAAGACAACTACTGCTTCTTCTAAACTGAAAGGTATTGTTCAACAAAATCCTTTCAATACCATTGCAACTAGTAATCTTATCCAAATGGCTAACACTGTTGGTGTTGCCATTCCTAGTCTTGAGGAATGTTCCTCTATTATTTCTGTTAATAGTAGCATTGTTTTACCTTCTTCCTCTGTTTCTCCTTCTTCTCCTATTAATCCTCTAGAATAAAAAAGGTATGAGGATGAGTTTCCTGATGCTTTAGGTTGGTCTCTGGTTAGTAAACATAGGCGGGGCAAGCACCCCAAGAAAGTCAGTTTTAAATGAATTGTGTTTTTTGGAATCTTAGGGGAATTCAAGCCCCTGGTAGGAAGAGTGCCCTTATTGATCTTTTCACTAAAACTCATGCTCATTATGTTGGTTTCCAAGAAACTAAAAAATAATCTATTTCTTGTAATTATCTGAACTCTCTAGTAGGCAATAGGATGTTTGATTGGAAAGATCTTTCTGTTGTTGGCTCTGCTGGAGGCATTGTGGCATGAGTAGATTTAGATTTTTTTTGATGTAATCAACTAGCAAGTACTGAATTTTTCTATTTCAGTTGTAGTTAGGCTGAAGGCCAAAGATACTATAGTTAGGATTATTATTGTTTATGGCTATGAGGATAAAAAGAGGATTTTATCTCTAAATTGCATAGCCTTTTTGTTGATTACACTGGTCACACTATTATTGGTGGGGACTTCAATCTGGTTAGATTTTAGTGTGATAAGAGTAATGGTAATATTGATCATAAATGGAGTGATAAATTCAATGCTTGGGTTGATATTTGGAGCTTGCTTGAAGTTAAACTTAGTAATAGGAAGTTTACTTGGGGGGACAATAGGGAGAATTTGATTATGTCCAATATTGACAGAGTGTTTTGCAATGTTGAACTGGATCAAATTTTTCCTCTTGCCTCTATTAGAGCTCTGCCTAGATTGGGTAGTGATCAGGGGCGGAGCCACGCCCAGGGCAACCTGGGCCATGGCCCTGGGCGCAACAATTTGTCCAGCTTGTTACCTATAGATTTTTTTAATTTGGTCAGGAATGTAGCAGCCCATGTTCTCTGCCCATGATGCCCAACATGCCAATATGACCGAAACGAGGAGGTAATGGACAGGAAACGAGCAACGCATCGATCGGCTCGAATCCTTCTTTCCTGGTTTCCTACACTCGTAATGGCAGGAACACACGCGCTGCCACACCACTCCCGCAGGCTCGCTGGCCGACCAAAACCCGTCCCAGCCGTCGTGTGCTTCTCCCCCTCCCCCACTACTCTCCTCGGCTGATTTGCTGCTTATCCGCCCGAGTGCGACTATCGGCCGTCGTCGCTCGAGCGCTTGGTCTCTTGCACTTGTTTTTATCTACGGGTTTTAACTAACTGACCAACAGTAGGTTAAGTTATTATCCCTGCAGCTTTACTTCTCCTACTCCAGGTTATACTCATCTAGTACTACCCTCCGAGCTAGGTAATTTGTGTCTCATCTAGTACTACCCTCCGAGCTAGGTAATGGACAGGAAGGTTGTTTTGGGGACCGTATAAAATTGAACTGATTCATTGGTCTCAACATCCAATCAATTAGTAACTCTTCAAACCAAAGCATGTCTAAATTTTAGCAACTACCGAAGGTACTCTCTTTGGACTATATTTGTATTTTCTTTTACTCCTTCTATAATTGAAAACAAGCCCAATGTCTCTTTAGCAAAAAAAACTGAGTTTAAATGACATGTTCATCTATGCAATTTGTACCAAATTGTCTTGTGCTATTACAAGAGGTTTTTAGTAGATCGTTTCGAGATTAATGTTTGGCCCGGGGTTTGCTCCAATCCTGGCTCCGCCACTGGTAGTGATCATACCCCTATTCTGTGGGAATCTGGGTGTGATGCCAGACCCAGAGCTGCCAATTATAAATGTGAAAAGTGGTGGCTAATTTGAAGTGACTTTAAGTCTCTTGCCATTGCCAACTGGTCTAAGCCAACTAGGGGCAAAGATGCAGTTGATATATGGCAAATGAAAACTAGGAGATTTAGATCTTGGTCTAAAGGTTGGAGCAAGAATATTGAATCTAAGCTTAAAAACCTTAAGAAAGAACTCGTGGAGGAATATCATTTGCTTGACATTAAGTTTGGGTCCTTAGAGCTTTCTGCTGAGGAGCAGACAAGGCTTACCAAATATATTCTAAAATGAATATGCTCTGGTTAAAAGAAGAAATTAAGGCAAAACAGAGGTCTAGAGATAGGGATATTAAAGAAGGAGATAGAAATACTGCCTACTTTCATGCTGTTTCTAACCAGAGGAGGAGAAAAATGCAAGTGCACTCTCTAGATGGGCCTGATGGACCTTTTCATTATGAGAGTGAAATGATGCACATTGCTACTTCCTTCTACAAGGATCTCTTCAAAAAAGAGGAGCCTTCTGGTTGTACTCTTTCTGATGATTTCTTTTCCCCTAGTGAAAAAGTTTCTTTAACTCAAAATCAGGCTCTTGAAGCCCCTTTCTCTGAGGAGGAGGTCAAACAGGCTGTGTTTGGGTCTTATTCAGATGGGGCTCCAGGACCTGATGGTCTACCTTTTAACTTTTATCAACACTTTTGGGAGACTGTCAAAACTGATCTTATGGCCATGTTTATAGATTTTCATCAAGGCAAGCTAGATATATATATATATACTGAATTTTGCTATTCTGACCCTCATTCCTAAAGAACCCGAAGCTAGTAGCATGAAAAAAATTCGGCCTATTAGCTTGCTCAATTGTGTCTTTAAGATTTTCACAAAAGTTCTGACAAATCATTTAGCTTTGTTAATGAACTCCATTACTTCTTGCAACCAGTCTGCCTTTATCAAAGGGAGATTCATTTTAGAGAGTGTTGTTACTGCACATGAAGTTATTCATTCTATTTCCCATGATAAAAGTCAAGGTCTGGTGATTAAATTAGACTATGAAAAAGCTTTTGATAAAGTAGATTTAGATTTCCTTCTTGACCTCCTAGCTAAGAGAGGTTTTAGTCCTACTGTCATTTCTTGGATTAGAGCTATTAATCATGGTGGGTCTATTGGGGTCAAGCTTAATAATTCCATCGGTAATTTCTTTGTCACTAGAAAAGGGCTTAGGCAAGGGGACCCTATTTCTCCTTTGCTCTTTAATCTAGGAGTAGATGTCTTAACTAGGATGCTTATTAAGGCTTACAATGCTAATTTGATTAAAGGCCTCTGCTCCGATCTGCATCCTGGGGGTGTCATTTGTCTTCAGTATGTAGATGACACCATTTTATTTTCTGATAATAACCCTTATTTTGCCACTAACCTCAAATGGGTTTTAACCTGCTTTGAGCAAGTCTCTGGGATGAAGATCAACTACTCCAAAAGTGAATTTATTCCCATAGGTCTTGAGGAATCTGATATTGCTTTGTATTCAAATATTTTGGGGTGTGTTGTTGGCCATTTCCCCATTAAATACTTGGGTATCCCTTTGCATTTTGAAAAGCTCAGAAGGGAGGACATTCAACCTCTAATTGACAAAATCCTCAAAAGGATAGCAGGTTGGAGGGGGAAATTACTCTCTTATGCAGCTATAGTGATTCTTATTAAAACTTGTTTAGCTAATATTCTTGTTTACCTGCTCTCCTTTTTTAAGTTTCCCAAGTGGGATTTAGACCTCATTAACTCCCAGATGGCTAATTGTCTATGGAATGATTTTGAGGGCCATAGGAAGATTCATTTAGCTAGTTGGAAGCTAGTATGTAAAAAGAAGGAGTTTGGGGAACTGGGAATCCCTGACTTAGCTAATGTCAACTTGGCCCTTATTGGGTCATGGATTAAAAGATATTCCAGTGATGAAGGTAAGATCTGGAGATCTATAGTTGAAACTAAATATGACACTAGCAATCCTAACATTTTCTGCAGTAAGCAGGCATGGGTTTGTTAGTTATGTAAAGGGGTCCTTTGGGCTATTAATAGTGTCAAATTTAGTTACAGATGACAAATTGGGGATGGGGCTCAAGTTAGGTTCTAGGAGGACACCTAGTTTGGAACTTCTCCATTGTTTGTGCATTTTTTTGAAATTTATGTCATCTGTAATGAATATAACAAAACTGTTCAACAAATTTGGGATGGTTCTTCCCTTAGGCTCACTTTTAGGAGGAATTTTAACAATACCCTGTTGGATCAATGGTATGAGCTTGAAGCAATTGCTTATGGTATTTCTTTTAACTCCAATACTGATGCATTGATCTGGCAATATGAAAGCAAAGGGGTTTATTACACTACTTCCCTATATGCTATCATTAATTTTCGGGGTGTCACTCCTATTTTTATTCCTTCTGTTTGGTAGTTGCATATCCCCCCTAGGGTCCATATCTTTCTTTGGCTATTAGCTCATAACAAGTTAATGACTAGAGATAACCTTAAAAATAGACACCTAAATAAACCCGAAGACTGTGTTTTTTGTACTGAAGATGAGTCTATTAACCACCTCTTCTTTCAGTGCCTGGTTGCAAAATAGGTTTGGAATATCATATCTAGTTTCTTTAATATTTCTGTTGGAAATGACTATTTGTCTGTAGCTAAGAACTGGATTATAAACAAGAAACATGCAGTTCTAAACTCAGTTTGTTCTACCGTTCTTTGGTGTCTCTGGAAATTTAGGAATGATATTATATTTAATGGTCTTCCTTGGATTAATTTACATTAGGTTCTGAGGAAAATTTTGGCCTCAGTAAAGCACTGGAGGCTGATATTTTTTCAAGGATACGTCCTAGGAGACGTATCGTTTTCATAAAGAAAGGCCAGGCGGCCAAGGATACGTCCTGGAGGCTGATATTCAAGGAGGAGATGCTGGAGGGGTGGAGAGGTTCTGCACTTACCTCTCTCAGATTCTGGCCTCGCCATTTGCTCTGATGAGTGGCTGACCAGGGACACAAAAGCTGAAGGGAATGCCCCTCCTGACCTGTCGTCGCCGGCGAGCAAAAGAGTTGCAGTGCTGGGGACTTGGGCAACACCGACTTCCAAGCTGGCAGCTACTGTCTTCCCCTCCCCCTCTGTAGTTCTTCGTTTTAGCTGGTGTTCTCTCTACTGTTTGAGAAACCTTTATGTTTTCCTAGTTGTTTTGTTTTTGCTTTGGACCTCTATTTTTGTAGCTCTCTTTGTTTGTTCTGGACCTGAGTTTCACTTCAGGTTTCGTTGATGTTATCAATGGAACGGGGAACGGGGAGTCCCTGTTGATTAAAAAAAGCTTGGCCGACAAGTCGATGTTCAGTTGTTCACCGCAAGCCGGTGGACATGGACATGATCCGCTTCGCAATCACAGCGGAGTGCCCGACGTATGGTCCTAGGGATCTTCATCGTCCTCTTGCACAACATGGAATCAGGTCTCGGCACTGACATCACCACTAGATCCTCAACAGAACCAGCTAGGGAGTAGGCAGGCCCGTACCGCAAGCAAGTGCAGAATGTGCACATGCACAGGGCCTCCAATTGGTTGGGGCCCCATTTTCTAAGTGTCCATTTAGTGTAAGCATTAATCAAGAGATTATACGATGAATAATTATAGTGTTAAGCTCTCTCCTAGTCTTCTAGGAAACCCAACCAGGTACCAATTTTCAAGGGCCCCTCTTTTTGTCTCCTTCATGACTGCACATACACGATTCAAACAACAACACTGAAGGGATTTTGTAACTAAGAATGCTAGAGCGACAGCAGCGATTTTAAGTCTTTTTTAGAACTAGCAACTTTCAAGTTTCAACTTGAGTAGCAGTTACTAAATGAGACCAAGATTTTTCATCAATATGTACTTCCTCTATTTAACAAGACCCGGGTTGTCGGATCCTAATATTTTCTCCATAGTGCACCCATTTTGTTAGTAGTAAAAACACATAAATATGTACTCCCTCTATCCAGAAATAAATGACTTGCATTTGTCTAGATTCGTATGTATTTAGACATGTTTTAGTGTATTGATATATACGAATCTAGACAAATTCAAGTCACTTATTCCTGAACGGAGGGAGTATATCACTTGACCAATAATAAATTATATATAGTAATAGTAAAATGTAGTACTGTATTTGATAATCCTAAGATGTCATCTTTCTTCAAAGAGAGGTTGTAATTCTCAGATGAAAAGGTTACCGCCTCATTTTTATAAAACAATTATTTAAATTGTTCATTGTGATAGACGTTATAATAACTACCTTTTGGTCAAATTACCTCCTAGATAACAATAGTACGAGAAAATTTGAATACAACGGTTATGTTTTAATTATATTTCAATCAAATCCAAGTAAAATTTATGGTTCTTTTTTTAGAATGGAAAACAAACTCGCCACAATTTAGCAACTTCAAATAAAAACAAAAACACATTTACTGGAGTGTTAAATTCTAGTATATGCATAGGGCCAGATATTTAATTTTGTACAGGGCCTCTAAATTCTCAGGTACGGCCCTGGGAGTAGGGATCAGTATTACCAGAGCAACTAGGACACGTACAAGGACGACAAGACCGGATGCCTGATGATGGGCGTGGGAAGGAGTGAGAAGGTCACGTCCTCATGTGTGTGTCCGCCGCGGTCACCGTCGGTGCAGTTTCAAGCGGCGCTGGCCGCGCCTACACGGAAACAGGATGTCGTCCAAATCCGAGGTCTTGAGGGAGGTCATCATGGCCAGGTCCCACACGCTCGCCGTTGGCATCTTGTCCGGTTTCAAGGGAGAAAATTTTAAAAAAATCATCACAATTAGGGCTAGGATTATAAAAAACCATCAAAAATTTTAAAAAAATTCAGATAGCACCGTTTTGGGGGGCGAGAGATTTCAGAAAGCACTGATCCGCCTCTGACTCGGGTCTAATGACGAAACTGATAGGTGGGACCTGGTTATCAGGCTGATGTGGCGTCGTTTTTTACAAGAAACACCTCCAGACATTATAAATTCTCTTGCCTCCACCTAACGTTGAGATCCACCTGGTTGACTGCCAGCGGCAGGGCGGCGAGGGACACCAGGCGTTCCATCTGGGCCGCGGAGAAGTTGCTGACGCCGATGGACCACGCGAGGCTGAGGCGGTGACACTCCTCCATGCGCCGCCACACGCCCTCCATGTCAAACTCCACCTCCGCAACGGCGGCGCCGATGGGCGGCTCCATGCCGTAGAAGGAGGTTGTGTCGATGTGGCAGTAGCCAAGGCGGACGACGTGGAGGATGATGTCGGCCAGGTCCGACGGCACGCGGGAGGAGCCCGTGCCGAAGCCTAGCACCGGCATGGCGTGCCCCATGCTCAAGGTTACGCACGGGATGGAGGCGGCGTCGGCGTCGTGGTCGGGTCCTGGAAGGAGGCGCCGCCGACGCCGTGATCGTCTCCCACCTCACGGCGGCCGCCTGCTTTCCCTCTTCCTCGAGTTGCGCCAGGAGGTCGCACAGATCGGCTATGTAGGCAGCGGCGACGGCGGCGTTGGCGTCCGCTCGCCTTCAAGCTGTTGCCGCAGCGCTAATGGCTGCCGCCGCGGGCGCCATACAGCTCGCCCGTGCCTCGCGCCCCTCTCCGCTCCGGCCTACCCCACGCACCGCCGACCTTTGCCCGGCCTGGCCACACGCCCGACCACGCGCCCGGCTCCTCGCCGCCCGTCCGCTCCAACCTCTGGCTTTCGGCCGTCCTCACAGCTCTGCTCAGATGTATGAACTAACTAAAAAAAGAAAAGAGAAATAAAAAACCAGATTTTTTATGAGAAGGAGTTGAAAAAAAAAGAAAAAGGACTCGTACGATTAGAATTTATAATGTCTGGAGGTGTTTCTTGTAAAAAATGACGCCACGTCAGCCTGATAAACAGGTCCCACCTGTCAGTTTCGTCGTTAGACCCGAGTCAAAGGCGGATCAGTGCTTTCTGAAACCTCTCGCCCCAAAACCAGTGCTATCTGATTTTTTTAAAAACTTTTGGTGGTCTTTTAAAACCCTAGTTCCAATTATGGTGGTTTTTTGTAATTTTCTCGTTTCAAGGTGTCGCTGCTGCACGAGGTGTGCGACTAGACGGGCTCATCTCCGACCTAGAAGACACGCCGGCCGGCGAGAGTTGAGGCGTGCATCATGCTTTGCTAATAATTCGTGAAAGCAGTTTACTCTTGCTTTTTCTTCAAAATAGGTTTGCTTTTTTGTTGACGCGTGGTGCCTAACTAGCAGATGTTTGTGCAACTCGGTTGATTTCCTAGCTTATGCGCCAAACTGAACTTGCATGCTTCCGCGAGTATTAGAGTTCAGATATTACAGTTCCGATGTTACACCTTGCCTCAAACCATCATTGCATAGAGCTAGCTCAACCTTGTAGTATTACGAGGACACTGAAGACGATCGATCTGGAGGACACAAAAAGTTCGTGGAGAAGAGCATCAACAAGCCAAAGGACTATCGCCGGCGTCGAGCACAAAGCTGTGCAAAATGCGTGCTAGCTTGCAGGCTAAGCTGATGCATGTAATTACCTATGTAAAATATAATACAGATGCATCCAACCAAGGGATTGATTGTTACCCGCAAAAAACAAAAAAAGGATTGATTGTTGCTCTAATGAAGATGCTGGAATTTTTACGCCTGCACCACTATAGGTCTATTATAGCACTCAAGGCCTGGTTATTAGCAGTGTCCAATATTCCGTGCTATGTAAGATTTTTCTAGCTCATAACGCCTGGAAGCTCCGATCCACCCAAAGCTTGCATTTTGCCTTCATATATACTCCCTCCGTTTAGAAATATAAGATGTTTTAGGTTTGTGAAGGAGACGTATCTAGACATCTTTTAGTGTATAGGTTTAAACGAATCTAGACACTAAAAGGTGTCTAGATACATCTCATTTACAAATCTAAAACATCTTATATTTTCAAATGGAGGGAGTAGGACAGAGATTGCAAGCCAAGTTTCTGATGTTCCACACGTCAAATAAAAACCAGTGTGACATATTAGATAGAATCATATAACTACTGATTACTAAGGTTGTTGATATTGCATAAAAGAACTCATACTTTTTACTCGCACTGTCATTTGCATGCTGTCATTTTACATTTTATTTCACCAACGATAACATAATTTTGTTAATTAGATCTGATAAAGAAATTTGAAAAACCTTGATGTGACTTTGTTGTTTAAACATAAAAAAAATTGAGAATCCATAGCAAGGTAATTCAACTAGTTTCCAAAACAACCAGTACCACTTGAGACGCTAACTATTGCAGAAAGGTCTAATCGGTCTACTTAGTCTAATGATATTAACTACTGCAGTAACTTGTTGATCTTGCCGTACTTGTAGTCCTTGAACTTCATGGCCTTGTATTTGGCCGGGCACTCGCCGGTGATGAGCCGCGGGTGTGGGCCGACGACGAGCTCCGTCGGCGGCTCCACGAACACCGGCCACGACATCCGCGTCTTCTCCTTGCTCACCGTCGTCCGGTGCAGCACGGCCTTGTACCTCCCGTTGCTCAGAATCTGTCACAGACGCACGCACATGTAAAAGAATTGATGCGGCACGAGTCAAAGAACACTGCAGCGCTTGCCTCGATCTGGTCGCCGATGTGTACGATGAGCGCGCCGGGCATGTACTCGACGTCGCACCACCGCCCGTCCCTGGACACCTGGAGCCCCGGCACCTCGTTGGGAACCAGGACGGTGAGCGCGCTGAGGTCCGTGTGCGGCGCGACGCCGAGCGCGAGCTCCGGCTGCGGGCACGGCGGGTAGAAGTTGATCTTGTGCAGGAAAACCACCTCGTCGCCGCCGAAGGCCTCCGCCATGGCGCCCTCTTGCAGCCCCAGCCCCGCGGACAGGACCTCGAACAGCGTCCGAGTGAGCCGCCGCATGTGGCCGCAGTACGCCTCGTTGGCCTCCCGGTACCCTTCCGGGTTCTCCGGCCAGACTGCGTGGTTGACGGCCGACGGCGGCGCGATGTTGTGGAAGAGGAAGTCGGCCCACGTCTTCTGGTTGCCGCCTCGCTGCATCGTGGAGCCGTACCCCTCGGTCTTCCCCGAGGAAGGGTCCATGGCGTAGCGTTGCTTTTCTGCCTGCGGCAGCGCGAAGAACTCGCGGCCGACGCGCTGCAGCTCGGACACGGCCGAGGGCGGCACGCCGTGGTTCACCACCTGGAAGATCCCCCACTCCCTCGCCGCCTCCGCCATGCGCGCGCCGTAGCAAGACAAGGACATGTCGATCACGGGGATCTCCGGAGGCGCTGCGCCGGCCTGGTTCTGATCGTGCTCGGAATCGGATCGCGCGAACTCCGGCGGGAGCTGCGCGCCCACCGACGACGCCTGCACGCTCTGCGCGACCCCCGCCATTCCGGCCAACCCACGCACCATCGATTCTTCGAACCAACGAGCTGGAGATTTGCACGAGTCTCGCGCCGATTTGTACTACCTCTTCTCTTCAGCGGTGATTGATTCGAAGGATTTACACGGCTCTCGCACTGATTGATTCGAAGGTGGTTTTTTGTTTCTCAACCGAAACAGAACACGCGTGGTGCGTGCGGGCCTGGGGATCAGGACGCGATCCGGCGGGCGTGCTGCGTACGTTCAGCTCCACCTGTTTCTACAACTGAATCGACAGCCGTATCACACCGGATCGGCGTTTAAGCAGTTCTAACTTCAGCATTAGCACGTGAATGGGCTCCAGGCCCATCGATGCACCAGAGTTTATATATGAGTCGTGTCCCAGTATAGTAGGCCCACGAACCCAACCCAGAAGCCCAACCGAACCGTAGCGTGCAAGGTGAACGAACAGCGACTTCTCCATGGACTCGTGTAGTGGGTGGGGGAAGGGGAAGCCAGCGAGCCAACCAAGAGGAAGCAGAAGCAACAGCAGCAGAGCAGGGTGGAAATGGCGCGCGCGGGCGGCGGGATGGGGAGCGCGGTGAACGTGGGCATCGCCGTGCAGGCGGACTGGGAGAACCGCGAGTTCATCTCCAACATCTCCCTCAACGTCCGCCGCCTCTTTGACTTCCTCCTCCGATTCGGTCCGTTCCCCTCCCCTCCTCCTTCCCCCAGATCCCCAAATCCTTTTCCGCATTGGCTCGCTCGAAGAAGCAGGATCTGCTCTAGCTGGGTCGATTTGGGTTGAGTCCTGCTCTGGCCAAGTAGCTGAATCCTTGCCACTTCGATGCATAAATTGGTCGTCATCATGTAGCTCTGTGAACCGTAGATACTCGATGAATGCTCTGTGCGGCTCAAATGTTCGGTACTAGCTTTGTTCTCTGGAAATAAATTGGACCCTACCACCAGGCAGTTGCAACATGGGATCTGAAACCATTGCCATGGTTGCACATTTCACGCCAGCACGGCGGCTCTTTTGAAAAAAAAAAACAAGCGCATCAGGAGGCCATTTTATTTGATCCTCTCAGTGCCCTGGATTTGCATACATTTGTGGAATGCCTGAGGGTTGAGCTGCCACTCTCAAGAAATGACTTCTGTGAGTCTAAGCAAACACCCTGTTTCCCTGCAAACAGAACTTCTTTTCAGACTTCTTTGGTGGCCTAGCCTAGCAGCCCGATTTGCTTACTATTATACATCTGACCTTGATTAGAACCATTGTCTGAAAAAAGTGGAAACCATGAAATGAGCTGTAGGAAACACAATTTATAACCCTGTGAGAAGAATCAGAGCGGCGTCATTTTCTAGCTTTAAACTTTGCTCGATACATAACGAAACTGCACAACTATATGTCCACATGCATCGTGGGCGCGGAAGAAACAGATTAGAGGAATCATGCAGATTACTAAGGATGACAATAGCCTTCCTAACCTATTTTGTTCGTCTCCAAGTCCGCCGCCTCATCGACTTCCTCCTCCGATTCGGTCCCCACACACACACACACACCCACCCACCAGATCCCCAAATCCGTTTCCACATTCGCTTGTTCGTTCACTGCAGTAGGGTCAAATTGGATCTGCTCTTGCTGGGTCAACTTGGGTAGAGTCGTGCTATGGCCAAGCAGCTGAATCTTTGCTATGCAGCGTCTGGTCTGATGACGATAGATTAATCTGCACTGTCCAACTGCACCACCGCATGCCAATCATGCATTGTTTCGGACCTTGGGGAGTGCTGCTTGCCTCGATTTTTTTTCCTGTCAGTCTCCTTACATAAATTGGCCATCATCGTGTAATTCTTTGAACCGTAGATAGCCGATAAATGCTCTGAAGTGTTCAGTAGTTTTGTTCTTTGGAAATAAATTGAACTCTAAAACTAGCCGGTTGCAACATGGGATCTGAAACCACTGCGATGGTTACATTTCATGCCAGCTCTTTTGAAAAAACAAGAGCATCAGGGGTCCATTCTGGTACATTTTAGTTGATCCTTTTAGTGCATGGATTTGCATAAATTTTTAGGGTGCCTTCCCTGAGGGTTGAGCTTCCGCTCTCTCAAGAAATGAGTTCTGTGAGATGGTTTTGCTACTGTCCAAGCAATCGCTCTGTTTCCCTGCAAACAGAAGTTCTTTTCAGATCTTGGAGGCCTAGCCTAGCAGCCCCATTTGCTTATTATGCATCTGACCTTAATTAGAAGGTTGCAGAAACCATGAAATGAGCTGTAGAAACACACTTTATCCCGAGATTGCGTTCGTGGATATGGTCATGCCTGAACTACTTCCGTGTCTGTGCGCTTGCGACTCATCATATCCTTTAGCCATATAACCTGTGACTGAAAAGAATCAGAGCGGCCCAACTTTCTAGCTCTGAACTCTGCTCGGTATATAGCGAAGCCGCACAACTATATGTCTATACCATACATGCATTGCGGATGTGGAAGAAACAGACTAGAGCGGTCGTGCAGATTACTAAGGACGGCGATAGACTTGTTAACCTGTTGCGTTCTTCATCAATGCAGAAGCGACGACAAAGAGCAAGCTGGCAACTCTGAACGAGAAGCTGGACAGCCTAGAGCGGAAGCTGGAGGTGCTGGAAGTCCAGGTGAGCAGCGCCACCACCAATCCATCGGCCTTCAACTAGCTCAAAGCAGGGGTCGGTGACATTTCATATGGAAGCAGTTGCAGAGCGTAGCTAGGGTTTCAGAGGAGCATTGTGGCTTTGTGTTGTGTCTAATCTGTGTATCTGTCCATCCTTGTATGTGGGTATGTGTATGTGGCCGCCGTCCATGTACAATTAATTGCCTTTCTGTGTGTATCTGGTCATTGTTTGATGTCAAGCTAAAATTAGCTAGTACTCCGTACTAGCTAGCTAGGCGCACGGCCATCCATTGAAGCCGTCGTTGGCCGGCCGGCGTCTGCGGCGCTCGCCCATATTATGTGTATATATACATATGTCATTTGTCATATGTGGATGGAAATCTAGCTTGCATTCCAATCCACCCATCTACCGATCATGCTGACGCTCTCCTCCACCATGGCCCTCCTCAGTGCCATCTCCCTCATCGTTGTCGGTGCTTCGATAGGTCCCGGCACCAACTCTGGAGGCCAAGAAGAAGGTCGTAGAGATCTCCAAGAGAAGCAAACTCGAGGAGTCCATGGCTGTCATGTCTTTTTTGTTGGCCATGCCCTCGACCAAATAGAATGAAGACCTATCTGCACTCCATGTGGCCGTCGGGTACCCTTCGCCAAGACATGCATTGCATGACAGATAGGGCTTCATTCTATGCAGAGCACGGACAATGGGCATAGACATGACCGCCATGAACTTCTCGGACTTGTTCCTTTCGTGGACTCCCTGTGGAGGCACTTATGGCAGTTCCACTCCAGGCGAATGAGGTAATTTTTTGTCAAGTTCATCATTTACATGTGCATATAGTTTTGGGACATTTGTTACACTCAGCAGAAGTTATGAGCATGTTTTCTGGCTAACTTCACCACCGCAACTAACTTTGGATGATGTGGCCACCACAAAAACCGTGGCGGACAAAATGGCCACCACAAGCGTGTGATGATTTAGCCAGATATGACATGTGGCCATATGACAGAACAAGTAATGCATGCCAAATTTGTGTAGGTGAATCGAACACATTCCTAAGGTATTACAACAAAAAAAACATGTTTGGCCACCCTGCACTGCAAACCAGCGAGACAGCCCTTAGATACAAACCAATATAAAAACACAATAGTACTCCCTCCTTTTTAAATTATAAGATGTTTTAGGTTTATAAAGAAAATAAATCTAGACTTATTTTAGTGTGTAGGTTCACTAAGATTTAGAGTGAATCTAGACACTAAAACAAGTCTAGATATATTTTTTTCATAAACCTAAAACATCTTATATTTTGAAACGGAGGGAGTATATCTAATTTCACAACTTAAATGAGTATGACTTTCATGCTTTTTTAAGATTTATACTGAATTAATTCATGTTAGCAAAATGTCTTAGGCTGAAATTAATATAAAAAGCATAACTTTCGGACATTAAATAGAGTTCTAATTTAGCATAGGGTGTATTTGTAACGATAGACTTTTGAACTGTGTATATAACGTTGAATTTTAACTTTGCAGTACCAATAAAGTAAGTTGTTAATGTTGCTAAATAGAATAGAACAAATATATTAATTTAGATTGTATGTTAGATAATGTAGCAATAAAACATTGTTAAGATTCAGTAACAAAATAACATGAGGACATATTTTCACAAATAAGTGAAGCCTATTAGCAATACTTATTACTCACTTACGGTTAGTTTTTTTTATAAGGGAAGGGAAACCCAGGGTAATAGACTCCCATGGGTGATTTTCAGGAGTACATGGAACTCCTCTCCTCCCATTGGGGTAACATCACTTTTCCTTGTGGTTGTTCAATAAGAGCGTAGAAAACACCATTCACAAAAGAAAATCAAAATTCATCCATTACCACTAATATTGATGCATTAGTGTTCTAATAGTTTTTCAATTTTAGAGCTATGAATCCAACCATCATTTATCTCAAATGGATCAAGTTTAACTAGCACAAACATAAGAGCTACTAGGTGCCTTGGACGTATATTTCAATACATCCATTTTGAATTCTAAAATTTTCCGAGGAGTTTTGAGATCAAAAGTTGTCATGACCGAGGCAACAACACTTTTGGAGATGACTTGTAAGGTGATAGTCCGGAATCCTGCTTTGGTCTCTTACTAACCTTCAGATCTGGTGACGTCGAGGTTGCCAGTGAGGACGAAGGACAACTCATCAACATGGAGTATATGAGGAAGGAGGAAGATGTCTAGCCATTGCTGGAGGGAGGCGAAGGATCTCGGTTAGTGTTTCGGCATTTCCTCTCCGTGCACATACACACGGATATTGTTCCTCGACCCGTAAGGCATGAAATATTTTCCCGTCAAATCGGCATGTAATAGGGTGTTACCCACCTACTAGGAGGCGGGGGGGGGGGGGTAATAATGTGACATAACAAAGAAGTAACGATCAATTAATCTCTGAAAATTAAGAAACTAAAGATGAAACAACATAACTGTTTTTGACATAATCGAGGTAATGAACTAATGATGCAATTGTTTCATATGGCCGGAAATGAGCGACAACCACCCTTTCCCAAAGGAGATGTGTAATTTTACAATGTTCAATAATTTTGATCATTCTTTAATGTTTTTGGTTGAACATTCAATCACCCTCGCCCTCATCCCATTGAATTTACCCAAAAGACTATAAAGTGCTAGTATTGCAGCTAGTCTTTGCTCAAACTTTATATTTCATAATTTTTGGCTAAGGAACCGTCAAATTTTAGGTGATTCAAAATAACACAAAAAAGGACACAACTAAGGATTAGCAAAATTGAATTCAGTGTTTTCAGACGTCTTTCCCTTCTGACATTTACTCTGAAGGAAAACCTCACCCGGAAGAGCACAAGACAACAAAACTGCGGAGATACAAAAATCAAGAGCTCACGGACACAGAACAAATGATCAATCCCTCTGTTCTCTTCTACCAAGGATCAACCAAGACGACCAATTCAATCGTGGTCTCTGGATTACAACCTAGCACTAAGAGGAAAAAAAAGCATTCAGTCATGGTGTCACGCGCGCTATCTCGGCTCGGACAGCTCCGACGACGACATGTACGACGGCCACCCGCTCATCGTCGTCGCCTCCGATCGAATGCGATCAGCAGCCACGGCTCCGCCCACAATCACCTGCTTGATGATATTCCCGTCGGACGGCCCGGCGAATCCGCGGCCGTACAGCCGGAGGAACCCGAGCGCCTGCGCGCGCGGCTCCCGGAGCTCCATGGTGCCCTCGAGCATGCCGGCCACCACCGCCATGCTCGGCCGCATCTGCGGGTCCTCGTGCAGGCAGCACAGCGCCACCTTCACCATCCTCTCCACCTCCTTCGCCACCACCCGCCCCTCCAGCCGCGCGTCGGCCAGCTCCGCGTACCGCCCCGCCTCGTGCCCCTCCAGGGCGACGAGCGGGAAGTAGTCGTTCCTCGAGCTACGCGAGGAGCTCGCCGCCGTGCCGCCGCTCGAGGTATTAATGGTGGAGTCCTCGGCGCCGCCGGTGCCTTCGCTCACGTGCTCGCTGCGGTTCTTGCGGCCGTGCACCAGCTCCAGGAGCACCATGCCGAAGCCGTACACGTCGGTGCGGTCGGTGATGGCCGTGTTGGTGAGCCACTCCGGCGCAAGGTACCCGCGCGTGCCCCGCATCGTCGTGAACAGCCCGGACTGCTCCGGCGTGAGAAATTTCGCGAGCCCGAAGTCGGCGATCTTCACCTGGCCGCCGTCGGCGAGGAGGATGTTCTCCGGCTTCACGTCGCAGTGGATGATCCTCTGGTTGCAGCCGAAGTGGAGGTAGGCGAGGCCCCTCGCCGCGCCGACGGCGATGTCCATTCGCTCTTTCCACTCGAGCAGAGGCCCCGTGGGCCGGAAAAGGGGCCTGTCGAGCGAGCCGCGGTTCATGTACTCGTACACGAGGAGGCGGCGGTGGCCCTCGGTGCAGAATCCGCGGAGGCGAACGAGGTTGACGTGGTGGATGTTGCCGATCACGGCGATCTCCGTGCAGAACTCGCGCTTCCCCTGCGTCCCGACGCCCTCGATCCTCTTCACGGCGACCAGCGACCCGTCCGGGAGCTCGCCCTTGTACACAGCGCCGAACCCGCCGGCGCCGATCTTGGTGCGGTAGCTGTTGGTCATCTCCTCGATCTCGTTGTGCGTGAATCTAGTGGGAAGTCCGGGGATGACGACGTCGTCTACATCGTCCTCGTTGTCCAGGTCGCGCACGAGGTGCGCCGAGGCTGACCCCGGCGAGCGAGGCTGCCGCCTGAGGTTCACGTCCCTGCTGGGTCCTGAAGGGCGCCTCCCCGCGCGCCGCTCGTTCTTGCGCCACGAAACGATGACGACGGCGCCGACGACCACGATGAGGACGAACACGATGACGGTGGGCAGCAGGATTGCGATGAGTGTTTTGTTGGATGACGAACTCGGTGACTGCGAGCTCTGGACCTTGATGTACCCGGACGTGCCGGCAGCACTGGTGGAGTTGGTGCTTATGAAAGAGCCAATCTGGTGCTGCGCGAGGTAGCAAGATCGTGAGGAGTCATCGTAGAAGTAGCCGAGGCAGGAGCAGTTGCCGGTGCAGAGTTTCTGGCACGACGACGCGTTGGAGCCGGACACTGCCGGCGGCGAGAACTTGGTAGCGTAGTACGCAATGCCACTGCCAAGGCTGATGTACGAGATCGCCGTGCTGCCCCCGGCGCCGCCGTCGTCGCCTTTGCAGGAGCCGGAGGGCAGCGTCGTGGACCCATCGGACGGCGCGCAGCCGTTGTCGTGCTCGTGCGACGCCGCAAAGAGGCGCGGGCACGTGCAGGCGGAGGCGTTGCCGTTGGCCGTGCAGACACCGAGCGCGCCGCACGAGAGCGGCAGGTCACACCCCCTGCTCGGTGTCACGATCCCGCTGTCCATCGGCGAAGCCGACGAGTTCGCGGACGCGAAGCTCGAGATCTGCAGCTTCCCGTCCACGCCCAGCTGGACGATTCGAAGCTCCGCCGGTGGCATGGGAACCTGAATGATGATGGCGCCGTTAGCCGCGAGAAGGTACAGCCCGGTGCCGTTCACGGCCATTGACGCAACCGTGCCGTCGCGATCCTTGACGGAGATGGCGTCGTTGGAGAGGCGCCAGTACAGGGACCCCATCCACGACAGCACGGCGTCGGCGGTGGTGACGTTGAGGCGGTAGACCCCCTCCTTCATGTCCGAATCCGAGACTGCCGACGCCAGGGACTCGCCGGAGGGGAGACTCTGAGACGACACGAGCGAGTCCGTGGGGCGGTCGAAGGACTGCCAGAGCGTGGCGTTGTCCCCGTCGAGGAGCGCGAGGTTGCCGGAGTCGTTGAGCCGGAGCGCGGCGACCGGGGAGCTGAAGGACGGCGTGGACCAGACGGCCGTCCCGTTGGCATCCTCGGTAGAGAGCCCGGCGGACGTGAGTCGTACCAGCGCGGCGGTGTCGGTGATGGGGGCGGCGCGGTTAGCCGCCCAGACGCAGGTCCTGGACGGCCCGTGCAGCACGGCGAGGTAGTACCGGTCCTTCTGCCCGCCCGGGTTGTACACCGCGGCCACGAAGGCGCCGTTCCTTGACCGGAGGAACACGCCGAGGGTGTCGATGAAGAGGAGGTACGACGCCGAGAAGTCAGGAATGATGAGCTCCGTGGTGATCGTGGAGGCGTGGGCGGCTTGTCGGGCGCCGAGGATGAGCAGGAGGAGGAGTGGAGGCATCGGCGACGGGCTCCCCATCCCCATAGCCAGGATGAAACGGTCGGGTCATGGGGGTGCCGGAGCCGAAGACGTGACGATGGCATGGAGGCGGGAGGAGTTGACTCGGAGTGCCGCCATTGGCTGGCCCTGGCCGAGGTGGGATCTGATCCCGGGGAGCGCGAAAAAGATAATGCAACGCAACGACGACGACCTGAGGGCGCGGTTGTTGCCTCCGCGTGCAGCTAACTGTCGTGGAGTTTGAACATGGCCCTGGAATTGGCGGCAGGTTTTAAGTGGATGATTTACCCGGCACCATCGCCCCTTCTGATGCTTGTTTACTCCGATCGAGCTTGCAGATTTTAGTGAAGGGCCGGAGTTGAAGTACCATTACAACTAGGAATGATTAAATTAGCACACGGTGATCACTGCGGCCCGTCGTCTTTTCCCTTGCCTTAAAAAACTAGGAATGATTAAATTAACTTTTTGAACGAGTCTGAGAACCTGACCTAGCAATGCAAATCCGAGACTACATCACCTCTTGTGAGGAACAAACATAAAAAATGTGATCTTCAAAATTTAGCTCACCATTTTTGCTAACAACACATGATATACTCCAATCTTTTCATTAAAAAGTTGTTATTAAATTAAACAACATACATATTTGAATGGAACCGGTGGATCCAACAATAAATTTAACTACAAATGATCGCTCGCAAATACGGAAAAATTGATTAATGTTTAACCATAAATTGTTAGTGTGTGTTTGGTTTGGTCCCTAAATATATTTAACAGGGAATTGCATTTCTATTAAATATTGTTCAATACGCAGTTTCTACCTAATTTTTTGTTTATTTATATATAAATGGATTTTGGCCTTACAATAGTTCAGTCCTTAAGTTTGTGGCGGATCCATTGCGGATTGAAGTAAACAAATATAGTTTATTTATATTAAACCTTTTAACCTTTGCAATTATAACATATTCTCTCTACATATGATCTTAAAATTAAGCACACATAATACAAAATCAAAATGAAAATATGACCATTGTAATTATGTAGTTTTAACTTCAACGTTGGAAATTGTACGTGCACTAAATTTGAAAAATATACTACAACATAACCGACGTTATAGTTGTTTCCTTTTTGAATCAATATCTCTTAAAAGTTCTTTGGGTACATTGCATTCTTCTTGATCACAGAAAAAGGACAAAATTGTTTTTCTTCATAAAAAAAATCCGCCACTAAGGTGAACTACAAATGTATGTATGTGTTCATGTGTATTTTAGTTTATTAAATATCATTATCTAGCACTAAAGCAAGTAGAAGTTTCTCAAATTCATGATTGTCTATTTTAGAGTTGTCAGAATATAAAAATGATAACGATCAATGTTCCAAATAGAGAATTCTACAATACACAAAATATCTATGAGAGATTTGTCCTCTAATTGTTACATTGCTCATTTACTGGTCCACTCATGACCAACAATGTATTTCACGTTGGTATTGAATAGTGTCACTTGGAATAGATATGCTGGGAATTTACCCATTATATCTTTTTGGTTGATTTGTTGTATGCATATCATTCACTACTGATTAGGTCATGTACCCCAAAACACTCCATCTGCATGGCATGCTTGTCGGTAGCTAGATAACTTAGACGTTGATATAAGCCTAAGATAGTAACAAAAGATTGATGCTTATGTGACCTAAGCAAACAACAAAATAGCACATCTAATCCAAACAACAAAGCTAGAATATCAACAACCGGTGTCCACATTATTAGTAAGACGTAAAAATTGTTAGAAGGACCCATAATACTTTGGAGCAATATTACAGACACAATACACCATACGTGTATGTAAAGAGCTTGTTCTTTCCTTTTTTTTTGACAATAATAGTGGGAAGACCCCCACAGTGTCAGATTTTTCATTATAAAAAGGAGAGGTACATGGATGGAATATTTACAAAGGGAGGGAGAGGAGGGAGCTTAGATGAGGAAATTATAATGTGTCTATCCAAGTCAACATACCTTTAGGCTGGGTTTGACCCTATGCCTAACCAGACTAATAGAGTTTTTGAAATAAGAGAAACATTGCTCAATATCCCTAGGTTCATTATCAAAAATTATATTATTCCTGTGAATCCATAGGCTCCAACAGCTAGTAATCATAGTTTCTTTGAAGAAACTGTTGCTGGTTCTTTCCTTTGCTTCATGAAGCATGTCAGTAATACCAAGATCAATATCCCATTCCTGACTCAATCTCCACCAAAAGATCTGACTAAAGTCACATCCAAAGAACATATGGATCATTGATTCTTCAACTTGGTCATCACATAAGACACAATATTTGGATTCAACATGAAAGTTTTTTCTGTCCATAAGTGCCTTGGTATTCAATCTATCTTGAATGAGCAGCCAGAAGAAGAATTTATGCTTTGGGAGACAAGCCGACTTCCATAGCCATTTAAATGGGGTTGGGGCATCTGGGGCATTGATTAGGGCAAGATATACCTTTTTAGTAGGGTATTTCCTGCAGTTACCTGGGAAGCACCATTCATCAGGGGCATCAGTTTGATTAGAATTGTGCTGCTGCAGTATTTGACAGAGGGTGTTGCATTGCTGAACTGCAATCATGGATAGGGGGATGTTGAACATGTTATAGATGTCATCTTGCCAAATCTCGACTGCTCTTTGTACTGTAATCATTTTATCCTTTGCAAATGAAAAGAGGTGAGGGAGCAGTGATTTTAGTGGTTGTTCCTGCCACTGGTCAAGCCAGAATAAGATGGTATTGCCAGTTCCAGCTTTAATATTGGTAAGCCGCTTGAATGATTCTTGGAGAGCCACACATCCTCGCCACCAGAAAGATCCTTTGGCGCAGTGAGTATTCGGAAGCCTTCTGTCCTGATAGTATGCTTTCCAAAGAAGATCCACCCAGGGGATGTCGTGCTGGTTGTAGAATTTGTATAGGTTTTTTATCATCAGAGCTTTATTCTGTTCTTTCAGGTTCATAATTCCAAGCCCGCCAGCAGATTTGGGCAGACATACTTTATCCCATGAAACAAGGCATTTGCCTTTTTTGTGAATGTCTTTCCCCTGCCAAAGGAACATCCTAGTGGATTTGTTTATGTGTTCAATGCCTGAAAGTTGGATCCTGAGGGCACACATAGCAAAATTAGGTATAGCAGAGATAATAGACTTGATTGCCACAAGCCTCGAACTGTATGCGAGTAGGTGAGATATTCCTGACAATTTTTTATCAACTCTTGAGATCATGGGCATAAGATCATCGACTCTAGGTTTAGTGGTTCCCATAGGTAGGCCAAGGTAAGTGAAAGGCATAGACTCACATTTACAACCCAAAATATTGGCAAGCTATGAGCATCTCTGATCAGTGATGTTAATTGGTACAATGGAGGACTTGCTATAGTTAATCTTCAGTCCAGTAGACAGAGTAAATTTCTGAAGAATAATCATCAAATTCTGAATCTGAGTGGGATCAGCTGGCATGATGAGGAGTGTGTCATCAGCATACTGAATGATGGGGTATGCCTGTCCAAATGATTCACCAATTGGCATGTTAATCTAACCTTCCTCCCATGCAAAGTTGACAACTATTTGTAAGAGCTCAGCAGTGGTGACAAATAATAAGGGGGATAATGGTCCCCTTGTCTAACTCCTCTCTTGCAAACAATTTTCTTTCCTGGGACACCATTGAGGATAACAGATGTTGAGGCACTGTACAGTATATTGCTAATCCATTTAATCCATCTCTCTCCAAATCCCAGATGTTCTAGCATGGTAATAATAGCCTTGTATTCCACTTTGTCAAATGCTTTCTCAAAATCTATTTTGATGATAATGATTTCCTTCTTAGACTTGTGGCATATATGAAGATATTCAAAGGCCCAAGATAGGCAGTCCTGAATAGCTTTGGACTTAATGAATCCATATTGGTTTTTATGGAGCATAGGGATGATTTTGGCTTGCAATCTGTTGGCCAAGAGTTTGGTGATGATTTTCATAGCCATAGTGACAAGAGAGATGGGCCTGAAGTCAGATGCTTTTTCAGGGCAGGGGATCTTTGGGATTAATGCAACATAGGCAGTGTTCATACTATGCAAATCAAGATCACCATCATAGAATGTATTACATAAATCATAAAACTGCTGTTTCATAAGATGCCAATATTTTTTCATGAAAAGGCCATTAAAACCATCAGGTCCTGGGGCTTTGTGATTGGGCATATGCTTGATAATATCATCAATCTCCTCCTTAGTAAATGGCTGCTCTAATTCAGATAGTTCAAAGGGAGAAATGATTTGCTGAAGGTTGAACTGCATTTCACAATGTTCAGACTTTCCCAGTATGTCTTTAAAAGCATTCCATAGAATAGCAACTTTTTGGTCATGATTAGTGGCTTCCACATCATCATCAGATTTCAGCATGGAAATATGATTGTGTCTGTAGTTTCTTGTGGCAATGGCATGAAAAAACTTGGTGTTTTCATCACCAAGTTTGGCCCATCTTATATTAGCCCTCTTTCTCCAGTACAATCGTTTAGCTTCAAGAAGTTTAGCATAGTGAGCTTTGAGTGCTAGTCTGAAGTTCTTTTCCATAATAGATAGAGTTCTCTATTCCTCAAGTCCATCAAATAATGCAAGGACATAACTGCAGTTCCTGATAATTGTACTAAGCTTTGATAAGTTCCTGCTCCATTTCTTTGCCTTGTCTTAATGACTTGAATCTGGCAGTGATATCCTGTGCAGAGTTTTTATACCAACCATTGTTTTTCCAGCAATTTTCCACTGTTTCAGAGAATCCTTCAAATTCAAGCCAATATTCTTCAAATCTGAAAATATTAGATTTAGGAACAATGGTACTGATTTGAATTAAAATGGGAACATGATCAGAACCCAGATGTGACATTGGAGAAGCTAGAGTATTGGGAAAAGTGGTTGTCCAAGAATGAGAGGTAAAAATCCAATCTAACTTTTCCAAAAGAGGGTTATCTTGCATGTTGCTCCATGTGTAGTTCCTTCCTTTTAGAGGGATCTCCTCAAGATCATGATGTTGGATGAGAGAATTAAACAATAGCATATTATTGGTGTTTCCCCTGGTCTACTTCTGTTCTCATTACTTCTGATGAGATTGAAATCACCCATTATGATCCATAAATCATAAGTGGAGGAATCAAGATTGGAAAACCATTGGGCAAATTATTGTCTTCCTTCATTGTTGCAGGGAGCATAAATATTAGTAACAAAAAAGATTTTATTACTGTAGGTGCATGTGAGTTCAACAGTGATGTGGTGGGCAGATTGTTCTATAGTTCTGCCATTAAAAGCATTGCCATTCCATATAGTGATTAATCCTCCTGAATTGCCAACTGAGGGAGAGTATGCAAACTGATTCATTCTTCTAGGGCAGAAATTTCTCAAATAATTGCTATCAAATGTTTCTCTTTTGGTTTCTTGCATGCATAAGACATTGCAATTGCTTTCATTGATTTTGTCAAGAATATCATTCCATCTGTCATGTGAGTTTGTCCCTCTAATATTCCAATCCATCATATTCAAGTTTCTGTTGTGACTATTCATTGGGAAACAGATTGGGCTTGGTGATTAGAGACCAGGTACTGATCTCATGATGCATATAACAATAGGAAATACAGGCAGTCATAAACTTCCAGACAAGTAAAAGATAACAGGTTGTAGCAAAAACCATCATCCAAACACACTGCAGAGAATTACAAATGGTGCCACTAATAGATAGTTCGGATGTAAAAAACACACATAGTTCCAGATAGATAAATGAAATAAGAGGGGGTAAAAGATGACATAATGGTGGCTGGTAGTTGATGGAAATATAAATCCTAAGGATAACTGGGCAGATTTGGGCTCTGCTCCTGGCCCAGAGCCTCAGCTTAAGCACTATCATTTGTGCTATCATAGTTTAAGACATCTTCAGACACATCTTTAAGAGGCATCTGACAATGGTTAGTACCAATAGCCTCGAGGGTTTCCATGGGAAGGTGAGGAGGGGCAGTAGTTGTTCCATCAATGATGATTGCCTCAAACTGTGGAGCAAGGTTCAGGTTGATGTTTCCTTCAGTTGTCACTTCCTTCCCAGAGGGGATGTTCTCTGTCATATCAGCTCCAGCCTCCATAGCACTATGTTGGTTATAGTAGCCAGCTGCTTTGCCAGCAATACGGTTGCTGCGACAAACCAAGGAGACATCTCTGGGAGCCTTCTTCTGTTTTTTATGTTTTGGAGTGTTGCTAGGCATGGAGATCTCATTAACAGGAGCTCTAGAGTGGTCTGCAAGTTGAGCTGTGGGCATGGAGACAACATTAACAACACCATCAGGGGCTGCAAAAAGTGAGCTGTCCTCCACTAGGCCATTGGAGATTGCAGTGTCGAATTCTAGAGTAACCTTTCTGACCATGCCATTAGGTCCATGTGTATCCACAATGTTGCAACAAGTAGATAAAATGTTGTGTCCACCAAGCTGGGGGAGAATTTGAGCTGCATTCTCAACTAAACCCAGACTATTAATAAGAGCATTAAGAGCAGTAAAAGGATCCATAGCAGCATTATCGTGTGTGTTTCCATACTGATTGGCTAACTGGCTGGGTGAAGAGACTTCATTGTGGTTGTTGTCAGATTCATCCCTGTTGGCAGCAGGAGCAGCATTTGCATTACCATGGGGCATATTCTGTTGTGGAATCTCAACATGCATCTCATCCTGTTCCTCATGCACTTGCTGATCGTGCCAAAAACCAGCATGATTGACAGGCAAAGGGTGAGGGTTACCTCCATTAAGAGGAAGGGGGTCCTCATCACCAGCAACACCCCCTAACATCTGTTTAGCTAAGATCACCAGAGGGCATGTCCATGAGTCAGTATTCCCATCTTCTAAAAGGTTTATCAGTACCACCACACTCATAGGTAAAGTGTCCACATTGTAGGCTCTAATTTTCACCAGGATCCTAGCTTTATTGGATAAATCTTTGTTCCAAACTAGGAACCTACCATAAGGCACAAAGGTTTTGATCACTGTTTCTACTTCCCAACATTCATGAGGGTAGTTGAGCAGCATAACCCAAACATCGTGTGTCATCAGAGTGGCACGCCTGTTTATGCCTCTATCCTGTTCTACAAAATGCAGGACAGAATCTTCTAGGTAGTGTGGACTAAGGTTGATAGTGTTGGAGATATGCCCTAGAGGCAATAATAAATGTAGTTATTATTATATCTTTTTGTTTATGATAAATGTTTGCATTCATGCTATAATAGTATTAACAAGGAAACATTAATACTTGTGTGATTTGTAAACTTAAATTGAAGTCCCTAGTGTAGCCTCTATACATCACTAGCTTGTTGGTTAATAAATGATTGTGGTTTCCCTATCATGAACATTGAGATGTTATTAACAACAAGATCATATCATTAGGAGAATGATATGGTGGACATACTCCTATAGATAAGCGTAGCATACATATCAAGTCATTTTAATAGTTCAATTGCTATATGCTTTCTGATACATAGTAACCTAATTCCTTCGACCATGAGATCATGCATATCACCTTTACCGGATGGATGCTTTGATGACATCAAACACCACACCGTAACTGGGTGGCTATAAAGGTGGCATTGCGTGTTCGGAAAGTATTGTTTGAGACACATGGATCAAGAGTGGGATTTGTCCATCCATATGACGGATAGATATACTCTGGGACCTCTCGGTGAAATGTCATCCAATTAGCTTGCAATCATGTGACTGGCTTACAAGGGATCACATATCACGGGAACAAGAAAAGAGTACTTATCAGTAACGAGGTTGAACTAGGTATGCAGAGATACCGACGATCATAACCTCGGATAAGTAAACTATCGTGAGACAAAGGGAAATTGGTATCGTATGTAAGTGGTTCATTCGATCGCAAAGTAATCGTAGAAATATGTAGGAGCCATATGAATTTCCAGATTCCTCTATTGGTTATTGATCGGAGAAGTGTCTCGATCATGTCCGCATAATTCACGAACCATAGGGAGACACACTTAAGGATTCGACGTTGTTTGAGTAGTTATGGAATGATGAGAAAGAGACTGAATGTTGTTCGGAGTCTCGGATGGGATACGGGATATCACGAGGAGATCCGGAATGGTCCGGAGAATAAGATTCATATAAGGAAAGTCCCGTTTCGGAGTTGGGGAATGGTTCCGGTGTTTTCATCGGGAATGTTCTAGAAGGTTCCAGAATGTCCGGCACCCCGGAGGGTACATGAATGTGTTATATCAAGTTGATATGATTGCATCATGTACTAGGTGTCATCGCTGAACAAAATAAAGGGTTTAATCAAATCCTAGTTTGAAAAAGTCAAACGCCAAGTTTGAAAGTCAAACGGCTATTTTGGGAAGTGGAGGGGACGTGGAATCCGAGTTGGGGAGGAGTCCCTCCACCTCCACCGCCGGCCCACCTTGGGTCCGAGTTGGGAGGACTCCCTCCTGGCGCCTCCCTCCACCCATAAAAGGAGGGGCAGGGCTCCCCTCCTAGACACATAAGATCCCCGCCTCCAAACCCTAAGCCGCCGGCGCCGCCACCTGCTGCCGCTGCCGCCCTAGGTCAAGCCTCCGCCGCCTAGCAACCCTAGCCTCCGGCCAAGCTTCCTCCTCGGTGTGTCTAAACCCTAGATCGTCGAGGGCTCTCTCATATTCCACCATACTCGCTCCGGCTTAAGGCGAAGCCCTGCGAGATCTCCCCTCTACTTCCGGTACCACGCCGTTGTGCTGCCGGAATCGCGAGGAGAGTACTACAACCTCCGCTGCTTGCTGGAACAAGGGAGAGGAAGGTCTTCGTCGAGTGCGAGCGATGTGACCGAGCACTTGCGGGAAGGATCGTCTACGCGATCTTGAGATTGGGAAGAGTACGACTACATCACCCACGAGAATCCGCTCTCGTTAAACACTTTGGAATCTTCGAGGGTGAGTTATTCCATTGACTCGTTGCTACAATCTAGTAGATAGATCTTGGCTTGTTTGTTTGTATGCGATAGAAATTTTCTGTTTTCCATGCTACGAAACCCTACAGTGGTATCAGAGCCGTGTCTATATCTAGATCTGTTGCACGAGTAGAACACAATGGTCATTATGGGCGTTGATGCTTTTATTGTCGATTGCTTCTTGTGTACTTTTCATCTTGCGGGATGTTGGGATGAAGCGGCCTGGGCTAACCTTACATGACATCGTTCATGAGACTTGCTCCACGCTTGACATGCAACTTGTATTGCATAAGTGGCTTTGCGGGTGCCTGTTTCTCCTAGCATAGTTAAGATCCAATTTACAACGGGTGATTAACAATACTAGTATCAATGTTGTGGTTCATGTTCGTAAGTTAGAACGACACTTATTGAAAGCCCCAAACCACGTAAAACATGCAAAGAAAGTAGAGGCGTGTAACTTTGTTTTGCAGGGGTGTGCGGTGATGTGATATGGCCATGATTGTGATTATATTTGATGTATGCAATGATCCTTATTGTAAGTTGGCAACCGGCAGGAGCCATATGGTTGTCTTTAATTTCTGTTAAGACCCGCGTGTCTATTCAAAGTAGTTGTAATAGTTGAAGCCGATGGACGACAACCATGGAGCAGCGTCATGGACCTTGATGCAATGTCGGTGATGATGGAGATCATGTTCGTGCTTGAAGATGGAGATCGGAAGCACAAAGAAGAAAGGCCATATCATATCACATATTATGAATTGCATGTGATGTTAATCCTTTATGCATCTTGTATTGCTTAGTAGACGACGGTAGCATTATAAGATGATCCCTCATGCACATGAATTTCAAGTCATAAAGTGTTCACCCTTAGTTAGCACCGTTGCTAAAGCTTGTTGTTTCGAAGCACCACGTGATGATCGGGTATGTTAGATTCCGCAAGTGTATACAACGTGAGCAAGCCAGATTTTCTCATGCGGAAGCTAAGGTTTGATCTTGACGAGCCTAGCATGTACAGACATGGTCTCGGAACACGGATCACCGAAAGGTAAAGCATGAGTCATATAGTAGATATGATGAACATGTCGATTGTTCGCCATTGAAACTATATCAACTCTCGTGATGATCGGTGTTGATCTGGTGGATTTGGTTCGTGTGATCACTAAAACAATGTGAGGGATATTGTTTTGAGTGGGAGTTCACCTAGATTAATTTTACTATTAATTAGAACTCAATTTGTTATAAACTTAGTCTAAACTATTGCAAATATGTTGTAGATCAATGGCAGCCCCTACCATCAATTTTAATGCGTTCCTAGAGAAAGAAAAGTTGAAAAACAATGGAAGCAACTTCGCGGATTGGTTCCGCAATTTGAGGATTGTCCTCACAGCTGGTAATTTGACCTATGTGCTGGATGCACATTGGGTGACCCACAGCTTTGCTGCCGATGAAGTAAAGAATGTTTACCTCACTCGAAAGACACAGTACTCCACAGTTCAGTGTGCTATCTTGTATGGTTTAGAATCGGAGCTTCAGAAAAGGTTTGAGAATTCAGCCCCACATGATATTGTCCGTGATCTCAAATTGATCTTTGAGACTCACGCGGCAATTGAGAGCTATGAGGCTTCTGAAAAGTTCTTTAACTGCAAGATGGAAGAGGCGACTCGTCGGTGAGCATGTGCTTAAGATGTGCAGGAGCATAAATAAACTTCAAAGCTTGGGTATAGTGATTCCTAATGCTTTGGGGATTTACCGTGTCCTCCAATCACTACCACCAAGTTACAAGAACTTTGTAATGAACTACAACATGCAGAACATGAACAAGACGTTGCCAGAACTCTTTGCCATGTTGAAATCTGCAGAAGTGGAGATCAAGAAAGAGCACCAAGTGTTGTTGGTCAATAAGACCACCAAATTCAAGAAAGGCAAGTCTAAGCAAAAGGGACACTTCAAGAAGGGTGGTAAGAAAGTTACCACGCCAACGAAGAAGACCAAGGCTGGACCTAAGCACGATCTTGAGTGCTTTTCTTGCAAGGGAGAAGGTCCTTTGAGCGGAATTGCCCAAAGTACTTGGCGGATTTGAAGAACGGAAACATCAAGAAGAAAGGTATATCGATATACATGTTATTGATGTGTATCTCACTAGTACTCGTAGTAGTGCACGGGTATTTGATCTTGGTTCCGTTGCTCATATTTGTAACTCAAAGCAGGTCTTTGCGAATAAGCGGAAGCTAGCAAAGAACGAGGTGACGATGCGGCGTTGGAAGCAGATCAAAGGTTGATGTGATCGCGGTCGACGCTACCCTTCATCTACCATCGGGATTAGTTTTATACTTAAATAATTGTTATTTGGTGCCTGTGTTGAGCATGAACATTATATCGGGATCTTGTTTATTGCGAGACGGTTACTTGTTTAAATCCGAGAATACTGGTTGTTCGATTTATATGAGTAATATGTTTTATGCACATGCACCTTTGATAGATGGTCTATTCTTGTTGAATCTCGATAGTGGAAATACACATATTAATAACATTGAGGCTAAACGTTTGAAATCGAGCGATAACTCGACCTATATGTGGCACTGTCATCTTGGTCACATTGGAGTGAAGCGTATGAAGAAACTCCATTCCGATGGACTTCTTGAATCACTTGATAGATGTGAATCATGTCTGATGGGTAAAATGACTAAGACTCCATTTTCTGGTATGATGGAGCGAGCTACGGACTTATTGGAAATCATACATACCCATGTGTGTGGTCCAATGAGTGTAGCATCGCGCGGTGGTTATCGTTATGTTCTTACCTTCACGGATGACTTGAGTAGATATGGGTATATCTATTTCATGAAACATAAGTCCGAAACTTTTGAGAAGTTTAAGGAATTTCAAAGTGAGGTAGAGAATCAACGTAACAAGAAGATTAAATTTCTATGTTCTGATCGTGGAGGTGAATATCTAAGTTACGAGTTTGGCGAGCATTTGAAGAAATGCGGAATACTTTCACAATTGACACCACCGGGAACACCACAACAGTAATGGTGTGTCCGAACATCGTGTCGAACACTCTTAGATATGGTTCGTTCTATGATGTCACTTATAGATTTACCGCTATCATTTTGGGGTTATGCATTAGAAACAGCCGCATTCACTTTAAATAGGGCACCATCTAAATCCGTGGAAATGACACCGTATGAATTATGGTTTGGGAAGAAACCTAAATTGCCGTTCCTTAAAGTTTGGGGTTGCGAAGCCTATGTAAAGAAGTTACAGCCGGACAAGCTTGAACCCAAAGCGGAAAAATGCGTCTTCATAGGATACAGAAGGAAACTATTGGGTATACCTTCTATCATAGATCCGAAGGCAAAATCTTCGTTGCCAAAAATGGATCCTTTCTAGAGAAGGAATTTCTCTCGAAAGAAGTAACTGGAAGGAAAGTAGAACTCGACGAGGTTGTTGAACCTTCTCTCGAACTTACGAGTAGCGCAGCGCCGGAAGTAGTTCTGTGGACGCCCTTTGCACCAATAAGAGAGGAAGCTAATGATGATGATCATGAAACTTGGTTGTTGTTGCTCTGAGCCTCGGTCAACGAGAACTCGTACCACTCGATTGGTATGATCCGTTATGAATGTCATGTTGGTGGATAACACCGATGACCCTAAGACATATGAGGAAGCGATGATGAGCCCGATTCCAATAAATGGCAAGCCATGAAATCCGAGATTGGATCCATGTACGAAAACCAAGTATGGACTTTGGTGGACTTCGGATGGCGGAAGGCCGTCGAGAATAAATGGATTTTCAAGAAGAAAAGCAGATCTTGATGGTAATGTTATCTATAAAGCTCGACTTGTCGCAAAAGGGTTTCGACAAATTCAAGGAGTTGACTACGATGAGACTTTCTCACGATGTGAAGCTAAAGTCTGAGGATTATGTTAGCAATCACTGCATATTATGATTATGAGATATGGCAGATGGATGTCAAAACAGCATTCCTCAATGGAGACATTGATGAAGAGTTGTATATGATGCAACCCAAAGGTTTTGTCGATCCTAAAGATGCTAACAAGGTATGCAAACTTCAACAGTCCATCTATGGATTGAAGCAAGCATCCCGAAGTTGGAATCAACGTTTTGATAAGGTAATCAAAAGTTTTGGTTTTATACAAACTTATGGAGAAGCTTGTATTTACAAGAAAGTGAGTGGGAGCTCTGTAGCATTCTTAATACTATGTAGATGACATATTGTTGATTGGGAATGATGTAGACCTTCTTAATAGTGTCAAGGAATATTTGAATAATAGTTTTTCAATGAAGGATCTTGGCGAAGCAGCTTACATATTAGGCATAAAGATTTATAGAGATAGATCGAGACGCCTAATATCATTGTCACAAAGTACATATTTGGACAAAGTTCTAAAGAGGTTTGGAATGGAAGATAGCAAGAAAGGGTTCTTGCCCATGTTGCCCAATACGACCTTGAGTAAAACTCAAAGTCCGACAACGGCAGAAGATAGAGAAAGGATGAGTAAGACTCCCTATGCCTCAGCCATAGGATCTCTAATGTATGCCATGCTATGTACTAGACCCGACATTGCATATGCTGTTAGTTTAACTAGCAGATATCAAAGTGATCGAGTGGATCATTGGACGTGATAAAAACATCCTTAAGTACTTGAGAAGAACTAAGGATATGGTTCTTTCTTATGGAGGTGATGAACAGCTCGTTGTTAATGGTTACACCGATGCTAGTTGGAACACCGATCCGGATGATTCTAAATCACAATCTGGATACATATTTACTTTGAATGGTGCAGCGATTAGTGGAGGAGTGCAAAGCAAAGCGTTGTGGCGAGATCTTCAACTGAATCGGAATACATGGCTGCTTCGGAGGCTTCACAAGAAGCGATATGGATGAAAGAGTTCATTACAGAGCTGGGTGTGGTTCCTAGTGCGCTGGACCCAATGTCTATCTACTGTGATAACATGGGTGCCATAGCCAATGCGCAAGAACCAAGGTCACACAAGAAGCTGAAGCATATCAAGCTACGTTTTCACGCTGTTCGAGAACATGTCCAAGATGGGTACATAAAGATTTGCAAAGTACACACAGATCTGAATGTGGTGGATCCGTTGACTAAACCTCTCCCGAGGGCAAAACATGACCAGCACCAAACTGCCATGGGTGTTCGGTATATTACCATGTAATCTAGATTAGATGACTCTAGTGCAAGTGGGAGACTGTTGGAGATATGCCCTAGAGGCAATAATAAATGTAGTTATTATTATATCTTTGTGTTTATGATAAATGTTTGCATTCATGCTATAATAGTATTAACAAGGAAACATTAATACTTGTGTGATTTGTAAACTTAAATTGAAGTTCCTAGTGTAGCCTCTATACATCACTAGCTTGTTGGTTAATAAATGATTGTGGTTTCCCTATCATGAACATTGAGATGTTATTAACAACAAGATCATATCATTAGGAGAATGATATGGTGGACATACTCCTATAGATAAGCGTAGCATAAAGATCAAGTCATTTTAATAGTTCAATTGCTATATGCTTTCTGATACATAGTAACCTAATTCCTTCGACCATGAGATCATGCATATCACCTTTACCGGATGGATGCTTTGATGACATCAAACACCACACGTGGCGGTGGCTATAAAGGTGGCATTGAGTGTTCGGAAAGTATTGGTTGAGACACATGGATCAAGAGTGGGATTTGTCCATCCATATGACGGATAGATATACTCTGGGCCCTCTCGGTGAAATGTCATCCAATTAGCTTGCAAGCATGTGACTGGCTCACAAGGGATCACATATCACGGGAACGAGAAAAGAGTACTTATCGGTAACGAGGTTGAACTAGGTATGCAGAGATACCGACGATCATAACCTCGGATAAGTAAACTATCGTGAGACAAAGGGAAATTGGTATCGTATGTAAGTGGTTCATTCGATCGCAAAGTAATCGTAGAAATATGTAGGAGCCATATGAATTTCCAGATTCCTCTATTGGTTATTGATCAGAGAAGTGTCTCGATCATGTCCGCATAATTCACGAACCGTAGGGAGACACACTTAAGGATTCGACGTTGTTTGAGTAGTTATGGAATGATGAGAAAGAGACCGAATGTTGTTGGTCTCGGATGGGATCCGGGATATCACGAGGAGATCCGTAATGGTCCGGAGAATAAGATTCATATAAGGAAAGTCCCGTTTCGGAGTTGGGGAATGGTTCCGGTGTTTTCATCGGGAATGTTCTAGAAGGTTCCAGAATGTCCGGCACCCCGGAGGGGAAGGGTACATGAATGTGTTATATCAAGTTGATATGATTGCATCATGTACTAGGTGTCATCGCTGAACAAAATAAAGGGTTTAATCAAATCCTAGTTTGAAAAAGTCAAACGCCAAGTTTGAAAGTCAAACGACTATTTTGGGAAGTGGAGGGGAGGTGGAATCCGAGTTGGGGAGGAGTCCCTCCACCTCCACCGCCGGCCCACCTTGGGTCTGAGTTGGGGAGGGACTCCCCTCCCCTGGCGCGCCTCCCTCCACCCATAAAAGGAGGGGCAGGGCTCCCCTCCTAGACACATAAAATCCCCGCCTCCAAACCCTAAGCCGCCGGCGCCGCCACCTGCTGCCGCCGGCGCCGCCCTAGGTCAAGTCGCCGCCGCCTAGCAACCCTAGCCGCCGGCCAAGCTTCCTCCCCGGCGTGTCTAAACCCTAGATCGTCGAGGGCTCTCTCATAATCCACCATACTCGCTCCGGCTTAAGGCAAAGCCCTGCGAGATCTCCCCTCTACTTATGGTACCACGCCTTTGTGCTGCCGAAATTGCGAGGAGAGTACTACAACCTCCGCTGCCTGCTGGAACAAGGGAGAGGAAGGTCTTCGTCGAGTACCGAACATGTGACCGACTGCGGGAGCGCTGCCGGAAGGATCGTCTACGCGATCTTGAGATCGGGAAGAGTACGACTACATCACCCACGAGAATCCGCTCTCGTTAAACACTTTGGAATCTTCGAGGGTGAGTTATTCCATTGACTCGTTGCTACAATCTAGTAGATAGATCTTGGCTTGTTTGTTTGTATGCGATAGAAATTTTTTGTTTTCCATGCTACGAAACCCTATAGATAGGCAGAATCACGGTCAGTAACAGTGGCAAAGCAAACTAAAGCAGATCCCATGGCACACATTGACATTGATCTAACTGCAAGTCCCAGCTGCTGCATGTGATTCTCAATCATACCTCTGATAATATCGAAGTGGTTCTGGCTCATGTCTGGCACAATCGTGGCGATAGCCCAGTCATCGGCGTACAGGGGAAGATCTCCACCAAGGACAACATAGCCGCGCTGCGTGCGAAGCGGTCCAGGAGGGATGGCAACCATCCCCGCAGGGACGTGGGGGTAGGGGTCAACGTCGTAGTTTGCCATCGCAGGGAACACAACTGGAGGAGATTGGTTTTGGGTATGTGGAGTATCAGAAACGTGAGAAACAGAAGAGATCGAAAGAGGGGGTTTATCAGGGGTTATGTACTCTAATCCTAGATCGCTAACAACTTTCCTCTAAACCGATTTGGTGCCGTTAATCTGTCTCCAGTAGAATCTGTTACGATTACGGTAGGATAAACATCTCCTAGCAATATGCCCGTAATGATAACAAACTCTGCAACGAATTCTGTTCGAACACGAACTAATCAGGTGATCGATGCCCAGACATTTTGTACTGGAGATGGATTGATTTGTAGTTTGATTGGTAGTAAGAGGCCCATTAGAAGTTGGGCTTGGAATGACAATATCTGCATTGGGTGGGCCGTCTTCCACTGGGGGGATTCAAATTCAAATCGGAGGTGGCAGACTGAGCTAACTATGTGCGAGAAAGTCGATCATGGGGTAGCGATTCAGATCTGACAGTATCCGCATATGATCTACGGAGTCCAACTGGAATCGAATTTGCACCAGTCAAAAAATTAACAGCAGTGTTCTGGTGAGGATCATACCTTTGATTATAAGTAGAAGTCTGATCCCTGGTTGGTCTCGGACGATAGAGTGATCCAATAGCAGGGGTAGTGTTGGTTTGATGTTTGTTTCCGGGACGGACCAACGTCCATTCCTTCTCTTGTTCAGAGTACCATAGTTTTTCCTCACGTTCCCAATTAGGACCACCATGGTCCCATAGATCAAAGTAGCAGGTAAAGTCGTTGCATGCATGAGATCTCAATTTAGTAATCATGAAACCCACTGCCTTAGAGCAGACATCGAAAAGGAAGACCCTTCCACGTAGTGGTGTGATCCGTAATTCTTTGAAATCAGCACCCAAACAAGCCGAGAGGGCAATGCTCATGTTGATCAAAGATAGATCGAACATAGCCCGACCAAATGAGACAACCAGAGAAAATCCATTGGATGATGAAACTGGATTAACAGGGGTCGAGAAGTTGTTACGAACCTTAGATCTGAATAGATGACCCGGCCGAAAATCTAAACGGTGGATGATCGAGGAGGGATCAACATAAGGATCCGAGGGCATCATATTCAAAACCACAGAGAGGGACAGCCAGTGAACAAACGGAGACTAAAAAGTGATGGCAAAGTGGTGAGACTAAAAAGTGATGGCAAAGTGGTGGGAGGATCTCTCAACAACACCATTAGTAGTTGTTCCAGATTTGGCTCTTGGTCCTCGCACTTATCGCGGGGTTTTCCTGACGACTGTGAGAGCCTCATCAGTCCTTTACATAAATGGCGGATTTCCTTAGTTTTTTCTAGGAATTAGGACTTGTATTTCGTTTTGAATTTGTACCAAGATTAAGATGATGCACCTAACTAACATGAATCCGTATTACAAGGTTATCTAAAATAAAGTCCAATGATTCTCAACCACTTCCAGAGAAGAAAGGCTTGTCTTCCTCCCCTTTCACGAGTTTAATTTTCTTCTTCTCCACCACACCTGGATGGAAGAGGTTAGTGAGCTTACAATCATGGCGTAATGTGGATGGATCTTTAGTTCGAGCTCAAATTCGATGATCTCCATGTGGCGATCTCAAGATAAATGGTAGGTTTGGTTGGATGGTTCATGGTTCTGATTTTCCATATCGTTGACATTGAGACCACTCCTAGGATCCCTGCGAGACAATGTGAGTGCATACCGACATTAATTGAGATTGTTGATGGTGCATGTGTTGTTTGAACATGACGCATGGTGGTATATTTGAAATTGCACACACGCACCTGGTCTTTGCAATACTCTTGTTTTCTCATGCAACGGTTTACTTTTGTATTGCAAATGTGATAGTTCATATGCTGCAAACACATCCTCTTATATGTGAATACTTTTGTTATTTATGTTGCACCCTGTTCTTAGTGATTTGTTGCCATGATGTTCCATGCATGGTTTTAACTATTGCGTGAGGACGCCTAATATGCTGCAGCCTATAATTCTTGAATATATCGAAACAATAGAAGAAATGTTTTTTTGTGATACAACTGTGGTCGAATGGTGCATGTCTTCTGAACCACAATCCTACAAAAGTTCTACTTCCTAATTTCCACCTATTAGAAAAAATGACAATGTCTTGGATTCCAACATTGCTAATCCTTCGTATCTGTCACTGTTCCTATCCCTTTGCTAACTTTTGACCCTTTCTTCCTATGTTTATGTTATTTCGCTGACCAACCATTTAGGACGCTGACCAACTCAGTTGACAAACGCAAAACTAGGTTAAATAAGCTATTTTTTTTTGGGTTTCCTTAACCCAAACCAAACACAAATTATCATCACATTTGTAGACTCGTTAGTCGTTACTATACCTTTTTTTGGCAAAACTATGCGTATATGTTTTGTAATATAGTATAGTCTCTTTGATCTAAATTAATGGTCTCAGCTTTATCTAGTAGATACACATGCATCTAGTCTAAATATTTAATTAAATACATACGAAACTAGTAGACAAAATTGAGTTCATTAATATGGATGGGGACGGGGAGTATTATCTTTCTTTTTTTGGAAAAGAGTATATATTAATATCACAGGGATACCAATTACACCCAGCCTCTGCAACAACGCATGTCTAGCGGCCCTACGGATGCACACAACCCAGAAAAAAGATAGAAGAATTACAAAAAAGAAAAGTCCTGCTACAAAGAACTAATCCTCAAAGCAACAACACCGACACCATCAGAACAACACTAGTAGTCCTCTACTCCAATAACAACGTCTTCAAGAAGTAAACGGTGCCTAAGCGCCGTCGTTGCCCGATCAAAGATCATAGGTTTTCACCCTGGAGAAAGTCCTTGCTCACAAAACAATGCCTTCAACAAGGTCATTGCCAGACACAACCAGTTAAGGCCAGACCTTGGATTTTCACCCTGCAAGATAAGACCGGGAACTCCCCATGTGTTGTCTTCCCGCACCAACAGTCGCTGCAACGAGTCCCAGATCACGCAGCCAGATCTCCGTCGCCACAAGAACAAAAATCACCATCACTACCCTCATATTTCCGCTTTCTTGACATTCTCCGCATCTGACTTCACCATAGCTCTAAGAATGGCACTTGGTGGAAACAAACAACAGAACTTCGCAACGCTCCCGCTGAAACCAAACGGCCAGAAAAACAAGGTGCGCACGGCCGAATACCTTCCGATCCAGCAATCTCCAGGCATGATACGCCCATGGGAGTTCGCCGGCGGAGCCTTCCGGAACCCGCCTCTCCAGACCAGATCAACGAGGGAAGACATCAAGCAGATCTTCGTCTTCGTGCGAAAGAAACCAAAGGACCACCACCTTTATTAGATCCGGCACAGCGATCCCCACACCGTCGGCCGGTTTCTGGAGAACGGATCGAGCAGGCAATTAGGGTAAGCGAGCCAATCTAGGTCTTCCAACGGAATCCCATCGCCGGTATCTCCTCCACCAGATCGCCCTACTCCGCCGCCCCACTCCGGTAGAGGCCGCCTCCATATCCGAGCTCCCACGAAGCCACCGCCGGCGAACGCGAGGCGTCATCTGGCGGGGCCGTCCAGCGTGGCGTTCTCCTCACCGCTGCTTGAGGCGAGGCAGATCCCCGCAGCCCCCATCATCGGCGCCGCGCACTTAGGCCGGTGGCCCTCTGGGGGCGACGAGGAGGGAGAAGGATGGAGGGGGGAGGTGGCGGCGGGGTTTAGGGTTTGGCCCCCTCGGTCGCCAGGAGGGGGCGACGTGAGGGGGAGGAGGGGGGCGACTCCTTCTGCTAGACTCCTCGAGTATCATCTTTCTAGAGGAGATAAATCAAATCCATCTTAATGATTGCCGGTTGGAGAAGAGGCATGCCGGCCGATCTACTTCACATGTCAATACACTATTTTAACAGGAGTTGAGCACTTACTTTAAGCATAGTAGGTCAATACTAGTAGCGTCTAATTTGTTGTTTGCCTGGCTTGTGCGCAAACGCGTAGGGGCCGTACGTAGACAAAAAGAAGGTCGTGCCTCGTCATCCATGATGCAGGCAAGTACGCGGCCTCTCCTCTCGCGGCGGCGCCGGCCCAGATCCCACCGACCGAGGGATCGGCCACACGCGCAAGCCACCTCACATGCTGCTGGCGCTTGTACGTGCTCCTTCCAAGAAGAGAAGAGTTTCTGTGAGTTGTCTCGGCGACCACGGCGGTGCCCGCTAGCGCGACCGTGCAGGTTCAGCGTGGTTCAGTCGTGATGAAAGATGGAAAGGAACAGCTGAACAACGATCCAACTGGCGGGGGAGAATTATACTAGGGGGGCTGAATCTGATACGCTGATGCGACCAGCGACCTCGTGTTGTAGGGAGTATTATTTGTGCCCACTGAGGTACCCATGTGGATTCGGTGAACCCAGGTGCGAAGCCTTTTCAACAATGAAAAAAAAATACTTTCTCCGTCTTAAAATATAAGATATTTTAGGTTTATGAAGAAAATAAATCTAAACTTGTTTTAGTACGTACTCCCTCCGTCCGCAAATAAGTATACATCTAGCTTTTGCCTAAGTCAAAGTTAACCAAATTTGACCAACTTTATAGAGAAATATAAAAACATATATTATATCAAATTGACATATTATAAAACTAGATTTAAAAATAAATCTAATGGTATCAATTTAGTGTCATAAATGTTGGTACGTTGTCTTAAAAAGTTAGTCAAACGTTGTAAAGTTTGACTTAAGACAAAGCTAGAAGTACACTTATTTGTGGACAGAGGGAGTAGGCTCACTCAACTTTAGATTGAATCTACACACTAAAAGAAATTTAGATTTATTTTCTTCACAAATCTCAAACATTTTATATTTTAAAACGGAGGGAGTACTACTTAAAAGAATACTGCATAAATCATGCCTTCATATAATGTATACGGATATGTGTATGTCAAGTTTGAAACTAAAATAGGTCTGCTTTCTTATTTCTGATAGCCGAACTTCGTGCTTAGTTGAGCAAGGTGGAAATTGTATCTTTGTAAAAGTGGAACGATAGCAGGTTAGGGTTAGCCATATTCTCGCAAATTTCGCGAGACTAGAACGCTGCACTGCTATTTGGTTGGGGTCTGGACCTGATGTTATTCTTCAGGTGCTAGACCACGATCGGAATGTAACCCCACCTGCTTAATAAAGTTCCTTTTCTACTCGCAAAAAAAAGTTTGAAACTAAAATACAAAAATATTTAACTTCTGCAAAAAAGATAAAATTTCCATCTAACAATAGGGACTAGATTTGTATTGTTCAAAAAACAATACTCCCTTCCTCTCAATTTAGACGTCGGAGGTTTGTCTAGATTCGCATATATCTAGACGCGTTGTAACGTATAGATACATAAAGTTTTAAAAAATCTCTCACATCTAATTCGAGATGGAGGAAGTACAATGTTTTATTTTCCTTTTTTTAGGCAACATACGGTCTTTTTCTCAAAAGTTACAGGAGTAAGTATCAAGATAAGATGTACATTATTCACAAAAAAAGTAATATGTACATACGTGGATTTTCCAATTTATAAAACATTAAAATAGCATATATTTTTGTTTTTTAAACCAGGTCCACTGCACCCATGTTCCACTAGCTATTTTGACACGAGGCACAGTTTACTCAATAAAGTTGTGTCGGGTCGAGTCTGAGGCGACCTAGCCAGTTTCACCCTACAAAGTAAGTGGGTCACTATTTGAATTTATAATCAGCTTAGTGGCGCGGTGATCTAGCATGCCATTACATATCGTAGTGTGTAAGTCGTTGATATAACACTCACAAAACACTATTTCGTAAATATTATATATATCTGGAAGGTACAACAAAAATTATGGGTCCAATTTACTTCTTTATTCATATTTATATCCAAAATAGTACAAAAGTTTCAAGATCCTCTTCGGCCCAACGAGTCAAATTCAAACTAACTAACATTAGGATTATTGGCACCACTATCTCTAGTACCTTTGGAGATCAACAACTTATTATTAAAGTTCTATGATGCTCGGCTCATCTAATTTATTTTAGATTTTTCATGTCTAAGACTCCGCTTCTAAGTCTTCTATTTCTATGCCATATTCTATTTCATAATCTACGCCTTCAATGCATCTGGAAAGGTCTGGCCTCTCGTAGTAGATCTCTTCCTCCTCATGGTCTTCACTAGTATGGTAGTCTTTTGAAAATCTAATCAAGGATTAATAAGGTATGGATAAGTACAAGTGTACTCGGCAAGTTTTAACTATTTGGGTGTTTGATGCATTAGATATGATCGTGCATAAAAATCATGGGCTTATGCAATTTTAAAAATGGTTTGTTCAAAAGGTAGGTTTTAGATTTAGAAAATTCTATATTAGTCAGTCTCCATGAGTTATTAGAACTACATGAAATTCCTTTTCCGCTGCGATCATATAGTTCAGTTCCTTGAATGGGAGTGACAACCTACATTTATTACTATGCAAATGTGCGCTACTTTTTCCAAAAACGTCCTCGGCGTTGTTGCTTTTATTCACACTTTCAAGGTAAAAACGTCCTCGGCGTTGTTGCTTTTATTCACACTTTCAAGGTATCAGGACTGAACCAAGTACCGAACCATACCGAGTCCCTCACCATGACCTTGCAGTCTACCCTTTGTAATTAGTTTTGGTCTAAATACCTACGCTAAATTACCCTTCCTTCAAAGACACTCAAGTAGTTGTCCCGCTACAACGATATGGGGACGTTATGGGCACCCACTTGCTGCTCTCCTCTCCGGATTACATCCTCGCCTAGCATCCGAAGACATACGAAAGGAAGAAGGTACTAATACGTTGTAAATGTATCTATAATTTTTGATGCTCCATGCTTGTTTTGTATCAACTATCTTATGTTTTGTCTACAATTTGAGGCATTTTTAAATATTTTCTAAAACTAATCTATTGACAAGATGCTGATACGTTGGAAACGTATCTATAATTTTTGATACTCCATGCTTGTTTTGTATCTACTTTGCTTTGCTTGTCTACACTTTGAGGTGTTTTTACATGTTTTATGGTACTAACTTATTAATAAGTTGCAACAATGTCAGATGCGTGTTTTCTGTTGTTTTTGGTTTCAGAAAGTTAATAAATAAATATTCTCGAAATTGGACGGGACAAACGTCAAAGTCAATAACTTTCCGTGGGAAACAAGAAGTCCAGAGGAGAGCCGAAGGGGACAGACCCACCCCAGGCATGGGTGGGCCCAGCCCTGCGTCTGGCTAGGGTTTGCCAACCCTGGCCGCCTCCTCGGTCTCCCCCTTCGCCTATAAAAAAACCCGATGCAGAAACCCTGGGCACCCGATCAAATATCCACGAAATCGCCTGTATCCGCCGCCACCATCGTCCCTTGATCGGGGGGATCTAAAGTTCTTCCCGGCACCCTGCCAGAGGGGAGATCATCCCGGAGGCCTTCTTCTCCGGTATGATGCGTGAGTAGTTCCACCTTGGACTATGGGTCCATGTAGTAGCTAGATGGTTGTATCTCCTCCTTTGTGCTTTCATGTATATATCTTGTGAGCTCCGTTCATGATCAAGATCTAATCTATTTATAATCATGCATGTTGTGTTTGCGGGGTTCCGATGAATATTGAGATTATTATGTTGGTTTAATTAATGGTTTTGTCTTTATGATTCTATCATGTCTGTGTTGTTTGTGATCTTGCATGCTCTCCATTGTTAGTAGCTATCTTGGCCAATTAGTTGCTAGTGACTCTAAGAGAGGGTATTTATGCTCGATAGTGGGTTCATGCCTCTAGTTTCCAAGGGAAGTGACAATAATCTCTTTGGTTGTAGATGTGTTATTGCTATTAGGGAGAAAACAATGGTCTCTTGTTCATGGAACATGTGGACTGTTTACCTTACACACTTTTCTTAAAGAAGTTGTCTGTTGTTTGCAACTTAATACTGGAGGGGGTTCGGATGATAACCTGAAGGTGGACTTCTAGTCATAGATGCAGTTGGATGGCGGTCTATGTATCTTGTTGTATTGCCCAAACGAATCTCATAGGATCTTTCTGACTAGTAATTGCATTGTTATGCCTTGCTCAGTTCCTGTCAATTGCCCTGCTGTAATTTGTTTACCCTTCATGCCATGTTGTTTATCTAAGGAGAGCACCTCTAGTGAACTATAGACCCCGGTCCAATCTTTACCATTGATACATCTTCCATTGTTACTTGTTTACTTGCTGCAAATCATTACCTTCCACACCATACGTTTAATCTTTTGTTACATCAAACCGGTGAGCTTGACAACCTCACTGTTCGTTGGGGCAAAGTCTTGAGTTTGTGTCGTGTAGGTCTCCGCGTTGCTTGCAACACCTGTGTGACGTTTCCTTCCTCCTTCTGGTTCGATAACCTCGGTCTCAACTGAGGGAAAACTTGCTGCTTGTTGCTTCACACCTTGCTCTTGGGGTTCCCAACAGGCTGTGCATAGACAGTCGTCAAGCTTTTCTGGCGTCGTTGCCGGGGAGGCTAAGGACGTCTTCACAAGGAGAGTCCTTCACTTCCTTTCTCTTTACTTTGTTTTTAGTTTGCTTGGTTTTGTTTGCCTCTTTTCAAAAAAACACAAAAATATTAGTTCCTGCTCTAGGTGTTGCTGTTGTTTTTAGCTTGCCCACCTTTGCCAAAATGAACTCTGCTGAGAACACCAAGTTGTGTGACTTCACTAGCACCAACAACAGTGAATTCCTTAGCACACATGTTGCTCCACCTGCTCCTGATGCTACCTTTTATGAAATTAAGCCTGCTTTGTTGAATCTTGTTATGAGAGAGCAATTTTCTGGTGTTGGTTCTGATGATCCTGCTGCCCATCTTAATAGCTTCGTTGAACTTTGTGAGATGCAAAAGTATAAGGATGTAGATGGAGATATTATTAAGCTCATGCTTTTTCCTTTCTCCTTGAGGGGAAAAGCTAAAGAATGGTTGCTTTCTTTGCCTAAAAATAGTATTGATTCTTGGACTAAGTGCAAAGATGCTTTTATTGGGAAGTACTATCCTCCTTCTAAGATTATATCCATGAGAAGTGACATTATGAAATTTAAACAGCTTGATAGTGAACATGTTGCTCCTTCTTGGGAAAGAATGAAACCTTTGGTTAAAAATTGCCCTACTCATGGACTCACTGCTTGGATGATTATCTAGACTTTTTATGCAGGTTTGAACTTCTCCTCAAGAAACCTGTTGAATTCTGCTACTGGAGGTACCTTTATGGACCTCACTTTGGGTGTTATAACAAGGCTCCTTGATAATATGATGGTTAACTACTCTGAATGGCATGTTGAGAGAGCTCCACATGGTAAGAAGGTAAATTCTGTTGAGGAAACTTCCTCTTTGAATGAAAAGATTGATGTTATTATGGCTATGTCTGTTAATGGGAAAGCTCCTCTAGATCCAAATAGTGTTCCCTTAGCCTCTTTGGTTGCTCAATAAGAGCAAGTTGATGTGAACTTCATTAGAAAGAACAATTTCAACAACAATGCCTACAGGAATAATTTTGGTAGCAACAACAGTTATAGGCCTTATCCTCCTAGTGGAAATGCTTATTAGGATAGATCTGGAATGCCTAGTAAAGAGAGGATTCTAGAAGTTGAGGGATACACTAAAAAAATTATGCAAATGCAATATGAGCAAAACAAAATTTTCACTAAAACTATGGAGGAATAATCTATTATCTTGAAAAACATTAGTCTTCAGCTTGAGAATCTGAATAGAGAAATTCCTAGTCTACAGTAAAAAAAATTGAGTGGTGAGAAAAATATATCCTCTTTGTCTGAAGCTCAAACTTCCTTGGTTAATAAAATGGCTGCTAAACTTGAAACTATGGGAAACACCTTTGCTACTTCTCATGCCATACAAGTTACTATTGATGAAAATGTTAGGCTGTTAGCTCAACTTCATGCTAAGTGGGAAAGGGAAGCTAAAATTGATAGAAACAATAGTGTGTGCACCATCACTAGAATGGAGACCACTAAACCACAAATAGCCCCTATTCCTCCTCCTACTATGCCTACCACTAGTGATGCTAAGTTTGACTTTGATATTTATGGTTGCAATATTTCTGAAGTGATTATGTTCTTGCAAAAGCTTGCTAGAAGTCCTGATGCTAGTGATATGCATGTTGCTTTCACCAAACACATTACAGATGCTCTTGTTAAGATTAAGGAAGATAAGCTAAAACACAAAGCTTCTATTCCTAGGAAAGTAGAAGATAGTTGGGAACCCATTTTTAATATGCAAGTGAATGACTTTGATCTCAAAGCTTCATGTGATCTTGGTTCCAGTGTCTCTATTATGCCTAGGAAGATTTATGAAATGCTTGATTTGCCACCATTAGAAGATTGTTATTTGGATGTCCCACTCAATTATAATGCTAAGAAGAAACTCATGGGGAGTATTAATGATATTCTCATTATGGTTAACAATGCTTATGTCCCTGTTGATTTCTATGTTTTGTATGTTGAATACAATGTTTCTTGTCCTATCACTTTTGGAAGACCTTCTCTTAGAACAGTTGTTGCTATCATTGATATGAAAGAAGGCACCATTAAATATCATTTTCCATTCAAGAAAGGTATTGAACACTTTCCTATGAGTAGAGATAAGGTACTTTTTGTTCCTCCTTTGAAAGCAAGATTTGATGTTAATGCTTCTTCATTTGAAAATACTTGATTTCTTCTTGCTTCTTGTGCCTAACTTAAAGGCGTTAAAGAAAAGTACTTGTTGAGAGATAAACCAAGAGTTTACTTGAGTCTTGGAAGTTATTACTTCTGTAATAACCTCTCCTTATCCTTTTTGTTTGCTTTTTGTGCCAAGAATGATCTCTAATGAGAGGGAAGTAAGATTTTGGGAGTTGCTGTCCCGAAACAGATTTCTGTCCTACACCAAAAAAAATCGTGAGGAGGCTCTGTAACTCAGATTGATCTGAAACTTTATGAATAAATCCCCCAGTATGTTAGCTAACTTTCGTTAGTTCAACACTTTTTTATTTGAGCAACATAAGATGTTCGAACAAATCGGTTTCTGTCTGCTGTTCTGTTTTTACAGATTTCTGCCATTATTTGCATTTGCTTCTTATTGATTCCTTTTTGAGTCTCTTTAGGTGAATTGAGCTTTTTTAAGGAGTTACTACAGTAGCTTGTGTTTTTAGTGAAAATATTTGTTGTTTCAAATCTTTGCCAGAGGCCTGATATCTTTTGAATAAGCTAATGTTGCTAATGAAGATTGTGTGAAGGAAAAATTTCAGGTGTAAAGAGAGAATGATGCAAAGAGATGAAGAATGGACAAAAGCTCAAGCTTGGGGATGCCACCATGGTGTCACCCCAATAAATATCCAAGAGGTACAAGCATCAAAGCTTGGGGATGCCCAAGGCATCCCCTTCTTCATCAATAAAAAGCTCAGGTTTGTCTAGACACTTCGTTTTTATTGTTTCATGCATAGTTGTGTTATTCTTGGAGCGTCTTAGTTTTTGTTTGCTTTGCTTAGTTTGTTTAGTTTTCTTGAGTAGTTTGTACCCCTGTACTCGTTGTGTTGTTTTGCAAATAAGTTTGCTTGGTGTTTGGAAAGGAGTAGTAAGTTCTTGCTTGAAGTGCAAGAGGAGCTTGCATTGACCGTGACTTAGACTTTAGCATGACATGCTAGCTGTTGTTTTGACCTTATGCTTAGTGATTATTGTTGTAGCATGTCTTGTTCCAAATAATTGGGATTGCTTAGTGTGCCTTGAAGAAATTATGGTTGTTTTAGCATGCAAAAGCATAGTATTGTGGTATTCTCCTTTGATGTTTTGCTTGGGTTGACTTGGCACATGCTCACACCATGTTATGACTCTCACGATTCACCATTATCCTCTATGATCATTTAGTCCTTGACTTGTAGTACCACTCTTTGCTTTGATTAGTATGCTTTGTTGCACTGCATGATTATGGCCATTATTGCTCTCTTAGTTGGTTGCTCCCAGTCTTTTGGTAGCCTACTCATGCTTCCAACTCCCAAGAAACCAAGTTATTCCAAAGTGTCCACTATAAACTCCTATGCATGGTGTGTTACACCATTCCGAGTATATTCTTGTTTTCAACTATCTTCCAATTAAAAAACTATTTTGTTATGTGAAAACTTAGTGATTAAAGCCATCACGAACTTGATGGCACACTTTATTTTTTGCCCCTAATAAACTTGAACCATTGTGACAACTTTGTTGTATATGCTTGCACTTATAACTTGGAATTAGAAGAACCGTGCTGTCACAGGGAACGTTTTCAACATTGCACTTGTACTTTGTACTTAGTTGATATCATGTTCTTTTGTCTATGGATGTCACCGGTGTGAAATAAAGAGGGAACTTAGAAGTCCATGGAGTTTGTATCCTGTGTTAGAGAAACGCTTGGGCCGCTAGCCTAAGCCATGCCTAATCATGGTGGAAACTTGCAGCATCACCATAATGAGCTATCTATGAAGCATCATCAATAAAAAGCTATGCATATGGTAAATAAAAAGATTGCTAAGATGCTCATTGACTGCTTGCCTTGTCATTTTGGTTATGGGAAAGCTCATGTACCATGTGCAAGGGGTACCTCGTTGGCGGTTCTCAATGATATGCAAATACTCACAGTGATAAGAACTTACCTGGACCCAAAGTTGAGTATGCATGAGGTGTGGCCCTCGTATTCAAGGGACATGAGATTGCCAACTTATACTTCGTCAAGCGTATACTCCAGCTTTGCCACTTTAACCATAACCACTTCAAGATGCTTATGATAGGGGCAATGAGGGTTGAAAGCTAACAAGTACCATAATTTTTGGAAGATCTTTTTGAAACTTGTAATCCCTGCTTCCTTTACAAAAAAGGCCTTTATTCCACCACTATTGAGTCTTCACCTTCTACCTTTAGGCACCATTAAGAGAGCATAGTTGTCATTCTGTGTGCAGTGTTCCAAAGCTTATCAATTGATGCATATTGTGTTATTATTTGTTCTTGTGCTACTTGTTTCTAGTCACCCTTGTGAACTTTGCAAGTGTCCTATGCATCTATTTGCTACTCTATGAGGGACAAGTTGAATGCCACTATGCTATGTTTTCTGTATGTGAAACAAACAAACGTTTTTCAATGCATGTTATTCATGATCTTTATTTGTAGCTTGTCATGTTGCATGCATAGTTACTATGTCCTATTGTTAGAACTCCATCTTTCATGCACATGTTTAGAGTTCTTTGATCCGGCTTTCAATGCTTACAAATGGTTGGATCTTTATTGTGAGGGTGCATGTCACCTCAAATATTATTCTTTTATCACTTACCTACTCGAGGACGAGCAGGAATTAAGCTTGGGGATGTTGATACGTTGGAAACGTATCTATAATTTTTGATGCTCCATGCTTGTTTTGTATCTACTTTGCTTTGCTTGTATACACTTTGGGGTGCTTTTTACATGTTTTCTGGTACTAACCTATTAACAAGTTGCAACAAGTCGGATGCTGCTTTACATTGTTTTTGGTTTCAGAAAAGTTAGTAAAGAAATATTCTCGGAATTGTACGGGACAAACGTCAAAGTCAATAACTTTCCGTGGAGAACAAGAAGTCCAGAGGAGAGCCGGAGGGGCCAGCCAGGGGGGCCAGACCCACCCCAGGCGCGGGTGGGCCCAGCCCCGCGCCTGGCTAGGGTTTGCCAACCCTGGCCGCCTCCTCGGTCTCCCCCTTAGCCTATAAAAATCCCCCGATGCAGAAACCCTAGGCACCCGATCAAATATCCACGAAACCGTCTATAGCTGCTGCCACCATCGTCCCTAGATCGAGGGAATCTGAAGTTCTTCCCGGCACCCTACTGGAGGGGAGATCATCTCGGAGGACTTCTCTCCGGTATGATGTGTGAGTAGTTGCACCTTGGACTATGGGTCCATGTAGTAGCTAGATGGTTGTATCTCCTCCTTTGTGCTTTCATGTATAGATCTTGTGAGCTTCGTTTATGATCAAGATCTAATCTATTTGTAATCATGCATGTTGTGTTTGCGGGGATCCGATGGATATTGAGATTATTATGTTGGTTTGATTAATGGTTTTGTCTTTATGATTCTATCATGTCTGTGTTGTTTGTGATCTTGCATGCTCTCCGTTGTTAGTAGCTATCTTGGCCAAGTAGTTGCTAGTGACTCCAAGAGGGGGTATTTATGCTCGATAGTGGGTTCATGCCTCTAGTTTCCAAGGGAAGTGACAATAATATCTTTGGTTGTAGATGTGTTGTTGCTACTAGGGAGAAAACAACGGTCTCTTGTTCATGGAACATGTGGACTGTTTACCTTACACACTTTGCTTAAAGCAGTTGTCTGTTGCTTGCAACTTAATACTGGAGGGGGTTCGGATGATAACCTGAAGGTGGACTTCTAGTCATAGATGCAGTTGGATGGCGGTCTATGTATCTTGTTGTATTGCCCAAACAAATCTCATATGATCTTTCTGACTAGTAATTGCATTGTTATGCCTTGCTCAGTTCCTGTCAATTGCCCTGCTGTAATTTGTTTACCCTCCATGCCATGTTGTTTATCTAAAGAGAGCACCTCTAGTGAACTATGGACCCCGGTCCAATCTTTACCATTGATACATCTTCCATTGTTACTTGTTTACTTGCTGCAAACCATTACCTTCCACACCATACGTTTAATCCATTGTTACAGCAAACCGGTGAGCTTGACAACCTCATTGTTCGTTGGGGAAAAGTCTTGAGTTTGTGTTGTGCAGGTCTCCACGTTGCTTGCAACACTTGTGTGATGTTTCTTCCTCCTTCTGGTTCGATAACCTCGGTCTTAAATGAGGGAAAACTTGTTGCTTGCTGCTTCACACCTTGCTCTTGGGGTTCCCAATAGGCTGTGCATAGATGGTCATCAGATGTCGCAGCGTTAGTTGCCTATTTTCTACTGTTTTTGGTTTCAGAAAAACTAGTAAAGAAATATTCTTGGAATTGGACGGAACAAAAGCCAAAGTCAATATTTTACCCGACACGACACAGAGACCAAATGGGAGACAAAGAAGAGCCACGAGGTGGCGACACCATAGGGTGGCACGAGCCCAGCCTAGGGCGCGCCAGCCTATGGTGTGGAACCCTCGAGGCTCCACCGACCTTTCCCTTTTGCCTACACATACGTCTCCCCGAGACATAAACCCTACGCAGATCAGATATCCACGAAAAGTTCCGCAGAGCTGCTACCACCGAAGAGGAGATTCAGGGGATATAAGTCTCTATTCCGGCACCCTGCCGGGACGGGAAATTGCCCCCGGAGCCATCTCCATCGACTCCACCGCCATCTCCATCGCCGTTGCTGACTCCCATGATGAGGAGGGAGTAGTTCTCCCTCGAGGCTAAGGGCTCTACCGGTAGCTATGTGTTCATCTCTCTCTATGCGTGATCTTATTGTGATCATGAGCTTTGTAATCAAGTAGATCTACTCTGCTACTCAAGTGCTTTAATTAATCTCTGCTTGTTCCCACGTGTGTGAAGTTAACAGTGTGCACACCGTGTGGCACTTAGGCTAAAGATTACAAAAATACTTATCATGAGTTATAATTTGAGTTGGATGTCTCTATGAGTTTGTGGTGTTTGTTGGAACCATCTAGCGCTCGAGGTGACAATGGGATTATCTAGATGGGGAATGCGAACTTCAAGGTGTGTTGTTATATCCCTACACCATCCAACCGGAGAGTAGTTCAGGGTAGCATCATGAAGAGAAGATATTTATATGAGAGTGCCCACTAGTGAAATTATGATCCCTATGCCTTGTTAAGCATTGAAACACCATTTACAATCAGTCATGTTACATGTTTGCTTGCTGCCATTTTTATTTTAGATTGCAGTTACCACTTATAATCATCTGTATTACTTGTATTTCACTATCTCTTCGCTGAACTAGTGCATCTATACACCTGACAAGTGTATTTGGTGTGTTGGGGACACAAGAAACTTCTTGTATCTTGATTGCAGGGTTGCTTGAGAGGGATACATTTGACCTCTTCCTCCCTGAGTTCGATAAACCTTGGGTGATCCAGTTAAGGGAAACTCGTTGCTGTTCTACAAACCTCTGCACTTGGAGGCCCAACACTGTCTACAAGAATAGAAGCGTGCGTAGACATCAAGCTCTTTTCTGGCGCCGTTGCCGGGGAGGTAAGGTAAAAGGTACTCACATCCTCTGGCTAGTAAGCTATCTTCTAGTACTGTTGCTAGTGTGTGAGTGCTCAAAGTTATTCCCTTTAGATTCTGCAATTATATCTTTTTGTTTCTTGTTTTTATTTTCACTAGTTAGGCTTAATGGAAAACAACAACAAAATTAGAGAGCTTTTTAGAATTTTTCCTGAGATAGAACATATATGGTTTGGAGAGAAAATTAAAAAACCTATGGAACTTTCTTTGCATGCTAATAGCAATGTTATTAGTATGAATTTTTTGAACACATTTGTTACTAATGCTATGGAAAGATCTAAGCTTGTGTAAGCTAGTTTTAATGAAAATGATCTTTTTAGTTCCCCAGCTTTAGAGGAGAAAATTTGCTCTGATGATACTTTATCTCCCATATGTGGTAATTCTAATGATACTCGTGATATTTTAAATCCACATACTAAAAGTGTCCCCTTTGAAATACCTATGGAAATTGTTGAACGTGTTATGAATAACTGCTATTTTGGAGATGGAAATGTCCATCCCGGTGATCATATACTCTTTATACATGAATTATGCGAGTTGTTCAAGTGTGCAGGTATTTCAATGGACCAAGTTAAGAGGAAGCTATTCTCTTTATCACTTAAGGGCAAAGCAAGGGAGTGGTATGAGCTACTAGATGATCCTCATCATTCGGAGTGGAAGGAACTTAAATCTCTCTTTTACTCTAAATTTTATCCTCCTCATGAAATTCATAAAGATAGGAATTATATTTATAATTTTCATCCTCATGATGGAGAAAGTATTGCCCAAGCATGGGGATATTGAAGTCACTAATGCTCAAATGTCCCATTCATGAGCTCCCCGGTAATATTAATAATAATAATTTTTATGCAAGGCTTTCAGGACATTACAAGGACTATCTAGATACCTGTTTAGATGGATCCTTCACAAGTAAGGAGGTCAAAGCTAAGTGGGATCTTCTTGAAACAATTCAAAGCAATGTCGAAGATTGGGATAACGAAAAAGGTAAAGAACCAGGTATAAACTATGAGTATGATTGCATTAAGTCTTTCACTGAAACTGCTGATTTCCAAGAGCTTAGTGCTAAATATGGTCTTGATACTCAAATTCTTGTTGATTGTTGTAGAGCCTTTTATTCTCATATTAATGCTCCTAAAGAAAATTGGAACATGTATCATGAAACTTTTAAAGACACTTGCATGAAAAATGAAATTGCTATTAATGATTGCAATAAACATGCTCAAACTTTTGAAAGTACTATTTCTTATAATCATGTTAATTTTTGTGGAGTACATAGAACTTTTGAAAAGAATCAAATTGAAGAAGAATATTGTATCACCCATAGGAATGAAAAAACTAGAACATGGTATAGGGCTCTAAATTATCTTGGTAAAAAAGTTTGTGCCCTCTATCCTTTTATTTATGAACTTTGATTTGAAGTGGGTCATTTAAATTTTCAATGCTCGGCCCATAATAAAGACCTTTCTAATCAAATGAGTACTGCAAGTTTGTATTGTGATAACATGATCACTTTTAATCAACATGGTGAACTTACATTATTTTTGGGGTGTGAAGAGTTATCAAGAAAAACTTCTTTGGTAGATATGAGTGCTTTTGATATGAATAGTGTCCTGCATGGTTGTCGTCTTTACTATGTTGATAATTGCCACACAAATACTTACATACAAAATATTATAAAAGATGATATTTTACCAAAATATGATAGGACTAATATGTGTTTTGTTCTTATTAATAAAAGGGAGGAATCCTCCAAAGTTTCTTCTATTGTCTCTAACAATAAACCAGGGTATGTGGAGAAGCGCCCTTTCAAGCCTCTCCCTCCTAAAGAGGGGAAGAACAAGAAGAAAAGGAGGAGTAAAAGGAGAGAGGAAATGGTATTTTCCCTTAAGTATGTTGCTCCTATTATAGTTTTTGCTGATGAGTCTGAACTCGATGATGTTCTTATGCATGTTACCTATAGTAGTGATCATGATTGGGAAAAGAACACTACCTTTGATATTGAAAATCTTTTTGGTACCAATTCTGAAAATGATGATATTAATAATTGTTGTACTATTAGTACTATCCATGTTCCTTCCAATCATGATATGTTTACAAATGAACACACTTTGGAAGATAGCTATTTTGTTGAATTTGCTCCCACTATGATTAATAATAATGACTATGTTTATATGGAGAATAATAATTATTTTATGCATGTGGCTCATGATAAGAATGTTTTATGTGATAGTTATATTGTTAATTTTATTCATGATGCTACTGAAAGTTATTATGAGAGAGGGAAACATGGTTTTATGCATCTCAATAATATTAAGTTTCCCGTCTTTATGTTGAAAATTTTGAAGTTGCACTTGTTTTGCTTTCCTATGCTTGTTGCTTTGTGCTTTCATGACTTGTTTTTTTACAAGATTATTTTTCATAGGAAGTGGTTTAGACTGAAATTTGTTTAATATTTGCTTCTTTATGCTCTCTTTTACTTCAATTCATATTTCTTATGTGAGCATCATCGAAATTATTATGCCTATCTTAATGGCTATAAAGAAAGAGCTTTTGGGAGACAACCCATTATATTTTTGCTTTTAGTTTATTTTTGTTTTGTTGGCCTTGGAATTTATTGCCTCTGTAATAACCTCGCCTTATCCTTTTTGTGTGGTTTTTGTGCCAATAATAGCCTCTAATTAGAGGGAAGTAAGATTTGGGGAAGTTGTTGTCCCGAAACAGATTTCTGTACTCCACTGTAAAAAATCATGAAAAATCCTAGTAGGTCGGATTGAGTTGTAATTTTCTGTGCATATGACCCAGGTTATTATATAACTTTTGTTAGTTTAACGCTTTTCTATTTGAGCAATAGAAGGTCTTCGAAAAAATCGGTTTTTACCTGCTGGTCTGTTTTGAAAGATTTCTGCCATTATTTACATTTGCCTCTTAATCAGTTTCTTTTGAGTTCTCTTTGATCACTTGAGATTTTAGAAGGAATTTCTATAGTAGCTTGTGTTTTAATGGAAGTTTTATTTGTGTTTAAGCTAAACCCAAGGGCTTATTATCTTGAAAACACTAGTGTTGCTAATGAAGAATTGTGTGAAGTTTTGTATGAAAGAAATTTTCAAGTGTAGGCGAAGAATGATGCGATGAGATGAAGAATGGACAAAAGATCAAGCTTGGGGATGCCACCTGTGTCATCCCAAGAAATATTCAAGATTTACAAGCGTCAAATATTGGGGATGCCCAAGGCATCCCCTTCTTCATCAATAAAAATCTCAGGTCTTCTTTCTAGACACTTTATTTAAATTGCTTCATGCACTATTGTGTTGTTCTTGGAGCGTCTTTGTTTTTGTTTTTTGTTTTATTTTGTTTGGTTTGATGCAATAAGTTGTTTGGATCACAACACACTTCTTTTGGAGAGAGACACGCTCCGTTTTATTTGTTTAGAACACTCTAGTTTGCACTTTGATTGTTCTGTGAGTGTTCACTTTTGCTAGCACTACGTTTAGCTTTAGTTTTCGGATGCTTTCTGCTTAGAAATTTTAGTTCTTCTTTGTAAATTTGTGAGACAAGCTCTCTATTATTTATTGATTATTATCTGTGTGAGTTGTTTCAAATAAGTCGATTGGTGTTGGAAAAGAATAGGAAGTTTCATGCTTATAGTGGTACAAAAGGAAGCTTGTTTTGACTGTGGCTTAGACTTTATCATGTCATGTTGGATGTTGCTTTCACCATATGCTTAGTGATTATTGTTGTAGCATGACTTGTTCCAAACAATTGAGATTGCTTAATGTGCCTTGAAATAATCGTGCGTTGTTTTAGCATACAAAAGCATAATATTATGGTATTCTCCTTTGATGCTTTATTTGGGTTGCCTTGGCACATGCTTACACCATGTTAATACTATGAACCAGTCACCTTATCCTCTATGATCATTTAGTTTTTAAACTGTGATATCACGTTATGCTTTAATTAATAATGTTTTGTCGCTTTGCATGATTATGGCCATTATTGCTCTCTTAGTTGGTCGCCCCAGTCTTTTGCTAGCCTCCACCTGTACTGAGTATGAGCTCTACTCGTGCATCCAACTCCCAAGAAACCAAGTTATTCCAAAGAGTCCACTATAAACTCCTATGCATGGTGTGTCACACTGTTCCAAGTATATTTATGTGTTTATCTTCTTCCAAATTAAACTTGTTGGGTGAAAATTAGTGATTAAAGCTCTCACGAACTTGATGGCACACTTTATTTTCTTGCACTTAATAAACTTGAACCATTGTGCCCATCTATGTTTCTTATATGCTTGCAAATTATAAGTTGGGATTTAGCAGAACCATGCTGTCATGGGGAACGCTTTCAACACTTGTACATATCTATCCAGTTGATATCATGCTCTTTTGTTTATGGATGTCGGCGGTGTGAAATAAAAGGGGAGCTTGTAAGTCCATGGAGTATTGTATATGTGTTAGAGAAACGCTTGGGCGGCTATCCTAAGCCATGCTTAATTATGGTGGAAACTTGCAGCATAACCATAGTGAGCAATCTATGAAGAATCTTTAGAAAAAATATAGAAAAAAATAGAGAAAAATAAAAAATAAAAAAGCACCATGTTCATGGTAAATAAAAAGATCGCTGAGATGCTCATTATATGTTGCCTTGTCATTTTGATATGGGATAGCTCCTGTGTCATGGGGCAAGGGGTACCCCGTTGGAGGTTCTCTATGATACACATATACTTACAATGACAAAACTTGCTTGTGACTAAAGTTGAGTAGCATGAGGAACGGCCCTCGTACTCAAGGGACATGAGATTTCCAACTTATGATCTGTCAAGCATATACTTCATATTTATGTCACTTTAACCTTAATCACTTCAAGATGCTTATGATAGGGGCAATGAGAGCTGAAAGCTAATAAGTACCATAATTTTTGGAAGCTCTTTATGAAACATGAAATCCTTGGTTCCCTCTATGAAGGGCCTTTATTTTTACTTTTATGTTGAGTCTCCATCTTCTATCTTTATGCACCAATTAAGAGAGCATAGTTGTCATTCTTAGTTCAATGTGCATTGTCCCAAAACCTATTGATTGATTCACTACTTTGGTATTGCTTGTTCTTAAATTATTTGTATCTAGTCACCCTTATGAACTTTGAAGGTGTCCTATGCATTTATGTTTGGCTATTCCATGAGGGACAAGTTGAATACCACTATTGCTATGTTTTCTATATGTGAAACAAACAAATATCTTTCAATGCATTACTATTCATGATCTTTTGTTTGTACCTTTTTCATGTTACAACTTAGTTGCTATGTCTTATTGTTTGAACTACATCTTTCATGCTCATGTTTAGAGTACTATGATCCCAGCTATCAATGCTTTACAATATTTTGATCAAGATTGTGATGGTGCATGTCACCTTAAAAATTATTATTTTTATCACTTACCTACTCGAGGACGAGCAGGAGTTAATCTTGGGGATGCTTGATACGTCGTAAACATATCTATAATTTTTATGCTTCATGCTTGTTTTGTATCAACTATCTTATATTTTGTGTATACTTTGAGGCATTTTTATACATTTTCTGGTACTAACCTATTGACAAGATGCCACAGTGCCAATTTCATGTTTTCTGTTGTTTTTGGTGTCAGAAAAGCTAGTAAAAAAATATTCTCGGAATTGGACGAAACAAAATCCAAAGTCAATATTTTACCCGACACGACACAAATACCGAAGAGGAGACGAAGAAGAGCCACGAGGCGGCCACACCATAGTGTGGCATGGGCCCACCCTACGGCGCGCCAGCCTATGGTGTGGGCCCCTCGAGGCTCTACCGACCTTGCCCTTTAGCCTACATATACTTCTCCCCTAGATGTAAACCCTACATGGATCAGAAATCCACGAAAAGTTCCGTAGCGCCGCCACCACCGAAGAGGAGATTTGGGGGACAGAAGTCTCAGTTCTGGCACCCTGCAGGAACAGGGAATTGCCCCGGGATCCATCTCCATCGACTCCACCGCCATCTCCATCGCCGTTGCTAACTCCCATGATAAGGAGGGAGTAGTTCTCCCTCGAGGCTAAGGGCTCTACCAGTAGCTATGTGTTCATCTCTCTCTATGCGTGATCTTATTGTGATCATGAGCTTTGTAATCAAGTAGATCTACTCTGCTACTCAAGTGCTTTAATTAATCTCTGCTTGTCCCCACGTGTGTGAAGTTGACAGTGTACACATTGTGTGGCACTTAGGCTAAAGATTACAGAAATACTTATCATGAGTTATAATTTGAGTTGGATGTCTCTATTAGTTTGTGGTGTTTGTTGGAGCCATCTAGCGCTCGAGGTGACAATAGGGTTATATAGATGGGGAATGTGAACTTCAAGGTGTGTTGTTATAGCCCTACACCGTCCAACCGAAGAGTAGTTTAGGGTAGCATCATGAAGAGAAGATATTTATATGAGAGTGTCCACTAGTGAAAGTATGATACCTAGGCCTTGTTTCTAAGCATTGAAACACCAATTACAATCAGTCATGTTACATGTTTGCTTGCTGCCATTTTTATTTCAGATTGCATTTACCACTTATAATCATCCATATTACTTGTATTTCACTATCTTTTCGCCGAACTTGTGCACCTATACACCTGATGAGTGTATTGGGTGTGTTGGGGCACGAGAGACTTCTTTTATCTTGATTGCAGGGTTGCTTGAGAGGGATTAATACGTCGTAAACGTATCTATAATTTTTGATGTTCCATACTAGTTTAGTATCCACTTTGCTATGCTTTGTCTACACTTTGAGGTATTTTTATAAATTTTCTGGGACTAACCTATTAACAATATTCCACAGTGCTAGTTGCCGCTTTTCTACTGTTTTTGGTTTCAGAAAAGCTAGTAAGGAAATATTCTCGGAATTGGACGGGGCAAAAGCCAAAGTCAATATTTCACCGAGACGAACACAGAGACCGAAGGACGACCAGAGTGGAGCCACAGGGTGCCCCCCGTGCGGCCCCACCCTGGGTCGCGCCTGGGTAGGGTGTGGGCCCTCTGGCCGCCCTCCTGCCTCGCCTCTTCGCCTATATAATCCCCCCGATGCCAAAACCCCAAGTACCCGATCAGATCTCCACAAAACAATTTGTAGCCGCCGCCACCATCGTCCCTAGATCGGGGGGATCTGAAGATCTTTCCGGCACCCTACCGGAGGGGAGAGATTATCCGGAGGCCTTCTTCATCACCATGCCAGCCTCCGGTATGATGCGTGAGTAGTTACACCTTGTACTATGGGTCCATACAGTAGCTAGATGGTTGTTTCTCCTCCTTTGTGCTACCATGTTTAGATCTTGTGAGCTTCGTTCATGATCAAGATCATCTATTTGTAATCATGCATGTTGTGTTTGTGGGGATCCGATGGATATTGAGATTACTATGTCAGATTGATTAATGATTCTATCTTGTTGATTCTATCATGTGTGTGTTTTTTGAGATCTTGCATGCTCTCCGTTTCTAGTAGCTATCTTGGCCAAGTAGATGCTAGTGACTCCAAGACGGAGTATTTATGCTTGATAGTGGTTCATTCCTCTATTGAATTTGGGGAAGTGACAGAAATCTCTAAGGTTGTAGATGTGTTGTTGATACTAGGGAGAAAACAACAATCTCTTGTTCATGGAACAATTGTATTGTTTACTTTACACACATTGCTTAAAGCAGTTATCCGTTGCTTGCAACTTAATACCGGAGGGGGTTTGGATGATAACCTGAAGGTGGATTACTAGTCATAGATGCAGTTGGATGGCGGTCTATGTATATTGTTGTAATGCCCAATCAAATCTCATAGGATTATGAATGTCTAGTATTGCATTGTTATGTCTTGATCTGTCTTGTCAATTGCCCCACTATAATTTGTTTACCCAGCATGTTATGTTTTTTTATCTTAAGGAGAACATCTCTAGTGTACTGCGGACCCTGGTCCAATCTTTACAATTGATACATCTTCCACTGTTACTGCTTACTTTCTGCAAGCAATCACCTTCCACACCATACGTTTAATCCTTTATTTTTAGCAAACCGGTGAGATTGACAACCTCACTGTTCGTTGGGGCAAAGTTTTGAGTTTGTTTTGTGTAGGTTCCAAGTTGTTAGCAACACCTTGGAGTCGTTTCCTTCCTCCTACTAGTTCGATAACCTTGGTTTCATACTGAGGGAATACTTACCGCTGTGCTCATCGTACCTTCCTCTTGGGGTTTCCCAACGAAGCTTTACAGTGATCTGAGTCGCATCAAGACGTTTTCTGGCGCTGTTGCTAGGGAGTTAAGGACGGCTTCACAAGGGAAGTCCTTCACAACCTTCCTCTTTACTTTGTTTTATTTTGCTTAGTTTCTTTTGCCTTGTTTTGTCTATTTCTTTTTATCAAAAATTATAAAAAAATAGTTTCGTTTGGTTTGCATTTTCTTATAAAAAACACAAAAAATTAGTTCTTCCTATAGTTGTCACCTTTCTCTATCTCACCATGTTGATACCTAAGTTCACCCTGAAAGACCTTTCAATAGGTAGTGGCTTTATAATTGGGAAAGAAAACATTGAAGAATTCTTTAATCATATTAGCAAACATGAGGATATTGAGGATAGATCCTTAGCAAAATTTGCTCCTAATTATGAAATTGCCGCAACTTCTTTAGTTCACATGTCGGAGGCTAGTTTTTTAACCTTAACCCCATGATGCAAATAATGTTTCTTAAACTAAAAGAAATTGAGGATGCTGAAAAGAGAGATTTTATTCTAGAAACTTTGCTAAAAGAGTTCACTGATGTTGCTAAGGGATCCAAAAAGGTTTTTGATCGTTTTAATATGCTAGGATCATGTGTAGATGTTATAGGTACATTAGAAAAGTTGGATAAAACCAAACCCAATGGAGAGGAAATTAAAATACCCATACCTTTTAAACTTGTAGGAATGCATGAAGCCCTAGAAAAGAATTTTGATTGGATTGTTCCTAAAAACCCGTTTGATGAAAGTAGTGAACCCAAGAGAGTTAAAAAAGGATTATCTAGAACACATTTGGATGAGATACCTTTCCTGGTTGAAGAAATTTCGAGTATTAATCTTAATGCTTCTTCATTTGAAAATACTTGATTCTTGCTTCTTGTTCCTAACTTAAAGGCATTAAAGAAAAGTACTTCTTGGGAGCTAACCCAATAGTTTTCTTGAGTCTTGGTAGTTATTACTTCTGTAATAACCTCTACTTATCCTTTCTGTTTGATTTTTGTGCCAATAATAACCTCTAATGAGAGGGAAGTAAGATTTGGGGAATAAACAGATTTTTGTGCTTCACTGTAAAATTCGTGAAAAATCTCTGTAAGTCGGTTTGAGCCATAATTTTCTGAATAAATCCCCCAGGTTGTTAGCTAACTTTTATTAGTTCAACACTTTTTGATTTGAGCAACAGAAGGTCTTCTAAAAAATCGGTTTTCACCTGCTAGTCTGTTTTGATAGATTTCTGCCATTATTTGCAGTTGCCTCTTTATCGATTTCTTTTTGGGTTCTCTTTGGTAAATTGAGCTTTTTGAGGGTATTGCTACAGTAACTTGTGTTTTTAATGAAAGTTTTGTTGTTTTTAAACTAAACCCAAAGCTCTATTATCTTTTGAATGCACTAATATTGTTAATGAAGATTGTGTGAAGTTTTGTATGAAGGAAATTTTTAGGTGGAAGGGAAGAATGATGTAATGAGATGAAGAATGGACAAAAGATCAAGCTTGGGGATGCTACCCCGTGTCACCCCAACAAATATTCAATAGGTACAAGCGTCAAAGCTTGGGGATGCCCAAGGCATCCCCTTCTTCATTAATAAAAATCGCAGGTCTCTTTCTAGACACTTCGTTTTTATTGTTTCATGCACAGTTGTGTTGTTCTTGGAGCATCTTAGTTTTTGTTTTTGGTTTTTGTTTTATAAGTTTGCTTGAATAAGCTAATTGTACCCCCGCTTTCGCTATTTTGTTTCAAATAAGTTGATTGGTGTTGGAAAGGAGTAGGAAGTTCTTGCTTTAGTAGTACAAAAGGGAGCTTGCTTTGACTGTGTCCTAGACTCTATCATGTCATGCTAGATGTTTTTTTGACCTTATGCTTAGTGATTATTGTTGTATCATGACTTGTTCCAAACGATTAAGATTGCTTAATGTGCCTTGAGAGAATCATGCGTTGTTTTAGCATACAAAAGCATAGTATTGTGGTATTTTTCTTTGATGCTTTGTTTGGGTTGACTTGGCACATGCTCACACCATGTTATGACTATGAACCAGTCACCTTAGCATATATGATCATCTAGTTTCTGACTTCTGGTACCACTTTATGCTTTGATTAGTAATGTTTTGTCGCTCTGCATGATTATGGCCATTATTGCTCTCTTAGTTGGTCGCTCCCAGTCTTTTGCTAGCCTACACTTGTATTGAGTAAGCTCTACTCTTGCATCCAACTCCTAAGAAACCAAGTTATTCCAAAGAGTCCACTATAAATTCCTATGCATGATGTGTTACACCATTCCAAGAATATTCTTGTTTTATCTATCTTCCAAATTAAACTTGTTATGTGAAAATTAGTGATTAAAGCTCTCACAAACTTGATGGCACGCTTTATTTTTCTTGCCCCTAATAAACTTGAACCATTGTGTCATCTATGTTGTATATGCTTGCACTTATAAGTTGGGAATTAGCAGAACCGTGCTGTCATGGGGAACGCTTTCAACACCTATAAATATCTACCTAGTTGATATCATGCTCTTTTGTTTATGGATGTCATCGGTGTGAAATAAAAGGGGAGCTTGTAAGTCCATGGAGTTATGTATATGTGTTAGAGAAACGTCTGGGCTGCTAGCCTAAGCCATTCCTAAACATGGTGAAAACTTGCAGCATGACCATAGTGACCAATCTATGAAGCATTCTTCTTATAAAAAAGGGAGATATAGAAAAGAGGAAAGAAGAGAAAAAAGCACCATTTTCCCATGGTAAATAAGAAGATTGCTGAGATGCTCATTGTCTGCTTGCCTTGTCATTTTGATATGGGATAGCTCCTATATCATGGGGCAAGGGGTACCCCGTTGGTGGTTCTCTATGATACACATGTACTTACTATGACAAGAACTTATCGGTAACTAAAGTTGAGTAGCATGAGGAGCGGCCCTCGATCTCAAGGGACATGAGATTGCCAACTTATACGTTGTCAAGCATATACTCCATATTTTGTTCACTTTAACCTTAATCACTTCAAGATGCTTATGATAGGGGCAATGAGAGCTAAAAGCTAACAAGTACCATAATTTTTGGAAGCTCTTTATGAAACTTGAAATCCCTGCTTTCCTTTATGAAGGACCTTTCTTCCACTTTTACATTGAGTCTCCACCTTCTATCCTTAGGCACCAATTAAGAGAGCATAGTTTCCATTATTAGTTCTTTGTGCATTGTCCCAAAACTTATTGATTGATTTATATTGTTGATATTGCTTGTTCTTGAACTATTTGTATCTAGTCACCCTTATGAACTTTGAAGGTGTCCTATGCATTTATGTTTTGCTACTCCATGAGGGACAAGCTGAATGCCACTATGCTACCTTTTCTATATGTGAAACAAACGTCTTTCAATTCATTGTTATTCATGAAACTTTGTTTGTATCATTTCATGTTGCAGCATAGTTGCTATGTTTTATTATTAGAACTTCATCTTTCATGCTCATGTTTATAGTACTTTGATCCTAGATTTCAATGCTTGCAAATGGTTTGATCTTGATTGTGATGGTGCATGTCACCTAAAAAATTATTCTTTTTATCACTTACCTACTCGAGGACGAGCATGAGTTAAGCTTGGGGATGCTTGATACATCGTAAACGTATCTATAATTTTAGATATTCCATGCTTGTTTAGTATCCACTTTGTTATGCTTTGTCTACACTTTGAGATATTTTTATACATTTTCTAGGACTAACCTATTAACAAGATGCCACAGTGCCAGTTGCATTTTTCTACTGTTTTTGGTTTCAGAAAAGCTAGTAAGGAAATATTCTCACAATTGGATGGGACAAAAGCCAAAGTCAATATTTCACTGAGACGAACACAGAGACCGAAGGGAGGCCGGAGGGGAGCCACAGGGTGGCCACATCCCCCCCCCCACGCGCGGGCCCACCCTAGGCCACACCTGGGCAGGGTGTGGGCCCCCTGGGCGCCCTCCTACCTCGCCGCTTCGCCTATATAACCCCCCCCGATGCCAAAATCCTAAGTACCCGATCATATCTTCATGAAACAGTTCGTAGCCGCCGCCACCATCGTCCCTAGATTGGGGGATCTGAAGCTCTTCCCGACACCCTGCCGGAGGGGAGAGATCATCCCGGAGGCCTTCTTCATCACCATGCCAGTCTCCGGTATGATGCTTAAGTAGTTCCACCTTGGACTATGGGTCCATACAGTAGCTAGATGGTTGTTTCTCCTCCTTTGTGCTACCATGTTTAGATCTTGTGAGCTCCGTTCATGATCAAGATCATCTATTCATGCATGTTGTGTTTGCGGGGATCTGATGGATATTGAGATTACTATGTCTGATTGATTAATGATTCTATTTTGTTGATTCTATTATGTATGTGTTGTTTGAGATCTTGCATGCTCTCCATTTCTAGTAGTTATCTTGGCCAAGTAGAGGCTAGTGACTCCAAGACGGAGTATTTATGCTCGATAGTAGGTTCATGCCTCTATTAAATCTGGGGAAGTGACAGAAATCTCTAAGGTTGTAGATGTGTTGTTGCTACTAGGGAGAAAACAACAATCTCTTGTTCATGGAACAATTGTATTGTTTACTTTACACACATTGCTTAAAGTAGTTATCCGTTGTTTGCAACTTAATACTGGAGGGTGTTCGGATGATAACCTGAAGGTGGATTACTAGTCATAGATGCAGTTGGATGGTGGTCTATGTATATTGTTGTAATGCCCAATCAAATATCATAGGATCATGAATGTCCAGTATTGCATTGTTATGTCTTGCTCTGTCCTGTCAATTGACCCGCTGTAATTTGTTTACCCAGCATGTTATGTTATTTATCTTAAGGAGAACACCTCTAGTGAACTATGGACGCCGGTCCAATCTTTACCATTTTTACATCTTCCACTGTTACTGTTTACTTTCTACAAGCAATCATTACCTTCCACACCATATGTTTAATCCTTTGTTTTCAGCAAACCGGTGAGATTGACAACCTCACTGTTCGTTGGGGCAAAGTCTTGAGTTTGTGTTGTGCAGGTTACAAGTTGTTAGCAACACCTTGGAGTCGTTTCCTTCCTCCTACTGGTTCGATAACCTTGGTTTCATACTGAGAGAAGACTTACTGCTGTGCTCATCATATCTTCCTCTTGGGATTTCCCAACGAAGGTCTACAGTGATCTGAGCCGCATCGGCGCCACAAAATTGTCTCCCCATTTTTTACTTTTTGCAGGATTGTTTCCCTATATGCGCTACAGAATAGTGAAGGTTTTTGTGGCGCATTGCCTGAAATGCTAATTTGTCTATGGCGCATGGTCATACATATACGCCACAGAAGATCCGTCTATCTATAGTTGTTTTTCTTGTAGTGTGGGCATTAGCGGCGGCATCATAGGGTGGCGTGGCGCACATGTTGGAGAACCACATCAATGTGTGTGGGTTGGTGTATGCACGGGGCGCGGCCGGAGGGCGAGCGCCGACGATGCCTAAGACAGCACCGGGACGTGGGGCGCCACGAATGGCATGTGCCATGCCTACACGTTGCCGGTTTGGTGCTAATATGTCTTAAGAAGCTATGCTTTCTCATGCGCGTGTGCGTGCGTCGCTTGTTATATGTCTGCATCAGCGCGAGTGAGGGATTCATCGGATTTTCTGACGAGTTCCTAGCCATGACATTGCCGTGAGCGACGGACTCATGGGACAGTGTGGCATCTATTCTAGGGACCGTGTTATAGAAGGAATACAAATTCAAAGGCTTATGTGCAAATATGCACGCCAGACGGGACGACCTACTATCGAGATGGCACCGGTCAACACTGATTAGACCTATTTAGGACCTCGCATGAATCACTTATAAAAGATTTAGGATTTAGACGTGCAATTTCAAAAAACTGGAACCAAAGTGAAGATGCAGCCAAAGAATTAGCACCGCCGGTGCGGTTTTCTCAATCGCAAATCGTATACAAACACATAATCGGTCGGCGATCTACTTCAGACAGATTCCCGAGCTTATCTATCCTGAAACGAAGCGGTATCAACCACTACCATTGTGGTTGCTTGTATTTCTAGAGAAAAAGAAAAAAGAGGCAGCCTAGTCCCACATCGTTTCGCTCGTGCCTAGTCCACCCGCTTAGGCCATGCTCGGTTATTCCCTTCCCCGCGGGAAGGGCCGGGTTTCACAGGGGTTAGCCACGCGGGGGAAATTTCCCAGCCCATCAGAGTTTTTGCATTCGGTTACACCCGGTCGTGCTGAATCCCTGGCCCAAACCCTGTCCATTCCAAGGGGGAAACAATCGCCTAAACAACGTGTGGAATTAATCCCGAGAGAGGCAACGCCGACTGCGGCTGCTGCGCCCATGTCAGGGTGAACTGAGCAGCGACGAAAGAACATCGTCGGCATCGTCCCGAATAGCGGTGACCCGGGGGATGGTGCTGACCTCGCTCCATCCCTCGACGTGGAAGCGGTGACGGCGACACGGCTCCAAATCTCCGGCATCTCCCCATACTCCCCCGACGGCGGCCTCTAGACAGCAAGTTGGTCCTCCGCCCATTGTTGACATATGATGTAGGTATTACTCTTGCTAGTCATAGTGGAAATAACTTAGCTAGTAACATCATATACATGCAATGCGAACTAGACAAATTGGTGACATGACATGATAATTAATGAAGAAACAGAGGAAGGTAGTAACTTAGCTAGTTACAATAACATCACACATACCAAGAACATATGTTCTATACCCTAATTAATTAGGTCTTGCATGACATCATACACATGTCCACCTACTACGAAGATAGTAACATCAACTAGTAATATATGCAAATACTAGTCTTAATTACTTAGCAATATGACCAGCCTCGTGGACCTAAAGGACAAGATGCAATGCAATCCCAACCGATGTCATCCGCTTGGCTTGACTGAACTCTGTATTCACATATTCAGATATTGCCACACGAGATGTTCTGGTATTTCGTATCTTCTACAGCCACTTGTGTGTGAAGTTTGGATCTGATTGTGTTCTTAATAGCAATATATATGCCCGAAGTACTGTAAATGACAGGGATTAACCGAATGCGTTGTACGTGACATGGTTTACATAGTGGCAGGATTTGGTCCCGTAGGGGATTTGCGTGAATGGAAGAGTCACGTATATCCATGAGGATAGTGTAATCAGTACAAGACGTTTCTTTTATTTTGGCATAAATATGATGGTATCATCTCTTGATACTATTTACAATCTTCTTTACTCATTTCTTTTCATTATAAACTAGCATACACATGGTATTATCACTAATTTAGATTACATATGATATTTAGGAGCGTAAAAGATATTTCAAAAAGGAACCAGCTTCTATGAGGTACTGCCCACCACACGACTTCTCGCAGTTTTCCAAAAGCTTCACCATAAGTAGAAGCTCAAAAGAAACCAGCCTACGTAAACCTTGAAAATCAACTAATACTTGACAATACGGAGGATTTTCGAAAATAGAGAAGATAATCCGTGACACTAGCATTTCAGGATACTTCTGCAGACATAAAACCAAAAAAAAATCCATTTCAGAACTTGATATACCACCTCGACAGCATAAACTCGAGATAAACAACAGTATGTAAGTAGAGTATTCCTCAGAACAGGAGATGATGGCAAAACATGCCCTCTTAACAGCCTTGCTGTCCTAATAATACTTATTTTGTCAAGCACCAAGCTTTCCGGGGCAAAAAAGACCTACTTTCCCTGCTTAATGAGTTCCACTCATCAAAAAGATGACACAAAATCATCTGCTACAAGAATAAAACATTTGGGGTACTAAACTCAGGTAATTCATACAGGGTCCCATCCACCAATATGACACCAACAAATACATCGTCATCGTCTCAGCAGAGGACATCAAGCAACGGCTTTCACTTCCTCGGCCGCTGGTACAGGTGCAACACCACCAGTGGTTGGGCTGGGAAAAATATGGATTACCGATTGTTAGTCCGTCAGAAGCTGTTAACCAATATCGTGATGAATCAGTATAGAGGATGAGGTACTTACAGCCCAACCATGACCTTAAATGCATCATAGATTCCCCACTGAGCACCGGTGAGTGTACCAATCATGACGATACGTAGGGGCAATCCTCTGGTGAAAAGGCCCAGAACACCAATCTGCTTCACGGCCTGCAAAGATTAAATAAGAAAATGAAGTCAGCAAATAATTCAGTGATTAAAATAGAGGATAGGAACTCTCAAGATGAGGTGTGAACATGCTTACGTCACCCATGGTAGCACCCTTGGCATTGTTGAGGAAAGAGACCAGATTGTCTGCAGGGTGGGAAACAATGGCACAGAAAACACCGGCAATGTAGCCACCAGCAAAGCTGATACCCAACTGGAAAGGCTTGCTGCACTCCGACTTTGGAACAGGAACAGCGTGCTTGTAGATAAGTTCTACAATTGTCTCAAAGGAAGCAAACTTCATCATGGTATCTGAAATTAGTGTGGAAGCATTCAATGAATGAGTACATCATAACATCTACTCCTCCGTTTCAAAATATAAGATGTTTTAGGTTTGTGAAGAAAATGAATCTAGACTTTTTTTAGTGTATAGATTCATCCCAAAGTTGAATGAACCTACGTACTAAACCAAGTCTAGATTCATTTTCTTTACAAACCTAAAACGTCTTATATTTTGAAACAGAGGGAGTAAACAATTACAGAAGATCAAAGCATCTAATACAACTACCATGTTGAGTCACTGCTTAGACATACCACATTATATGTTCAGCCACCTAAAGTTACTTCAAATACTATCTAGATACCATGTTACCTACATCTGCCAATGAAATTATGACAAAAATGGAAGCTTCTAGAAGAACAAAGGAACACTATTTTATAATTGGCTGGCGATCTACATCACTTAACATTGATATGAATAAGCTAGAAAACGGTCAAGATAACTGAACATCCAGACTTTCACCGAACCTTGTAAGAGTAACAGTCAAACTAAATCTTCAAGCGACTGAGAGGGCAACACAAAACGTTCATGATAAAAAAGAAGGGAAGGATGTACTGAATTGAGACAAGCAGGATACCAAAACCAAATTTTCTAACATAGAGTAGCTGTTCTAGATGTTCTGCAATAACCTATTGCAATAGATAAAGGTTGTCAAGTTCAGAACATTACACTTGATACAGGCTTAAAGGGTACAGCAAAGGTCGTGCCTGACAGTGAAAAACATTATCCTGATATTTTTTTGAGGAAGGCGAAGTTTGGAGTTTGAGCAAAAAAAACTTCCATCTTAACTATTGAGTTAATCACCAGATCTTTCTTAAAAAAAGAATGCAGTGAATCATAAGGGTAAAACAGAGACAGAAAGGGTAAAACAAAAAAGAATAATACATACATTGTTGGCCATTAATGTGATAAAAGTTCACTCTGAGCAGTAAGGCCATTTGAGAACAGAATGTAACAACCCATAACAAATAACTACCACAGCAAAACTAAAAGAATCGGAGCTTATGACACAGACAAGCCAGTATTAGAAAAATTGGTTCCAAAGCAGGCCACAGTTGTGCAACAATTGTAGGACCGAGAATCAATATTCAGAGAATATAATGTAAGAGAAAGTTAAGACGAGCACTTACAAGGAATCTGGCGACCCCAGAGAGGAACAAGCCCCTTGTAAAGCCTGCCATAATTAACCAGTAAAAAATTTAGCAAACAGGACCAGGAAACGAGTGGCAAATCATGAGGCTTTTAAGACAGTTGGTAGATTTACTTACCCAGCAACACCCTCAGCTTTGACGAACTTGGGGAGCCCATCACTCAACCCACGAGCAAATCCAGGTTGTGTCTGCACACGAACCTTCACGGCTTCCATGGGGCAGAGAGCAACATCAGCAATCAGCTCAGCAGAAGCTGACCCTGCAAGGTAAATCAGGGTCTTGTACTTGATGGCATTCTCAGGGCCAGCCATATCTGAGTACGTCTTCTTGAAGAACTCATAGAAACCAAACTTGCAGGCCCCCTGAGCACTGTAACCAAGCAAGGTAGGAACCCATCCCCTGAAGAATCCCCGAGCTCCTTGCTCCTTCAACAGGACACCGAAGCCAGATGAGATGCTCTTGTATTTCTCTGGGTTTATCTGAAACAATTGGTTGAAATGTGTTATGTCCAAAATGCAGCAAACCTGGCATCAACTGCAACTTAGCATGTAAACCTGGCATCAATTGGTTAGGAGTATTATGAATCCTAACCAACTCACACAGTACATCACAAATCATAGGTAGATAGACAAATGTACAATGCCAATGGGAACAGAGGAATTATAAGAAGCAAATCAACCATATTCATCAGAAGATGCATAAGCACGGTGTACTGAATTGCTAAACTTCAATCTGATGCGACTGGTAAGGTAGGCAGACACAAAATAAACAATGGCCCACAGTAGGATCGAACTTCAATGACTGGACAGTTCCACAGATATAGGGACAATTGTGTACAATGGGGACATTTACCATCCAAACGAATCACTGCGAACTTACTCTAGGAACAAAAGGCATGAAGTACATACAGAACTGATCATAGGTTAAGCCACGCCTTCATGCTTACAGACTTGAAATTAACTTACTGGTGGACTAAAACAGAGCCAACAGACTATGGTTCGGCTTATTAGACTTATTAAGTAAAAGGAACACAATTGTACACTCATCGATACAACTTGTAAGGACAACCAGATATCTCGGATGCAGGGCCGGCTCTATATTTTGCAGGGCCCTAGGCCAAAGTTGATGGCAGTGTCCCATAAGGCTAATGTATCCGCATATCTAAAAATATAGATATACACCTATTTTTACTTGTAAAATATTAAAATTTAACATCCAATCACATATTCTTAGTCTAAGATGCCTATAATAATTAGTAAGCATTTAAGCAATGTCACATTATAGAAAGATAAAAATAGTAGCAAAATAAAACAAGTACTCCCTCTGATCCATATTAATTATTGTGGAGATAAATATATCTAGACATGTTTTAGTGTCAGATACATCAATTTCAGCAATAGGTAATATGGATCCGAGGGATTATTTTTTCGTGCTAGTTTGATTACCTCAAATATGTGTTAGTGCTTCAAAAATAACTCATTCGGGACGTTTCTAGTTGCAAAATTATTGAGGACAATCTCAAGATCAATCACAAAAAAGGTTTCTTCGAGCTTAGTTACGCTTATCTAAGAGTATTGCACGGGGGAGGGGGCAGGGTCGCATGGACGAGCAAGACCGTAAGGTAGAGCTGGAGGGGGATTGAGGCCATGAGGGGCAGAGGTGAGTAGAGCGATGTGCCGCAGATCAGCAGATGATTGTCCGATTGGATGAAATCTCTTACCTTTAGTTGTCGAAAAAAATCTCTTACCTTTCTCGATGGTTCAGGCGGCGGAGAAACTGTCGCGGACTCATCATGATGGCAGTTCGATTCAAAATTGTGTCGGCTGAGAGGCTGAGATCGACTGTGTTGCTTGTCTAATTATATGCAGTATGCGTCTCCGTGTCAACTGCTCTCCCCAATTAGTCCATATGTCTTCTCTCTACACTATTTTAAGTCCAAAGCAATAAAACGTATATATTTATATAGTCTAGAGGATGGCCCCCCACGGCCATAGGCCCTAGGCGCTTGCACAAGGCTGCCTAGGGTCAAAGACGGGCCTGCTCGGATGGGAAGGACACATCAATCGACTCCAAGTAACAAAAATAACATGGCGCTCATCAAACAAACTAGCAAAAGCAGAAAAGTGCGCGTAGTAGAATGGCAATTCACTCAAGTGCTAGCATGTACTAGTTCGCCAACTCCCAGCCGACCAAAACAAAGAGAAACAGGCACATCTGGACCGACAAAATTCTTATCGGGAAACAAGACGAACATAATTATCCTAGCAAGCACAAATACTACATGCACGGAAACAGGCTAGATTTACGCATCCATCCAGATCAAGCAATGCTTTGTAAAAAAAGCGGAGATCGAAATCCGCATATTCCCCCGCATCGAAGCGTGGGCACACGTCCAGATCTACGCGAAAACCTTGCGAGGCAGAGCCCCGGACGCACGGAGGGTATAGATCTAGAGGCTCACCTGCATATTACACTTTACAAGGTCGAGGGGGGTGACGGCCATGTGGGTGAGCCCGCAGCTGGCGATCCCTCCGGCGGTGCAGGCGGCGTAGAAGGCCGGTGAGTACATCTCGATCTTCTCGCTGGGGGCGCGGATCGAGAAGGGCTTGCCGCCGCCCACGCCGACGCCTCCGCCAAGGCCGAAGGCAGGAGGAGCCGGGGCCGCGGCGGGGGCCTGGTAGGACGAGGAGGAGGCGAGGCGGGAGGCGGCGGCGCCGAAGGGGGAGGCGGAGTAGAGGAAGCTCGGGAGGAGCGACTCGCGGGTGAGGTCGGAGAGCGCCATCGCCGCCGGGCCGGGAGATCCGGGTGGGGATTCGCGGGCGGGCGTTGGCGGTGCTTTCCGAGAGCTCGCGCTGGCGTTCGCGTGGGATTCGACGAGGAAAGAGGAGGGGGGAGTGGCGAGATGTGGGGGAATATATCAAGGGGGGCGCGTCGCGGCGCGGTCCCGATTTGTTAATTAGGGTATCCCGTGTCCGCCGCGGTGGGCTTGGGCTTGGGCGTGGGCTGGCTGCGCGTGGGGCCGCGCGGCTGTATGGGGCCCGGTGTCAGGGTCAGTTCGTGGCTGTGGTTGGTGCTGGGAGTCCGGTGCGTGATTGGTGCGCGTGTTTCAGATGGAGTTGGAAGAAACCGAAAAACTTTGCGGAATTCAATTCGTAGCCAGAGCGAGCCACTACTACTTTCTTTTTTTTTGCGTCGTAAATGCGGACTTTCTTTGGGTAAAGCAAATTTGAATTTGGACTTTGCCAACGACGTTATGACTCGAATCGTGACGGAATATGCAGGTGGATATTCTATTTCCTAGTATTTCCCAACGGGCAAACCGGCGCGGCCATTGTTCCGGCTGCCAGCCCCAAGTGCTCGAGCTCGACGGGTCTGAACCTCTGAATTCTTCTATGCCGCCGGATGGACCCACTACCTCTGCGTCGTTCCTAGGCCAGGTCCGACCGTCCACGCCGAATCTGTTCTTCTGTGACGGTGCAGTGCACCACACTGTTTGCTAGTAGTAGTATACTATAGCAGAAAAGCAGAAGTCAAATAAAAGCAACTTCCAGAAGAAGCTAGTAGAGTATTGCTTTTCGGCCAGCAATGTTTACATGGCTGTTGGAACGGTTCGTTTGGACCCCAGAGACGATGCTACCTGCCTACCTCAAAACTGAGGCCAAGGGCTGCTTGAGAAGGACAGCGCAGGGCCAAACGGTTCTTCGACCGTCTCAAGACGTGAATTTCTTGGCAAACATTATCTTGTGCACATAGCTGACAAACGTCGTAGGAGTTGCATATAAAATTTTACACGTCGGTTTCCCCCTTTTTCGTTTTCCTGGCCATAGGGGATGTAGGTCAACTCGTTTATGAAAAAGAAAAAACCCGTTTTAGCGGAGAAATGAAAAGGGGGCTGACTGGCATTTGGTGATCATTTTATTATCGACCTCATGTTATTTAGAGTCGTATTTATTTTTTCTATCTACCCGCAAAATATAAAACACCGTTCTTCGGTTTTGTCTGTCCCGGTGGCATGCCAACCCTAAAACTCTGATGATACATTTCGTTGTGTAGCATGATGTGTGATTCTTTTCAGATATGGTCATGGTATCAACAACATGATTGATTTTTCTCGACGAATACACTAAGAGCAATTCTAGCTTATCCTGTAAAAACACGACATTTAAAACACAATATACAGGACGCGGATTACTTGTTTTGTGATCTGTACTACGGGAACCCAAACGGCACCGTAAAACATGTTTTTACATTTTAGCATTTTGCACAAACATATGATAGAAAACGTAGAAAAAATTATGAATGTTTTAAACATCACATAACATAATAATAATCCAAATTATAATACTTTTTCAGATCAAATTACATCAATTGTTCTAATAAAATAATTTAAAATAATTAATGGTTTTGAGGGCAAACTACGCGCTCGGGCATGATAAGTCAAAAAGAAATTGTGTACACAAAATCTATGAAGAACATGCTGAATCGAACAAATCTTATCGCACCTCCGTCGGGTCACCAACAACCGCAAGGGCTCTATGTGGTCGAATCGGGGTGGCTCCCTCGTACTCACCGAACGTGGTGGTAGCTCAGCTCTAGCGGGGCCGAATCATGCTGCCTAGCTCAACGGCATGGACGAATTAGGGCTCAAAACCACATCCATGGCAACCGCAACCTCATATATTGTCGCCGCCAAAGTGAACCCATCAATCTGCGAGATTCCATCTCCTAGCAGTGTGGAATGGGCGCGAGATCTGTAGTGGCGACACATCTACCGGTGGACGGAGGATTAGGGACTCGTGATAGGGTTAGTGTTGTCTGCGGCACCCTTGCTGCAGTGCGGCGACGGGGCTTCACGGGCCCATTCTGGCTCGGCCAGACTAGGTAGGACCTGGTTTGCCCTTGTTGCTGCATCCGGTCGGTTACCGCCTTCCGACGATGGAGGCAGTTCACTCCCGCATGCTTCTGTAGCGTCAACCCTCATCGATGTCCTCTCATTTCCGTCTGACTGGTCTCGCAACGTGGGCTCGGTAGGCGCTTCTTGATGCCGCTACCGACGAGGCCGTTGGCCTTTTTGACCTGCCCATTGGTTTGCGGGTGCGCCACGGAGGCATATGATATGTTGATCCCAAGACTTTCGCAGAAGTCCTGGAATTCTTTGGAGATGAAGTTTGACCCGTTGTCGGTGATGGTGTTGTGCGGCACGCTGAACCTGTAGACTATGGATTGAAAGAACTTCATGGCTGTTTTACCCTTTTGGTTGGTAACAGGCATGCCTTCGATCCACTTGGTGAACTTCTCGACTGCGACCAGGAGGTAGAGGTGGCCTCCTTTCGAAGACTTGGGCAGTTTTCCGATCATGCCGAGACCCCATTGGGCGAAGGGCCAGGCCAGGGGTATGGGCCTGAGCTCTGATCCTGGTGTGTGCGGTTTGTCCGCGAATCTCTGGCACCCGTTGCACCTTCGGACGATGTCATTGGCATCGTTCATGGCCACAAGAGAACCTAGCTCGAGAGCTTTGGCTCTGGTAGCGTTGCTGTATGATGGACGCAGATGCTCTCATGGATGTCTTGGAGGATAGTTTTGCCGTCAACGATGGTAACACACCTTTGGAGCACACCTGAAATGTTGTGCTTGTACAACTCGCCATTGATGATGGTGAAGGCCTTGGACCGGCGAGATATGCGCCGGGTATCTGTCGGGTCATTAGGTAGTTCCCTATTTATCAGGTACCGCAAATACGGCTGCGTCCATGTTTTTTCGATTGCTATGACCTGCATCAGGTTGACCACTATGACCTCTGTGTCGAGCTTTTCGGGTCCTTCGGGTAGCGTAGCCCCCGAGTGCTCTGCCTCTTTGGGTGATCCCTTGGGAATTTCCTTTTGATTGATGGCACACAGATCTGCTCGAGGAACACACCTGGTGGCATCCGTGCGCAGGTGGAGCCGATGTTGGCGAGTTTGTCGGCCTCTTAGTTGCTTTCTCTTTCAACGTGTCGAAGCTCGCAGCCGTTGAAGTCTCCTTCGAGTGAATTGTAGAGCGTGCGGTACGCGATCATGTTGGCGGTGTGCGCGTCGCACTCGTTCATCGTCTGCTGGACGACGAGGTTCGAGTCACCGTAGATGACCAGGCGTGTTGCGCCGCAGGTCTTGGCCATCCTCATGCCGTGGATGAGGGCCTCGTATTCGGCTTCGTTGTTGGAAGCTTGAAATTTCATCCGCGGGACGTACTTCATCTTGTCGCCCTACGGGGATGTCAGTATGACCCCGGCTCATGCTCCTGCCTCGCGCTTGGAGCCATCTAAGTGCATCGTCCATGACTGTGTCATGTCCGGGGTGTCCGGCAGCTGCAGATCCATCCAGTGGATGAGGAAGTCCGGTAGGACCTATGATTTGATCGCATGGCGTTTCTCGTAGACTATGTCTAGAGGGGACAGCTCGATGCCCCACAGGGCCACGCGTCCTGTGGCCTCCGGTTTGTTCAGGATGTTGTTCAGAGGTGCCTCATTGACGACCATCACCTGATGCTCCTGGAAGTAGTGGCTCAGCCGACGAGCCGTCATGAACACGCCGTAGGCGAGTTTCTGGTAGTTAGGGTACCTCTGTTTTGTCGGCGTCAATACCTTGCTGAGGTAATATATAGGGCGTTGGATCCCGTGGGTCTTGTCATCTTCGGGTCGTTCGAACACAAGCACGGTGCTTACCACCTGATGCGTGGCTGCTATGCATAGCAGGAGGGGATCGTGTTCCTTTGGCGTGACCAGGACGGGCGAGGTGGAGAGCAGCCGCTTCAGATCTTCGAATGTGTCGTCCGCTTCAGGTGTCCACTCGAATTTGTCTGCTTTGCGTAGCAGTTGGTAGAAAGTCCAAGCAGTTGGCCAGATGGGACGCCGAAGGCGCACTTTTCTGGGTTCAGCTTGATCTTGTAGCGATAAGGTTGTCGAATGTCTCGCGGAGATCGTCGATCAGTGTCTTGGCCTCCCTTGTTTTGACTACTATGTCATCGACATAGACCTGTATATTGCGGCTGATCTGGCTCTTCAGGCATGCCTGCATGCATCGCTGGTACGTGGTACCTGCGTTCTTCAGCCCAAAGTGCATTGTGTTGTAGCAGAATACTTTTAACGGCGTGATGAACGTCGTTTTCTCCTGGTCTTCGACCTTCGGTTGAATCTAGTTGTAGCCTGAATAGGCGTCGAGGACGAAGAGTTTCTCGCATCCTATAGTCGAACTGATGATCTGATCGATCCGAGGGAGAGGGAAGTGATCCTTCGGGCAGTGCTTGTTCAGCGAAGTAAAGTCCACGCACATCCGTAGGATGTCCGTGTCCTTTTTAGGGGCCATCACGGTGTTGGCCAGCCACTCGCTTTCCTTGATCTCCCTGATGAAATCGGCGTCGAGTAGTCTGTTGACTTCGACTCTGATGGCTTCGGCCCGTGGCTCGGACAATCGTCGGATGGACTGTTTCACGGGCTTGGCATCTGGGAACACGTTGAGTGCGTCCTCGGTGAATTCCCTGGGAACTCCTGGCATGTCCGCAGGACACCAGGCGAAGATTTCCCAGCGCTCATGGAGGAATTCGACGAGCACGCTTTTCTATGTGGGGCTGAGGTCATTGGCAATCAACGCCGTCTTGGAGGCGTCCGTCGGGTGGACCTGCACCTTCTTCGTGTTGACTGTTGAGTCGAACGACATGTCAGGTGCGTTCTGCCTTGAGACTGGGGGTGCCTCGTTGTCTGTCACCTCTCGGAGCCTTACGAGCTCCTCCTGCATGCCGAATGACTGGGAGATTCTGTTGAAGTCCCTGTCGCAGTGATCTGATCGGGTGAAGCTCCCGTGGACCGTGATGACGCCCCTAGGTCCTGGCATCTTGAGTAGCAGGTATGCGTAGTGGTCTCGCCAGAATGGCGAATGCCACGCGTCCGAGGATGGCGTGGTATTGTGATGGCCAATCCACCACTTCGAACTCGAGTCGCTCGCACCGAAAGTTATCGGGCTTACCGAAGATGACGTCGAGCCATATCTTTCCCAGGGGGAATATGCCCTTCCATGGGATGATCCCGTGGAACGTTGTGTCGGATTGTTCTAGGCTGCACAGCGGGATCCGCATTGCTGCTAAGGTGCTAGCGAACATTAGATTGATGCTGCTGTCACCATCCATGAAGACGCGGCTCATCTTGAACCCTCCGATCTGCACCTCGAGCACCAGGGAAGCATGACCTGGGCGAGGGATCTGGCGGGGGTGATCCGAACGGCTGAACGTGATACAGGACTCTGAACCGCTAAGGTACTCAGGGATGGCGGGTGGAGCGGTCACAGCCAAACTGACTTGGCGGGTGATTTTCTTTTGCACCCTGTTTGTTGGGCGCCCCTTTTGGATCATCAATGACCCTTTTAGCGCGGGGTACCCGTTTCCGCCGTTGTTGTGCGCGGGTGCGATCGGGTGATTCGAAGGTACCACGAGTGGTGATGGAGGAGCTCCGTGGGCGATGTCACCTGGTGCGGGTGCGGGCCCGTACCCAGGGTTTGGGGCTTCCTGTCTCATCTGGGACATGCTCTCGCTGAGTTTCTAGAACTCGCGACAATCTTTGAGCATGTGGTTGGCCTTCTTCTTGCCATCCTGCTTGTCGATGTAGAAGTGGATGGTGCAGGGGCCCGACAATTTATCTTATGCCAAAGGCTCATCGTCACGGTCGCGGCGTTGTTTGTGTTGGGCCTCCTCCATCGCGGAAGTTGTTTCCACGGTATCCGCCGCTGCTGCGGTTGCTTTCGTTGCGGCGATCAGCGTAGCCGGCCGTGACCATGTCAGGTCCATCGCGATCATCATAGACGCACGATCTTCGCTTGCTACGGCACTCACGTCGGCGGCCGTAGTCATCTTCCTCTTCCGAATGTGCTCGGTGGACGGAGTCCTCGCCATCTTCCCACCTGTTGGCGATGTCCATGAGGTGGTCGAGTGTCTTGGGCTTGACGCTCCCAAGTTCTTCCTTGAAGTCCTGGCATTTGACGCCATCCTTGAAGGCATCGATTGTTCTCTCCTCAGAGATGTGTGTCGCGGAGTTCTTGATGTTGGACCAGCGTAGTATATACGAGCGAATGGATTCGCCCGTTCGTTGGGTGCAGGCCCGCAGCTCTTCGATCGAGGCTGGCCTATTGCTGGTGCCCTTGAAGTTTCGGATGAAACTGTACGCCAGTTCCTCCTAGCTTCGGGTGGATCCCGAGGATAGGTCTTGAGCGATCTGGTCGCGCCAGATCGGCTACAACTAACGCATTGTAGGGCGATGTTTTGTTGCCGCCGCAGCGATTTGAATGACGGTGGTCGATGAGCCACGCCTTAGGGTCCTGCGTGCCGTCAAACTTCGGAGTGTCCGAAGGAAGCTTGAATTTCCTCGGCATCCGTGTCCGCCAAACAGATCTGTTGAAGCATCGAGCTCCGCAGAGTTCTCCTTCATCATCATCCTCTTCGGATTCGGATGAGTACATGCGCTTGGCGTGTGCCTTGTCGATCTTGCGTTGAGTGAGTTCGCTTCAGGCGTCGTAGTCGCGGCTGCGACATCGTGAGCTCTTGTGCCATCGAGGTAGGTCGTGTTCCTCCTTGTCGGATGAGGGTGTGGGGTTGGGTTGCGACTGAATCTGACCGCAGCCTTCTTTTTCGGCTCCGCATGAGCTTCTCCGTGGAGCGCATCTCCAACGAGTCCGAGTCCGGCTAGTGCGGAGTTGTGCATGGCCCTTTTCGGGTCCCCCACCGGAGGTGGATGAGACGCAAGGTATGTGGTGGCTGCCATGATCGCAGCTTGCGGCGTCTTCGAGATGATGTTGCCGTTGGCATCCATATCCATGAAGGACGTGTTGAGGGTTCGAGACACCTCACGATGTGCGTGGGGTCCATGTTCTCTACGCGAGAACGATGCTTGTTGGCATTGTTACCGTGCGAGCTGGAGCTGCCCATGGCGGAGAGCGCAGCTCGCCGCGCGCTGGACTCTGAGGCCGCTTGCTTGCGTTTGTCGAGCACTTCTTGCATCTTCGCCTGCTTTTTGTGCTCTTCGATGAGGAGCAGATGGTATGCCGTCAGTAGGTCTCGTGAGGCACCCACAGTCAAGATCTTGTTGCCTGCCACAGCTTCACGTGCTTGGTTCTATCCTTCCTCGCTGAGGTGGATTACCCTATTGGCCTCAGGGTCGTCCTCGTTGGGCGGGGGGATTGGTTTCTCCTGTTTTCGCCGTTTCTACCTTGCAGGTTGGGTGGCGGTACGTGAGCACCCGAACCTGGTGGCTACTGCTCCACGTCGCTTTGGATGACCACGGGGCATTGGTAGCGTCCGTAGGTCGGATCGCTACTGCCGCAGCTTTCGGATCCAGAACCGTAGGTTCCTTCATCCGATGGAGGATCGCACAAATCTGAGTTGCAGTTGCTGCTGTCGTATGACTCATCTGTCGATGTTGACGTGCGTAGTATGGGATGCGGAGCCCACGAGGCAGGCCTGATCGATGGCAGTGGCACCCGCTCTGGGAGGCGGAGAGTGCCGGTCTGTCCCACCTGGAAGCAGAAGCTCCCAAACAGGATCTCGAGCCCGTCGCTTATGGGCTCGAAGTCCTTCGTGGTGGCTGGCAAGTGGGCGGTGAAGTCGAAAGCGGCGAAGAGGAGATGTCTCTCCGTCGCCGAGGAGTTGTAGATCGCTTTGGTCGGGACCGTCACGACCGCACAATCAACGCCCCCGATTCCCACAGACGGCGCCAATTTACGAGGTTTATTCTCGTCAATGCCCATTGTTATGAGCTTGGGTTTTGGAGAAGATGGGGGTGCTGAAGATCGCGAAACGGTTAATAGACAAGCAACCAGGGGACACGAGATTTACCTAGGTTCGGGCCCCCGGAGGGAAAACCCTCTTGATTACGGTGGAACCGAAAGTTACAAGGGTACGCAGATGCAATCTGGCGTGGAGGTGTGTATACGGTGGTATGAGAGAGAGCCTCCTCGTCGTACCCTCCTAGCTTTTATATAGAGGTAGGAAGGTCCCGGGCACAGATCGAGTCGGTTACAGATTTAGGGTTTGCCCCTTTGAATATTCTATCTATTCTAGTCTTGCTCTCCAAGGATCTGAAGACATCATGGGTTTGGGCCACCCGAAAATCTTCATGGGCCACATATATTCTTGTGGGCCTTCCTTGGGCTGGACCAGGTATGCCAATGTCGTGTACCCGTAGGGTATAACCATGTCAAAGGGATCGGAAGAAATCATTGTCGTAGAGACCAACACGGTAACACCAGCGGGCGATGTGCTGTCTGGCCCAGCAGCGGTCTCAATTGGTTGGTTGCTATATTAATATTGCTGGGCGAAAGCCTGATTTGAGGAATGGGCGCGACAAATGATGGAGCACTCAGGGACGACAAAGTGTAGTAGGAGGCCGAAATAGATGGAGGGAGGCACCGACACTGGAAGGCAGAAGGGGAAATTTGATACACCAAGGATTTTCCCGGCTATATAGGGAACTATTGCTCTCAAATTTTGGGTATATATGGGTGGGGGATTCCGGTGCGCGGTAAAAAAATCAAGGTCTTGTGTTTGCACTAATCTGCACAGGATGTTTTCACCGCTAGAACCTAAAAAGGGTTATTATAAGGGCTTTAGGGTTTGTTTGCTTCCGCTTCGGCTTTAGCTTTAACTTATGGGATTTAGAATCAGAAGGTGAAAATACAACCAAAAGTAGGAAAGCGTTGTCAACAATCACCCATGCGAAATAAAATAGGCAGCGGGATGACCAAAAGTAGGTGCGGAGGTAATTCAGCCCCCGGACGTGGTTAAAAAACAAGTTAGAAACAACTAATTCATTTCAAATCAACACCATACAACATCTCACGCACTTACGAGTATTTTAGACATTTCAGTCCTAGCTTCCACCATCTGCTTTTCCACGGCTGTTTTCCAATAGGCCCTTAGAGCAGCTATACGGGTGCATGTAAATGCAGTCAAACCTGTAAAAAGGGGTGGTTACAATTTCGGTAAAATACGCATGCTCTAACGGTACGTGTAAAACATGGCCGACCCTTAAACCATTTACAGGACACAGAAAATTCATCCGTGAGAACCTTAAATGTGCAGGTTGGGAGGCTATTTTTGCTGGACCCTATAAAAAGTCAAACCTCGTCGAAAAAAGTGCGCCGCAAAACCGCCACAGGAGTCGTCGGAACTCTCCCGGAATCCTCTAGAAGAGGCCGGAATCGTCCGCCACACGTCGAAAGAGGCCGCTGTCGGTTCGAATTGGACGGGCACGCTGCGGGCGGCCGGCCATGGTGCGGCATCTGGATGAACTCGTTGTCGGCTTTGTCGCAGGCGCCGCCGGGCCTCCCGTGCCACGCTCTTCAACGCCTCTTCCTCCAACACGGTCGACGAGGTCCTCGTGCCGATGTGCGCCGGGATCGCCAGGGCCTGGCGTGGCCCCGCCACCACCACCCAAGCCCTTGCCGCTCTCGTGGTACCTAGAGTGCTCCACGTGATGTGGCCGACCATGGTGCGATGGGTGGCGGGCGGTCTGCAGGTAACGGAGGAAGCACCATGGCGGAAGGCGGCGAGCACGCCATGGCCCGAGCAGGGCGACACGGCGGGTGGCGCAACAGGAAGTAGTGGAAAAAGAGAATATTTCTGGACCCCATGAAAAGATGTCTTTTTATAATTTATTTTTGCGTTTGCCTTCTGTACGAGTTGTTTTCGAACGGTAAAACACGTTTTTTTTATTGTAAACCAGTTTTGCATATCGTCTGGTTATAGACTTTGTTAGAACTGCTTTTACATTTAGGGATGTGCTAGAGGTTCCCCAATGTCGTCTTTTTTAATGGCACCGGTTGATACATAACACAATCTTATTCAAACAAGGAAAAAATGTTTATTATTTGAGGATTTGCCGCTCAAACAAGGGACATACTGGAAGTGACTTTTTTATCCGGCCATTGCGGTGCCAACATTTTTTCTTTTTTTTCTAAAGGGAGTTCGCGTTGCCAACTTAAACCGAAAATGCTAATTAACTCCCGTTGCGGCTTGGGCGGCTACCGCCGCACACGGGCTCTCCCGTGTTGGGCTTGTCCATTTCCACGGTCTGATGTTTTTTCTCCTTTTTTCTTTTTCTTTTTTTCTTTTTCTATTCTGTTTCCTTTTTCTGTTTCTTTTTTCTTTTTTTGTTTTCTTTTTAGTTTTCGTTTTTTGGTTTTTTTTCTTTTTTTTGGAAAATGATCGTTGTATTTTGGAAAAAATCATGTTTTTTTAAATTTGTGTATGGTCTTTAGATTTGGTTCATGACTTTTTTGAAATTGGCTCATGAAATTTGAAAAAAAATCATGTTTTTAAATATTGGTTTATGATTTTTTGAAATTGGTTCATGATTTTCAAAAAAAATGTGCATTAGTTTTTAAATATTATTCATGATCTAAAAATTGTTCAAATTTAAAATTCGTCCAAATCTAAAAAAATAAAAATAAAGAGAAAGGAAGAAGTACATGCTAGGAGAATCTAATGGGCCCGGGCCATCTACCGCCGTCTTCAGGGCGACAATTAGCAGCTCCCAACTTAACCCCACTATATGTAGCCCAGGAAGGTCCCCTATGGGACATCTGATGTAGCCCACAAAGCGGACCTAAAGCCTAGTAAAATAGTTATTTTGTTTTTTTGTCTATTAATCCTTCTAGCCCACGTGATGCAGCGTTTTTCTTTAACAGGGGCGCATAGAGCTAAATAAATATCAAATTGTCTCAAACAAAAAGAATAGCAAAAGGAAATGAATTCCCTAATAAAAAGAATAATTATTTTTTTAGAAAAATACAAATATGTTGTACATGTTCACAAGAAGTACAAGGAATCTCAAACATAATGAAAATTACATTGAGATCATTGGACCACACCACTATCGTCCCTAAAGCGAGCCGACAATGCGCCATTGATGTCGCTCCGCTACTGGAGCCATCATGACATTGTTGATAACAGACGGGGAGTCTTTGTACCCGTGCCCTAAGGACCAGCGCCGAGAGCCAAAATCGTCACCGTTAAACTCTTGAATATTAGAATCTTCTGACACCAAATCTGAAACACGCATAGAATTGACCGCTCGAGGGGAGCAACAACCAGACAATTTTCTGCCCTCCTCAATGGTACAAACGAGATCGCCGCCGATGAGATGGACGAGAAGACACGACTCATCAATTTTAGATCAACAGGGACTTCCCGTCCTCGGTTCCATTGATAACATCAACGAAACCTGAAGATATTTTCAGGTCCAAAACTAACAAGAGGGGGTACAAAATGCAGAGGTCCAAAGCAAAAAACAACTAGAAAAAACATAGGTCTCTTAGACAGGAGAGAAAGCACCAGCTAGAATGAAAAACTACAGAGGCGGGGAGGGGAAGACAGCAGCTGCCAGCGTGGAAGTCGGCGTTGCCCATGTCCCTAGCACTGCAACCCTTTTGCTTGCCCACGACGACAGGTCAGGAGGGGCATTCTCTTCAGCTTTTGCGTCCCTGGTCAGCCACTCATCGGTGCAAACGGCGAGGCCAGAACCTGGGAGAGGTAAGTGCAGAACCTCTCCACCCCCTCCAGCATCTCCTCCTTGAAAATCAGCCTCCAGTGCTTTACTGAGGTCAAAACCTTCCTCAGAATCTGATGCAAATTAATCCAAGGAAGACCATTAAAGATCATATCATTCCTAAAATTTCAGAGACACCAAAGAACAGCAGAACAAACCGAGTTTAGAACTGCATGTTTCTTATTTGTAATCCAGTTCTTAGCTACAGACATGTAGTCATTTTCAACAGAAGTATTAAAGAAACTGGAAATGATATTCCAAACCTGTTTTGCAACTAGGCACTGAAAAAAGAGGTGATTAATGGACTCATCCTCAGCACAAAAAATGCAGTCTTCAGGTTTATCCAGGTGTCTCTTTTTAAGGTTATCTCTAGTCATTAGTTTGTTATGAGCTAAAAGCCAAAGGAAGATATGTACCCTATGAGGGATATGTAACTGCCAAACAGCAGGAATAAAAATAGGAGTAACACCTCCAAAATTTATGATAGCATATAGGGAAGTAGTGGAATAAATCCCCTTGCTTTCATATTGCCAGATCAAAGCATCAGTATTGGTGTTAAAAGAGATTCCAGAAGCAATTTCTTCAAGCTCATACCACTGAGCCAGCAGGGTATTATTAAAATTTCTCCTAAGAGTAAGTCTAAGGGAGGAACCATCCCAAATTTGTTGGACAGTTTTATTATGTTTATTGCAGATGACATAAATTTCAAAAAAAATGGATAGACAATGGAGAAGTTCCAAACCAGGTGTCCTTCCAAAACCTGACTTGAGCCCCATCCCCAATTTTCCACTTATAACCAAATTTGATATTATTAACAGCCCAAAGGACCCCTTTCCAGAACCGAGAGACCCATGTCTGCTTACTGCAGAAGATGTTAGGATTGTTAGTATCATATTTAGATTCAATTATAGACCTCCAGATCTTCCCCTCATCACTGGAATATCTCTTAATCCAAGACCCAAGAAGGGCCAAATTGACATTAGCTAAGTCAGGGATTCCCAGTCCCCCAAACTCCTTCTTTCTATAGACTAGCTTCCAACTAGCTAAGGGAAGCTTCCTATGGCCCTCAAAATCATTCCACAGACAATTAGCCATCTGGGAGTTAATAAGGTCTAAATCCCATTTGGGAAACTTAAAAAAGGAGAGCAGGTAAACAAGAATACTAGCTAAACAAGTTTTAATAAGAATCACTTTAGCTGCATAAGAGAGTAATTCCCCCCTCCAACCTGCTATTCTTTTGAGGATTTTCTAAATTAGAGGTTAAATGTCCTCCCTTCTGAGCTTTTCAAAATGCAAAGGGATACCCATGTATTTAATAGGGAAATGACCAACAGCACACCCCAAAATGTTTGAATACAGAGCAATATCAGATTCCTCAAGGCCTATGGGAATAAATTCACTTTTGGAGTAGTTGATCTTCATCCCAGATACTTGCTCAAAACAGGTTAAAACCCATTTGAGGTTAGTGGCAAAATAGGGGTTATTATCAAAAAACAGAATGGTGTCATCTGCATACTGAAGACAGATGACACCCCCAGGATGCAGATCAGAGCAGAGGCCTTTGATCAAATTAGCATTGTATGCTTTAATAAGCATCCTAGTTAAGACATCTACTCCTAGATTAAAAAGCAAAGGAGAAATAGGATCCCCTTGCCTAAGCCCTTTTCCAGTGACAAAAAATTACCAATGGAATTATTAAGCTTGACCCCAACAGACCCACCATGAGTGATAGCTCTAATCCAGGAGATGACAGTAGGACTAAAACCTCTCTTGGCTAGAAGGTCAAGAAGGAAATCTAAATCTACTTTATCAAAAGCTTTTTCATAGTCTAATTTAATAACCAAACCTTGACTTTTATCATGGGAAATAGAATGAATAACTTCATGTGCAGTAACAACACTTTCTAAAATGAATCTCCCTTTAATAAAGGCAGACTGGTTACAAGAAGTAATGTTGTTCATTAACAAAGCTAAATGATTTGTGAGAACTTTGGTGAAAATCTTAAAGACACAATTGAGCAAGCTAATAGGCCGAAATTTTTTCATGCTACTAGCTTCAGGTTCTTTTGGGATGAGAGTCAGAATAGCAAAATTCAGCCTATATATATATCTAGTTTGCCTTGATGAAAATCTGCAAACATGGCCATAAGATTAGCCTTGACAATCTCCCAAAATGCTGATAAAAGATAAAAGGCAAACCATCAGGGCCTGGAGACCCATTTGAATAAGACCCAAACACAGCCTATTTGACCTCCTCTTCAGAGAAAGGGGCTTCAAGAGCCTGATTGAGCTATAGAAACCTTTTCACACGGGGAAAAGAAATCATTAGAAAGAGTACAACTAGAAGGTTCTGATACGCCCAATTTGCATCACCATTCTATATCATAATTTACCTCTATTCATTGATATTTGTCTTAATATGAGGTATTACTCATGGCTTTTCATCTATTTTTGTATGTTGGATGATTCTTGGAGGATGGACTGCCGGAGTCTGGATTCTGATGGAAAAAAGGCGTTTCGGTGCAATTTCGCAAAGATCAGAAAAATACCAGAAAAATATGGAAACATATTATTTTACCAGAGGACGAAGGAAGCTAGAAGGAGGGACGAAGAGGGGCCTCAGGGGGCCCACAATCCCCTAGGCGCAGGCCCACCTGACCCCACGCCTAGGGCATGTGTGGCCCACCTGCCCAGCCTCCGACTCTGCCCCTTCGCCTATATCTTCCCTTCGAAACCCTAAGGCTCGGGGAGCGACCATAGATAGATTTCCGCTGCCTCTAGGGGCGGAAAACACCGAGATAGAAAGATCTCTCCGGCAGACAGATTTCTGCCTGGGGAATTCCTTCCCAGAGAGGGGAGACCGTCGCCATCAACACCGTCATCAAGCTAGGCTTCATCAGGATCATCATCATCCACACCATTATCTCCACCAGCACCATCACCACCACTCCGTCCCACTGTAACAATTGTATTGGATATTGCTTTAGTTCTTAGGGGAAACTTTCTTGGTGTTGATTACTATTGTAGTTGATGCTTGTGAGTGGAACCATTGGATTATTGTTTATGTTCAGATTGTTATCCATTACCATATCATCTTTGATCTTGATCCATATGATGTCTTGTGAGTAGTTCGTTTAGTTCTTGAGGACATGGGAGAAGTCATGTTGTTAGTAGTGAATCTGTGATGAGTTATTATTCAATGGTTTAGTATTTAAGTTGTGGTGCTATTCTTCTAGCGGTGTCATGTGAACATCGACTACATGACACTTCACCATTTATGGGACTAGGGGGATGCATTGTGTATTTGGCTACTAATTGTGGGGTTGCCGGAGTGACAGAAACCTGAACCCCCGTTAGGACACCTTTGCACAAGGGAGCGTAGGATCTCAGAGTTTAAGGCTATGGTTAGATTTATATCTTAATTACTTTCCTATAGTTACGGATGTTTGCAGGGGGTTTAATCACACGTATGTATTAGTTCTAGGAAGGGCGGTATGTTAGCACAGGTTCACCCACACAACACTTACAAACACCAGAGAAGAGTACTCAGCTATTTGAAGCGAAAGCACTTGACAGAATTCTCATGTGTCCTCGAGAACGTTTGGTCCTTATAAGTATTTACACCGGCTTGTCCTTTGCTAAGAAAGGATTGGGTCACTTGCTCCGTTTGTTCGTTACTTCTGTTACTTGCTCCTTGTTTTGTTGCCTTGTCAGAAAACCACTAAAAATCCGTTTGCTAAGTATTCACAGGGATTTCCTGCTCCATACCACTGTTTAGCACCTTCTGCTCCTCGTTGGGATCGACACTCCTATTTATCGAAAGTACTACGATACACCCCCTATACTTGTGGGTCATCAAGACTATTTTATGGCGCTGTTGCCGGGGAGTGAAGCGCTATTGAAGAGTGGAACTGGTAAGGGAAACTTTTACTATCAGTATTTCTTTTGTTACTGCTTGTTACTTTGTTTCCAATATGGATAACCCACTTGGTTTTATGTTTGGTAAAACTACTACCACTGCTAGGGTAGTAGATGAACCACCTCCTGTTGAGATAGATCCTTTTAAGATACCTACAAGTATTGTTAATCATGTTATGGATAATTATTATTTTGGGGATGGAATTGTCCATCCCGGTGATCACTTGCTTTTTATCCATGAATTATGCGGGTTGTTTAAGTGTGTAGGTATCACAACTAAATAGGTGAAGAAGAAGTTACTCTCCATATCCTTGAAAGGGAGATCTGAAGAATGGTATAAGCTGCTGAAGAATGGATAATCCATGGAATGGGAGGAGTTGGCATCTCTCTTTTACTCTAAATTTTATCCTCCCAGTGAGATTCATAAGGATAGAAATCATATATATAACTTTTGGCCTCTTGATGGAAAGAGTACAACTCAAGCTTGGGGGAGATTGAAGTTACTACTGCTTAAATGCCCTATTCATGAACTCCCTAGCAATATTATTCTCAATAACTTGTATGCTAGGCTTTCTCTTCATGATAAAGATTTACTAGATGCTTCTTGTGCTGGATCATTCACATGTATGAAGGAATAAGCTAAATGGGATCTTCTATACCGTATTCAAGAGAACACTGAAGCTTGGGAGAATGACAAAGAAAGAAAGTCAGGTATAAACTATGATTATGATTGCATTAAATCTTTTATGGGAATTGATGAATTCCGTGATATTAGCAATGAGTTTGGTCTTGATTCTCAAAGTATTGCCAACTGTTTTAAGGCCTTTGCCTCTTACATTGAAATTCCCAGGAAGAAGTGGAACAAGTACCATGCTCCGTATAAACATGTTGTTAGTCATGTTCCTGTTAGAAGTACTTAAATTTGTACTACTAAACATATTGTGCCTGAACCTCATGTTGAGAAAATGCCTTTCCCAGCTAAGGTAAAGGAGTATTCTATGATTATTAGTGCAAATAACAAGGGTACAATAAAAACTGAGGAGCCTGCTAAGCATTTGAATGATGAACCTGTGGTAGCTATTGTGACAGACACTGTCACTAGAAATAGAGAGGATGAGCACACTGTCTTTTGTGAAGACGCTTCTAATATTATCTCTCATCCTAGTAAGGCTATAAAAGATAGTGTTTCTATGCTTTCTATTAAATTGGTGATCATTGCTACTATGTTTCATGTGATATTGATGCTAGTTCTAGTGCCATTCCTTATGAGCTTTACAGGGAAATTATGCATGAGATTGGTCCTTGTGAGCTTGAGGACATTGATGTGGTTATTCGCCTTTCTAACAAGGAGACCATTTGCCCCATTGGTATTATAAGAGTGTGGAGGTTCTCTGTGGTAATATTAAGTATCCTGCTGATTTTCTAATGCTTAATTCAGCAGCTAGCAAAACTTGTCCTATCATTTTTGGTAGACCTTTCTTGAACACTTGTGGAACTATTATTGATTGTAATAAGGAAAAAGTTTTAACTAAGTTTGATGGAGATTCTTATGAGTTTAACTTTTCCAAATTTGCTAAAGCTCCTTGTGAAAATAGCTTGCCTAATAAATATTTCAAGATGGAACAACTTGCTTCTATTGATCCAGTATATGACCTTGGACCTCTTTTTGGTGATTGTATGTATGCTTATTCTGATGATAAAGTTGTTGCCAGTGATAGTTATATTGTCAAATTTATTCCAAGTGCTACTGAAAGTTATTTTGAAAGAGGGAAACATGGTTTTATGCATCTCAATAATGTTAAGTTTCCCCATTTTATGCTGAAAGCTTTAAAGTTGCATCTGTTTTGTCTTCCGATGCGTGAGGCCTTTTGTTTCAACAATTCGTTTTCTCATGATACCCCCATGCATAGGAAGTTGGTTAGGCTCAACTGTGTTGGTTATTTGCTTCTTGATGCTCTCTTTCGTTTCAAATATATATCTCCTTTGTGAGCATCTTTGGAAGTTTCAAGCCTAACTTAAAGGCATTAAAGAAAAGTACTTGTTGGGAGATAACCCAAGAGTTTGGTCGAGTCTTGGAAGTTATTACCTCAGTAATAACTGCTCCTTATCCTTTTTGTTTTGGTTTTTGTGTCAATTTCAACTACTTTTGTGAAGTAGAGGAGTTGTGAAAAGTGGCTGTCCTCGGACAAATATTTGCGCTACATTGTAAAAATTGTGAGGAAGCTCAGTACTTCGGATGGAGCTGCATTTTTCTGAGCTTGTTCTCCAGGTTGTTACCCAACTTTCATCAGTTCTGCACTTTTTTATTTGAGCAACAGAAGGTCTTCAAAAAAAATCAATCTTTACCCGCTGGTATGTTTTGACAGATTTCTATCATTATTTGCATTTGCCTCTTACAGAAGCTTTTGTTTTGATGGGTTTTCAATTGAAGTGTTTATCAAAGGTTTATTGTTTTTGCTTACACTAATGTTGTCATTGAGTTTGTGCAAAAGTTTTGTATGAAGGAAATTTGCAGGAGAAAGAGAGAAGGAATCTGCAGAGTTCGTCTTTGAATAGGTAAAAGTGGTGAAAACAGAAGGTTCGTGAAACCCCAATCTTTTTATATTTTTGATGTTTTTAATACATAAGGGAAGTTACGAGACGAAACTGAAGAGGAAGCGAGCGGGTGGACAAACCCACCCGGTGCCCGGCCACCTTGCGCTACCGAGGGGTGTTCCCCCCTTGAACTCTGTATCCGCCTCGTTTTCGTGTCAAAACCCTCCTTATGCATTGAAACTTTGTAATATATAACCCCTCCCCCCCGGATCCCCCTAGGTTCATGCATCGTGTTCTCGTCGTGTTTTTGTTTCAATCTGTTTCTGTCAGGAAATCATCTCAAGTTTAGAGCACCATGGCCTCCGCCAACGACAAAGGCAAGAAGCCCGAGGAAGAAGAACCTCAAGTCCCCAAGGAGGAGGAGATTTCAGTAGGGTATGAAGGTGACATGGAGGAGGACAAGCAACCAGACACTCGCACTACCATAGCAAGTATTGGTTTGGTGGCACAACCTACCCAGCTTAGGAGGACAGCACGAATGTCTACAAGAGGGAGAACTCCGCGTCATATCCTCGCTCCGCACACACTTCCTGCTAGTACCCCTTGTTCTAACCGTGCAGGAAAGAAACACTCTAATTTGGAAGAATGGAAAAAGAATAATAAGGACTAGGATCCTTGGTGAAAGAACATGTGGGCCCCCATGTGTGGTTTTGGTAATTAATGACAATCTTTATGGACTAATGTGTGTATTAAGATGCACTTGTAGGATTTGTCCATTGGCATCGCTTGGAGCATGTGTTGGCTTCAATATCGATAATATGAAGAACAAGATATGTTGTGCAAGCTCAAAATGCGCCATCTATAGTAGATCTCATGTTTTATACGTGCCATCATCGGTGATCATGGATCGATGATGAGGGATCAAGAAAGGCGTTCCATCTTGAGATGGGAAAGATCGTCTACATCGAGCTCAAGTGGATTGCTCAAGGCAAAGGTATAATCTTGATAGGTTTTCCCTTTTGCCGGTCTCATGTTGTGTGTGGGAGACCGGGTTTAGGATAGATAACCATACTATCAAGAGGGGCTCTCGAATGAGTAACTCGATCATATCGTTCGGAGAGAGCTCAAACCTTTGCATACTTGCATACTCGATAATATCGTATTTGGATGTTATTTGGTCTTATCCATGGGAGGATTTAGATCTTGTGTCAATCTCTATAACAAGCTCAAGTTCATCGAAAACGGATTTCATATGCATTCTCTATTGTGTTTTCGATATTGGAGGTTTTACTGGTTTGTATTTTATAGATAGGTGAAACCTTTCATTATTTGGTTCTATCCTCCCTTGCTGGACTATTATGGTTCCCTGCATGATATTGTAGAGCTCGTTACTATCTTCGAAACGAGCCCAAGATCATCAAAATTGGAGTCTTAATGCAAAAGTTATGATGGTTTCAGTTTTGTTGTTCCTGCTAGTTTTCAGGGGGGGGTGTAGGGGTTCGTAGCATGGAAAATAAAAAAATTCTACCGCATGCACACAAACAAGCCAAGATATATCTACTAGATTGTAGCAACAAGTCGATAGAAGCACTCACCCTCGAAGATTCCAAAGCGGTTGACGAGAGCAGATTCTCGTGGGTGATGTAGTCGTACACTTGTCGATCTCAAGATCGTGTAGACGATCCTTCTGGCGATGCGTTCCGGTAGCGCTTCCACGGTCGGTCACACGTTCGGTACTCGATGAAGACCTTCCTCTCCCTTGTTCCATCATATAGATGGACAAATACCACTCTTGATCCATGTGCCTCAACCCATACTTTTCGAACACTCAATGCCACCTTTATAGCCACCCAGTTATGGTGTGGTGTTTGATGTCATCAAAGCATCCTTTCGGTGATGGTGATTAGCATGATCTCATGGTCTAAGGAATTAGGTTACTATGTATCAGAAAGCTTATAGCAAACGAACTATTGAAATGACTTGATCTTAATGCTACGCTTATCTATAGGAGTATGTCCATCATACCATTCTCCTAATGATATGATCTCGTTGTTAACAACATCTCAATGTTCATGATCAGGAAACCACGATCATCTATTAACCAACAAGCTAGTATTACTAAGAGGCTTTACTAGGGACTCAAATTTAGTTTACAAATCACACAAGTATTAATGTTTCCGGTTAATACTATTATAGCATGAATGTAAACATTTATCATAAACACAAAGATATAATAATAACCACTTTTATTATTGCCTCTAGGGCATATCTCCAACAGGCGGATTATTCGGCCATGGGGGCGGATTATCTAGCCCAATTTTTGGAAAACGGCTAAGGACTTTGAGGCGTGGCTCCCAGTAATGGGGGTGGATTATCCGACCCTTCGGAGGCGGATTATCCTCCCCAAATATCTGCCCCCTATACTGAGGGACGCGCCGCGAAGTCCTTCGCTATTTTTTGGCCCGGGGAACCCAGAATATCCGGGGGAGGGGAGAATTATCCGGCCTGGAAGGTCCCAAACGGTCATATTTCGTTGTGGAGGGGTATAAATAGACCCCTTCTTCCTCCTTAGGTTGGTTGATTGCATTCTCTCTCTCCTCCATTGTTTTGACGTTCAAGAGCTTGCAAAAACTCTTAATCCCTCCCATATTTCTTAAATCTTTTGGGGGGATTTGAAAGGGGAGATCTAGATCTACAACTCTACCAATCCATCTCTCATCTATGTGAGGGGAACATATTGGGATCTAGGCTTGGGGTTTCTTTTGTGGATTTCCTCTTGTGTTCTTCCTCTCTTATTCTCCCACTAGCTTTTGTAGCTTTGGTGGAATTTGGGAGAGAAGGACTTGAGCACAACTTGTGTTCTTGCCATTGCATTTGGTGCATCGGTTTGAGTTCTCGTTGAGGATTCGATTGGGTGAAAGTTGAGAATCTTTTTACTCTTGGTTTCTTGGAACCCTAGACGGTTTGTTGGTGTTACAGGTTGTGGCCTTGGTGGCGTTTGTTGGGAGCCTCCAATTAAGTTGTGGAGAAGTGCCCCAACCTTGTGAGAGGTTCCGGATTGCCACCGACAAGTGCACCGATAGTGAAGAAGTGAACCAGGCCTCTTGTGGCGAGGTTCACACGAGAATAGGGTGAGGCCTTTTGTGGCGTGGCGGTCTTAGTACCGCCCACCCCTCCAACGAGACGTACTCTCTTTATGGGAGGAACTCGGTAATAAATATTGTCTTCGCGTGCCTCGGTTATCTCTATACCCGAGCTATTTACTTATGCACTTTACTTTGTGATAGCCTTCGTGCTTGAATTCTCATATCTAGCTATCACATAGTTGCTTGTTTTGCTTAGCATAAGTTGTTGGTGCACATAGGTGAACCGTAGTTTATATAGGTTTTGTGCTAGACAAAGTAAACGCTAGTTCTATTCCGCCTTTGTTAAGCCCATCTCGTAAAAGTTTTAAACCGCCTATTCACCCCCCTCTAGGCGGCATCTGTATCCTTTTCACTCGGTCCGAGTTGATCATGGGGTGCATTGAGCATAATTCGGAGTTAATTTGTACTCTGACCTTCGATATGGAGGATTTGAAGAAACTTGTGGAGGATCTTATCAAAAGAACACCACCACCACCGAAGGAGTAATTCGTCATCAGGTTTTGCATCCCCTTGGCTTGTTCCAAGCTTGGGGGAGTGTCGCGGTATCACCACCATTATCTTTCATCTTTTACCTTTTTAGTGGATTCATATCTGTGGTAGAGAGGTTATAATAGTTTGGTTTGCATGCGGAAGTATCTCTCCTTTAGTTGATTATCTATGTATCCCTTGGTGTGAGTGCCTTTATTGAATATTAATGAGAAGTCTCATCTTTTACTTTTTGCGCTTCTTATTTTAGTTTGCAATCTCTATTATATGATGGACCTTGTTGATCAGTATTGGCACCACTTTGGGATCATCAAGTGGATCTAAATTGGTTGTGGCAAACCGAGTTTTGGTTAGTGGCTTTAGTTTGAAAGAAAAAGAAAGAAAGAAAAAGCTTACAGGTATTTGATATCAGTTGTTTTCTTTCTTGTTGGCTCATAAGCTTAGTATCCTTTATTTAAGATTCTTTTGTGTCTTCAAGGAAGATTGCATGTTTGGCTTTATTACTTGTATGTTTGCTTGTTTCTTTCAACTCTCTTGCTTGCTACCCAGCCTTGCTAGCCAAAAACCTGTTTTGAGAAGGCATACTTCTCATGTTTCCAAAATCCTTTGAACCAAAACTTTTGCCACTTGTGTCCACCATATCTACCTAGTAGATTTTGATATTCCAAGCAAATTCGCAAGCTTCATCTACCTTTCGAATTAAAAAGTATTTTGTTATGTGAAAACTTGTTAGTAAAGCTCTCACGAACTTGATGGCACACCTTATTTCCTTGCCCCTAATAGAATTGAACCATTGTGAACATCGAAGTTGTATATGTTTGCATCTATACGTTGGAATTAGCAGAACCGTGCTGTCATGGGGAACGTTTTAAACATTGCTTGTACTCTGTACATAGTTGATATCGTGATCTTTTGTCTATGGATGTCAATGGTGTGAAATAAAGAGAGAACTTGTAAGTCCATGGAGTTTGTATCTTGTGTTAGAGAAACGCCTAGGCCGCTAGCCTAAGCCATGCTTAATCATGATGGAAACTTGCAGCATCACCATAGTGAGTCATATATGAAGCATCCTCAATAAAAAGCTATACACATAGTAAATAAAAAGATTGTTGAGATGCTCATTGTCTGCTTGCCTTGTCATTTTGGTTATGGGAAAGCTCCTGTACCATGTGCAAAGGGTACCCCGTTGGCGGTTCTCAATCATATGCAAATACTTACAATGACAAGAACTTACCTAGGCCCAAAGTTGAGTATGCATGAGGAGTGACCCTCATATTCAAGGGACATGAGATTGCCCACTTATATTTCGTCAAGCATATACTCCATCTTTGTTCACTTTAACCTTAATCATCTCAAGATGCCTATGATAGGGGCAATGAGGGCTCAAAGCTAGTAAGTACCATACTATTTTGGAAGCTCTTTATGACTTGTAACCCCTGCTACCCTATAAGAAGGGACCTTTCTCCCACTTCCAAGTTGAGTCAGTAAACCTACTTCCTCTCTATCTCCAGCAAGCTTTTGAGTTGTTGTGTTTCAAGCATTCATATGGTGATTTATTCAATCATGTTCTTCATCTTCCTTGTTTGCACAAAACTCTTATCTATTGAGTATTACTTTGAAAGCCTTCACTTGTGAAAAACCTTTTGAGCAAAGAGTGTTCCTGTTTTGAAACTTCTACAAAAAGCTTTTGTGAAACTGTTTACCAGGTGTTCTCTGACCAAGAACAAGTTTGACAATTCCAATTATGATTCATCTTTATGCATCTCTATTGTGACTGTTGTACTTGGGTGCAAGCTAAGTTATATAAGGGTGAGTTGCTTTCTTCTATGAGTTGTGCAATGGTAAGTGTGATGCTTCTTATTCGTATTCTTTTATCAACACTTCACTCCATAAACCTGTGGACATGTTTACTGAGCTCAGTATTCGCTTGGGGACAAGCGAAGTCTAAGCTTGGGGGAGTTGATACGCCCAATTTGCATCACCATTCTATATCATAATTTACCTCTATTCATTGATATTTGTCTTATTATGAGGTATTACTTATGGCTTTTCATCTATTTTTGCATGTTGGATGATTCTTGGAGGATGGACTGCCGGAGTCTCGATTCTGATGGAAAAGAAGGCATTTCGGTGCAATTTTGCAAAGATCGGAAAAATACTAGAAAATATGGAAACATATTATTTTACTAGAGGACGAAGGAAGCCAGAAGGAGGGACGAAGAGAGGCCTCAGGGGGCCCACACCCCCAGGCGCGGGCCCACCTAACCCTACGCCTAGGGCAGGTGTAGCCCACCTACCTGGCCTCCGACTTTGCCCCTTCGCATATATCTTCCCTTCGAAACCCTAAGGCTCGGGGAGCGACCACAGATAGATTTCCGCCGCCTCTGGGGGCCGGAAAACACCGAGAGAGAAAGATCTCTCCGGCAGACAGATTTCTACCGGGGGAATTCCTTCCCGGAGAGGGGAGACCGTCGCCATCAACACCGTCATCAAGCTAGGATTCATCGGGATCATCATCATCATCCACACCATCAGCTCCACCAGCACCATCACTACCACTCCGTCCCACTGTAACAATTGTGTTGGATATTGCTTTAGTTCTTAGGGGAAACTTTCTCGGTGTTGATTACTATTGTAGTTGATGCTTGTGAGTGGAACCATTAGATTATTGTTTATGTTCATATTGTTATCCATTACCATATCATCTTTGATCTTGATCCATATGATGTCTTGTGAGTAGTTCGTTTAGTTCTTGAGGACATGAGAGAAGTCATGTTGTTAGTAGTGAATCTGTGATGAGTTATTATTCAATGGTTTAGTATTTAAGTTGTGGTGCTATTCTTCTAGTGCTGTCATGTGAACGTAGACTACATGACACTTCACCATTTATGGGACTAGGGGGATGCATTGTGTATTTGGCTACTAATTGTGGGGTTGTCGGAGTGAGAGAAACCTGAACCCCCATTAGGACACCTTTGCACAAGGGACGTAGGATCTCAGAGTTTAAGGTTGTGATTAGATTTATATCTTAATTACTTTCCTGTAGTTACAGATGTTTGCAGGGGGTTTAATCACAAGTATGTATTAGTTCTAGGAAGGGCGGTATGTTAGCACAGGTTCACCCACACAACACTTACAAAACACCAGAGAAGAGTACTCAGCTATTTGAAGCGAAAGCACTTGACAGAATTCTCATGTGTCCTCGAGAACGTTTGGTCCTTATAAGTATTTCCACCGGCTTGTCCTTTGCTAAGAAAGGATTGGGCCACTTGCTCTGTTTGTTCGTTACTTCTATTACTTGCTCCTTGTTTTGTTGCCTTGTCAGAAAACCACTAAAAATCTGTTTGCTAAGTATTCATAGGGATTTCCTACTCCATACCACTGTTTAGCACCTTCTGCTCCTTGTTGGGATCGACACTCCTATTTATCGAAAGTACTACGATACACCCCTATACTTGTGGGTCATCGGGTTCCTCTTTTTTGAAGAGATCCTTGTAGAAGGAAGTAGTAATGTGCATCATTTCACCCTCATCATGAACAGTTCCATCAGGCCCATCTAGAGAATGCACTTGCATTTTCCTCCTTCTCTGGTTAGAAATAGCATGAAAGTAGGCAGTATTTCTATCTCCCTCTTTAATATCCCTATCTCTAAACCTTTGTTTTGCCTTAATTTCTTCTTTTAACCAGAGCATATTCATTTCAGAATATATTTGCTTAAGCCTTGTCAGTTCCTCAATAGAAAGCTCCAAGGACTCAGACTTAATGTCAAGCAAATCATATTCCTCCATGAGATCTTTCTTAAGGTTTCTAAGCTCAGATTCAATATTCTTGCTCCAACCTTTAGACCAAGATCTAAATCTCCTAGTTTTCATTTGCCATATATCAACTGCATCTTGGCCTCTAATTGGCTTAGACAAGTTGGCAATGGCAAGAGATTTAAAATCACTTATCATCAGCCACCACTTTTCAAATTTGTAATTGGCAGCTCTGGGTCTAGCATCACACCTAGATTCCCACAAAATAGGGGTATGATCACTACCCAATCTAGGCAGTGCTCTAATGGAGGCAAGAGGGAAAATTTGGTCAAGTTCAATATTGCAAAACACTCTGTCAATATTGTACATGATCAAATTCTCCCTATTGTTCCCCCAAGTAAACTTTCTATTACTAAGCTTAACTTCAAGCAAACTCCAAATATCAACCCAAGCATTAAACTTATCACTCCATTTGTGATCAATGTTACCATTACTCTTATCACACTGAAATCTAACCAGATTGAAGTCCCCACCAATAATAGTGTGACCATTGTAATCAACAAAAAGGCTATGCAATTCAGAGATAAAAGCCTCTTTTTTATCCTCATAAGAGGAGCCATAAACTGTAATAATCCTAACTACAGTATCTTTGGCCTTCAGCCTAACAACAACAGAAATAGAGAAATTCGGGACTTGCCAGCTGATAACATAAAAAAAATCTTAGTCTACTCCTGCCACAATGCCTCCACCAGAGCCAACTGCAGGTAAATATTCCCAATCAAACATCCTATTGCCTACTAGATAATTTAGATAATTACAAGAAATAGTTTCTTTCTTAGTTTCCTGGAAACCAACATAATGAGCATGAGTTTTATTAAAAAGGTCAATAAGGGCATTTTTCCTACCAGTGGCTTGTATTCCCCTAGGATTCCAAAAAAACACAATTCATTTAAAACTTACTTTCTTGGGGTGCTTGCCCCGACTATGTTTACTAACCAGAGACCAACCTAAAGCATCAGGAAACTCATCCTCATACCCTTTTTCTTCTAGAGGATTACTAGGAGAAGAAGGAGAAACAAAGGAAGAGGGTAAAGCAGGATTACTATTAACAGAAAGAATAGAGGAACATTCCTCAAGACTTGGAATGGCAACACCAATAGTGCTAGCCATTTGGATAAGATTACTAGTGGCAATAGCACTAAAAGGATTTTGTTGAACAATACCTTTCAGTTTATAAGAAGCAACAGTTGTTTTCTCCAGGTTTCTCTTCATGGTAATCTCTTGTGCTTTCTGAAGCATTGTCTTCCCTTCCTTGTCAGAAAACCTGGATCTTTGCCTTGCACCAAAAACAGGCCCCCACTTGCTCTTCTTCTCCTGCTCCTTAGTCACTTTCTCCTCCATCACATGGCTCAGCAACTCCTCCTAGCTAAGGTCCCTGTCTGGATCCTCATAGAAGAGTGTGTTTTCAGTAGCCAACTCCATCTCTTGAATAAGGTTGACACAGTCATTTTCAGTATGAATGTTTTTCATCCAATCCAACACCTTAGTTTTTGCCATGGAATCCTCATCAACAATATGAAGAAGTTTGCTAGAGCAGGTAGGCAATGGACTGTTATTGCTGAAGCAGTTTGCAACCTCCTGTATTTTGTCAGACAAAGATGCCAGGGACTTTTGCTTGGAACTCCCTTTCTCATTGATCTTTTGCTGGTTAGGGGTAGAAGAAGTAGTTTTTCCTCCCCCCATGTTGGCATCAATATCCATTTTATCAGAGCCTTTCTTAGCTTCTAGAGGCTGGTCCTCATGCTGGTCACTATGCTCATTAGGGTTAGGAGGATGAATGTTATCAGGATCTTCATCCTCCACATTGACCACATTAGCAGGGCCCTCCACAACAAAGTGAATTTGAAACATCACTCACTACTAGGAAAACGGCTATAGGTAATCCACACATCCGTGGCACACGTGCTAGTGGTGCCCCACGGGTAAAATAGGCGTGGCGCACTGCCCACAGGTGTCCTACGCCTAACTGCCGTAAGTGTGGCGCACATGGGGGTGGTGCGCCACGCCTATGTATGGGCCAGGGCACAGGTGGCCGCAGCACACATACCTGTAGTGCACATGGTCAAGGTGTGCTACGGATGTGAAACTTAGTCGTAGGGCACTCTGACCTAGTACGCTACGGGCATGTGTGCTAGTGCAGCTGGGTCAACTTAGCCGTAGGGCACTCTGTCCTAGTGCCCTACGACTAAGTGGCCTGCACCAACTCCCCCCCATGGATCGACTTTTTAGGCTTTGCAAAAAATAAAAGAAAATGATAAACACTTCAAAAAATAAAATTATTTCATATGTAGGTAGGTATGTTGGAGATATGCCCAAGAGGCAATAATAAAGTGGTTATTATCATATCTTCATACTTATGATAAATGTTTACATACCATGCTATAATTGTATTAACCAGAAACATTAATACTTGTGTGATTTGTAAACATAAAAGAGTCCCTAGTAAAGCCTCTTGTTAAACTAGCTTGTTGGTTAATATATGATCATGGTTTCCTGATCATGAACATAGAGATGTTATTAACAACAGGGTCATATCATTAGGGGAATGATGTGATGGACATACTCCTATAGTTAAGCGTAGCATAAAGATCAAGTCATTTAATATAGTTCATTTGCTATAAGCTTTCTGATACATAGTAACCTAATTCCTTCGACCATGAGATCATGCTTATCACCATCACCAGAAGGATGCTTTGAGCACATCAAACACCACACCATAACTGGGTGGCTATAAAGGTGGCATTGAGTGTTCGGAAAGTATGGGTTGAGACACATGGATCAAGAGTGGGATTTGTCCATCCATATGACGGATAGATATACTCTGGGCCCTCTCGGTGGAATGTCATCCAATTAGCTTACAAGCATGTGACTGGCTCACAAGGGATCACATACCATGGGAACGAGAAAAGAGTACTTATCGGTAACGAGGTTGAACTAGGTATGCAGAGATACCGACGATCAAAACCTCGGATAAGTAAACTATCGTGAGACAAAGGGAAATTGGTATCGTATGTAAGTGGTTCATTCGATCACAAAGTAATCGTAGAAATATGTGGGAGCCATATGAATTTCCAGATTCCTCTATTGGTTATTGATCGGAGAAGTGTCTCGGTCATGTCCGCATAATTCACGAACCGTAGGGAGACACACTTAAGGATTCGATGTTGTTGAGTAGTTATAGAATGATGAGTAAGAGACCGAATGTTGTTCGGAGTCTCGAATGGGATCCGGGATATCACGAGGAGATCCGGAATGGTCCGGAGAATAAGATTCATATAAGGAAAGTCCTGTTTCGGGGTTGGAGAATGGTTCCGGTGTTTTCATCGGGAATGTTCTAGAAGGTTCCGGAAGGTCCGGCACTCCGGAGGGGAAGGGTGCATGAATGTGTCATTACAAGTTGGAATGGTTGCATCATGTACTAGGTGTATTCGCTGAACAAAATAAAGGATTAAATCAAATCCTAGTTTGAAAAGTCAAACACCAATTTGAAAAAGTCAAACGGCTATTTTGTTTGGTGGAGGGAGAGTAGGAAACCTACTTGGGGAGGAAGTCCCTCTCCCTCCACCGCCGGCCCTTGGAGACTGAGTTGGGGAGGACTCCTCCCTTGGCGCGCCTCCACTCTATATAGAGGGAGGGCGCCCTCCAAACAAACAACTTGCACCCCGCAAACCCTTGACGAGGTTTCGACTCGTCAATGCCCATTGTTATGGACTTGGGTTTTGGAGAAGATGGGGATGGTGGAGATCGTGGAACGGTTAACAGACAAGCAACTAGGGGACACGAGATTTACCCAGGTTCAGGCTCCCGGAGGGAAAACCCTACTCCTGCTTGTCTGCTCTTGATTACGGCGGAACCGAAGGTTACAGGTGCGCAGATTCGATCTGGCATGGAGGTGCGTGTGCGAAAGTATGAGTCGAGAAATCTAGGACGTGCCCTCCTGGCCTTTATATAGACTTAGGCAGGTCCCAGGCATAGTCCTAGTCGGTTACAGGTTCTAGGGTTTTACCCCTTTAAATTTCCTATCTATGCTAGTCTTTCTCTCCAAGGATCCGAAGGCGTCATGGGCCTTGGCCACCCGAAAATCTCCATGGGCCAGTGTATGTCTGTTGTGGGACTTCCTTGGGCTGGACCAGGTATGCTGAAGTCACGTACCCGTAGGGTATAACCATGTCAGTAGCCCCCGAGTGATCAGTCAAATCGTAGATTCGGCTGAGGACTCTTCAATCCTTCGGGTGCAACTAGGTATTAACAGTATATGTGTGTAGGGATTGTTGATACATGTGCCTGACTCACCCGACGGATCAGGGTCAGTTAACTGTCTTAGGACAAAACAACACGATCTTCATCAGGTTCGAGTCCCTTAACTTGAACCCGGAACATATGCTGGCGTAATTCGACTCAGGCCGCGGAGGACTTACAGGAGTGGAATTCCAGTGTTTTTAATTGATGTACCCAACTTGTTCGTCGGGATTTTTCATCACGCCTGTTGGCATGGATTTATACTAGCAGAGCGCAGTCGTGTGCGTTGCCAGGCCATCAGATGATATCTGCAGGTCTTATCTTTGCGTCGCAGACGCAGCATCCGAACATTTGTCACCACGGAGGTGCTTCGGGTGGCCAAGGAGATCGTTGCTCACTCAGCGTTTTGTTAGGGCAGAGCTGCCGAAAAGTTTTTGCGTGCTGATCCGAAAGATCGCAGTCGAAGATTACATAGGGTGCGCGACCAGCGCTACCTATGGGAGTAGCCCCCAAGTATCTGTTCGAGTCATAGACTCGAGCGGAGAATTTTAGTTCAAGCATTGTTCAGTTGTTAAGTCCGTAGGACACGAAATTTTTTGGATGCTTAAATTCATCCTCCCTAGGGGAGTAGCCCCCAAGTCCGTAGTGGAGTCGTAGACTCGACATAGGACTCAAAGAAATATTTTGTCTTTATTCGTCTTTCGGGCCAGCTTCCCGATAGGAGTAGCCCTTAGTATTTAGTCGAATCAAGATTCGGTGAGTACTCTTAGTCGTGGAGCCAAGTATTGTAGTTGGTGCTAGTATAGCTTTTGATGACATCGTCGACGATCAATGACCTCAAGCGTCTACGCTACGAGAGATGACTTGATCGACGAACGTGGGTCCCACTTGCTGACTTTGAATTGACCGTCACGCGCGTGGAGAGATAAATCTGGCGTCTCCTCGATTTCGCGTAGTGGACGGCGTGGTAACGACGGTTCGTTGTGATCCGACACGTGTATGGTCGATCTGCCGTTGGCGTTAGGTCTTGGATGGACGGGCCGTATGCGTCGCCTTTTTGTTATAATCATTGGGGAAAGCCGCGGTTTGTTTTCACCGCACGCTTCTTGTTTTCACCGCCTCCTTGTGCTCTAGCGATTCTTGTTGCGCGCTTAGATTTCCTTCCACATTTCGTCGTTGTTTCGCATTTTCACCACGGCCGTCAGAGCGCAATGGGAAACCAAGAAATCCTCTCGCCGCTGGTACTAAGCGCCGGAGGAAAGAAAAGCGCCGCCGCTACCCGTGTCACCTACGGTGGCTGGCGGCGATCTGAGACGCGGGAGAGCGATCTCCGCAAGCTTCACGAGCGGGGTCTAATCCCACAAGATAGGGAGGCCGTCAGACTCCCCGGCAACGAGGTAATCCCCCGTCCCCCAGCTGGGTATCGGGTTATGTTTCTCGCCTTCGTTATTCGTGGGTTTTCTTTTCCAGTCCACAACTTCCTCCGTGGACTGCTCTTCTTCTATGGGATTCAGCTTCATCATCTGTCTCCCAATTCTCTTCTCCATATTGCTTGTTTTATCACTTTTTGCGAGTGCTGGCTTGGCATTGAGCCGCACTTTGGCCTCTTCCGGAAGCTCTATTCCGTGAAGAGGCAATCTGGTTCGGATGGTGTGTATCCCATTGGGGGTTGCATCATCTCCCTTAGTCCCAATCTTCTCTTCTTTTCTTTTTCCATGTCCGAATCTGTCCAAAGATCAAGGCGGAGACGATGGTTTTATATCCGCTGACCAGAGTGCCCGGGCAAGATTTTGGTCTTGTTCCCTTTGACTCCTCCCAAATGATTGAGCCGAAAAGGTCTTGGAAAAACCAAATCTTGGATGGTGAGGTGGCGGAGATAGAGGCCCTTTACCGTCGGGTGGAGGATCTCCAACTGATTCCGGAGAAGGAAGTGAACGGCATGGACATCATCCGAACATTTCTCGAGCGTCGGGTGCAGCCTCTCCAAGCCAGGGCGCACCCGATGTTTCTTTATTCTGGGCGCCGTGATCCGACAAGGGTTTCGGCTGAGAAAATCTCCGAGGGGGATCTTGACAGGGCCCTTCGCGCGCTGCTGAAGTTCAAGGCCGGAGAAGAAATCCCGGGGAAGTCGCTAACTCCTCCATTTTCTTCGACGTTGGCCGTACCGCAGGTGTAGATTCGTGCGCGTAGCGTTTTTCTGTTGACTTCATGTTTATTTCCTTTGTTTGCTAACAAAGTCCCTTCTGGATTTACAGAGCTTCAAAGTGCCAGGCATGGTGCCACCAGTGCTCGAAAAGTATCCGAATGCTCCGGATAATGAAGTGGTTGAGTCCGTGTCTGAGCTGCCGTCGACGCGATCTCCGGCGGAGGATGCCGATGAGTCGAGTGAGGACCATACGCCTAAACAATCTCGGAGCTCCAGCGAGTCTTCGGATGCCTCGACTCCTTCGACTCCCAGAAACCCTCTGTGCCTGGATCGTCATGATGATGGTCATGGAGGTTCTTCCTCTCCCATTCCTGCCATTCCTGTGCGGGAAGGCGCACTCCGCCAAAAGCGGAATAAGGAAGAAAAGAAGGAGGAGAAGAAGGAAGAGAAAAAGGAGGAAAAGAGAGCCCGAAGGACTCCTCCTGTCTTCGACCTGAGCTCGCTCGGCTCGTAAGTTTCTTGTTATGTTACTGTCCTTTTTTCTTGCACTTGTGCTGATTGCTTCGTGTGCAGGCATTCCTCCCGCGACTCCTCCAGCGATGGTGCGCGGGAAATGATGGGGGAGTCGAGGATTGCGTCTCCTCCTCCCCAGACGGTGGCGACTTCGGGAGGCGCCGCTCCGGATCCTCCTGTGCAGGAGGTGCAGGTGGTTGCGCCTCAGAATTTCGCAGGCGGGCCTTCGGAGTCGCCATCAGAGCATGTAAGTTCCTCTGTTTCATGTCACGGGGGGAGCCCCTGAGTGTCTTCGTGTGCAAGTTTTGCTTTTATTCCTTTGTGTTGGGCGCAGCCCCCGAGTCCTTCTTCTTACTAGTGTTTCTTCTTCTGCAACCTTTTGTGCAGGAGGCCAAGCGGCTGGTGCATGAGCGCTTGGTGCTGGAGGCCAACCTTCGGCAGCTTCAAGGTACCTATCTGCCTTTTAGTGCCTCTCTTATTTATTCTGGTCCTGTTCTTTAACGCTTGCTTGTTTTGAATGCAGAGGAGCATAACACTTCTCTCCGTGAGGTCGACGCTCTCAAGAAGAGCCTTGGTCAATCGGAGCAGGTCGAGGCCGCTGCTGGTGCGGGAACGCCGAGCTAGAGCCGACTAAGGCAGCGGCGAAAGAGCGCCTGCAGCAGGAGGCCACGGACCATGAGGAGCAGCTGGCCCTATTGCGGCCATGAGAGAGGTGGCGCAAGCTCATGGTCACGCCAAGGCTATTTCGGTAAGTGCTGTATTACCGCTTGTTTCTTCCTTTCTCGCCTTCTTCATGCTTTTCTTCATGTCTTCTCTTTTTTTTATGTCTCAGATGCCGCAGGCATCGAGTTTGACCGCGGTGCTCTAGAGCACGGTAGTGCTCTAGATGATGCTACTGTGGCGGGTCATCGCCGCAAAGACCGCTTGTCGCCTCCTTGCCAAGGCGAAGGAGGTCCTTGGCCGCTTCTACAAGGAGCTTGTTCCTAAGGCGTGGCCCTCGATGATGTGGATGCTCGGCGAGGCTTTATCAGCCGCGCTACCGCGCATAAGCGCAAGGTAAGGGCATCGACGTCCGTCGGGTCGGGCGATGGCCTTGGCGGCCGGAGCGGAGCCGACCTGCCCTGATCACCTCCCGGATGCCGACGACTGCAGATGGATCCGAGGTAGCCTTTGCTGCCTACTCCGCTCGCTGCAAACGATATGGACCCAAGCTCATTGATTTGCTGTCTGAGTATGCACTGCGGCAGCAGGGCGGGGCCAAAGCTAAGCAGTCTGGCTCCGAGGCGACTCAGGGTGCCGCGTCTTAGGGTTTGTAGACGTAGGATAGTTTGTAGTCTGCTTTTGCTGTAAATATTTTGAAGAACACCATCCTTGTGCCACGTAGTGGCCTTATATGTTTAATGAATTCTTCTGAGTTGTGCTCTGCCATTGTCTGAATGTTTGTGTCCCTTTCTTTTTCTGCTGTTCTAGGTTCCTTCGGTGTCGACCATTGACACCTCACCAAGAGCAGTTAGCGGCCATCTTTGGATGACCCTTCTCAACTCGCTTTTCTTCGGGACCGTGTTCGTATTCTTGAGAGGGAGTTACTTGTGTTGCGTGGTCACGCCGATGTTTGGAAGTCCAAGGCGGATCGCGGTGTAGCCAGAGAGGAGTATTTGATGGCAGAGCTACTTCGGATATCTGAGCAGCTTCAATGTAAGTTGTTCTTTATTTCGAGCTATAGCTCAGTTCTTCGGATGAGCCTGCTGGCCTTGCCTTTTAATTTGTTTCATTGTCGCAGGTGCTAACCTTGCTCCGAAGGAAGAGAAAGAGCGTGTCGCTATTCGGGTCAAATGCTTGACCCAACAGGACATGGAGGCTGGTGGCTTCTTCTGGATGGATCGTGACCGTGCCATGGCACTGGCGACGGTGCAGGACCATGTGCACCAGGTGTCGCGGGTGCTTCGCCAGGTGCAGACGTCACTTGCCTCGGTGCTGCACATCATGTTTCCTTTGGATGCTGTGCTGGCAAGCTTTGCGGGTCTTCTGTCGAAGTTTCGGAGCGTGAGCAACGTCAAGGAGTTGGTGCGGCAACAGCTTGTCGCCGGAGTCAAGGATGCTTTGTCTCTTGTGAGGCTGCACCGACCTGATGTAGATTTGGCTGTTGTGGCCGCTGTGCCACCTCCTCGACCGGATGATGATGAGTGGGACATGCGTCCGCATTATGCAGCTGTAAGGTAGTATGCCGAACAGGTCGTAGATTTGTTTGAGCAGCGTGCTCAGGTTATTCTTCAGAATAGGTAGTACCTGAAAAAAGAGATAGATGTAAACTTTGTATATTTCGGCTGGGCGTGTTGTGCCCTTTGTTGTAAAGGTTTGTGAGCACGCAGTGCTTTGATTGAGTATGTGTCCTTTTCGTTTGCCTGACGTTGTCAGCTACTCAGGTGTACACGCTTGATCCTCAGTCGATGAAATCGTGAGGTGGGGAGAGCCCCCGAATGCGTTTGTATCATAAAGTAAAGTTGCAAAATAGTGAACTGAAGTTTGGGGCGAGACACTTAGCTTTAATTATATCGTAATGGAGGAAGTACATTGTTCGGCTGAGTAGCCTTGGCTGAAAAGCCTTATGGAAAGTAAGGGGTAGGTAGCTAGGGGTAGAATCGTCGCAAGTACGCGATGTTCCATGGATTGGAGTATGTGACTCTAGATTCCACGTGCTTGAGGCGATAGGCGCCACCTGGGATGACTTCGGTGATGACGTAGGGTCCTTCCCATGGTGACTCGAATTTCTTCGGTCGCGTTTGCTTGAATCGCAAGACGAGGTCTCCTTCGATGAAGGACCTTGGGCGCAGCCGTCGGCTGTGGTAGTTGCGGAGACTCTGCTGGTACACCGCTGATCGAGCTGCTGCTATGTCTCTTGCTTCGTCGAGCGTGTCGACGGCGTCCTCGAGTGCAGCCGTGGATTCGCCGTTGTATCTGGCGACCACCGGGGCCTGGTGGCGATTGGCCGGTAGCGGCCTCAACTCCGTGCACCATGAAGAACGGCGTGTAGCCGGTGGAGCTGTTTGGCGTAGTCCGTAAGCTCCACAGGACGGATGGTAGCTCTTTCGTCCAGGCTCCAGCCTTCCTTTCGAGTGGACTCATGAGGCGCTTCTTTATACCAGCGCCGATTAGGCCGTTGGCCTTTTCCACTTGTCCGTTCGCTTATGGTGTGCCACTGAGGCGTACGTGATGTTGATCCCAAGGCCTTCGCAGAAGTCTTGGAACTCCTCAGAGATGAAGTTCGATCCATTGTCGGTGATGATGCTGTGTGGTACGCCGAACCTGTAGACGATGGATTCGAAGAACTTGACGGCAGTTTTGCCTTTCTGGTTGGTGACCGGCATGGCCTCGACCCACTTGGTGAACTTGTCGACTGCAACCAAGAGGTACACGTGTCCCCCTTTCGAGGACTTTGGCAGTTTGCCGATCATGTCGAGGCCCCATTGAGCAAAAGGCCAGGCTATAGGTATGGGTCTGAGCTCAGACCAGTGCGTCGCGGTTTGTCGGCGAACCGCTGGCACCCGTTACATCTTCGGACTATGTCCTTTACGCCGGTCATGGCCGCCACAAGCGTTGGCGGTAGAATCCGGCTCGTAGAGATTTGGCGACAAGGGAGCGGCTGCCTGCGTGATGGCCGCATATGCCCTAGTGGATGTCTTGGAGTATGGCTTTGCCGCCATCGATGGTGACGCACCGTTGTAGTACACCCGTAATACTGCGCTTGTACAGCTCGCCATTGATGATGGTGAAGGCCTTTGACCGACGAGATATGCGCCGGGCATCTGTTGGGCTGTCAGGCAGTTCTCCGTTTATCAGGAACTGGAGGTATGGTCGCGTCCATGTTTCTTCGACTGCCATGACCTGCATTAGGTTGACCATGGCGACCTCGGTGTCCAATTTTTCGGGCCCTTCATGACCTTCGGGTAGTGCAGCCCCCAAGTGTTCTGCTTCTTCGGGTGATCCTTTAGGGAATTTCCGCTTGATTGATGGCACGCAAATCTGTTAGAGGAACACGCCTGGTGGCACCTTTGCGCAGGTGGAGCCGATGTTAGCCAGTCTATCGGCTTCCTCGTTGCTTTCTCTTCCGACGTGCCGAAGTTCGCAGCCGTTGAATTCTCCTTCGAGTGCGTTGTAGAGCGCGTGGTACGCGATCATGTTTTCGGCGTGTGCGTCGCACTCGTTCATCGTCTGCTGGACGACGAGGTTGGAGTCACCATAGATGACCAGGCGCGTTGCGCCGCATATCTTTGCCATCCTCATGCCATGGATGAGGGCTTCGTATTCGGCCTCATTATTAAAAGCTCGGAACTTCATCCGAAGGACGTACTTCATCTTGTCCCCTTGCGAGGAGGTCAGTATGACCCCTGCTCCAGCTCCAGCTTCACGCTTGGAGCCGTCGAAGTGCATCGTCCATGACTGTGACATGTCTAGGGTGTCTGGCAGCTGCAGCTCCATCCAATGTACCAGGAAGTCCGGAAGGACTTGAGATTTGATTGCGAGTCGCTTCTCGTAGACGATGTCCAAAGGTGACAGTTCGATGCCCCACAGGGCCACGCGTCTTGTGGCCTCCGGGTTATTCAGGATGTTGTTCAGGGGTGCCTCATTGACGACCATCACCTGATGCTCCTGAAAGTAGTGGATCAACGGTCGAGCCGTCATGAACACGCCGTAGGCGAGTTTCTGGTAGTGAGGGTACCTCTGTTTTGTTGGAGTGAGTACCTCGCTGAGGTAGTAGATTGGGAGTTGGACCCCGTGGGTCTTGCCCTCTTCGGGTCGTTCGACCACTAGTACGGTGCTGACCACCTGATGTGTGGCTGATATGTACAGCAGCAGAGGCTCGCGCTCCTTTGGCGTGACCAAGACGGGCGAGGTGGAGAGAAGCCGCTTGAGGCTTTCGAATGCGTTGTTGGCTTCAAGGCCCACTCAATTTATCTCGCTGGCGCAACAGTTGGTAGAATGGCAGGGCCTTCTCGCCCATGCGGATGATGAATCTGCTTAGCGCCGCTATTCGCCCTGCGAGTTGCTGGACGCCTTTGAGGTTTTTCGGCTTCTCCATTGCCATGATGGCTCTGATTTTCTTCGGGTTCGCCTCGATCCCTCGCTGAGAGATGAAGTACCCAAGAAGATGACCCGATGGGACGCCGAAGACGCACTTTTCGGGGTTGAGCTTGATCCTGTAGCGATCAAGGTTGTCAAACGTCTCGCGGAGATCGTCGATAAGTGTCCTTGCCTCCTTGTTTTTTATCACTATGTCATCGACGTAGACTTGGACATTGCGACCGATCTGGTCTTTGAGGCAGGCCTGCATGCATCGCTGGTACGTGGCACCTGCGTTCTTTAGCCCGAAGGGCATTGTGTTGTAGCAGAATACTCCGAACGGTGTGATAAACGCCGTTTTCTCTTGATCTTCGACCTTGAGTCGAATCTGGTTATAGCCTGAGTAGGCGTCGAGGAAGGAGAGTTTCTCACAACCTGTAGTCGAATCGATGATTTGATCGATCCAAGGAAGAGGGAAGTGGTCCTTTGGGCAATGCTTGTTTAGTGACGTGAAATCCACGCACATCCGCAAGATGTCCGTGTCCTTCTTTGGGACCATAATTGTGTTTGCAAGCCACTCGCTTTCCTTGATTTCCCTGATGAAATCTGCGGCGAGTAGTCTATTGAGTTCCTTGCTGATAGCTTCGCTCAGAGCCGGTCTCGAATGGACCGCTGATCGCTTGGTGTCCGGAAAGACGTTGAGTGCGTGTTTCGTGAATTCTCGAACTCTGGCATGTCCGCAGGACACCAGGCGAAGATTTCCCAGCGCTCACGGAGGAATTCGACGAGCGCGCCTTCCTATGCGGAGCTGAGGTCGTTGGCGATCAGGGCCGTCTTGGAGGCGTCCGTCGGATGGACCTGCACTTTCTTGGTGTTGACGGTGGAGTCGAAGGACATGTCAGGTGCGTTCTGCCTTGTGACTGGGGGTGCCCCATTGTCTGTCACCTCACAGAGCCTTACGAGCTCGTCTTGCATGCCAAAAGACTAGGAGATTTTGTTGAAATCCCTGTCGCATTGGTCTGATCGGGTGAAGCTCCCGTGGACTGTGATGACGCCCCTTGGTCCTGGCATCCTGAGTAGTAGGTATGCATAGTGTGGGACAGCCAGGAACCTTGCGAATGCTACACGTCCAAGGATGGCGTGGTATTGTGACGGCCAGTCCACCACTTCAAATTCGAGTCGCTCCTGCCGGAAGTTGTCCGGTTTCCCGAAGATGACGTCGAGCCCTATTTTGCCCAGGGGAATATGCCCTTCCCTGGAACAATGCCATGGAACGTTGTGTCTGACTGTTCCAGGCTGCATTGGGGGATCCGCATTGCTGCTAGAGTGCTCGCGAACATTAAATTGATGCCACTGCCGCCGTCCATGAAGACGCGACTCATCACGAAGCCTCCGATCTGTGCCTCCAGCACCAGGGCAGCATGACCTGGGCGAGGGATCTGGCAAGGGTGATCCGCGCGAGTGAATGTGGTGCAGGACTCCGATCCGCTGAGGTACTCAGGGATTGCAGGCGGAGTTGCCACGGCCAAGTTGATTTGTCGGGTGATTTTCTTCTGCACTCTATTCGTGGGGCGTCCCTTCTGGATCATGTTTAGTGCTCCTTTCGGTGGGGGGTACCCGTTCCCAGCGTTGTTTTGTGCCGGTGCAACTGGATGGTTTGGGCCTCCAATAGGCGGCGGTGGAGGAGCTCCGAGTGCTATTTCTCCTTGCGCGGGTGCGTTTCCAAACGCAGGGATTGGGGCTTGTTGCCTCATCTGCACCATGCTTTCGCTGAGTTTCTGGAACTCGCGGCAGTCCTTGAGCATGTGGCTGGCTTTCTTTTTGCCATCCTGTTTGTCGATGTAGAAGTGGATGGTGCATGGACCCGAAAGTTTGTCATATGCTAAGGGTCCGTTGTCGCACGCGCGCCACGATCAGGTTGGGCGTCCCATTGCCACGGAAGTTTCCTCTACGATATCCTCCGCTGTTGCGGCTGTTGTCGTTGCGGCGGTCGGTGTAGCCGGCCGCCACCATGTCGGGTCCGTCACGATCCTCGTAGACACGCAATCTTCTCTTGCTGCGGCGTTCCTGTCTTCGGCCATAGTCGTCTTCTTCATCCGATTGTGCTCGGTGAATGCAATCTTCGCCGTCTGCCCACCTGTTGGCGATGTCCATGAGGTGGTCGAGTGTTTTGGGCTTGACGCGCCCGAGTTCCTCCTTGAAATCTTGGCATTTGACGCCGTCCCTGAAGGCGTCGATGGCCCTCTCCTCGGAGATGTGTGCTGCGGAGTTCTTGGTGGTAGACCAACGTAGTATGTACGAGCGAATAGATTCACCCGTTTTCTGAGTGCAGGCTCGCAATTCTTCGATTGAGGCGGGCCTCTTGCTAGTGCCCTTGAAATTTCGGATGAAGTGGCGAAGCTTCTCCCACCGGATGGATCCCGATGATAGGTCTGAGCGACTTCGGCCACTCGTCACCGCAAATGAAGGCATTGCATGGCGGTTTCTTTGTTACCTCCGTGCAGCTTGACGGATGACAGATGGTCACTGAGCCAGGCTTTTGGATCCTGCCTGCCGTTGAACTTCGGAGTATCCAAAGGAAGCTTGAAGTTGCGTGGCATCTGTGTTCGTCGAACAGATCTGCTGAAGCATTGGGCTCCACAGAGTTCTCCTTCCTCTTCGTCCATCTCGGATTCAGACGAGCATGCACGTTTTGCTCGCGCTTTGTCGATTTTGCACTGTGTAAGCGTGTCTCGGGCATCGTAGTCGCGTTTACGGTGACGCGAGCTCTTCTTCCTTCGAGGAAGGTCGTGTTCCTCCTTCAATTCGAAGGGGTGGGGCTCCGCCGCGCCGGCCGGAGCTTTCTTCGCCCGCAGAGCGTCTTCGTGGAGCGCAGCTCCGAAGTCCGAGTCCGTGAGCGCGGACTTGTGCATGGCTCTTTCGGTCCCTCCGGAGGCGGGTGAGCCGCGAGATACGCAGGTCTGCCATGATCGCGCTTGCGGCATCTTCGGGATGACGCGTTGCCGCGTCCATCTCCATGAACGATGTGTGGAGAGTTCGGTCACGCCACGCGCCTTGGGATCCATGTTCTCCACCCGAGAGCGATGCTTGTTTCCTGGTTTCCGCTTGTGCTAGAGCCGGTGCCATGGCGGAGAGCGTAGTTCGCCGCTACCGACTCGGAGGTTGCTTGCTTGCGTTTGTCGAGCGTCTCCTGCATCTTGACTTGCTTCTTGTGCTCCTCGATGAGGAGGAAGTGGTATGCCATCAGTAGTTCACGTGAGGCGTCTGCAGGTAAGACTATGTCGCCGCTGACGCACGCGCGCTCGACCCATCCTTCTTTGCTAAGTTGGATGACGGGTCGTTGTTTTCTCCGTCGGGTGGGGACCGGTTTCTTCGTTTCGCCGCTTCCGCCGCTTCGCCCCGCGGTTGGAGTTCCGTGGCGGCGGTTAGGTGTTTCTCATCGCTCGATGACCGCGCGCATAGATAGCGCCAGATTGGTTCGCTGCCGCAGCTTTCGGATCCGGAACCGTAGGTCCTCATCCGAAGGTGGATCACAGATCGGAGTTACAGCCGCCGTCGTAAAACTCATCTGTTGATGGCGATGTGCGAGTACGGGTGTGGAGCCCACGAGGCGGGCCTGATCGATGGTAGGGGCACCCGCTCTGGAAGGCGGAGGGTGCCAGTCTGACCCACCTGGAAGCAGAAGCTCCCGAATAGGATCTCGAGTCCGTCGCCTACGGGCTCGAAATCTTTCATGGTGGCCGGCGAGTGGGCGGTGAAGTCGAAAGCGCCGAAGAGGAGGTGATTCTCCGTCGCCGCAGAGTTGTAGATCGATCGGTCGGACCGCCACGATCGCACAATCGCAGCCCGGTTCCCACAGACGGCGCCAATTGACGAGGTTTCGACTCGTCAATGCCCATTGTTATGTACTTGGGTTTTGGAGAAGATGGGGATGCTGGAGATCGTGGAACGGTTAACAGACAAGCAACTAGGGGACACGAGATTTACCTGTGTTCAGCCCCGAGGGAAAACCCTACTCCTGCTTGTCTGCTCTTGATTACGGCGGAACCGAAGGTTACAGGTGCGCAGATTCGATCTGGCGTGGAGGTGCGTGTGCGAAAGTATGATTCGAGGAATCTAGGACGTGCCCTCCTGGCCTTTATATAGACTTAGGCAGGTCCTGGGCATAGTCCTAGTCGGTTACAGGTTCTAGGGTTTTACCCCTTTAAATTTCCTATCTATGCTAGTCTTGCTCTCCAAGGATCCGAAGGCGTCATGGGCCTTGGCCACCCGAAAATCTCCATGGGCCAGTGTATGTCTGTTGTGGGCCTTCCTTGGGCTGGACCAGGTATGCTTAAGTCACGTACCCGTAGGGTATAACCATGTCAACCCTAGCTCCAAGCCGCCGGCGCCGCCACCTCCTGCTGTCGCTGCCTAGGGCTAAACCCTAGCCGCTGACTTGGGGCATCCCCTTGCCCTAGCCGCTGGCCTAGCTCCCTCTACTTGGTGTGTCTAAACCCTAGATCTCCAAGCCTCTCTCATAGTCCACCATACTCGCTCTGGCTTAAGGCGAAGCCCTGCGAGATCTCCCCTCTACTTCCGGTACCACGTCGTCGTGCTGCCGGAATCGCGAGGAGAGTGCTACTACCTCCGCTGTCTGCTGGAACAAGGGAGAGGAAGGTCTTCATCGAGTACCGAACGTGTGACCGACTGCGGGAGCGCTGCCGGAACGCGGCGCCGGAAGGATCGTCTACGCGATCTTGAGATCGGAAAGAGTACGACAACACCACCCACGAGAATCCGCTCTCATTAACCGTTTTGGATCTTCGAGGGTTAGTATTCCATCGACTCGTTGCTACAATCTAGTAGATAGATCTTGGCTTTATCATAGATTAGATCTTGATTGTGTGTTCATGCGGTAGAATTTTTTTGTTTTCCATGCTACGAACCCCTACAAGGTAATGTGGTATAGTTTCTAGGAAAATTAACAAACATGAGTTTCCACTTTTTCTGAAAAAAAAAGTCATGCCACGGTAAAATGGTCGTAACTTTTGCATACGATGTCGAAAAAATTCATATAATATACAAAAATGATGAGAACAAGATTTCGCATCCGCTCGCAACCACCTTCGGTCGTTTAGCAATTATTTAGATTTTCAAAATTCGAAAAGAGTAAAAAGTTATGGTCAAAAGATCGTTTTTTCCTGCAGAAATAAAAAAAGGGCAACTTACCCGTAGCGCACCACCACCTAGTGCGCTACGAGTAAGTTGGGCAGGATTCAACATTTGAATCCCCACCCCGCCCACCTACCCCTTTTCTTTTCCCTCCCCTTCTCTCCTTTTCCTTTTCCTTCCTTCTCCTTTCCTCCTTCTTCTTCTCCTCCTCCTCCTTCTCCTTCTCATTTTCCTCCTCCTCCTCCCCCTTCTCTTTCTCCTTCTACTTCTCCTTCTCCTCCTCTTCCTTCCTCCTCCTTGCAGTGAAGATGGTGACGATAGCCTCCTCCTTCCAGTGACGACGATGATGGCATGCTCCTTGTTCTTCTCCTCCTCTTGCTCCTCTTCTTCTCCTCCTCCTCCTTGCAGTTCCGACGACGACGAGGCCTCTCCTATGAGGTGACGACAATGAGGCGACAACAACGAGGCGACGACGATGACGAGGCGACAACGACGACCTGCACCGACGAGCGACGACACTGGCGGCGAGATCCAGATCTGTCGCTTTTTTTTGAATTTTGAAATTGTATCCGTGGCGCACATCACGTAGTGCGCCACGATTATCATTTTATACGGGCGGCGCACCTGCTTTCCGTGGCGCAATGGCATGTGCGCCATGCCTATCTCGACACAATTGTGGCGCACCAGGCAGTGCGCCACGACTAGGAGATAGCCGCAGCGCGAGGCTAGTGGCGCACTGCTAGTGCGCCACGGATGGCCTTTTCAGGTGCGCCACAAACATGCGTTTTCCTAGTAGTGACTCCACCAACTTCAAAGATTCTAGAGGCAGGAATCCTAGTGTGATCCCTATACTTAATCTTGACTCTCACTGTCTCACAGAAGGACCTAAACATACCATACCAGTCCACATCCTGCATGATGCCAAAAGCAGTGACAAACTGCATGAGTGTTGGCCATTTACACCAGGTCTGGTTCAGCCCCTTGATTTGAAGCCAAACATCGTGTAGCTCAGCATAGTAATCCAGGGCTCCATTCCAAACATGAACCTTGACAAAGACACCTTCCTTAGGTAGTCCAAAACTAGGGTACCCAGCAATCTCCTCAACTTTGAGATGAGGTGAGAATTTGACTAGAAAGGACCACTCATCTAGGCATCTGATTTGCCAGGGCCAATTGGTTCTATAGACAGAGGCAAGATTCCGGTAAAGCTCCTCCTTAGTGATACTCCCTTGATCAACATACACAAGGCCGATATTTTTTGGATGAGCAATTTCAGAGGTCAGGAAAGACAGTTCAATGTGATAAAACCCCAGTCCAGAAGCTGCACTCCCTACAAATTTTGCAATCTGTTGAGGCTGTTTCTTAACTGGGCAAGCTTCCACCTCATGATCCAAAAAGCTACAAATAAAGCAGGTCCTAGGAGAAGCACAGACAGCTTTGTGGTGCCCAGGCTCCCCACAATTATAGCAGATTACCTCAGCATATACATCCAGCTTCTCATTAGCACCAGAACCTGAATCAACTGAGGCAACAGAGTGTTGGGCACCATCCAAGGACTTAACATCATCTCCTTTACCTGAATCCTTAGCCTTCTGCTTCTTCCCAGCCTGAGAGGAACGGTTACCCCCCTGAGATTTCTGCATAGGAGGCTGCACTGCATGCTGGGGGGGGGCATCCACTGCCCTGCAAAACCAAGAGGTGGTTGTTGCCAAGGCACAGAGAACTGCCCCTGGAAAGCAGGATTGGGATGCTGCCCATACTGCCAAGGAGGGAAGCTGAAAGGGGGATATGATCCAAACTGGGAAGGCATCATCTAAGCTTGTTGATTTATAGGAGGTTGCTGGAAACCAAAACCAAAAGAAGGAGGTTGCTGGGGTGGTTGCACCTGCATCTGCTACCATTGCTCCCCCTTGTTGCTTCCACCCATCAATTTCCGGTTGAAGACGACGAAGAAGATGGAGGCGGCTGCTAGGGTAGAACCTAAGCTGGCTCTTTTTTTAGTTTGCGCTTGTAGGCCTGTTGTAACCGGATATATAAAAAATAAGTAAAATGCTAGCTGCGAGTCCGAGTGTTATAGCTCTACATCATGTACGGTACAAGCATATGGTATGAAATTCAAAATTCCATAGTTCTTTTAAAATCGCAAATTCGAAAAACGACCGGTGTGTATCACTGTGTCATGGATGTTGTCATCTTTAGAAACAAATCAGTATGTTCCATATAGAGACTAGGGGAATGTGGATTTTTTTACAGCAAAGAGCAAGTACGTTTCAAGGCAGGGACGCCAAATACAGAAGTACGGGAAAGCTGGGTCGCTATCAGTGTTTCATCCTCCCCAATCGTTCGTTCGTTCGTTCGTTCCACAGTTACTTCCCGCCACCGCCACCCCTCTCCTCGCATTGGCTTCGCACTCTACGCCCCCTCTTCTTCCTCCTGGCCGGCAAGCAACCAGCCTCCTCCAAGCAGGTTTGCGCCACGCACAAGTCACCCACGCCCGCGCAACATGTACAGCCTCGCCAAACCAAAACGATCACCGCAGAATCGCTTTCATCTCCCCCGCAAAGTCATCCTTTCCCGCCCGTGTCACAATCTTCCACCATTTTTGCATTGCCTTTCTTTAAAACCAACCTCCCGTCCCGTCCCATGCAACCGGACGCAATCTCTTTATCTCCCAAGAACTCGCGCGCACTCCACCTTGCTACCTGATCAGCCAAGTGTACGTCTGTCTGTCTGTCTGCGTTGGCCCAAGTGCGCGTCGACGATGATGCCTGGGTACGGCTACGGCGGCGACGCCGTGCGGCACCGGACATGCCGCATGTACTGGTGCTACGAGTGCGGCCGGGCGCTCCGCATCATCTCCTACCCGGCCACCGACGTCTTCTGCCCGCGCTGCTACGGCCACTTCCTCCACGAGATCGACCCGCCGCCGCGCCCCGCGCTCCCGCCGCCGGGCTTCTTCCCGTACCACCTGGCCTCGCCGCACCACGACGGGCAACCGCGCCGCTGGGTCGTCCACGGCACCGGCGTCGGGGGCACGCCCGCCCTGCCAGGACGCGCGTTCCGCCAGCTGCCTCCGCGGGTGCCGGAGCCAGGGCGGCGGGTCCCTGCACCGGCACCAGCGCCTCCCCCTCGCCGACGCATGCCCTCCCCGCCGCCGGCGGCGGTCGCGCGGCGGCCGTCCGCGGCCCCTGCCATCGATCCGGGGGACTACTTCATGGGCGGCGACCTCAACAGCCTCGTCGAGGAGCTCACCCAGAACGACCGGCCGGGGCCCGCGCCCGCGGCGGCGTCGGCCATCGACTCGCTCCCCACGGTACGGATCACCGCCGCGCACATGTCGGACGGCGGCGACTCGCAGTGCCCCGTGTGCAAGGAGGACTTCGAGCTCGGGGAGGCCGCGCGGCAGCTGCCGTGCAAGCACGTCTACCACTCCGACTGCATCGTCCCCTGGCTCCGCCTCCACAACTCCTGCCCCGTCTGCCGCTACCAGCTGCCAGGCACTGGCACCACCTCCAGTGCACGTCGCAGCAATACCGCCGGGGGTGGTGGCGCTGCAAGGAACACACACGGGGAGAGGGAGCCGCCGACGATGGTGAGGTGGGGGCCCTTGTCGTGGATGTGGCCGCCACGTGGGACAGAGGACCCGGACGACGGTTGGGAGTACGGCCGCCACGGGCACGGGCATGGGCATGGGCACGGGCACGGCAGGCCAGACGCAGGGGACGCCGGCGGTAATGACCTGACGGCCCTCCAGACTTTCGTTGTCGTTGCGATTTCCGTTTTCTTCTTCTCTTTCTTTGTCTGACATGACATAAACCCAAGAGGCAGAGCCATCTGAAATCTCTAATCACCAACACTACTGCTTGCCACTAATGTACTCAGTAATCCTCAGTGGAAGAACATATAGTTTCTCTGCACATATTTTGCTTGTTTTGTTTTTTAGATTAACATCATGCTTGTTTTAAGATGTTCCTTCTGTTTTTGCAACTTGCTTTCAGCTTTCTACGCGTGGTGGCGCTCTCTGTTTCTTCTCTAGTTGGGTGCAGTCACAATGCCAAGAGAACCTGAACATGTTTGGTCAGTTAAGTCATCAGGTACCAGCGACCTTTTTTTTTCCTTAACAGGTCCATGCCATTCATGCGATCAACAGAGAACTTGCCCCACAAATATACTTACTGACATACATTTTGTTGGCAATTAATGGCAGGTAAAGCGTGACGCCCTCTGTAAATAAATATTCTGCCGGTTCAACAGCAATGGTGGATGCTCTATGCAGCGGAGATGCAGAAGCTGGAGATGAAATAGAGGTCACCGTAATACAGAAAAGAACGCCCGAAAATGTAATTGTGCATCGCACACTGTAAATTCTAATTTTTAGCTGAGTTGAGGAGAAAGATCTGGCGACTCAAGAAGTACGCACAGTAATCTTTTAGCAAGTGTGAAAGCAGTTGAGTAAATCCCAAAAGAATCACAAGACTTAAAGTGATATATGCCCAATGGGAACATCAAAAGACAAGTATATATAGTATGATTTGATGTTACACCGAGTGGCATACAAAATTTGACTAAAATAACTCACTGCCTCTCGTCTCAAATTAACCCTTTATTTCCGGGAGGGCATTTCACTTAAACCGTTTTTGAGCATAGTGTCGAAGCCAGCATGAAATCCCGCAGAGTATGCTGCACTTTTGAACAAACTCTGCATTAAAACATTCGCATTAGACATCCGTTACATCACATGTGGCATTTTATCGAAACTCCCTCTTCGTGTTTATAACAGGGGCAAATTAGATTTTTGGATCAGGTTAATCGAAGTCTAAACTACAATAATACTACCAAATTTCGTGGAGCAAAGCGAGTTAATTTTATCTTGCAGTACTGAACAAGTTTTCATAATATGATTCAGACACCAGGAGAAAAAAATTCCATCTGAAATAGGGGGCTTCCTTCAATGAGCAGAACATTTTGAACCTTCAAATGCCATGAGGAGATATCAGCTTAATTCATCAGCCTTTAGCACACCCACAGAGTTACCTTACGTATATGAGTCTTTCAAGCTAAGATTGGAAATTTCCCATGGTAGAAGCATAATGTGATGTACTCTAACAAGAGATGTAATTTTCTCTACTCTATGCTGAACATTAGTAGCATCCTCAATCCAGTTACTTTTAGTAGAAGCCAGGATTTCGACTTTATATCATTTGATTGAAGAATATCACTACTAAGCAATGCTAGCTACTAACAAACAGAAGAAGAGAAACTAACCGTAAATCTCTCGAGATCTGGGGCAGCTTTTTCTTTACAGCCATTCAATATTGGAGAAAGCTCTTCCTCCTTAATATTCAGTTTTTCTTTTAGCTGCAGGAAAATACTTATCAACACAAGGGGCAGGTATCATATAAGAAAACTAACATGATAATAAAGTCACTAAATTACCTGAGACAGGAGCAATGGGGAGATGATCTCAAACATATTTGTTACAAATTTCTCGATATTTGCACCATTAGTAGGAATTTTACTCTCTGAACTTGATGCCCCCTTGTTCTGATCTTTGGGCTTAGTCTTCACTTCTGAAGAACATAAATTTTATATCTACTGTTGAAAGTTGATACTTGAAAAGCTCCAGAAAGCTTATAAATATATTGAATGCCTAAAATCATAGGACAATAAGTGACTAAAGATGGTGTATCTTCCCAGTGCAGTATTCAGTATTCCTATCTCGTGCAACCACTTGGCAGTTGTTTCTTCAGAAATCAGATTCATACTAGAAATTAATTGATGTGCTACGGTTGGCTTGTCTCAATCCTGATAAGAAATGTGTGACGATATTCCAGATATATTAGACCATACATGTCAGGTAAACCAAATTACCCAGATTGTACCAGATCTATTGCTCCACATGCCCACACAATTGACTATTTTCATGGAGAAAGGAGCTGTTGGGTAAATGCCTAAATTTTACTAGGGACAGGCAGTGTATTCTCTTGCTGGTGGACAAACAAAGGTAGATGACAAACAGGGTGCTGGTCATGTCCTGGGCAGTAACAAAAAATATCTTCCCAGCTCTCAACCCTAGTTCTACAACCATATCAAGTGCAGGCTCATTCCATCTTTGATGGCATGGTCTTAGACAGAGCTCAAATTTCCCAACATGACTAGCAATGATACTGGTGCTACATAGCACCTTTATGTTTCCTGGCATTATATAGTATTTCAGTGCATGCTACAGAAACTTTGCTTGCACACATTAACAACCACACCAATCGAAGGCATGCATAGCAAATTGGCCAACACATCGAGTCAATTTTTTTTTGATTCAACACAGGACCATACAACTGAATCTGCCAGCATTGTCTACCAACAGAACTGTTATACAAAGCAAAAAATGTGTGACCAATGCAAAAAAAATAAAGAACATGATGCACGTCAGTGACTCACCTGGTGGACACGTTTTCTCTTTGGGTACAGTTTTGTTTTGAGTATGTGGTGGTGTCACATTCTCAACTGATTCTTCTGGGAAGCTGATCGCACCAGAAGGCACAAGATCTGCTAGGTCAGGAGGATTATCCTTACCTACCACTGGTGAGGCCTGAATGAAAACAATCATGTTAGCCTCTCAAATATTTGTATGTAAGAAATGATAGGCTGGTGATCCGACAATTACCTCCAAGTCTACATAAGCTGGTTGCTTCCCAATGGAGAGGAGAAACTTGTCCAGGTTGCTTGAACTGAGAGCTGGGATAAATTAAGCAGGAATCAACAATTAAGCAAAGGTTAAGCATTAAGTGCCCCTCAATTTTTGCCAAAATGCATAATATCATCCATACAAAGATACATCAGATGGGCAAACCTTTGCGCAAGTGCAGCATCATGGCGAGGTAACACAACAGCATGTGATTCTATTTATTGAATGAAAGTAATGAAACATTACAAGTGAAGGAAGTGATAGTACAATATTTCATACCAATAGTCACATCATTTGTCAGTGGATGGAAGTAGCAGCTCTGTTTAGACTTAAACCCTTGGTCCAGTAATAATGAAACAGCACTGCCAAAAAGTATATAAATCATTAAAAACAGAGTACTTGGAAACGCAAACAAAACAAATACTCCCTCCGTCCAGAAATAACTGACTTGAGTTTGTCTAGATTTGAATGTATCTAGACGCATTTTAGTATATAGATACATCTGAATCTAGATAAACTCAAGTCAGTTATTCCTGGACGGAGGGAGTATAATATAGGACAGTAATGCAGGTCAATACAAAAGAGAATACGGAACACTTCAACTAAAATAACTTCTAAATAATCTTGCATGTGGCTTTAAGCATTTCAGCTGGTTTGTTACAACTTCTGGTCTTCGAACTAAACACATGGAATGAAATAGAAAGGTCTGTCATGCTCATGATGGCTTAACAATGCACCACTTAATGTTTAGGGAAGCAGGAAGTGGACAGTTCTCACCATCCTTACAAGTCTGTCAAAAATATGGCTCACAAAGTAGAAAAAAGATTATGGCTGGGGACAGGGAGCCACTGTACCTCGCGGACTCGTTGAATAGCGCAAACGGAGTAACACACCCTAACGGTACCTGAACATAGTCAAGGAGCAAGGAACACATTAACATGTCAAAAGAGCATGCAAATCTAAAGTAAATAAATGAGCTAACAAACAGGCAGGATGGAGTACTACTTGATAAATGTTGTCATTTCAAGACTTCTTTCCTAAACCCAACACTATAAATTGTGAGAAGTAAATTCGTTTTCTAAGGAGGTAAGACCTCCAACAGTAAACAACCTTTTGACATGCACCTTTTGTAAGGATGGCAATCTTAACAATAAAAGAGGCAACCCTCCGAATTAACTACTCCCTCCGTCCGAAAATAAGTGACTTGCATTTTTCTAGATTCGCATGAATCTATACACTAAAACATGTCTAGATACATGCAAATCTAGATAAACCCAAGTCACTTATTTCTGGACGGGGGGAGTACAAAATTTTATCAGCCATTCTTAACAGGTAAACCTGACAAACTAACAGGACAGTTGGACACTACTTGCCACCTTACATTCGTGGAACCAAAAATATGCACTATTTTATTTTCAGTTCATCCCATTCATACCGAGTTAAAATCAAACAGTTGTTTCTAAAACAGCATAAATAACGACTGACCTGAAGTACTTGATGCAAATTATCCTCAGGAGCCATTCGTAGACCATTTTTTCCTACACCAAGACGCTGGCCCAGAACTAATAATTTTAGAGAAAACAAAATTAATTGACCTGATTCCCACACTAAAAACATTCATAATCGGTAAAATTCCCCTACTTTTCATGTCAACTTTGGTCTCAGCAAGTGCAGAAACGATATACAACCGGTGCTTCTTGTCCTGAAACCCACAACTCTAATGCATCAGTACATGAACATACGTCTATCGGGCTCCGGCGAATTAACCGTCCATTAGTTCCAACGCGCATACCTTCAAAAGTAGATTCTTAGTCAAAGCACCTCCCATATTTCCCACATGTTTGGCCTGTCATAGCAAAAGTTCAGTTAGCAATAAAAGTACATAGATCCGAGGCCATTGTAGAACGAGGTACGAACTCCAAGGTCCACAAACCTGTTCCTCGACCGTCAACACAACCGGGTGGTCGTAGCGCTTAAAATCGATCTTAAGCTCCTGCATGAAACAAGAGGCCAAACTTAGCTCTGGCTACATTGTAAGTTGTACGGCTAGAAATTTAGCGAACTTTATATGTGTGCACCCTCGGAGGACGCCATCGATGTAGTCATGCGATACATGTAGGCAATTCTGCACTTCTGAGTTTAAACCCTACTGTCCCATTAGCTAACACTGAAAACTCAATTCAGCCGTAGCTACGCTTTCTCGCACTAGGATTTACGGACCAGCTAGCTACCCACTGAATCAGTCTCGAGGGAAGACCCTCGTCGGCGTTAAAACCAGGGGTACCGGCGGGAGAAGGAAGCCCAAATCCAGCCGATCTCCGCGGCCAAGGGGGAGCGACGCAAGGACGAAGCAGCCTGGGAAGGCAGGGGGGAGAGAGAGGTGTGGCGGTACTGACCTCTAGGCGCGCGAGGAGATTGTCCTTGGAGTAGCCCATGGTTCGCGGCGGCGCTGGGCGGCTGCGGCGGAGACACGAGACGAGAGTAGGGTAAACCCAAATTGGGGGAGCTGGAGCCTGGAGGCGAGAGCTAGAGAGCGTGTTCCGTCTCGTTCGGTTTGTCGGGTTATAAAATTCGTGCTCTATTTTGTACTAGGTTTCTGTCCTGTTTTATAAATATAAATAAAAAAAAATATAAACAAGAAAAGAAAATTCCTACTTTTACATAAACTAGGAAATGTGCCCGTGCATTGCAACGGGAGAGAAAAAGTCTCAAACAATGTGCGTTGCTACGAGATTTTTTTTTTTATAGATCATGTACAATTTAACTACTCGAAATAAGCTTTCCTTTCATCTATTTCCAGTTGGAAAAAAAAAATAGTCGACACAATAACATAACAATTAGTAGAAAATAATTAACAACACAACAGTTGGTAAATTTATCTATCTCTGATATTTCTGTCTAGTCAGTGCACTCACAGAAATATATTAAGTCTCTTTATTTATTCCCAAATGAGTAGATGCAAACAATTTCTCTTAACGGCACATCATACTACCGAGAAAGAAGTTTATCCTACCACTATCTTGGGATATACTACCATGCCAGTCTTCCAAAACTAACACTCAAGAGAATATAACTTACAAGCCTCACACGCTCAACATTCAAGGCACTTAAACCAAAGCAATTTTGGATTTAACAGAAGAGAACTATATATAGATAAAATGTATGAACCTCACCTTTGTTTATCAGATTGGAGAAGTGCTTGTTTGCGGTTCGGTTTCCACGTAACCCACACCTTTTAGATAGATTGTAATGCTAAACCCAATAAGCACTTCAGTTACCTGCCATGGAGTGAGAAAGGTGCTCTATAGAACATATAATTATCTGTAAACATATTCTCCCTTCGTTTGAAAATATAAGATATTTTAGGTTTGTGAATGAGATGTATCTAGACACCTTTTAGTATCTAGATTCGTTTGAACCTATACACTAAAACATGTCTAGATACATCTCTTTCACAAATCTAAAACATCTTATATTTCTAAACGAAGGGAGTAATTATCTGTACGAATGGTTGACATTATCGCGCGGCCGGTCACGCGCCCACGCCCACGATCTTTGGATGGCTTTGGTGATCCAGTTTCCAACCATATGAAACATAACATAGTGCCGTGCTAGCTAGCTTTGTACTATCAATCAATCGCTGGCCCATGTCCAACTATGCGGTTGTCGAATTGGAGCGCTAAGCCATGCTCTCAGGAGGTACCGAGTTGGAGCTGGGCAGTACCTCCTAGCTCGAGTGAGCGGGCGGCCGAGGCGGCTCTCCGTCGGCGAGCAGGGCAGCCATCAAGGTGAGAAACTGGGTTGCATGGGTGAGCGACCGATTGGGTGGCATCAAACACCTGCACTCGTACATGATCAGAGCCCAAGCTGCAAGGAGCGCCATCATATACTCTAGATCAATTATTTGATACGTACGTGTGAGAGGAACAGATTGATCAGGTTCGTTCACACGAGTCCCATGTAAAAACGAGTACACGTTTCCATCGCAGATACTTCCGTATAGAGTTCTACTTGGTTTGGGTCAGGCGTGTTGGCCTGAGCAGCTGCAGCAAAGGATCTTCTTTGATGGTCGTACATATGGCACACGACTCCTTGTTGACTGGATTAAAGAAACCAAAGCTAGCACGTTTGAGTAAAGAAACTGAAGCCTAATTCGATCGGACAAAAAGGAAAAAATGAACCGGTTTTACTCACCGGTGGCGGTGGTGGATAGTTTTTTCCAAACTGTAGGGGTAAAAGGGTCTTAAAAAGTGTTGGACCGGAAGAAACACTTCGTCCTTTATTATTAACTAGGAAAAATGCCCGTGCGTTGCACCGGGAGAAAAAAAATCTTGTAAAAGATAAGTATTTTTATTGAATATTTTATAGACCATGGAGAAAGTTACTATTTGAATTTTTTTTCTTAATATAGAGAGAAATATATAGAGAAAAAGTCAGAGTAAGTCTACTACCAGCCGCAGAGATCGTGCTTGTCAGGTGTTTCAGACTTTCGTTGATCGGCCGTCTTCAAAGGTCCATAATCAGTGCCATAATCACTACATTTAGATGACCTGCCATTAATTTGACAATACATCTGGTTATAGAAAACAAGGTGCTATAAACATGCGTGTATGTACAAGGCTGTTGTTCCCGTAGTTTGATTCCAGCCTTGTTGATATTGCCGTGGAACCTGCAGGTCCTGACCAAGAAGTTCAGCGCGAGGGATGTCCGAGTGCATGCTCAGGAGCTGTTAAAAGAATGGCAGGATGAAGAGCAATGCCGGCGTCCTACGTGCATCGGGCATGGACCACGCGGTCGACATCGTGGAGGAGCTCAAGGCACAGGCCAAGACGTAGGCGACCCTTGCACCGGCGTGTTCAAGAATGTCGGCCAGGACAGACGCCTCCAGTGGCTCATATGGGCAGCCATACGAAGTTTAGACGATCGTCTGTACGCTTGGAGGTCCATAGCTCGTGTGGGGGAAGCTAGTGCCAGGGCACGGGAAGACGCTAGCGGTGGTTCTAGAACCAATCTCTTCTCTGGCGCAGGGGGACGGCCTCCATGGAGCTGATCCTGTGCGGTGTGTAGAAAGCCACCGGTGCCCCGAGCTAGGTCGGCACAAGGTGGAAGCTGCCGCGGCATGGAGCTGGGCGGCGCATAAGGAATTTCAAGCAAGGGAGGGAGGGTCGTATCTGCAGGTGGATCAGGGGGAAGGGGATGTGTGGGTGGCGCTCGCGTAGATGATGACAAAGAGGAGTGGAGGTCTGCCCCGCCGTGCAAGCGCTCTTCCAGAGCCTGTGGAAGTTGTGCCTACCCACCATCTCGCAAGCGCCCACCGTCGTCACTCTCCCTAAATGCGAGGGGCCACCCCGCCAAGAAACTCCCCTCCGCCGGTGACTCCCTGCCTTCTACACGCGTGCCGAACCACGCCTCCACACGCAGCAAACTTCTCCCCTGCCCAGCGTTCGCTGTAGCACTACAGGAGGAGGAAGGAAGGCTAGGGCGGCGCCTGGCGGAGTGTCGCGACGCAAGGAGAGGCGTGCTTGTGGCGACACAGGAGGAGGACCACGCGAGTCACATCGCTCTCGATCAGGAAGGAAGGAAAAAAGAATAGCGAATCGATCTAGGGTTTGTGGCGGCGTGGTTTGAGGCCAGACCCTACGTGAGATGAGATAGGACGGTGGGGACAGGAGTTATATGAGGACATGCTCGACTCGATTGTGTTCAACCCTATCTCTGGCCTATCTCTGGCTTGGAGGACACGATCAATCGGATTTGATTTGAAATGGACTCTACTATCGCCTGGCCTACACACATCGGCATCGCATAGTTTTTTTTAAACAAAACAGTATGATGGCAGTTGTGCGTATTATAGGGCTTTGGTGGAAGGGCAAAACAGTCCAAAAAAGTGTTGGACCGGAAGAAACACTTCGTCCTTTATTATTAGGTATAGATTAGGTATAGATAACACAACAACCACACAAGATTTTACAACTTAAAAAAATGTTGGGCAGCAGAAAAAACATGTCCAACAATAACTAAAGAGATACAGCTCGTAGAGCACAAAGATATTAGTTACACGATGCAAAAGCAAGATGGCAGCCATCCACCATGTCGTCATCCGAACTCGCCCCACCATGCCGCTTGTTAGGCCATGGATCTCAGAGTACCAAAGGCAGCTCCTTCAAGAAGGTAAGCGAAATAATCACGATTCTGTTGCGCGGACAAGCTGGTTCTAGGGTTTCTCGTGGTACTCAGAGGGGCATGGAGAGGGGGTAACCACGATGCCCTTCAAGAAGGAAGGACGACGCCCTCAGGCGCCACCGCACCAGTGCCAGACACCAACAAGGGTTTCTCCCGATCCCCTAACCCACTACCCAAAAAAATCGTGGCCATGAACACCGAGGGCACTACCAAATCGAGGCCACACGGACCTTGCTATGGCGTGCATGCCTGGACATGGAAGGCGCATCGATAGGAGAGTGATGACATGTCTAAGTGTGGCGTCCGAGATCAGGCCCAACCAGACCCGCAAAGCTATAGCCCGACCTAGGCTCGCCTGGCCCGGGTCTAGCCCGCACGCTCGTCGCCGCCACATCGTCATCCCGCTGTCATCCGTCCACCGTAGCACCCGCCCATCATGGGCCATATATAGTGTCGGCCCTAGAACTGGCGGCATGTTGGATACGGTACCGGGTGCTATGGGGCGATACGGGTCAGGCGTGGGCGCGCATAGAACCGGTCGGACCCAAACCGCAAAACAATACTCTTTCTAGAAAAAACATTAGTCGTCTTTTTCTTTTACCTTGCTTTCCTCATCCTTTGTCGATTAAACTTACAAATCTTGTGTGATAACCAGCTGTTGTACATGACAGCGAGAGGGAGATCTATATGTTGCTTTTGACCGGAAACTCTACTAGATAGTGACAGCAGCATCTCAGCTCGGATCGAACCAGAATCACATGGGTTCAGTTAACCGTTCAACTCTCGCGGGAATTAGGGGAAGTTAACCGCGACTAGTTTTTTCACAATTTTTTTAAGAATATTGAGATAATCGTACACTCCACTAGTACTACTAGTTTGCAAATACTACACGGATTATTGCTGGGCAGGCGCTTACAGCCCACAACTCCACAAGGCAGAAATACATGACCCACGCCGAGATGTTAGCTGCAGTCACGACCGAGGATCCCAGAAATCCTGCGTGGACTAGAACCCATGATGCGATGATGCCACAAATGCGCTAGTAAATGGACAATGCTTTGGACATAAGTAAGAAGTACAACATGATCAATTTCTTGCAGTTGCAGAAAACTATTTTTACACCATAGTTATATACTACTCACTCCGTTTCAAAATATAAGATGTTTTAGGTTTGTAAATAAAATGTATCTAGACTTGTTAGTACGTAGATTCATTCAACTTTGGGATGAATCTACACACTAAAAGAAGTCTAGATTCATTTTCTTCACGATCCTAAAACATCTTATATTTTGAAACGGAGGGAGTAGTAGTATGCCGCAATTGAGCACACCATCCAGTTCATTATTAGCTCCATGGAAGAAGAGAAAATGGCCTTAAAACATGAAGAGCAGTAGTACTCAATCATAATCCATTTGCTTGCACACCTGGAGAAAAAACTTTTACAGATAGTATGGCATGTAACTAATTGAGGGGAGTTAGCTCCATGGGAAGCTGCCTTAAAACATGTAAGCTCCATTTGAGCTCCCCCCAGAAATGCATAATTAGCCTAGTACGTGCTGGTACACCCCAGTAGTACTACTGGTATTTAACTAGGGATATAAGAATGAAATAATTAATCATCATTTCTTCGCGAGCCCATGATCGTGGGCACGCTGATTATTCTACCGTGACCAATTCCTTCTTGATCACGTAGGCGTAGTAGTAGTAGAAATTAATCTGTCAGTGTTCAAGTGCTTAGTGTGGCGATTTGACCATTCGAAGCTTGAATTAGCTGGCGTCCATGGCCGGACTTGGCTCTTGGTTGTCGGAGCTTGAATTAATTGAGCTGGATGATCAGTTGAGGGAGGAGAAGCTCCAGAGGCTGATCTCACCTTCCTCCTCCCACTCGGCGGGCGCTGCCGGCGCGAAGAAGGTGCTGCACGGGTCCATGCAGTAGTCCATGCACTTGGGGGACTGGAAGAAGGCGTCGATGTCCGCCAGCGCGCCGTAGTCCACGTCGTCGTGCGCCATGACCTCGTCATTGCGATCGACGCCGTTCTCGCCGGCACCTTCCTCCTCCTCCTCCGTGGAGGAGCCGAACGAGGCGCCGCCGTAGCCGCACGGCTGAGGGGCGGCCCCGGGCCAAGAAGCTGAGTAGGAGGCCATGGCCTGCGGCTGCAGGGGGCTGGAGGCGGCTGCGGCCGCGAAGCGCTGGATGGACTTGGGCGACATGGCGGCCGCGGGGAGGTCGAAGGGGAGGTGGACGGGGAAGTTGAGGTCTGCGGCAGAGCCCCTGAGGCAGAGCAGCGCGGCGTCGTAGGCGCGCGCGGCGGCCTCGGCGGTGGAGTAGGAGCCCAGCCATATGCGGGTCTTCTGGTTCGGCGCCCGGATCTCCGACACCCACGACCCCCAGCTCCGCATCCGCACCCCCTTGTACTGCTGCTGCTGGTGCTGCCTCTGCCTCGCCGCCGCCGACGCGGCCGCATTGCCGCCGTTGCTCATTCCCCCCTGCTGCTGCTGCTGCTGCTGCTGCTGCGCGTTCTTCACCATTTTTCCACGGTCGACCACACTCACTCACCGAGGCACGCTCCTTGCTCCGATGCTAATCGATTTGAACTTCCGATGCGCGAGCTAGCGATGGTGATGGCTGGAACGAGAGAGTGCGAGACCAGTGCAGGGCAGTAGGGGTGGTTGGGTGTGTGTAGGTGAGAGCTGAGTGTTGTTGTTGTGGCTGGTGCAGAGTGGCGCGTCCGCTGGCTTATTTATAGGAAGCAGCCGCATCCGGCTACCATTTGTGACTACCTCTGCTTTCCTTTGTCTCACCTGAAATTGGTCGTGTGTTGTGTATTATAACTATTTCCACCACATCACGCTGATATACGCTAGTAGAATACCCCGTATTTGTTTTTCTGTCCATGGGACTGCATTTGCAATAATTCAGAGGAAATACTGCTGACCGAGGAATCCTATAGAGGGGCAAAGGAAGGATCGTGCTAGCTCTCCTACGAATGTACGTATGCAGCATGTCAGCACCTCGGCAGCACAACACGTTTTATGCTTAAAGTTCACTCAAATTAAGAGCTGCAGCATATGCAGCACGCTCGTTATGATAATTGCAGGTGTTGGTGTGCATATGCCGTGGCTTATCTTGTTCGAATCCATGATTACTCGGAAACGATCATCACGCTGAATATGTACAGCTAGAAGGTTCTATTTCTCAATGCATGCCATGACCGGCATGCGTATGGCACGTTCATCTAAGTGACTCTCTGCCACACTGATCAGCCCAAAACCCTCGACAGGGTTGCCTCTAGCGTCTTGGCATGAAGTTACCTAAACACTACAAGAAAGAAACAAGACGTCGAAGGACAGCTTCTACGCCGACGGCTAATTGTCAAGGCTGTCGGTGTAAGACTCGAGGAGGGCAGCCGAATAAACTAGCTGTCGGCTAAGGTTGGTTATCGGCGTAGAATGGAATAGACCGACGGTAGCAGTCGGCGTAAACTAGGTTGTGATGGCGATGCGACGGCTAAGCCGTCGGCCTAGATTTCACGACTACGTCTATTTTCTCTTTTTATCACATTAATCTTAGAAAAATCATAACTAAATCATTCTAATTGAAGAAAATACATATAATTTAAGAAAATACATATAATGTATTTGCAAAAAAAAATCTGTCTAACTAAACTTAAATATTACATATTTTTGTTGAATAAAATATAAAAATATTACATATACTTTACGTATAACATATTTTCTATTTTCCTAGTGCCAAAAAGGGGTGTTTATGAAGCAACCACCAAAGACATAATTTAAAATGCTACCACCTCATTTTTCAAAAATACTAGATCACCTTACATGGACAATGTCCCAACCAGGATATCTCAAATCTTTTCGCCCACCCCTGTTGAAAAATACAAATGTCTGTCAAATCGGTAGAAAGTGGTTCCGGTTTAAACTACAGATACATGATCTAATACTCGTGATTTTTTGCAAAATATCATTTTTAGACTTAGAATATAATGTTTCTTCAGAGATACAATACAAGTTTAACGAGGCGCATCCCCTAGGTAAGAATCTTCAAACATTCGCGTGGTTTTATATTATATGACATAGTTGCAAGGAAAAATATCACTCGGTATATTAGTTGCATCTCAAAAAAAACCTTCTCAAAATGAGCTATCATGTTCGAGATTTTCATGACTTTCGGGCTAAATAACCAATGTTATGGTCAGAATCGCGGCATAGTTTGTGATAGTGTTCCCATATCGTGGACGCATGTGTACCATGAGATGGCGAACAATGTTGCAACAGAAGGTTTCCTTTTCGTCGCACGGAAAAGCCATTTTCCATTTTTTTCCTATTGCCAAAAACGAGACATTTTATGAAAAAATTACCAAAGGAATAATTTAAAATGCCACCATCCCATTATATAAAAATACTAGACCACCTTACATGGACAATGTCCTAACCAGGGTATCTCAAACATTTCTGTCCATCCCTGTTGAAAAAGACAAATATGTATCAAACCGGTAGGAAGTGTGTACGATTTGAACTACAGGTACATGATCTAATGCTCATAATTTTTGCAAAAATCATTTTTAAACTCATAATATGATGTTTCTAGAGAGATCCAATGCAAGTTTGGCGAGTCTCATCCCCTAGGTAAGAAACTTTATGCCCGTCGTTTTGACCATAGTTTGAAACGAGCATAAGAAATTCAAAAGCAGTCCGAACAATGTAAAACATTCGCGTGGTGTCATGGTATGTGACATAGTTGCAAGGAAAAATACCAAACTTGGCATATTGGTTGCATCTCAAAAAACTCTTCTCAAAATGAGCTATCATGTTCACGATTTTATTGCTTTCAAGCAAAATGACTAATGTTACGGCCAGAATCGCGGCATAGTAAGTGATAGTATGCCCATATTGTGGACATATGTGCATCATACGATGATGAACAATGTTGCATGAGGAAAAACCATTTTTCATTTTCCGAGTACAAAAATCAGGGCGTTTTGTGAAGCAACCACCAAAGGAATAATTCAGAATGCCACTATCCTATTTTTCAAAAATATTAGACCACCTTACATGGACAATCTCCCAACCGGAGTATCTCAAACCTTTTCGTCCACCCCTGTTGAAAAAACAAATATTTGCAGAATCGGTAGGAAGTGGATCCCCTTTGAACTACATGTACATGATCTAATGCTCATAATTTTTTGCAAAAGTCATTTTTAGACTCACAATATTATGTTTCTTCCCTGGTGAAAAAGACAAAGGTGTGTCGAATCGGCAGAAAGTGGGTCCGGTTTGAACTACAGGTACATGATCTAATACTCATGATTTTTTGCAATACTCACAATATAATTTTTCTTCAGAGATACAATGCAAGTTTAGCGAGGCTCATCCCCTAGGTAAGAATTTTCATGCCTGTCGTTTTGACCATAGTTTGAAATGGGCATAAGAAATTTAAAAATGGTCTGAACAATGTAAAACATTCGCGTGGTGACATATTATGGGACATAACTGCAAGGAAAAAATACCAAACTTACTATATTGGTTTCATCTCAAAAAAACCTTCTCAAAATGAGCTATCATGTTCGAGGTTTTATGACTTTCGGACCAAATGACCAATGTTATGGCCAGAATCGCGATATAGTTTGTTATAGTATACCCATATTATGCACGCATGTGTATCATGGGATGACGAACAGTGATACGTCCAAAACATATCTACTTTCTCGAACACTTTGTTATTGTTTTTCCTCTATACTTGTGTGATTTGGATACAACTAACACAGACTGACGCTGTTTTCAGCGGAATTACCTTGGTGTCTTGTTTTTGTGCAAAAAATTAACTATCACGAAAAATCCCGAAAAATATGCCAAAACTTATATTTCACCAGAAGATCCACGGAGCCAAAAAGGGAGATGAGGGAGGCTGGGGCTCAGACCACCCCAGCGCGGGCCCACCGACCGTGCTCGGGAGGTTTGGCCATCCTGCACACCTCGGCCTTCCTCCGCGCCTATAAGTTGCCTTCTGACCTAAAACCAGAGGGGAGTTCGATAGTTTTCCAGAAAGAGTTTTGCTCCGCCGCCGCCACCAGAAACCAAGATTCGGATCCAGAAACTCCGTTTCGCACTCGCCGGACGGGAATTTGGAGAGGATCATCGCCATCGTCATCACCAACGCATCTCCATCAACCACCGATGTTTCCCTCATCCATGAGTGAGTAATCCCCCGCCGTAGGCTTGGGGATGGTAGAGATTGGATGAGTTCTATCATGTAATCGAATAAGATATGTTAGAGCATAGTGCCTAATATCTCTATTAGTGCTATTTAACTTTGTTGTAACTTGTTGTGCTTAATGATTGTCACTAGGGCCCGAGTGCCATGATCTCAGATCTGAACTTATTATTAAATCATTATGATAGTATTGTTTGTGATCTTATCTGCAAGTTGTGTACACATATCATTGTCCAGATCCAAAGGCCCCAAAGTGACAATAATTGGGACAACCAGAGGGGATGGCTGTGGTCTGAGGATCACATGTGTTCACGGAGTATTAATGCTTTGCTTCGGTGCTCTATTAAAAGGAGCACCTTAATTGCTAGTTCTAGAGGTTCCCGCCACGCTGGCTGGATGAAGATGTTGTGCAAGTTCTCATTGCGAGCACGTATGACTATATTTGGAGCACATGCCTAGGATTGCTTAGTACTTAGATGTTTATTATTATTTATCTGTAATGCCCTAGTTCTTTGAAGTTACATGTTTATACTCGTCCATGCAACGCCCATCCATCCATCCCTATGCCTACCGCACTCGAATCCTACTATTACCGTTACTGTTACTTTTGCTGTTGTTTCACTATTGCTGCTGTTGTTTCACTATTGTTGTTATTACTACAAACTGTTGCATCATCATAAACTTCGGTGAGCAAGAACTATTTCCAGGTGCAGTTGAACTGACAACTCAGTTGTTAAGGCTTGCAAGTATTCATTTTCTCCCCTTGTGTCGAATCAATAAATTGGGTAATACTACCCGCGAAGACTGTTGCGATCCTTACACTTGTGGGCCATCAAGACTATTTTCTGGCGCCGTTGCTGGGGAGCATAGCTCTATTTGTAAGTTCACTTGGATCTATTATTGTTCACTGCTACTACTTTCATCATGGGAAAGTCTCGTGATGGAAAGTTTTCTATTTTACCATCCACTACAAGAAGAGGTACAGTCCTAAACACCTCTGTTGCTCTTGATTCGCCGTCTGTTATAAGTAAGCTTGTCACACCACCACCACATGCTCATGCTACACACACTGCTACTACTGCTGAATCTCAAACTGTTTTTGATACTCATGATGTTACTTCTACTGTGCTTGATGCGAGTGGTTCATTAGGTCCTTTTTTAGATGCTACGATGGCTAGTCTAGGAAATACCGAAACTCCTAGTGAATACACTGTTACACCTGTTAGCTCACCTGAGTCTAGTGAGAGTTATGATATTAATGATGGTTACATAGAGCTCACTAATGAATTTGTTGAAGAGTGCCGAAATACACATGGTGCTAGTGCTATTAAGAGTCTCCTTGCTAGACATACTATTATATCTAAGAAGTCCTATGATCCTAAGTTTGCCACCTCTCCCATAGATATTAAAGATAAAGATTATGATTTCTCTCTTGATTTAGTTTTTTTAGATATTGTTGAGAAAGAACCTTTTTGTGGTAATGAAAATGAGAGTGATGTGGCTCATATGAATGAGCTTTCTACTATGAGTGCTTTGTTGTCTGATGATTTTAAAATGCGCAAGTACTTTGTTGCTAAGATCTTCCCTTTTTCACTAAAAGGAGAAGCTAGGGCTTGGTTTAATAGATTACCTCCTGGTTCCATTGATAGCCCTGATTGCTTGATTGCTTCTTTCTTCCATAAATATTTTTCTCCCAGTGCTAGACATGCTGCTTTGCAGAGACTTTTTGATTTTAAACAGGAAGAAGAAGAGAAATTGCCCGAGTCATGGAAAAGAATCTGTTCCTTGATTCATGCATATCCTGGATGTCCATTACCTAAGAATGAGTTGCTTGATATTTATTATAATGGACTAACTGATGATTCTAGGACCTACCTAGTTAGCTTTGCTGATTGTGTTTTCAGGAAAAGGACTCCTACAGATGTTGAAGAATTAATGAACAAGTTAAGCAAGAATTATGATGATTGGACTTCAACTGAGTTGAATACACCTTAGCCTATTACTCCTGAACCAACTGTTCCTGAACCAGTTCCAACACCAACAACAAAGAAGATGGGAGTTATTGCATTAAATGATGAAGTGATGAAGGAAGCTAAAAAGTGTCTAAAGGAGAAAGGTATTAGAGCTAAAGATGTGAAGAATCTACCTCCTATAGAAGAATTATGTAAGCCAATTCCCCACTCATCTACTATTGAGGTACACTCTCTCCAACACTTTGATGAAGGTGATATTCCTTATGGTAAGCCTCCTGATCAATGCTTAGAGGAACTTGATATTTTTATTGTTAAACAAGGTCATTTTAATAATTAGATTCAGAATCATTTATTGGAAAACTCTAGAGCTATCCATGAGTTAAAATATATTGTGGAAAGAACTTTTAATGATATTAAAATGCTTTGTAAACACTTTCAAATGGTTCAAACTCAACTTGATCAACTTGATAAGGTGCAAAAGGATATGCTAGTTAATGCTTTAGGAAATAAACATGCTTATGGAATTAGAACTGGGAGTGGTGCAGCTACTCAAGATCCTTTATATCCTGAAGGACACCTAAAAGAATAGAGCAGGATTCCCAGCAAGGTGAGGATAGTGGTAGTCCTCGTAAGAGGAAGAAAAAGAAACATAAAAAAGTTGAGGAACCACTTGAACCTGCTGTAGATCCTAATAGTATATTTGTCTCTGATGCAGAAACTGAGAGTGGTAATAATAATGAGTCTCCTGATAAGGAGGAAGGTGAGGAAGAACCTAAGAAACACACTAAGAACACTAGATACACAAAGGAAGATTTTATTGCTAATAAACATGGTAAAGAGAGAGAACCTTGGGTGCAGAAACCAATGCCTTTTCCATGTAAGAAACACAAGTCAAAGAAGGAAGAACACTACAACAATTTTTGTGAGTGGATGAAGCCTTTATTTTTGCAAATTCCTTTGACTGATGCTATTAAGTTGCCTCCTTATTCAAAGTATATGAAGGATATTGTCTCTAATAAAAGGAAGATTCCTAATGAGGAGATTTCTACTTTGCTTGCTAATTACTCCTTCAATGGTAAGGTTCCAAAGAAACTTGGTGATCCAGGTATACCAACTATTCCTTGCTCCATTAAGAATAATTATGTTAGAACTGCTTTATGTGATTTGGGAGCTGGAGTTAGTGTTATGCCTTTTTCTCTCTATAAGAGACTCTAGTTAGAAAAGTTGATACCAACTGATATATCTTTGCAAATGGCTGATAAGTCAACTACTATTCATGTTGGTATATGTGAGGATGTTCCTATTCAAGTTGCTCATAATTGCATGGTCTTAATTGATTTTGTTGTGCTTGAAATGCCTGAAGATATATGTCTATTATTCTTGGGAGACATTTTCTTAATACTGCAGGTGTTGTCATCAATTGCAATCAAGGAAAAGTAACATTCAATATTAATGACAAATAGCACACTGTCTATTTCCCCAAGAAGGTTGTTAGAAGCTATTGCCTGAATTCTATTGAAAATATTGAAGGCATAAAGGTTGGAGAAATATATTGTCCCATTCCACAAGAAAATTTTGAAACTATTATGATTGGGACCATTTCTATCAAGTATGAGGTAACATAATCACCTTGTGGAATGCAAAGTTTTGTTTCATATAATATTGTTTTGGTAACAAGACTTGATCAACCTTGTTAACAAAAGGATTTTAATGAACAAAATAATGTTTTCACTGTGGTTATACTTGCTTTCTTTTTCCTTTCTCCTTCTAGTATCTTTAGCTTTAGTTTTGTTAGTTGTTTGCTTGTTTGAGTTTCTTAGAGCTCCTGTAGTTTGGATTTTGGTTTGCTTTTGTTTCTTCTGAAAAACTGTTTCTGCGAGAAAATCATTTTTCATACCCTGAAAATTGGCCAAAAATAAAGTTTCCCGAAAAATTCCAGAAAATTCAAAATAATTTTTTCCTCGAAAAAAGGGGCAGAGTGGCACCTGAGATGACCCAGGGTGCCACCCCTAGGCCCCACACCCATGGTAGGCGCGGCCTACCTAGTGGTGGCGCCTAGGGGGGTCTGGCCCACCTGGGCCCCTCCAGGCTGCCTACTCAAAGTCACCTTCTTTATCTCTCCCAAAAAACACCAGAAAACTTGCTCAAGCTCGAGTTCTTGCTGTTCTTGCTCGTGATTTTTGATCTCCTTGTTTAGCCCATCTCAAGTGCTGATTTTTGGAGGGACTGTTCCTTGGTATGTGCCTCCTCCACTTGTCCAATTAGATTTGTGATTGGTAGATTGTATCTTGAGTATTTTGCTACTGTAGGTGATAGGTTGTTTGAGCTTGCATGCTTGTTCTATGCTTAGAAATTTTGTTTTGATGCATGTGTAGTCCTCTAGCAAGTTCCTATAGTAGTTGCTCATCATTTATCAACTTAGAAATCACTTGGTTTGATGGTTGTTTAAAGTTTTAGAAAAGGGAAGTCATAGACCACAACACTTTTGGTGACATTTTTGAGAGTGATGCACCTAGAAGGACAAGGCTCCCAAGGTCATCTACCAGTTCTATACCCTCATACAATGAGGACCTCATCACTCCGCGGTTTGGTGACGAGGGAGATGAAGGGGATGCTCACCCCTCCACCTTTCCTTGTCAAACTTTCTTGCGAGCTACTGGGATTTTTAATGATTTCATGGCTTTGATTGAGATGGCTGGTCTAATAAGTTTCATGCAGGATGAGAGTGCACAATATGCTTCACTTACTAAAACATTTGTGGAGAGTTTCTCCTTCACCAATAGTTTGTTCCATCCTTCTGTGTCTTTCAGCTTTATGGCAGGGCTCATTCTATGCCTTTGAAGAAATTTTGCAAGGCCCTGGGACTTGATACAAAAGGGTCATCAAAGAAGATTACATCTCTTCCCACTGATTTGTTGGAACTATACCGAGGAATAACCAATGATGATGACCGCAGAGCTCAACGAGAGAAGATAAAGAACATTCAACTTCCAGCCATCAGGTACTTCACCTACTATCTTACCACCAGTGTTCTTGGTAGGGAGAACACTAGCAATATATCCAACTATCAATTGGCCTTCTTAGCTGATGCGCTCTACAGTGAGTATAAGTATAATCTTGGTTCCCTCATTGCTCGTCGTTTAGCTGCTTGGGGACCCATTTATGGGGAAATTATTGCTACTCGTATCGCTGCTGCCTTGGACATTGCTGTTGATCCCCATGATATAGTTTTGGCTCCTCAGAGACTTGATCTTGCTGCCATGAAGGCGCACCACTTTTTCACCTCTAGCTCTACTCTTGAGAACTTGGTTTATAGAATGTTGTTTACTGACAGGGAAGAGAGAGAGAGATCCCTCTACCCCAAACCACTTTGTTCAGTATTTCTCAGGGATCTTGGTCGCGCACGAAGGCGGAGATACTTACTTGTCTAGATGAACCCAACGGTAAAAACAGATCATCAATCGGATTAATGGTTTAAGAGATAATTTATTTTAAATTTTTAAATCGTAAACAGATTCCTAGATGCATGGTTGTCAGCTCTTTGACCCTTATAGATACGCGAGCTGATGACCACTCTCCGGACGGATTACTACTATGGGGGCATGTATGCTTTATATATTAATCAAAAAATAAATGGTTTTAATTTAAAATACTTTTGGTATATTCTTGTAAGGAGAAAAGTAGCCTCTCTTAGTAGCCAAAACTTCTGTACGCTCCATGTTGAGGGCAAAAGGAGGTCCAAGCCCTATAGATCTTGGTTTTGTATGCATTATCAAGTATAGCTAAATTGTACAAACATATTTTGACATTGTTGACCTCTAAAAATGTACTAGTAGTGATGGAGCTTCATTAATGCCAAAAATCTCCCTCTCTCTTCCTTGCTTCCAATGGACCTCACCTCTTTGCTTATAGGACACTATTATACCACCTATATTATTACGCTATCTATATTTTTTAACAAGAATTATACTTTGACAGGTGGGTCACCATGTTAAAGTGCTACTAAAGACAACTACGATATTGTCATTTCAATAATCCATTTGTATTATTCATTTTAAAAAATCTAAATCTTTGAGACAGTGCACATACCATTATGCCTTCCATGTGGGTTGAACCTATTATACTATCATTGCATGTTGCTTAAAGATTTTGGTTCTCTGTACAACTGGTATTAATTTCTGTTGGAAAAAATTACAATGAGTACTAACAAGACTTAGAAAATTTTTGGGGCCTACTTATTACCTATCTGTCCCAGTTAGGTGATGTATAAACTTATTGAGAAGATCAATGTTTTCTAACTTTGACCAAATATATTAATTAAAGAAAAATATCAACAACTATAAAATTACATAAGTATATTATGAAAATATATCTTATGATGAGTCTATTGATATTGTACTACAAATCTTCATATTTTGTATATATTCTTGGTCAAACTTTGAGAACACTGATTTTTTATCTGAGTTTATTCGCCACCTCCTTTGGTAGGGGGGAGTATTGTCAATTTGTGTCTATAAGCCTTAATTCTCACTCGCGGCCCTAGATGGTAAATTAAATATGGGAACCACCCCGATTATTTCTGTAGTTTAAAAATCCACTGGATCATACACGAGCGTTCTCTTTACTACAATACAAGTATTTGTTTTTTCTATCTATTGGTCATGGGTTTCCCTTTTGTGTATCTTCAAATAAAAGAATAAAATTTGATTGACAATCTCACGTGGTATACTTTGTAAACCATGGTGAACGCAAAGCCCAACACCACCACTCGGTAATTTTCTCTTCATTTATTAGCCAAAATCGGATTGAGATCAAGTGAACTTATGGAGTGAAGTTACCCGTGAACATTCGGGTGACTTGGCCTCCTTTTCTAGCCGTGGGATTAAGAATTGATGGTTTGCTAAACATGAATAGTCCACTGCTACAAGAACCACCTACATCCTATTTGTTATCATTTTCTTAAACAAGACACCCCGAGAGGAGACCCAACTTATATTGAAAGCTCGAACAAGTTCAACCGGGGAAAAAAGAAGGAAAACTAACAGAACAAATACAAAACAAATGGCGATCCAAAAACAAACAAACGCAACAAAGACCGAGGTGCAGTGGCGGAGCTTAGTACAAGTCAGGGGGTGCCCTCCTCCCCCCCCCGCGCTTTGTGCCAAATCCTGAAGAATTTTTTTAGGAAGGGATTATATGGAAAAATTAGTCTCCCCCCAACTCTCAGATTTTGTGTTTCGCCCTCCTGCTGTTTCTGCCAAGCTCCACCACTGCCGAGGTGCTACCATTTTTTTGCCCATAGTACATCTGCCATAGGGACGTCTGCAGTACATCTGCTACAATACTTACTCTTGCCTGTCCATTTTCAACCCGAAGGTACCAACTGTTCACCGGTGACTTCACTCTGTAAAGTAGTTGGATCTTAGATCGTGTGCAGCGTGACAAAAATGAGGTGTCTAAGAGCAACTTTCCCCTACAAGCTTAAGTCTACCACGGTGGAGAGGATGGTGCTAGCCAAAAAATGCTTATACCTATGTCTAGTAGAAGCAAGTGTTTAAGAAAAAAAATCAACTAATGGTCTCACTTGACCGTGTATGAGTGAACTACAAAAGTAGTTCGTAAAGGCTGCAACTTTCCTGTTGAGTGGGACCCTTAAAATGTCTATAGGATGGAGAGAACATGGATTTGTTAGCCTTCTTTTTCTTTAGACATAGCTACAAGATACACATGCTCTTAGTCTAATGAGGGAGGCCGTTCCCCCCTCCACCCCACACACAAAAAGGAAATATAAATAGTACTATCCAACTATCGGTAATAGATACATCCACAAGTATCGCTTCTCCTCACAAATATTATCTCTTTCTAGTGAAAACATACACTATATTTGTTTGTTTTGAACTGGAACACATGATTCCATTACAAAACTGACTCCGGAGAATTGCTGGTCATCATAACACAAACAATGTTCAGGAGTGATTCTAGCCAGAGAGACCGGACTTCCTCACTAGGAGCATCCTGTGCTGCTAGTGCATGAGCTAGCTTATTACAAACACTTGGACAATAAGAAAAATCTGCTAAAATGAAATTTAGATGATTAGACACATGAATGTCGCGAAAGAAGATTCCTTCCGGTGACAGATCATACTCTTCCCCCTTCACTATATTTCTTTATGATGCCTCCCCTAGTTAATTATATTACACACTTTTCTAGTTTAAATTTATTCATGCTGCCATTTAAGGAGCAATCAACCATTAATTGTTAAGTGATAGCAAGGCGTGCAACAATTTCTTCTTCTCTAGATGACACATACTATTGGCTAACACCAGTCATAGTGAAAGTAACTAAGATAGTAACACGCAACTACATGCAATGCCAACTAGCCAAAATGACGTGGTATTAATTGACTCAAGAGATGAATGTAGTACTAACTAGCTATGTTACCTTAACATCACATATTTTAAAATGAAATAGGTCTACAAACTAATTAATATATTTATCTATGATATTATATAATTATTCTTATGTATTATAAAGATGATAACTTAGACTAGTGTATGACTTAGTGTATGACACTAGTATGTTACTTTGCACTATGGCTAGTCTTACCGATATAGTACGTTCACTATCTTCTACTCCCTCGATCCATAAAAAATGTCGCTCATCTAGTATAAAGTTTATACTAGCCTAATAACAAAATGAGCGACACTTGTTACGAATTCAGAGGGAGTAATTTTAATCCTTGCGTGTGTACAAGCTCTTTCACATGCAAAAATCATGCAGTAATGTCTTCCCTCTAGCGGGGATTTTGGTCCGCACTCCATTGTGAGGTAAAAAGACTCCATATCCGTGCCAGCACACACATGTTCTAGAGATCGTTTGGTTTGTGCTCCAAATGCTTTGTCTCTTGTTTGGTTTGCTCCCAACCGAATTTTCTTCTCTAGATGACGTATTGCCTTACCGATCTTGGTGCATTCACTATCTTCTAATGCTACTTATTCATGTGTCTGTGCGACCTCTTTTTTTTTGCGAAAATTCACCAATCTAGTATTGATCATCAACAATAGTACAAAGAGACCTAAAAGTAATAAAAATTATAAATATGTCGTTGGACCATCTAGCGACGACTACAAACACTAGCGCGAGCAGAAGGCGCGCCGCCGTCCTCGCCCCTCCATCACTGGAGCCGGGCAAAGCTTGTGTGTGCAACCTCTTTCACATGTAAAAACTACAGTATGTTGTAATGTCCTCCCTCTAGCCGGGTAAAATGTCTGCACTCCATCGTGACTTGTGAGGTAAAAAGCCGCCGTACCCGTGCCAGCACACGCATGTTTCAGAGTCTGTTTAGTTTGTGCCCCCCATGCTTTGCCTCTTGTTTGGTTTGCTCCCAACCTTTCTGTTGTATACTATGGAGCTTTTGGAGCTCGTAACTTGCCAAATACTCCCTCTGTTTTAAAATATGAGATGTTTTATGTTTATGAAAAAAAATCTAATTTTAGTGTCTAGATTCTCTATAAATCGAAGTGAACCTACGTACTAAAATTAGTCTAGTACATTTGCTTAACAAAGCTAAAATATCTGATATTTTAAAAAGAAAGGGGTGGTATTTGGCCATCTCAGGGCGCGAGAACCCTCCGCCAAATATTTGGCACGCTAATTTTGGCGATGGCAGGTTATTACAGGCGAGAACCAAACTGGCCCTAACCTCCCTCGTGCAGCCGTGCTATAGCTAGTTTCAACGGTGAACAGCCGACGGGTTGACTCCACACAGGACCCCGCTACAGACGCATACATATACACGCTGCACCGTCCAATCCGTTCTAGCTCGACATGTAGCCAGCCGCCCACATGCACACACGCAACGCACTCCCGCGAAACTAATTACCACGAGACCGAATGTTTGGGTCTCTTCCCGTACAAATCGAGCGCTGGCTGGCGCGACTTCGGGTGCGAAAAAAGCTGCATGCGCGAGAAGCACTGGCACGCGCATGCATGCATGGACCGGTGTCCGGTCGGTTCGATCGATCTGTGCACGAGCTAGCGTACCAGTACCATCCGCGACCGGCGCTACGGCATGGCGTGCGTGCACAGTAGTGAGAAACCACGCGCAGGGGACGTTGGAAATCTGAGCTGCTGGTAACATGGGCAGTAGGAAATGAGCATTTTCTTTTTGGGTGGAGGCGAGGCGAGAGGCGAGGCGCCTTCGCGCGCAGCTTCGGCCGGTCGCGCACGGTGGGGGCACGCGACGTACGGCGGCTCGCTGGACGCACGCACGCACGGACCGGACAGCCAGCCGGCGGTGGCGCGTACGGCCGAGATCGAGAGGTTCCTTCCGGATTCGGTCAGTACTACACGTACGTCGCTGCCACGCGCGGGATCAGAATATATGGGTTTGCTAGCTGGAGCTGCACTGGCCTCCGGCCGCAAAACCGCGTCGAGGGGAGCAGTTACGAGCTGACACGACGGACGGACAGTACGTACGGGTCGCGGTCGAGGCGGGCTGCACCGATCGGATCCTGCTCTGTTCCTGCCTAGCTTTGGGGATAGCGACGGCGGTTGCAGCTGACGTAGCTTCGCGTCGGACGTACGTCGAGGATCGAAGATCCATCGTCCGTTGGATCGAGATGACATGCATAATAGGATTGTCATCGCACATATAGGTGAGACCTTGTCAGAGCTGGCTGGCTGGCTGGTTAAGTGCGGACATATCTTGTGCAGATGTGGTGTCCCGCCAACACCCACGCTCTGCCCAGCAGTGTTAGTTGTAGGAACCAGCTGAGTCGGCCGTGTATATGATTATCACATCATCATCGTAGAGATAATACTGTCATAGCCGGTTTAATTAGCTGGTTGGCGCCTGTTGCAGTAACGTGCAAGTTATACCCCCTTGTATTCTCTTCTTTTTTTCCTCGGATGCGCTAGCTGGGACTACCTCCAAAAGCCAGTCACAATCATTAGTGAAAACGTATCCACATTACCACATAGCGAGACACCCGACAGGGATAAGATTAACTCGAACACTACCTCCACAATCTAACCACTCATGCTTGCACGCGAGCTGCAACCGTGCAACTACAAACGGCGGACGGACAGGTGTGTCGTACCGGGCTACCCAGCGTACATCTGAAGGCATGAAGAATTGAAAAGTGTCTCTGCGAAGTTCGACCCGGTCGCATGATTGCAAATCTCGGCACGTGTAAGTATCGCTTGCACTGTCAGCGAGTGAAAAGACGGAACCTTTGCTTCCCAGAAAAAAAAGAGCACGAAAGCGATGCAGTAGTTTCTCTGTCAACCAAATCTGTTAGTTTTGACTCTGCGGCTGACGAACGGTGACAGCCGACCACGGACAGGTAGCTCTCACCCAGGTATTCCAGCAAGTCTGGTGATTTTTTTTTCCTTTTCTTTTCGAGCTGGTTTGATTTTCTAGTGCTGGTGTCAAGGAGACGGTGCTAATCGGTTTCCCCACAAGAGAAACGAGGATCTCTGAAATTCCGAGTCGAGCCAACCGTGACGGCGCGCGAGCTTCGTGACCAGCTCATGAGTCATGACGACGACGACCGGGGAAGTGTTGAGGAGAAAGCGTGCTATTCGAGATCGGAAAGTACTACAGGGGCTGCCTGGCTGTGGGCTGCTCGCTCTCTCCCACTACCCGCGCTGCGTGGCCGATCGATCTTGACTTGGGGCCGGGAAAACTCTACGTGGGGTAGTCTTATCTATTTTTCTTTTTTTTTAATTAGTGTATTTGTCTAGTTTTTTTTAGCCCGTATATATGGATAACGTTAGGCTGACGTTGCTAATTGAAGCAGACTGAAACATTGAAACACATTATTGAAACATGCTATGAACAGAATAAAAATGTTTTATAAGTTTTAAAAATAAAAAAAAAAGTCTGTGAATAATAAAAAATATTCATAAGTTTTATAAATTTTTAAAAATGTTTCAGTTTTTCTAGACAACATGTGGATGACATTACGCTAACGTCAACACTACTACTTCACGTGAAATTAAATTTAGAAAATTCTTGTTCCACTTGGGGCGCCCTCCCTCGATCCGAGTGGCGTGCTGTTGGACCCGAGCAGCCCGGTCGGGGGTACAGGCTGCTGCAGCACGCACGGGGTACGTAGACGCTGAGCTGAGGCAGGCGGCACGGCAGCAGAATCTCTTGTCGCGAATGTGAGATTGGTGGCTATGCTATGCCAAGCTAGGACCGGCCGTAGCTAGGGTCTCCGTATGCATGCCGGCGTCACGTGATTGGTCGTCTAGCGACGAAGAACGATATGGTTTTCTCCCATGATGAGTACATATCCATGACTAAGCTTGGAGAAATGTCTCCTGAGAATCGTTGGCCCTGTTTCAAACAAAAACGAAACATCACCTATGCCTTGTCCATGTCGTGTTCCGAAGAGTCTCCAGTGGAGTCATTCGGTTACCGGGCCTTGTAACGGAAATAGGCGGTACACTCTCTCTCCTAGGCCATCGTGACGAACCACACATGTCACTGGACGCGCGGTTTACCGAGAGTAGGCTCAATATACTACCTCCGTTTCAAGGCTCAAGGCGCACACGCTTTCTAAAGCAAAATTTGACCGAAAGAATAGAACAATAAAATTTTGATTATATTGTACATAATTAGTACCGTTGGATTCGTATTGAAAAATACTTTCCAATGGTACTAGTTTTATACCAAAACTCTTTACGTATTTAGAGTAATTTTTGGTAAAAAAACACGCAAAACGAGGACGTCTTAATCCCTGAAATTGAGGGAGTACATGGGAAAGTTAATCCTCGGGACGAGTGCTATACGCTAAGGGCTAAAAGCGGACATAGACAAAAAAAAACTTGGTGTATACTACGATGACGATTGTCGGCGTGGGCTTCTCGGCAAAGATCTTTCTCGTTGCAGCACACGGAGGCCGTTGGCGTACGCTACGCTGACAGCTGCCCTCGGCGTAGCGGCAGTAGGCATAGCCTATCCGCCGGTTAAAAAAAATAACTTTTTTTAATTTTTTTCTCAATTTTTTAAATTTTTAAATTGTTTGACTCATTAATCTCTCACTTAAAATATTTTTAACACTAATTACACTTAATATTTGATTAAATTGTAGTCTTGGTCAAAATTTTCGGTCGGTCACCCATCCTTACTACTCCAGCATGCTCAACTTAATTTTCTCATTCTTTCAGAATTTATTTTCGCAAAGCAATTTATACATTGTTGTCAATATTATGATATCGATCCTATTAACTCTTATATCATCATGTCACATGTTTGTATTTTTTGAAATTACAAACAATTATTTAAGTAAATAATAATGAATAAGTAGAAATATTATTGAATTCAAACAAAAATATAATGATTTTATTCTTTTTGTATTTTCCTATTTAATATGGAATAATTAATATCTTTAAATCCGTAAATTGGAATTCGACAAATAATATGTCTAAATTGATCAGAAAAATGAGAGTAATCCAAATATGATATCAATATCAACTTATCAGAAACTATCCCGTGATTCTAGCCATAATTTTATTTACCCGTTTAAAATAGAAAATGGCTTTTTTGGCAACCTCAAATAAGATATGTCATTTTGTGAAGGTTTTTTGAGACATAATCAATATACCAAGTTTGATATTTTCCTTCTAACATTGTCACATAATATGACACCACGTGAATGTTTCACATTGTTTGGATCATTTTTGAATTTCTTATGCCCTTTTTAAACTATCGTCAAACTTTGTCGAACGACGGGCATAAAGATTCTTAGCTCGGGGCTGAGCCTCGATAAACTTGAAGTGGATCTCTGATGAAATAGCATGTTGTGAATCTAAAAATTATTTTTATAAAAAATCATGAGCATCATATCATGTACCTATAGTTTATATCTGACACACTTCCTACCGATTCAGCGAGAATTTGTATTTTTCACCAAGATAGATGGAAAGGTTTGAGATCCCTCTATTAGGACACGGTCCATGTAAGATGGTCTACTATTTTCGAAAAATGTGGTGGCAGCATTTTGAATTAGGCATTTGGTGGTTGCTTCACAAAACTGACCATTTTTGCACTCGGAAAATGGAAAATGGCTTTTTAGCTTGACGAAAAGAAAAACTTCCTCCTGCAACATTTTTCGCTATCCCATGATGCACATGTATGCACAATATGGACACATTATCACAAATTATGCCTTGATTCTAGCCATAACATAGGTCATTTAACCCGAAAGCCACGAAACCTCGAATGAGATAGGTCGTTTTATGAAGGTTTTTTGAGACATAATCAATATACCAAGTTTGATATTTTACTTCTAACCATGTCACATAATATGACACCACGCGAAGGTTTCGCATCGTTTGGATCGTTTTTTAATTTCTTATGCTCGTTTTAAACTATCGTCAAACTTTGTCGAACGACGGGCAGGAAGATTCTTAGCTCGGGACCGAGCGTCGATAAACTTGAAGTGGACATCTGATGAAATATCATATTGTGAACCTAAAAATAATTTTATAAAAAATCATGAGCATTAGATCATGTACCTATAGTTCATATCTGACCCACTTCCTGCCAATTCGGCAGAAATTTGTTTCACCATGGATAGACGAAAAGGGTTGAGATCCCCTGTTAGGACATTCTCCATGTAAGGTGGTATAGTATTTTGGATAAATGTGGTGGTAGCATTTTCAATTAGCCATTTAGTGGCTGCTTCATAAAATCGCCCGTTTTTTGCACTATGAAAATGGAAAATGACTTTTTGGTAGGACGAAAAGGAAAACTTTCTCCTGCAATATTGTTCGCCATCCCATGATGCACATGTATGCACAATATGAAAATATTATCACAAACTATGCCTTGATTCTAGCCATAACATAGGTCATTTGACCCGAAAGCCACGAAACCTCGAATGAGATAGGTCATTTTGTAAAGGTTTTTTGAGACATAATCAATACTAGTGGAATGCCTGTGCCTTGCCACGGCTCCTTACATATGCCTAGTGTAGCACATGTTACGTGTGTAAACAATGCACGTATATATATAAACACATTGAAAAAGTAACCATATAATATTTAAAAACATTTAAAGATTTACTTCACATAGTTCAGTGTAATGTGTATAAAATGCAAGAACCAACAAAATTATCTCTTATTCACTAAGCCATTCTCCATTGACACAACTAAGATATCCTCGTATAACATTAGGAATGTTGTCGACTTCATTTGCGTGGTACTTGAGCAAGTGTATTAAAAACTTTTTCCTCAACTCATAGCCATCCTGCATAAGCAATCTATTTTGTTAGCGTGGAGTTTTCACATAAAAATCAAATAACTGTGAACATAGAATACTCACGATGCAAATTGGATGAACAAATCTTTTACCATCCCATGAGATTATAAAATAAAAAACTAAGTAACCCGACAAATTCCTGTAAATGAATGGATTTCATTATCTTGATCGTTAGGATTGTAATTATAAAATAAACTACTTGTAATGAAAACCAATAAAATTACCTCTCAGAGCTTGTTGGTATTGGAATACTACGAGGGTATTTACGTGACCAAAAATATATATCAGAATTCCAGCAAGGTTAAGCTATTTCAAGAGCTTCATTTAGATAGAATGAGCACCTTTGTAATTTTAGTTGGTACCCCTCTTCCAAGAGAGGTTCAGAAAAAGGGTCTAAGATAGATAGACAGTGTTCATGCTTGTCAATGGTGAACAAGATGAAGTCACCAAGGGATGCATGTGGCAACAAAATCTGAAAATGATGACCATTAAAACACATAAATCATGTCAAGAATGGACAAGAGACCTAACTTACCATGTTGCACGACGAGATATCATGGTCTATCCCATGCCAACTATGAAACAATATTGCCAACTCCTTAACATTTGGCTTTTTACGCCATTTTGGATGTCGTGTACCATCGATCATCATTGACTGAGATAAAAAAGATTAAAACCATTATAATGATAATAAATATGCGTGATTGTAAGAACTTACACAAAATCTTAAGTCCATGTCGTGCACATGAGGCTCTATGAACATTTGTATCTCATCACATGCCACTATACGAACAGCCATGTTGAAACAATCCTTATCCATAGGTTGCTCCATCCTAAGTATGTCCTGAATTTGCTTTAGAGTTAATCCAAGCGGAAAAGGTCTGGAGCTTCACACCCATTCTTTCCTGCCAAACAAATGATCAGAATAATAATATCATAAAAATATGTACTTACTTGTGTTAACATGAGGCTTACTCCAAACACTTTGCATCATCGATGGACATGATGTATTTGCAGATCTCGTCAACAAACTCATGTGGTTTTGTGAGCATGTTGCATGCTGGAATGGGATTGTTTTCTTTGGCTATATCTTGTGGATGTTTCCCCTCAGGACTCGACATCTTAGACTGATCGTATATCGGACTGCCTCTTATCTTATTCAGTTCTGAATCATGCAATATGACAATTTTTTTTTCAGAATGCTCTCATTTCCTCCTACAAAGTAGTAGAAAAATACACTTGTAAAATAATATTTTAAGATGCAACATAATACTAATTGTGTCCCAATAAAAATAATACTTGAGTGACATTGTTTGAAAGCATGTCTCATGTCCAATATTCCATAAAGTTTAACATGAATAACCCGCACGATGCACTATAAGATTACAAAATGTTATATTCTATTGCATTAATCCAGATCAATTTAAATAAACTTTTTGAACAATCATGAAGCAAGGTTTATCGTATATCTATATGCATCTTCTAGTATAAATGATCAATGATTTGTTGGATATTAAACATACAACTTTGTGGATCAATATACTTTTCACATTAAATTTGATGGGTGTTCAACATACCCATTGGTCTGCAGTCATTTTTGGATATGCTCTTCTATTGCCCATGTTGTGACATCCAAATCCTGCCACTTTTCACCTTTGTCAAACCCCTTTCTTTTGGACGCAATCTTTAGGTGCTTCTCAAGTCCTTGCAGTTGTTATACAAGAAAATAGTAATAGGCCTTAAGGAAAAAAAGAATGTCAATAGGAGACCACAGTTAACTTACTTACCATGTTAGTGAGGCCACTTCTACTCATTCCAACACCGATTGAGTCCAATACTTGTATCAAACGTTTCTTTGCATTGATGACTGCTAAATACCAATGGGCCTTACTGATGTTTACTGGAAGAAAGACCTAAAATAATTTGTTGCCTAAGTCTCACAAATAAACATGCTAAAAATATAATAGAAGATATAGATATGTAGGAGTTAGTACTGACCATGTCATGCTTTAGATAAATATTTGACTGCTCTATGATATAGCGATGTACTTTAATGTCCTTTTTTAGCTGATTGAAGATGAATGTTTTGTCCATATATACCTTACCACCCGCTCTGTCAAGAAGATGATCACATACACGCATACAATATATGTACGCATTTACCACCTGTAATTGGACAAATAAAATACAGGTAGATAAAATACATTCAAATTCAAGACAATAGTGGTTTTATTGACTTACGTCATCGGGCAAGAATCCATCATCGATATTAAGACATTTTAAATCGTCATTAGATAGTAGTGCATCACCAATGTCCATAAACTTGGTATTTCTAGGTGCGGACATGATTGCTTCGATGGCAATAAAATCTTCAGTGGTACAAACATAGTCTACCACGATATATAAGTGTATATTACTAATTAGATAAAAAATAATCCAACAAAAATGAGAGGGTGATAATCAGAGCACAACTATGTACCTTTCGGGATAACCTCCGCGCTTGCTTTCTTTGGTTTATTATGTTGTGAATTGACCGTCACTTTATCTACTTTCGTATCATTCACGACCTAAAAAAGCCCAACATTTACATAGACTAAATTATAAAATTTTCCTATGGAAACACAGTTTTAAAAAAATACAATCACCTCCTTTGTATATTCTAGCAACATCGCATCGACGGCTATGTCGATGGGTCCTTTCATAGCATCTGCAATATCGGTCTCTGTCCCTCCCATGATCTAGAAATGTGGAATAAATATTTACTGTTACTCAAATATAGTAATATAGCATATGCATAGAAAGTAAAAACAACTTTCTAAATTCACCACTTTTGATTGTGCCTAACTTATGTCCACGTCCAAGATCATCGTGTCTGGGTCTGCTATATTCATAAGTTTGTCTCTGATCTACCATAGAAAGATACATGTTACGCTTCGACCCAAATTAGTTGACTTGGATTTGTCAAAATTTGGATGAACCTATATACTAAATAGTGTCTAGATTTAACTAAATCTAGATAAATTTGAGTTAACTAATATAAATCGGAGGAAGTACAATAAAATTGATTGATGCGAGATAATTCCCTTATGTACTACTGCCCCTCTCTCTCTCTCCCTGTTGCGGGTTACAGCTATTCGCAAAAAGAAAGCTAGCTTCAGAAATATTTCTAGAAACTACACCGAATAAGCATCCACATTTGACTACTACTCCTAAAAAAGGGATCTTGTTCATTTATACCAGCAAAAGCAATCAGACAGCTTAAAAAAAAGCAATCGCTATGGATGAGGGCATAAGGCTCTCGGGAACTGTCGGGCTCTCAAAGTATCCCCAATCCTCACCGTCTTCCTCCCACGGCCACGCATGGCCTTGCCCCGCTGCTGCTCTCTCACACCTCCCCTCTTCTTGGCCCTCTGCTCTGTCGCGGCCTTGGATGGCCATGCCCCGCCGACTCCTCTCCCACGACCGGACGCCATGGGTTCTGGCTGCCAGCCGTCCCTCCCTCCGGCGCCGAGCGCCCCGCCCTCTACCAATCCGCAAGCCCCCTCCGGCGCCCAGCCGCCCCGCCCTCCACCAACTCTGCAAGCCCCTCCGCCGCCCAGCCGTCCCGCCCTCCACCAACTCCGCAAGTCCCCATCAACTGCACGCCCAAGCCAGCACTTAATCCCGGCCCCGCCGTTGCATGGTGTCGTGGAAGCACGCGGAGGTTAGGCTATGGCGGGCTTCAACGCTCGCTACAGAAAATATCTTCCCGCACGACTTGCCGGAGGATGGAGACGGCTACAATGGTGATGCTCGACGCCACATGCAGGGTGGCCACCCCAACCTGGACCGGCTCATCGTGGCGCATTCTCGTGCCCCTCTCTTTCTTGCCGCCGCTACTACAGATCTTTTCGTCGATGTTGACGTCGTGATTTGAATTGCTACGCCTAGCGGAAGTTGTTTGTAGCGGTAATCTAGTCGACTGTTACTCCTAGCTTGATGAAGACTAAGAACGTAGCAGATGGAGTTTGTTGAGACATGGGAGCTTTACGTGGAGTTTTTCTGTTAGCTGTTGAGACAAATATGGATGTTTGTTTTAGGTAACACCGTTTTGCACGTGATAAAAGAGAGATAAGGGGAGAGGGAATCTGCGGAGTGGCATTTTTATGTAATTTTTGCATGTGTGACACCAGGCATTCACCACGCCTTTGAAATTAATAGTAAAGATACCTAGTTTGATATTTTCCTTCTAACTATGTCACATAATATGACACCACGCGAAGGTTTCGCATTGTTTGGATCGTTTTTGAATTTCTTATGACCATTTTAAACTATCGTCAAACTTTGTCGAACGACGGGCATGAAGATTCTTAGCTCGGGACCGAGCCTCGATAAACTTGAAGTGGATATCTTATGAAATAGAATATTGTGAACCTAAAAATGATTTTGTAAAAATCATGAGCATCAGATCATGTACATATAGTGCATATCTAACCCACTTCTTGCCGATTCGGCAGAAATTTGTTTCACCAGGGATAGACGGAAAGGGTTGAGATCCCCCTGTTAGGAAATTATCCATATAAGGTGGTATATTATTTTGGAAAAATGTGGTGGTAGCATTTTGAATTAGCTATTTGGTGGTTGCTTCATAAAGCCGCTCGTTTTTGCATTCGGAAAATGGAAAATGACTTTTTGGTGCGACGAAAAGGACAACTTCCTCCTGCAACATTGTTCGCCATCCCATGATGCACATATATGTATAATATAAAGACATTATCACAAACTATGACTTTATTATAGCCATAATATTGGTTATTTGATTAGAAAGCCGGGAAACCTTGAATGAGATAGGTCATTTTGTGAAGTTTTTTTTGAGACATAATCAATATACCAAGTTTGATATTTTTCCTTCAAACTTTGTCACATAATATGACACCACGCGAAGGTTTCGCATTGTTTGGATCGTTTTTAAATTTCTTATGCCCGTTTTAAACTATCGACAAACTTTGTCGAACGACGAGCATGAAGATTCTTAGCTCGGGGCTGAGCCTCGATAAACTTGAAGTGGATCTCTGATAAAATAGCATATTATAAACCTAAAAATGATTTTGGTAAAAACATGAGCATCAGATCATGTATCTATAGTTCATATCCGACCCACTGCCTATCAATTCAGCAGGAATTTGTCTTTTTCACCAGGGATAGACGGAAAGGTTTGAGATCCCCCTGTTAGGACATTGTCCATGTAAGGTGGTATAGTATTTTGGAAAAAATTGGTGGTAGAATTTTGAATTAGCCATTTGGTGGTTGCTTCACAAAACCGCCCTTTTTGCACTCATAAAATGGAAAATGGCTTTTTGGTGCGACAAAAAGAAAAACTTCCTCCTGCAACATTGTTCGTCATCCCATGATGCACATGTATGCACAATATAGACATATTATCATAAACTATGCCTTGATTCTAGCCATAACACCGGTCATTTGACCCGAAAGCCAGGAAAGCTCGAATGAGATAGGTTATTTTGTGAAGGTTTTTTGACATAATCAATATACCAAGTTTGATATTTTTCCTTATAACTATGTCACATTATATGACACCACGCGAAGGTCTCACATTGTTTGGATCGTTTTTGAATTTCTTATGCCCGTTTTAAACTATATATAATGTTTTATGTTTCACTTTATTTTTATTTACAAATGTGTAATATTTGAGTGTAAATAGATAGATCTTATTTTTCTGCAAATTTTGATATATTATTTGTATTTTTCCAAATTAGAATGATTTAGTTATGATTTTTCAAAGTTTAATGAGGTAAAGAGAAAAATAGCTACGCCGAGGGCCGTCGGCGTAGCGTAGGCTACGCCGAGGGCAATTCTATGCCAACGGATGCTTGGCGGGGGCTGGCCTGGTCACGATCTACGCCGACGGCCCCGATGTTTGGCCATCGACGTATCTATCCAATCCTATAGTGCTATCGCCTTCGTCTGTAGTGCACTATCATATCGACAACCAGTTGTAGGCGTGCGCCGCAATCTCCTAGCCCCTCCACGTTGCAAGATGGTGCTTGATGCGATCGACGATGGGAACCTTCGCCGCCTTCTTGTAAATGTCACGCTCTCATCCACCATGTTAAACACGTGAGAGATAACAAATAGCAAACACAAACTAATTGTTATATTTTAACATATCCTAAAATCATGTACCACTAAAATCAACAAAAAAAATCCATATACTACACGAAATCATCTAACAAACTAAAACTAAAGTTAAACTCGCCTAAAATCATGTACCAACTAAAATCAACTAAAAAACCCATATACTGTGCAAAATCATGTAACAAACTAAAACTAATAGTAAATTCACCTAAAATCATCTACCAACTACAATCAACTATAATTTTGCACCAAGACTCGTCTACCCCTTTATACTCGAGATTCATGTGACTAAATCATCTATCAAGTAAAATAAACCAATTGTTTACATTGACTTCATCCATACATATCTGAAATAGAACATTACAAAATTACTATAGCATGTAGTATACAATCCTCCCAAACACCCCGTTCCCACAAGATAGCATCGAGGCTTTATGGAGCAGCTTGGATCGCCCCCGTCTTCGGTTCCTTCACGGTCGGACAGTTCGTATTCACCTATGTCTCATTCGTGCACCTCGTCTTCGAGCTCTAGGGCGCGAGGCGTTGTGTTCCGCACCCCCAAAGAGGCATGTGGAGAGAATCTCTCTAACGGTGTTGCTTTCACACCCTGAAGAAGGATGAGAGGACGAAGCTCGTCGTCCCGAAGTTGAAGATGAAGCCAAAACTCGACACAGCGGAGGAGTTCGTCATCCCGACGACTCACGAGGCAGCCTGATTGAGTGAGCAGCGGAAAACCCGGAGCTCTACCCAAGACACAATGAGGCGCTGCTCAAGTCCAGACGGTTGATATGTCGGAAACGTATCGATAATTTTTGATGTTCCATGCTTGTTTAGTATCTATTTTGCTTTGCTTTGTATTTATTTGAGGTGTTTTTATATCTTTTCTGGAACTAACCTATTAACAAGTTGCCACAGTGCCAGTTGCCTGTTTTCTTCTGGTTTTGGTTTCAGAAAGGCAGAAATTAATATTCTCGGAATTGTACGGGACAAAAGCCAAAGTCAATAACTTTCCATGGGGAACACGAAGAGGGAGAGGGAGAGGCAAGCAGGGCGTAGGGCGTGAAAGCCGGCTGGAGGATGGGCCCGCGCCTAGGCAGGGTATGCCCCCCAGGTCGCCTCCCCGGCCTCCCCCTTCGCCTATAAGAAGCCCCGATGCCTAAACCCTAAGTACCCGATCAAATCTCCATGAAACCGTCTGTAGCCGCCGCCACCATCGTCCCTAGATCGAGGGGATCTGAAGTTCTTCCCGGCACCTTGCCAGAGGGGAGATCATCCCGGAGGCCTTCTTCTCTGGTATGATGCGTGAGTAGTTCCACCTTGGACTATGGGTCCATGTAGTAGCTAGATGGTTGTATCTCCTCCTTATGCTTTCATGTATAGATCTTGGGAGCTCCGTTCATGATCAAGATCTAATCTATTTGTAATCATGCATGTTGTGTTTGCGGGGATTCGATGGATATTGAGATTATTATGTCAATTTGGTTAATGGTTTTGTCTTTATGATTCTATCATGTCTGTGTTGTTTGTGATCTTGCATGCTCTCCGTTGTTAGTAGCTATCTTGGCCAAGTAGTTGCTAGTGACTCCAAGAGGGAGTATTTATGCTCGATAGTGGGTTCATGTCTCTAGTTTCCAAGGGAAGTGATAGAAATCTCTTCGATTGTAGATGTGTTGTTGGTACTAGGGAGAAAACAACGGTCTCTTGTTCATGGAACATGTGGACTGCTTACCTTACACACTTTGCTTAAAACAGTTGTCTGTTGCTTGCAACTTAATACTGGAGGGGGTTCGGATGATAACCTGAAGGTGGACTTCTAGTCATAGATGCAGTTGGATGACAGTCTATGTATCTTGTTGTATTGCCCAATCGAATCTCATAGAATCTTTCTGACTAGTATTGCATTGTTATGCCTTGCTCAGTTCCTGTCAATTGCCCTGCTGTAATTTGTTTATCCTTCATGCCATGTTGCTTATCTAAGGAGAGCACCTCTAGTGAACTATGGACCCCGGTCCAATCTTTACCATTGATACATCTTCCACTGTTACTTGTTCACTTGTTGCAAACCACCATTACCTTCCACACCATACGTTTAATCCTTTGCTACAGCAACCGGTGAGATTGACAACCTCACTGTTAGTTGGGGCAAAGTCTTGAGTTTGTGTTGTGCAGGTCTCCACGTTGATTGCAACACCTGTGTGACGTTTCCTTCCTCTTACTGGTTTGATAACCTCGGTTTCTTATTGAGGGAAGACTTGCTGCTATGCTGCTTCACACCTTGCTCTTGGGGTTCCCAACAGGCTCGACATCAACTAAGCCATCAGCTATTTTCTGGCACCGTTATCACTTGTATTTCACTATATCTTCGCTGAACTAGTGCACCTATACACCTAACAAGTGTATCGGGTGTGTTGGGGACAAAAGATACTTCTTGTATCTTGATTGCAGGGTTGCTTGAGAGGGATAACTTTGACCACTTCCTCCCTAAGTTCGATAAACCTTGGGTAATCCACTTAAGGGAAACTTGATGCTGTTCTACAAACCTATGCACTTGGAGGCCCAACAACTGTCTACAAGAATAGAAGTGCGCAGACATCAAGCTCTTTTCTGGCGATGTTGCCGGGGAGGCTAAGGACGTCTTCACAAGGGGAGTCCTCCACTTACTTTCTCTTTGCTTTGTTTTTAGTTTGCTTAGTTTCTTTTGCTTGGTTTTGTTTGCCTCTTTCCAAAAAAAACCAAAAAATTAGTTTAGTTTGGTTTGCTTTCTTTATTAAAAAACACAAAAAATTAGTTCTTGCTCTAGCTGCTGCTGCTATTTTTGGCTTGCCCACCTTTGCCAAAATGAACTCTGCTGAGAACACCAAGTTGTGTGACTTCACTAGCACCAACAACAATGATTTCCTAAGCACTCCTATTTCTCCACCTGCTCCTGATGCTACCTTTTATGAAATTAAGCCTGCTTTGTTGAATCTTGTGGTGAGAGAGCAATTTTCTGGTGCTAGTTATGATGATCCTGCTGCCCATCTCAATAGCTTTGTTGAACTTTGTGAGATGCAAAAGTATAAGGATGTATATGGAGATATTATTAAGCTCAAGCCTTTTCCTTTCTCCTTGTGAGGAAAAGCTAAAGAATGGTTGCTATCCTTGCCTAGAAATAGTATTGATTCTTGGACTAAGTGCAAAGATGCTTTTATTGGAAAGTACTACCCTCCTGCTAAGATTATATCTATGAGAAGTGACATTATGAAATTTAAACAACTTGATAATGAATATGTTTCTCAGGCTTGGGAAAGAATGAAATCTTTGGTTAAGAATTGTCCCACTCATGGACTCACTGCTTGGATGATTATCCAGAATTTTTATGCAGGTTTGAACTACTCTTCAAGGAACCTGCTGGATTCAGCTGTTGGAGGTACTTTCATGGGCCTCACCTTGGGTGCTACAACAAGACTCCTTGACAATATGATGCTTAACTACTCTTAATGGCATGTTGAGAGAGCTCCACATGGTAAGAAGGTAAATTCTATTGAGGAAACTTCCTCTTTGAGTGAAAAGATTGATGTTATTATGGCTATGATTGTTAATGGGAAAGCTCCTCTAGATCCTAATAGTGTTCCCTTAGCCTCTTTGTTTGCTCAAGAAGAGCAATTTGATGTGAACTTCATTAGAAACAACAATTTCAACAACAATGCCTATAGGAATAATTTTGGTGGTAACAACAATTATAGGCCTTATCCTCTTAATAATGGCAATTCCTATGGAAGCTCTTACAACAATGCTAGAAGTGCCCCCTCTGATCTTGAAGTCATTCTCAAAGACTTTATTAGTAAACAAACCACTTTTAATAAGGCTATAGAGGAAAAGCTTTTAAATGTTGAGAAAAATATATCCTCTTTGTCTGAAGCTTAGTCTTCCTTGATTAATAAAATGGCTGCTAAGCCTGAAACCATGGAGAGTACCTTTGCTGCTACTCATGCCATACAAGTTACTATTGATGAAAATGTTAGGTTGTTAGCTCAACTTCATGTTAAGTGGGAAAGGGAAGCTGAAATTGATAGAAACAATAGTGTGTGTACCATCACTACTAAACCACAAGCAGTCCCTATTCCTCCTACTATGCCTAAGCCTACTGAGCCTACTACTAGTGATGCTAAGTTTGAATTTGATATTGAAGGTTGCAATATTTCTAAAGTGATTATGTTCCTACAAAAGCTTGCTAGAAGTACTGATGCTAGTGATATGCATGTTGCTTTTACCAAACACATTACTGATGCTCTTGTTAAGATTAAGGAAGAGAAGCTAAAACACAAAGCTTCTATGCCTAGGAAAGTAGAAGATAGTTGGGAACCCATTATTAATATGCAAGTGAATTACTTTGATCTCAAAGCTTCATGTGACCTTGGTTCTAGTGTCTCTATTATGCCTAGAAAGATTTATGAAATGCTTGATTTGCCACCTTTGGAAGATTGTTATTTGGAGGTCCCACTTAATGATAATGCTAAGAAGAAACTCATGGGGAGTGTTAATGATGTTCTAATTATGGTTAACAATGCTTATGTCCCTGTGGATTTCTATGTTTTGGATGTTGAATACAATGCTTCTTGTCCTATTACTTTGGGAAGACTTTTTCTTAGAACTATTGGTGCCATCATTGATATGAAAAAAGGCACCATTAAATGTCATTTTCCATTCAAGAAAGGTATTGAACACTTCCCTATGAGCAGAGAGAAGTTCCTTTTTGCTCCTCCTTTGAAAGCAAGGTTTGATGTTAATGCTTCATCATTTGAAAATACTTGATTCTTCTTGCTTCTTGTGCCTAACTTAAAGGCGTTAAAGAAAAGTACTTGTTGGGAGATAACCCAAGAGTTTTCTTAAGTATTGGAAGTTATTACTTCAGTAATGACCTCTACTTATCCTATTTGTTTGCTTTTTATGCCAAGAATGACCTCTAATGAGAGGGAAGTAAGATTTGGGGAGTTGCTGTCCCAAAACAGATTTCTATCCTCAACCATAAAAATTCGTGAGGAGTCTCTATAACTCGGATTGAGCTGATAATTTACTCATAAATCACCCAGTATGTTAGCTAACTTTTGTTAGTTGAACACTTTTTGATTTGAGCAACATAAGATTTTTGAAAAAATCGGTTTCTACCTTCTAGTCTGTTTTGACAGATTTTTGCCATTATTTGCATTTGCTTCTTATTCATTCCTTTTTGAGTTCTATTTTGGGGAATTGAGCTTTTTGAAGGAGTTACTATAGTAGCTTGTGTTTTTAGTGAAAAGTATTGCTGTTCCAAAGCTTTTCTAGAGGTCTAATATCTTTTGAATAAACTAATGTTGCTAATGAAAATTGTGTGAAGTTTTGTATGAAGGAAAAAAAAATCAGGTGTAGAGAGAGAATGATGTAATGAGATGAAGAATGGACAAAATCTCAAGCTTGGGGATGCCACCATGGTTTCACCCCAAGAAATATCCAAGAGGTACAAGCGTCAAAGCTTGGGCATCCCCTTCCTCATCAATAAAAAGCTCAGTTCTGTCTAGACACTTCGTTTTTATTGTTTCATGCATAGTTGTGTTGTTCTTGGAGCATCTTAGTTTTCATTCGCTTTGCTTAGTTGTTTAGTTTGGACCCCCGCTTTCGCTGTGTTTTGTTGCAAATAAGTTGCTTGGTGTTGGAAAGGAGTAGAAAGTTCTTGCTTGGAAGTGCAAGAGGATGTTCCATTGACTGTGACTTAGACTTTATCATGCCATGCTAGGTGTTGTTTTGAACTTATGCTTAGTAATTATTGCTGTAGCATGGCTTGCTCCAAGTCATTGGGATTGCTTAGTGTGCCTTGAAGAAATTATGCGTTGTTTTAGCATGCAAGAGCATAGTATTGTGGTATTCTCCTTTGAGGTTTGTTTGGGTTGAGTTGGCACATGCTCACACCATGTTATGACTATGAACAAGTCACCATTGCCTCTATGATCATTTAGTACTTGACTTGTAGTACCACTCTATGCTTTGGTTAGTAATGTTTTGTCGCTCTGCATGATTATGGCCACTATTGCTCTCTTATTTGGTTGCTCCCAGTCTTTTGCTAGCCTCCACTTGTACGAGTAAGATCTACTCATGCTTCCAACTCCCAAGAAATCAAGTTTTTCCAAAGTGTCCACTATAAACTCCTATGCATGGTGTGTTACATCATTCAAAGTATATTTTTGTTTTCAGCTATCTTCCAATTAAAACTAGTTTGTTATGTGAAAACTTGGTGATTAAAGCCCTCACAAACTTGATGGCACACTTTATATTCTTTGCCCCTAATAAACTTGAACCATTGTGTCGTCTATGTTGTATATGCTTGCACTTATACGTTGGAATTAGCAGAACCGTGTTGTCACGGGGAACATTTTCAACATTGCACTTGTACTTTGTACTAAGTTGATATCATGTTGTTTTGTCTATAGATGTCACCAATGTGAAATAAAGAGAGAGCTTGTAAGTCCATGGAGTTTGTATTCTGTGTTTAGAGAAATGTCTGGGCCGCTAGCCTAAGCCATGTCTAATCATGGTGGAAACTTGCAGCATCACCATAGTGAGCTATCTATGAAGCATCCTCAATAAAAAGTTATGCATATAGTAAATAAAAAGATCGCCGAGATGCTCATTTTCTGCTTGCCTTGTCATTTTGGTTATGGGAAAGCTCCTGCACCATGTGCAAGGGGTACCCCGTTGGCGGTTCTCTATGATATGCAAATACTTACAATGACAAGAACTTACAGGTGACTGAAGTTGAGTAGCATGAAGTGTGGCCCTCGTATTCAAGGGACTTGGGATTGCCAACTTATACTTTGTCAAGCATATACTCCATAGTTTGTTCACTTTAACCTTAATCACTTCAATATGCTTATTATAGGGGCAATGAGGGCTAAAAGCTAACAAGTACCATAATTTTTGGAAGCTCTTTTTAAAACTTGAAATCCCTCCTTCCTTTATAAAAGTCCTTTCTTCCACCATTATTGAGTCTCCACCTTCTACCTTTAGGCACCATTAAGAGAGCATAGTTGTCATTCTTAGTTCTATGTGCAGTGTCCCAAAGCTTATTGATTGATGCATATTGTGATACTACTTATTCTTGTGCTACTTGTTTTTAGTCACCCTTGTGAACTTTGAAGGTGTCCTATGCATCTATATTGCTAATCTATGAGGGACAAGCTGATTGCCACTATGCCATGTTTTCTGTATGTTAAACAAACAAATGTTTTTCAATGCATGTTATTCATGATCTTTGTTTGTATCGTGTCATGTTGCAACACTAGTTGCTTTGTCTTACTGTTAGAACTCCATCTTTCATGTTCATGTTTAGAGTTCTTTGACCCCAGCTTTCAATGCTTGCAATTGGTTAGATCTTCATTGTGAAGGTGCATGTCACCTAAAAAGATATTCTTTTTATCACTTACCTACTCGGATATGAGTAGGAGTTAAGCTTGGGGATGCTTGATACGTCAGAAACGTATCTATAATTTTTGATGTTCCATGCTTGTTTAGTATCTACTTTGCTTTGCTTTGTCTTTCTTTGAGGTGTTTTTATATCTTTTCTGGAACTAACCTATTAACAAGTTGCCACAGTGCCAGTTGCATGTTTTCTTCTGTTTTTGGTTCCAGAAAGGCAGAAAATCAATATTCTCGGAATTAGAGGGGACAAAAGCCAAAGTCAATAACTTCCTGTGGGGAACACGAAGTCCAGAGGGGAGATGGAGAGGCAAGCCATGGCGGCCAAACCCCCCTAGGAGCGGCCATGGGTGGGCCCGCGCCTAGGCAGGGCGTGGCCCTCCTGGTCGCCTCCTCGGCCTCCCCCTTCACCTATAAGAAGCCCCCGATGCCTAAACCCTAAGTACCTGATCAAATCTCCACGAAACCGCCTGTAGCCACCGCCACCATCGTAACTAGATCGGGGGGATCTGAAGTTCTTCCCGGCACCCTGCCAGAGGGGAGATCATCCCTGAGGCCTTCTTCTCCGGTATGATGCGTGGGTAGTTCCACCTTGGACTATGGGTCCATGTAGTAGCTAGATGGTTGTATCTCCTCCTTGTGCTTTCATGTATAGATCTTATGAGCTTCGTTCATGATCAAGATCTAATCTATTTGTAATCATGCATGTTGTTTTTACGGGGATCCGATGGATATTGATAATATTATATCAGTTTGGTTAATGGTTTTGTCTTTATGATTCTATCATGTCTGTGTTGTTTGTGATCTTGCATGCTCTCCGTTGTTAGTAGCTATCTTGGCCAAGTAGTTGCCAGTGACTCCAAGAGGGGGGTATTTATGTTCGATAGTGGGTTCATGCCTCTAGTTTCCAAGGGAAGTGACAGAAATCTCTTTGGTTGTAGATGTGTTGTTGCCACTAGAGAGAAAACAACGGTCTCTTGTTCATGGAACAAGTGGATTGTTTACCTTACACACTTTGCTTAAAGCAATTGTCTGTTGCTTACAACTTAATACTAGAGGGGGTTTAGATGATAATCTGAAGGTGGACTTCTAGTCATATATGCAGTTGGATGGCAGTCTATGCATATTGTTGTATTGCCCAATCGAATCTCGTAGGATTTTTTTGTCTGGTATTGCATTGTTATGCCTTGCTTAGTTTATGTCAATTGCCCTGCTGTAATTTGTTTACCTTTCATGCCATGTTGTTTATCTAAGAAGAGCACCTCTAGTGAACTATGGACGCCGATATAATCTTTACCATTGATACATCTTGTACTATTATTTGTTTACTTGTTGCAAACCACCGTTATCTTCCACATCATACGTTTAATCCTTTGTTACAGCAACCGGTGAGATTGACAACCTCACTGTTAGTTGGGGCAAAGTCTTGAGTTTGTGTTGTGTAGGTCTCCACGTTGATTGCAACATCAGTGTGACGTTTCCTTCCTCCCACTAGTTCGATAACCTCGGTTTTTTACTGAGGGAAGACTTGTTGCTGTGCTGCTTGACACCTTGTTTTTGGGTTCCCAACAGGCTCGACATCAACTGAGCCATCAGCTATTTTCTGGCACCGTTACCACTTGTATTTCACTATCTCTTCGCCGAACTAGTGCACATATATACACCTGACAAGTGTATTGGGTGTGTTGGAGACACAAGAGACTTCTTGTATCTTGATCGCAGGGTTGCTTGAGAGGGATACCTTTAACCACTTACTCCCTGCGTTCGATAAACCTTTGATAATCTACTTAAGGGAAACTTGCTGCTGTTCTACAAACCTCTGCACTTGGAGGCCCAACAACTGTCTACAAAAATAGAAGTGGGTAGACATCAATGGTCGGCATCATCGACCTCGACGACTCTGATTCCTCTAGCTTCGAGGGGTCCTCCTCTCACGGCTGTTATTAGTTTAGGATTAGTTTAGTTTATTTTTGCCAAAAATATGTAATATTCCTTAAATTTGAATGAAATCGGTCGTTTAATTACATGTTTCAAATGTGTTTTACTTTTCTGTTTTCAATTATGGCACGAACGTGAGGTATCTGTTTTTCTGAGTGCCGTCAATATGGCAACCTATACTAGTGCAGTGTGTGACCTTTAGGAGCGCGCCACGGATATGCTTTGCTTGCGCCTATAGCCATTTCACTACTGCTCCGTGCATACGAGATGGTATTCTGTTACTAGCCATTGTTTTCCAGAAAAGGTTAGCAGTAGTAACTCTTGTGGGGAGGATTAACCGGGCTATCAGTTTCCATGAAAATATGGAAATTGAGGGCTATGCTCCTTTTATCAAAAAGAAAAGAGGATTAACCGGGGGCTTTTTTTTGAACATAATTAGCCGGGGGCTGGGTCCCATGTGTTGGTCAAGGACGGCGCCGTCCAGTACTTATTACGTGCAGGAAGCCAGGAGCTAGCTGGTCAAAGTGTACAGAGCTGTGTCATTCTCCTTTCTTACTAGGAAAAAAATGTAAAAACAAATGTACGTATAGTACATTTCATTGTACCGTCAGCAGGGAGCTCCCACGAGCTAGCTGGAAGGGAGGCAGTGAGCTCCCACGAGCTAGCTACACCGCGTTCACAAGATCCTCTGACGCCCATGGATCTGAGTGACACTAACCGAAACGCTAGCCATAGGGTTCGTGTAGCTGCCGCATCGTCCACTGTTCGTGCAGCTTGCACGAAAAGCCCACCTGCCGACGAGCTAGCAGCCGTCGACATACATATCAGCGAGCGCACCTTTTCAACACCAGTTCAGAAACTCTTCTTCACAAGAAGTAAAAAAGAAAAAGAGGAAACTCTGGACATGCTTATGTTCTCACGCAACAACCTGATCACGACCGGTCGCGGTTTAGTTTATCACATCCCATTCAGCAGCACGTCACAGATACTACAGCAGAGGATAGATAGGGGGACAGGCGGTCTCCTCCCTTCACTTCTTCAGTAAATCGGCCGGTGGACAACCCGAAATCCAGGACGGTCAAAAGCGACCAAGAACAGCGTAGCTAGCTAGCCTAGCCCCCTGTTTCTCAGACATTATTTAATCAATTAATTAACATCGCCCTAATCAGATATGCTGCATTGAATCCTGCTCGATCGATCGACCGATCGGCATCGCCAGGTAGCTTTCAGATCTTATCTTGGATGATGCATGTACGCAGGCAGCACCCGTCCACCTCGCAGGATCATCATACAGTTGTCCAGAGAAGACCAAGTCTCACAGAGAGAGAGATGTCAGCAAAAAATGGATCGAGACAATGAATAAATAAGCGCGCGCAAGGGAACAAAGGAGCTTAGCTGCCTGTACGTGCCGCTCGGAAAGGCCCCCACGACACACGCGGTTTCACAGCCTAGCTAGCTCGCACAAGAAATTCTCCCGCATAAATGCACGATGATGCAGTCGCTTTACGAGCCGATCGATCGTCAAAGGGAGCAGCAGCGGGGGGAAATGGACAGCGGGAATGGTTTAATCTCGCGGCCTGCCTCGAGGCGAGGAGCTGGAATGCATTTGGAGCGGGGGACAGTGGGATGGGCGGGGGAAGAAGGGGAGAAGCTTCCTTGGTTATTATTCCTGTGATGGGGTTTTGTCTTTGGTTTTGGGTGATCTTGTTTTTTCTATCCGTGCTTGACTGGAGAGGGGACATGTTTACCTGGCTAATTCCCTTGTACTAAGATGTGATCAGGCTTCAGACAGTAGTAAGATCTCAAATGTCATCTTTCTTTTTGACATCTTTTGGTAAAAGTTGGTCTCCTTTTATTTTATCTGATCCCTTACTAACTCCCCATTCAGACAGTAGGTTTAGCCAATGCTTGTTGCTAGCCATCATCATCTTCTCAGAAAGTCGTTTCAGAGTCGACAATATTATCTAGGACAGACCAAATACTCCTTTACGAGATCTCATCGTCAAGTAAAAATAAAGATATGTTACCTGCATCTTCGCGCTATGTCGCACTTGCCCACGTGAATTAATCCGATGCTGGTGCTTAACAGCAGATGGACAGGACAGCACATATTCTGCGATCTCAAGACAGATAGTGAAAGTAAGATTGCATCCATTACTACTCTAACTGAATCACAATTAGTACATAACTAAGTAGCTGGTAGCACATGCACCATTACGCATGCCCCGATCGACTACAGTGTAAGCTGTAAATTATGATGAAACCACGATTGTATGCAGGTGAATACAACATACAGCCAGTGCAAGAGAATCTCAGGACCGGCATAGCTGTTATTTTTTGGCCATTTGAGCTCCCAGCGTTGTCCGACATGTCAAGCTGGAAAGTGATTATAGTCTGTTCCGAATAGAATCAAATCATACTGATTAATGCTGTAAATCCACATTCGCATCATGGTAAAATGACCGTTTGTTCTAGTCTACGATTCAGGACAAAAGAAAACATATTCTAAGATCACTTCACCTCATACATCTTCTGCATCCTGATAACACAAAGTCAGTGTTGTTTTTCATCAGTAATAAGTTGTTGTTGCTCTCAAGAATCGACCATCTTTCTGCATGAGACAAGGGGGCGATCGACACAATTTCACCATGTGCATGCCATACAGCCAGCTAGCTTTTATGCTATGTTTATAACACTGGCCTTTCAGTTTCAGTAGCTTTCGTCGCCGATCCCATGCTTTTACATCAGATTCTGCTGAAAGTGTTTCGATACGGAAAAGAAAAGCCACCGGTTTGAAAAACTATCTCGATTCCTTTTCTCGGTCAGCATCAGTCGTTTTCGCTGACAGTGTTTGGGAATTGGTGGACATTGCATGACAGGCTGTTATGCAATGACGCGTGGCGCTAAAAATGTCCAGATGCTCGACTAGCATTGGCATAGGAGACACAGGAAAGGTATTTATTTATTTGAAAACGATGGGGAAAAAGGGACATGTGCCAAGATAAAATACAGTAGCGTCTTGTCACAGTAATCTACTTGTACTGTAGTATTTGTTTAGCAAAACGCGTTTGTACACAGTACTCTCTTCTCGGCTGCAAATTAATACTAGAGACCACCCGGAGCACTATATCGAGATCAATGTTCAGACATGAACACAAGATACTGACTGTTGGCGACCTGGTCATGCTTAGGTAATCCTCTAATATCTGTAGCAGATCTCTTTCACTTTCATGAACCATGATGGAATAATATTAATTTGGATCGCTCTCTTCTCGTTGTCATCAAGTGATGTGAGAAACGCTACTCTGTATTTTCAATCAAATACAAGATGTTTAATAGAAATACTTTGTCCTCCATGAAGAGAAATAGTGGGCTAGTGGCTAGTGAGAGACCGAGAAGGGTTGATAATGTTGGGCCATGTCCCACCATATAGAGGTGTGTTGGCAGTCTAACTACAGCTTGTGAAAGTCCAACACGTTTTAACTGTTGATCGATGTTTTTATCCAACGGCCGAGGTGCTCCTTTGGGAGAGGACTAGAAAAGAAAACCCTAGCCACCCTTGCTGGCTGTGTGTGAGACACGCTGTGTGAGTGTGTGTGAGGTGAGAAAAAAGAGAGAAGGTGAGAGATCACACAAGAACACCACGACCTAGTGAGAAGAGAGGAAAAAGAAAGAGAGGTGATTTCTGTCCAGATTTCTGAGATCTGACCAGTCTGTCTTCAAACTGGTGTTTGGAGGCTCAAACGTGCTTGGATTGGCTCCAAACTTGGTGAGCTTGTTCCTTGATTTGAGTACTTCGATCTGTTTGCTGGTTTGAGATTTGGGTCAGTGTAGCTTCATATTTAAAAGCGGTTTAGTCAGTTCGGACTGCTACAGTGGAAAGAACAGTTTTGGTAGACGAACAGTTTGGACAGGCAAACGGTGTTCGATTGGCCTGAAATTTGGCATGTATGTTGGGTACTCGTATGTCAGCTTGTCTACCAAATTTAGTGTTGATTGGATCTTCGGTTTAAGAGCAGTTTGCTGATTACCGAAGGGGACAGAAACTGAGATACTCTGCTTTGCCGTAATCTTTCTCTCAAGTGGTTGTTGTTTTTGTTGCCGGTTGGCAACGTGCTGAGTGTGTTGTATATCTCTAGATGTTCTAGAGAAGACTTTGTACTCAGATTGCTCATAGTGAAGCTCGGTGGACCCGTTGGTCCGCACCCGTGGTTTTTTCTTTCTCACCTTGAGAGGTTTTTCCACGTAAATATTTGTGTCACATGTGCATGTGCTCGTTGTTTTATTTCCGCTGCATATCTGTTGATTGAAACTATCCTCGGTTTTCACCGCAAGCAGCGAGGGTTATGGCCTCCTTCCCCACAACAGATAACACGTACTCCCTCCGTTCCAAATATAAGATTGTTTTCTAAAACATATGAGTGAACCTATATGCTAAAATACGTTTAGATATATATATTTTTAAAAGTATAAACCATCTTATGTTTTAGAACGGAGTGAGCATCTCCAATGTCGACATTGAATATTAGAAGGAAAGTAATGCAGAGTTGATAGTTTTGCCCAGTGCAAAGCTGCAGATCACCATGGTAAACTAATCACTTCGTAAAACGGTTGTAAATACTCACTCCGTTTTAAAAAGAATATCTTAGATTTGACAAGATTTGTATATATCGATACACTAAAAAGCATCTAAATACATGAATATCTAGATAAATTTGTGATATCTATTTTAGAATGAATGAGAGTACAATACATCATATCATGTATGAATCCTTACTTCGAATGATAACGCTGCAATAAAAATGGCTCTGCGCATTCGACTCGGTATTTCCTCTTCTTGAAAAAAAAATCTTGCATGAATCTTTTTTGGCGCTATTCTGTTGCAGCAGCAGAAGTGTAATGCAGTCGCCAGCCCATTAGTTTAGACTAATTTACTAAAAAAACTACAACTAGCGTAACCAATTTTAACGACGAAACGGGTTGGATCGGGTGCCACTTTGCACCCTAGTCGCCGTGCAAAACAGTATTTTGCATATAGTGACTCCAATTGTCCCATTGGCACGTCTTTTTTTAGAGCAACCACATATTTCATTAATTAAAAATCAAGTTACATGAAGCAACACATGTGGACATTAATAGATATACCAGATAAAATGATTATCCTGAAAACACTGCAGATGAAAGACTAAGAGATCGAGAAATACAAAACGACCCCTAGATTTTACTGCAACCGCCGAATCTAGCGGCCTCCGCCAAACTTCAGCGCCGCCGAGACGAACGCCGAAAGAGACGTCGAGTCTCCACCATTGCAAGATCAAAAAAAGCACCATCACCAACGAGGCTTTGTGAGTCGATGAATAGGCCTGCTGCACGCAGCGAGGCACATGTCGCTGTGGCATGTTGACCGGAGGACGTCCCCGTGCTGTCTTGGACCAAGATCCGTCGTCTCCCGTCGACGAAGTCGAAGGAGAAAGGCAGATCCACCACCTCCGGACCAACATCCTTGCTCCAGAGAAACCACCTCGTCCCGCCCGCCAGCGCCATCGCGGATAATGACGAGCGCCAGCGACACAACAAGGAACAGATCTCGCCAGATCTGAAGAACGACGAGAAGACCAAGGTGCCGATCTGAAAGACCAAACATCAAACGTTGCCATCACCTTCAAGGCGCAACCATGAAGATCAGCACCGGTGTGGGAGTAGAGATGAGGCAGATTTATTCGTCCGGACGCCGCTCCCACCACCCCAACGACGCACCACGACAAAATTACCCTAACCCTAACTACTAGACGAAGGAACAAGGTTCCTCCTCCCTCCAGCCGCCGAAACGGCAAGTGGAGAGAGAGGGAACCAGTCCGATCGCCGACTAAGATCTGGAGAGGAAAGTGGGTTGACCGCCGCCGCCCGAGGAGACGAGCTCCTTTAATTTCCCATTGGCACGTCTCTGAATGTACTGTAATCCAGTTCTCGCTGCAGGTATTTTTTTTACCTCAAAATAAGCTCAGAAATTCTGAGAAATGTCCGGCCCAGTTTGAAAATAGGGTTTTTATCATTTCTGCCACTATGACCAACCCAAAACTTAGATTTGCCATTTGACTGATCGAAACTCCAATTTTACCACTACTCCGTTACAACACTCCTCAGTTTTGCCATTCCGTCATCTTTCTACCTTAATCTGTAATCAGTTTTGCCATTTTAGTTTTTCCACCCCTTTTTATTTAGAGTTAATTTCATTTCTAACCCGTATATGCTTCTAACAATATTTATCCTATATAGTAGAAATTACTTATATTTACCCATTTCGTAAAACTTATGACGTTTTTACCCATTCTAAAATTTTACATGTTCTATGAAGTGTGATCTCGGCGTATCCGCATCAAAATCATTATAGTATTTGCGGTTCCGTCACCGCCATACGCTAAGGCTAATAAGTTCAATCGGCGGTAGAATGAGTAGCGCCTAGGACTTGTTTAACCAAGCACCAAGCATGGCCTCCGTCCTCGTCTTAAAACGTTTGGCACAAGGTCGCCGGTGATCTTGGGAAACTACGGCTCATGGAGGATCGCGTGGGCCGCATCAAGATGTTTGTCATCTGCCGCTCCTTATCAACCACTAACGGAGTAATCGGGTATACATCATGACTACGCGCTCTCAACTAGCCTGCCATGCGTCTACGTACACTCGAGCTAGATTTGGTGTACTGCTCGGCTGCTCCACATAGACTAGCAATGCTAATATATTCCAAATGGTGAAGTGAAGTGGTTCTACTGGGATGATCGCGCGGATGTTTATCGTCGATGTGGCAAGTCATGGTAATATAATGGCAAAAATGATTATAGACTAACGGTAGAAGGTAGAAAGATAGCGGAATGGCAAAATTGAGGAGTATTGCAACGGAGTAGTGGCAAAATTAGAGTTTTGATCGGTCAAATGGCAAAACTGAATTTTGTGTTGGTCATAGTGGCAGAAATGATAAAAACACTTGAAAATATCTCATCGTGAACTGGGTGGGCTGCTCTCTGTCAGTCGCCACTACCAATATCTTTCCGGATGAATCTCATCTCAGTGTATGACGCTCGACCGGGCCCAAGGCCCATTATGACTATCTACAATGCTGCGTTCGTTCGGCCCATGGGCCATGCACCGGTCTCCGGTCACGCGCGGCCGCGGCCGGTGCCGCCGTGCGCCTCATCTGCGCTGCGGCTAGCCCCTGGACCCGCCTCGGCCTCCCTCTCCAGCCAGCGACGAAACGAACGTCGAGCAGAGCAGTCAAGCCCCATAACCGTCACATGGCGGCGGCGCTATCCCTCCTCCCGCGCGCGGCCGCCGTCCGCCTCGCGCCGCGTGGCCGAGCATCCGCGTCCCGCCTCCTCTGCGCCGCGGCGGCCGGGGAGGCGTCGAATTCGCCTCCAGCGCCGCGGAGGCTGGTGCTCTACACGAAGCCCGGGTGCTGCCTCTGCGACGGCCTCAAGGAGAAGCTCCACGCCGCCGTCCTGCTCGCCGGCACCCCATACTCCCTCGCGTCCCTCGAGCTCCAGGCAAGCAAAGCCAGAACCAATTCATAACGAATGTGCCTTCGTTTTCCTCTTCCTGTGATTGATGCTTATCCTTGGGTTTGGGGCTTCGATCAGGAGAGGGACATCACAACGGATCCAGAGTGGGAGCGGCTGTACCAGTACGAGATCCCGGTGCTGGCCAAGGTGCTTCCGGACGGCACCGAGGTATCTATTTGATTTGCTATGCTCGTTGTTACCTTTTGTCAACGTTTTTGTGTATTTTTTGCTGCTGTTCCTTCTGGTAACATGACTATGCAATGCAAGCTTTGGGAGTAGTCATATTACGATTCCATACATAATATTCAAAATTAACAAAAATGTGTGGGAGGATGAAGGGTATGCCTCGCTGGTTCACCATGGTTGGTATATGAGAAAATGGCATGGACTTATGGCTAATACAAACTTGGTACTGATTTACCACACATGTGTACCTTGACCTGCACACACCTTAAGAAGATCACTGGCAACAAAATCAGCAAATAAAAACAAAGACCATCCGGAATTCCTTGTTGGTATCTGATATTTCCATTATTCTGATGATGCATTATTTTGTGAGAGCTACCACCTCATCTTTTTTTACTGTTCTAGTCTTCATTGTTTTGACATGTCTAGTGACTAAACTACTCGTATTACAGGAAATACTACCCAGACTATCTCCCCGGCTAAGTGTGGAGCTAATACAAAAGAAAGTATCTAGCGTGTTTGATCAGTAAGGATATACTTTCTCAAAGGAATTCAATGGCCAGATTTTCACTGGTGTTTTTTCTTTGGTTGTAACAATGTAACCTATTATTTTCTATAGTTGGGATTATGTGCGGATTTAAAGTAATTCATATAGAGACACACAATTACTTGTCATGGTTCTCGAGAAGATATACATGTTAATACTCAGTAATCAGTAATGACACAAGAAAAAACAGATGTGAAAGCTTGCAGTGCTGAGTTTTCTCTCATAGAGAAGTTTGAACCCTTTGCCTTGTCGCCAGAAGCATTTAGGAAACATTCGATGCATCAACAAGATGCAGACCAGTTAAGCCTATATTCAAGGTGCTCTTGGCGATAAACAATGTACACCATACACAAATGCACAAGCTTCCTGGTGGATGGGGCAAAATTTACTATCGAAATGGGTAAACAACTAGCAACATATCCCATATGGTGGCCAGCCACCTTTGTAGCTGTAACCTGCTACTGCTATTACACATGGACCTTGGGGTTTATCCAGCTTTCTTGTGAACATCATTTTGTATTTACACTTGACTGTGACTATGAGGACGTTAGTTTAAGCATGGAATCGCCACATCCTAACCTTGCTGCAACCAGCGAATGTAAATGATTCCTTGCACTGCCATATGAGCTACAAAACAGTCCTAACATGCAAATTCTGATGCCTGAGGTGGCATGGTTTCGTAGAGTTCCTGGAACTTGAAAGTTTGACTATTACTACCTGGAGAAAATTCAACATAGAAAAATATCAGACAAGTATACACCAACAAGAATGTATCTGAATTCCTCAACTTTTTGTCATACAGTCCTTCTAATTTTATGTTTTTATAAAGCAGAGGTAAATGCATTCTTTATAACTAACACTGATAAGGTAAGAGATGTATTGGTGTATTCTTATTATTGGCAAGACAAGATACGTATTAGTCTCATAAAAATATCGAAAGAATTTAAGGTGTGTACACTGATGAATCCGAAAGGAACTTACCTTATTACGGTTCGAATGATGGCGCAGTGGAAATTGGTGCTGCCACTGCATTGCCATTTTTCTTGCTCCTAGGCATGTTCCCGCTATGAAGCAGTGTTGGTAGTTGAAGAGAGATTGCCATGGGAGGAAGTCGCATTAACTTGCGATGTGGAATGGTTGTATCTTGAATTGTCAGCCAACTTGGGCATGGACAATATTCACAAAGGTTGGGTATAGTTGGTTGTGAATATGAAGGCATGGAAGGGGATGGTATTGGCGTTGGAGATGAGCTAGGAGCAAGTGATGGAACTAAGCCTTGTAGACACGGAGCCAACTTGAGATCCTTAATTCTACCGAAAACTGATGCATTTAGGCCCAGGTTCCTTGAATTTGATTCTATGATGATTTCAGCAAGTTGTTTGAGCCTCGGAGGGTCTTGATAAATGCTGCGATCATTTGGGGAAAGGAAAACTTGCACTATAGCTGGTGGGTCAATCGTGGAGCCATTCTTGTTTGTTAGATCTACATATATGTCCTGCATAGATGTCATGTGGTCACTTTACATCAAGGTCTTTTAGAAAAAATATATTCATGACTTGACAAAATATGCACATTAGATAGATGTAGAAGGGTATGCCTTTTATGTTACCTGCTCCAACATTTGTCCAAAACTCTTCTTCATCTCCTCAATCAATCCCCTTATCTGGCGTATGCTTATCTCAAGTGTCACGCTGAAAATAGGCTGCGCAGGGTCTACAGTAGAATTCTGTTGTGGGTGTTCGACTTCCATGGTGATCCCTCCCGGGAACCCCAGCACCTCTACGCAGAACGGATCTCCGAAAACTGATGTTGTCAGTGATAAATTCAGCTGCTGGAGTGTAAGCCGTACCAAGTTTTGTCTCAGTATTTGCATAGATTGGGCACTTATGGAGGAGTCCGTCGTGTCAGGAAGAATGCCAAATTCTACATAAGTGACGTTCTTACTCAATGTCTGCATGATAACAGAAACCTGCAGAAATCTCAGTCAATATTCAGTATGCCTCGAGTGCTTGAACTGGGGGTAGTAATTGTACTACTGTAGTACCATTACCTCAGTATTGGGGACTCCTATTTGATGATATATCTCTTGTTCTAGCATGGTGACATGTGAAGCTAGCTGTGCAGGCGGCTTCAACAAGATGAAACTAGCCTGAATCCCGCCTGGAGAATTGGATGTTTTATCATCAAAGAGATGGGAACTCCAGTAGTTGGTTGTTGGTTATGATTGATTATTGAACGAATTTTTCATATTTTACTATCTATACTAGATTCATGACAAATTCCTCATGGAACTTATCAACATGGAACCCTGGAAACTATATGATTGGATAACAACTGGTATAACAGATTATTGCTGAAATATCATGTTGAAGAAGCTGTCTTGTCTTACCGATGAGGGTGCCAGGGTCGTCAGGGATGCTCCCGGATGGCTGGAGATGAAGGAGCAGGAACAAGGCCGAGAGGAAGACGCCGATGCCCAGGAACAGCGCAACGATGCAACTGGCGCTGAGAGATTTGCCGATCGTGTCGGCGCATCGGCAAAGGTGAAGCGTGGATTCCTGGCTGACTGCTGAACCAGGGCGGGCTCCAGCAGCGTCACCTGCCTTGGCCTTGCCCATGGCGATCGCATCTGACGCAGGTCTCTCTGGCTCTGAAGCTATACTGTGAAGATCGCCAGGACTGGAGGCGACTGCGGCTGCGTTGCGTCCGGGGGCAGCTGCAAAGCTGGCTCTGGCTGGCGCCGGTGCTCGCCGTTGCCGCAACGGTGACGTGAACAGGGTTGCAATAGTAATATTAGCATCAGATTATTGTGGGTGGGTATTAGGAATGGCGGATGGGAAGACATAGGCCGTTTGTTTTGACTTTTGATCGCATTAGAATTTATTTTATAACTATTCAGTAACCCCGTCTTGACAGTACATTTGATTAGGATTAGCACTAACTAGTAGCTGCTAGTAACCGTGGCAAAACAACGCTGTCAGTACCATGGGTAAACTAAACCACAGTTGTCTTGACAAATCTCAGCAACTTTTTTTTTTAGGAATCAATCTCAGCAACTCTTAGTAGGCGTAAAAAAAAATGGACGGACTTCGGCACACATTGGTTATGCAAATTTTGATGTCCCGGTTTGTGAAGTGTGAACACTAGCAGTTTCCTTGTTCTCTCGATCTTGACGATTTTGCTCTCAACTAGATCAGCTTTGCTTTTTGTTTGTGTATACTCTGCTCTCATTGTTTTGTGCGATACTTTTCTGTCTGAAAGCAAAGTTAGTTAGAGAAAACCAAACGGAAAGAGACAACGGAAGTAAGAAAATAGGGCAAGGTTTGCCGTAGACGTATGATCACTCGTCACGGGAATAATAACATAACAAGATTAAAATGCTTTGTCGTTGTTTGGCCGGTGCTTACAAGGCTAGTAATCTGATGTATTCAGAGAAATGCTTGCAGCATCACCGGTTGATACAGACTCCCTGAGACACGGCCATGTTACTACAGGAGTACAAAACTGTTTCTGACTCGTCATTATCTAGACGAGATATGGATGGTACAAAGACCAGAGTGAAGGTAACAAGAACACAAGTAGCCAAGATATTCTCCAACCACAACGCACAGCACATCTAAACTGAATCATGGTTAGACTACATATACAGTACAACTTGCTCATCAGTACTGGTGAAGTCTCTCACTTTTCTCCAAAGTTCAAACTGACCATGCCAAACATATCCTTTTCTCCAAGATGAAACAACATATACCGAGTTACAGCGCAACACCAAACGAGCAATCTAGATGAGCTTCTTTTTCACGAAGTACCCTTGGAGGTGCCACAGCTGCAACACTGAAACAACGATGCAGACGCCCAGCGACAAAATACTGAACCAAGCAACTCTACCATTTGTTTTCTCGCTCACTTCTCGCATCTCCGCTTCCCTGCATGGAAAGATTAAAGGGATTCACTGGCTGTACTGCTAATTTGAAATAATGCAGTAGGACGAGTGTTAATGTTAAATGTTCTCCTTGTCACAGATCATACAGAAGTAAACAGGTGAATGAATCAAGTCACAACAGATCTTTGAATATAACTAAACTAGGTCCTCTGTGGGCAGAAGATCGCAAGTTTCACCGACAGTGGTGCCATAAGTTTGAGATCAAGACTTGATGACCGCATAACTATCTGGATTATGTGACCCAGTGAACTATTTTTAAGAGACAATTATTATGTACTCCCTCCGACCCATATTAGTTGACTCAAATACGGATGTATCTATCACTAAAATTTGTCTAGATACATCCAAATTGGAGTCAACTAATATGGGTCGGAGGGAGTACCAAGTTTTAGAAAGTTGCAAGTCTCCAGTTCCAGTAACAGATGGTATTTTGCCAGCTTGATGTCAAATGTGGAAGTAGAATAGACGACTTACCTTGCTTTGAGAGATATCATTCTCTGATGAATGGCCTCTACTGTAAACTCCAGCTTCCTAAGTTCTAGTTCTACGCCCTGCACAGAGCATATTCAATCACATGTAATCAGAAACAAGAAGCAATGACTTGAGCTCAGTGAAACTTGACTGGTCAATGGTTTTGCAATTCATAGCCCCACCTCAAGTTTTTCCTTCTTAGCAATAGAATCCCAGTCCTTCGTTGCAATCCCAATTTTCCAATCAAGATTTACAGATACTCCTGATCCTTTCTCTGCACTATCTATCCAGAAGCAGGCAAGATAGTTTCCAGCTTCTGAGGTTGTGAATGCAAATTGACCAACTGTAGCGTTTCCACTTTCATGTAAGGTGTTTCCATATGGTGAAGTAACCTGGAGAAAGCACAGGCATTTACAGAATTGTAACAACAAAATGGTGGCATAATTCATATTACAATACAGCGAACAAGCAAATTGCTAAGCTTGACATTTGAGGATTGGACTAGCATTATTTCCTCCACTATTCTACTGTAAATGACCAAACTCAAATTCTGGCAAAGATTGCTAATAAAAAGCTGTATCACTCATTCCTAAGCTGCAAAATAGCTATAAACACTGTTCAACATGTAGCAATAACATATCTAAGCAAATGTGCCAATCACAAAACCGAAAAGGTGGGTAAATTATCTGATTACATTAGTTGATAGTTTGGGAACGGTACCATTGAGCAAAATGGATCTGATCATGGAATAAAGATTGTCTTCATATAAATAAAGTTACATGGAGTAGATATGTTCACATAAAGTATCATCAGTTATCTACTTATTTGCAAGCTTACATATTAAGACTGTCCCCTGGTTTATTCTGCTTTCACATTTCCATTGCAACAGTGCAGTTCCTACCACCCCCATTTACTTCACACCCAGGGGATTTTTAATAAAGATGTCAGTATTAAAGGAAATGTGGAATCCTGTAAGATGAATCACCTAGCATATATGCTGTCACGAGTGGCATCCTGGAAGGAAGACACCATGAGCATGACATAAGGATTCGACACGGTTCAATAAACCAGATAAATCTAGCGTTCATCACCGAGCACCGCAGAGTCTGCGTCAGCAGCATGAGTCATACTACAAATCTAGTTAAAAGCAACAGCAAGATATTCATTCAACTAACACTCTGCTTTCGTCACATCGCACGATGCAAAATAAAATCCTGACAGACTGAAGCACAGTTGCAACAGCACGACGACGACATTGCTGCCCACTCACTCCAGCACAAATCAACCGTAAATCCGCGTTCTGCGGCAGCCACGGGCCCCAGCAAAAACATACTCCTTCTATACGGCCGCATAATCAACAAAACTCGCTCAAATTATCGATCCAGAAGAAACTAAATCATCCGTTGCACAGTAGAACCAGGAGTAGGATTAAGGATAAATTACCTTGACGGCGAGGGTAGGGTGGGAGGAGGGGTGAGACTCGTACATGAGGGAGTAGTCGGCGAGCACCACCACGTTCGCCTGGATCTCCTCCGACACGCACTTGGTCCCCGTCGGTGGCAAATCGAGCCAAACCGCTTCAGCGCGGAGAGATGCGACGGCGAGCACGAGAGCAGCCGCGAGCGCTAACGCCGCCAAGGGCGCCATCTCCGCCGACGTGGGGATCTCCGCCTTGCGGGGGTGAGGGAGGGAGCTGCAGAGTGCACGCCTGCGGTAGTGCGAGGGGAGAGACGGCGTGGGTAGGCGTCCCCGGGCATAATTGCTCCATATCCCCCGGGTCCATGCCACACGTGTCACCAAAAATGGCTTCTAATACTCCTTGTGTTATAAAAGTTTGTTTTTTATAAAATATCCTGCATGAAGCAAAAGGCGGTTCGTGTACGAGACAAAAATAAAAAGATATATCTCGTTCGAGACCTCGTCGGAGTTCCGTCCCAGACCTCGTCGGATACTTTATAGCAAAAAGTTTGTTCTAATGTAGCAAAACTGTTTTGGCCGAAGACTTCTGACGGGAGACCTCGCCGCAGGCATCGTAGCAGAAACTTTGCGTTATTGTAGAAAAACTAGAAAATAAATGCAGCAAAAAAAGTATCTATAGCAAAAAACAACATCGGTTGGAGTGTTTGTAAAAAAGATTTGCTACCATAGCAAGCCAAATTCGCTAGACTTTTCTTGGGAACCTTGCCGGAAACCTCATAGCAAACACTTTTTACTATTGTAGCAAAATCATAAAACGGTTGTAGGGAAAAATTATGCCACAAATCTGACACGCCCAAGACATCGCCAGAGACTCTCGTTGGGGATCTCGTAGCAAAAAAATTAATCTATTATAACAAAAAACCACATTACTGTTATAGCAAAACAATTATGCTATTGTAGCATATATTTATGCATTTTCCCCGCAGTGGCTAAAGACAAACATGGTAGCATTTTGGAAACATCAATGTAGCAGAACATAAACAAATAGGTAGCAAAATAATTATAAGTATGTAGCAAAAATCCTAGAAAATTTGAAACCCGCTCATTATTAGCCTATGTAAGTACTACTAACTGGCTTCAGTAGCATCACTGTCTTCGACAACACGGGAGAGGAGATGGAGGACCACCCTCGTGGTCGTCGATGCCATCGCCAGAGATTGAGGTTACAATCTGCTGGCGAGGATACCGATGTCAAGATGGAGGCGCCGACCAGGAGACAAGATGGAGTGGTCGGGTTCGTCTGTAGCTAGAAGAGCGGCGACGGTTGAGGAAGGTGCGAGCACTCTTCGAGGATATGGAGGCATGTGCGAGCTCTCTCCCCTGGTGACCTCCATCTTCGGCGACGGGGGGACGCATGAGGAGCTAGGCGGCGACAATTTCTGTGGGATTGATTTCGGCGATGGGGAAGGATAAGGAAAAGGGAACGAGCAGCACCGAGTAAGAGATAAGGTGGGATATACCGCTCGTCACACGACCCAGACGATAGGAGGATGTGATCCCTCGGGGCATCGTATCATTTTCCTTTCTGAAATTATCTACTTGGCAAAGTGGTTCATCTGTTCATGTGAAGTAATCTCATTTTTATTGTGTGGTGGCTACGTGGCAAGTGGGCTCGGACATTGATGTTAGGTTTTTCACAATGCTAGTATGTTGACACAATATCATAAGCAAGGCGTTTTTGAAAGGACATTTACTGTCATAATCATTTTTGGTGTTCGTTAACAACAAGTAGATCATTTTTATAGTATGCTATTGTCTACAGGTTGATACAATGCTAAGTGAAAAGGACCCTTACACTATGGAAAGATTCCTGCAAGATTGACATGATTTTGGAAATTCTGCATCAAGTCTCGAGTTTCAGAGGTATCCCTGCAGGGGCCATGCAATTCTGGGCCGGATAGTCTGATAGGGGGTCCGGGGCAAGGTCCGGAGACTACTACGGAGTCTCCGGTGTGAGCCTCAAACCAGAGTCTCCGGTGCATCTAGACCGGAGTCTCCGGCCCACTTGGCTCATAGCTGGGCTTGGTCAATCAGTATGCTGGTCTGGAGGTTGGTCCGGAGATGGACCGGAGTCTCCGGTGTGCAGGTCGGAGTCTCCGGTCTGAATTTTCTCCAACAGTCAGAAAACGGTTCAATCGAGGGGGATGCTTATAAATAGGGGACCTTATCCCCTTCATCCAGCTGCTCGACCCACTCAAGAACACTACCCCCATTTGAGCCACCAAATCAATAAGATCTCTTCATCCAACCATCCAAAGTCATTGATCTTTGGAGAATCGAAGGAGGAGGCCTTGATCTACAGCTTCACCAAGAGAGATCTTCATTTCCCCCTCATTCACTTGAGGGCCCCCATGCTCTAGTGTTTCTTTAGAAACCCTAGCTTTGATTTGGTTCTTACAAGCTTGTCTTTGATTGTTTTGACAGCTTGCTTGTATTTAGGAGCCTCCAATTAAGTTATGGATGTGTTCCCCGAACTCGTTGTAAAGGTGCCGGATTCCCACCTCGAAGGTTGCCGATATAGTGGAAGGTGAATCGAACCCCTTGGGGTGAGGTTCATCGGAGAACAAGGGAGGCCTCTCGTGGCATTGGTGGTTTAAAGCCACCCCCTCTCCAAACGTAAACGTACTTCCCCTCAAAAGGAAGGAACTACGGGAAACAAATCCTTGTGTCTCTGCGTCCACCACTTTGGTTACTTTTATCCTTTACTGCACTTTACTTACTTGTTCTTGCTTAGTGTTGTGCTAGTTAGTGATTGTTTGACATATAGGTAAATTCACCTTAGTTGCATAATCTAGAGAATTTACCTTTCTTATCAAACCCTAATTTGAAAAAGAAGAAAATTTGAAGTAGCACCTATTCACCCCCCCTCTAGGTTCCCATACGATCCTTTCAATTGGTATCAGAGCCTCCGCTCTTTATTCGGGCTTTACCGCCTAAGAGTACATGGGTAGCAACAATGGGGAAGGTGGTGGTGAGCCTACCTCGGTGACCATGGATGATCTCAGTAACTTGGAAACAAGATTGAGCTCCACCATGGCCAACGAGATCAAACAATTGCACAAACTACTTGAGAAACTTGTTAAAGATAAAGGTGGCTCATCATCCCCTTCTCCTCAAGAGGAACCTCCATCAGTATTACCTAATGTGAATGCCCCGGCATCACCCGAGGGTATGGTGGTGGGGGGTAATCAAGACAACACTAATTCCTCCACAAAAAGGGATGGTGGGAAGGGAGAGCACCATGACTCTCATGGATGGTACTCTCCTGACTCTCCAATTCCTCACCCTCATATAAACAATAGAAGAGACCCACCAAAGCTAGATGCATCTACTTTTGCTCAATGGCAATCTCTAATGAAATCTCATGTGCGCAGCTCTTGTATTGAGTTATGGAACATCATTGAACAAGGACTCTATATTGGGGATCCCAACAACTTGACAAGATGATAAGTTGTTAATAGTCAACTCAATGCCACCGCCTTGCACATGATACAACAAGGATTGGGTACAAAAGATTACCCACATATTGAGCACCTCAACACCGCCAATGAAGCTTGGGATGCTCTCACAGAGTTGTATGTTGGGAATGAGAGCATGAGAAGGAACCGGTATGATGCACTAAGCAATGAAGCCGAAGGCTTCTATATGAAGGAAGGTGAAGATCATGAAGACATGTATCGTAGGCTTAAGTCCACCGCCACCGCTTTTAGGAATGTGGGTGCCTCACATGTGGGTGATGCTTGGATAAAAAGGAAATATGTGAGTGCACTCATGCCCTTTGAGCCCACTGCTGATGACTCCTTGGTGGCGCCAGAGAACTTGGTGCTTGATATGGAGTCTTGTTGGGAACCCGAAGAGCAAGGTGTGAAGAGCACAACAGCAAGTCTTCCCTCAGTTGAGACCGAGGTATCGAACCAAAAGGAGGAAGGAAACGTCACACAGGTGTTGCAAGCAACGTGGAGACCTGCACAACACAAACTCAAGACTTTGCCCCAACATTAGTGAGGTTGTCAAGCTCACCGGTTTGCTGTAACAAAGGATTAAACGTATGGTGTGGAAGGTAATGGTTTGCAGCAAGTAAACAAGTAACAGTGGAAGATGTATCAATGGTAAAGATTGGACCGGGGTCCATAGTTCACTAGAGGTGCTCTCCTTAGATAAACAACATGGCATGAAGGGTAAACAAATTACAGCGGGACAATTGACAGGAACTGAGCAAGGCATAACAATGTAATTACTAGCCAGAAAGATCCTATGAGGTTGATTGAGCAATACAACAATATACATAGACCGCCATCCAGCTGCATCTATGACTAGAAGTCCACCTTCAGGTTATCATCCGAACCCCCTCCAGTATTAAGTTGCAAGCAACAGACAACTGCTTTAAGCAAAGTGTGTAAGGTAAAAAGTCCACATGTTCCATGAACAAGAGACCATTGTTTTCTCCCTAGTAGCAACAACACATGTACAACCGAAGAGATTATTGTCACTTCCCTTGGAAACTAGAGGCATGAACCCACTATCGAGCATAAATACCCCCTCTTGGAGTCACTAGCAACTACTTGGCCAAGATAACCACTAGCAACGGAGAGCATGCAAGATCACAAACAACACAGACATGATAGAATCATAAAGATAAAACCATTAATCAAACCAACATAATAATCTCAATATCCATCGGATCCCCGCAAACACAACATGCATGATTACAAATAGATTAGATCTTGATCATGAACGGAGCTCACAAGATCTATACATGAAAGCACAAAGGAGGATATACAACCATCTAGCTACTACATGGACCCATAGTCCAAGTTGGAACTACTCACGCATCATACCGGATAGAAGGCCTCCGGGATGATCTCCCCTCCGGTAGGGTGCTGGGAAGAACTTCAGATCCCCCTGATCTAGGGACGATGGTGGCGGCGGCTACAGACGGTTTCATGGAGATTTGATCGGGTACTCAGGGTTTCTGCATTGGGGGCTTCTTATAGGCAAAGGGGCGAGACCGGGAGGCGGCCAGGGCCACCAAACCCTAGCCAGGCGCGGGCCCACCTACCCCCGCGCCTGGGGTGGGTCTGGCCCCCCTGGCTGACCCCTCCGACTCTCCTCTGGACTTCTTGTTCCCCACGGAAAGTAATTGACTTTGACGTTTGTCCCGTCCAATTCCGAGAATATTTCTTTACTAACTTTTCTGAAACCAAAAACAGCAGAAAACAGGCATCTAGCACTGTTGCAACTTGTTAATAGGTTAGTACCAGAAAACATGTAAAAAGCACCTCAAAGTGTAGACAAGCAAAGCAAAGTAGATACAAAACACGCATGGAGCATAAAAAATTATAGATACGTTTCCAACGTATCAGCATCCCCAAGCTTAACTCATGCTCGTCCTCGAGTAGGTAAGTGATAAAAAGAATAATTTTTTAGGTGACATGCACCCTCACAATAAAGATCCAACCATTTGCAAACATTGAAAGCTGGGATCAAAGAACTCTAAACATGTGCATGAAAGATGGAGTTCTAACAATAGGACATAGTAACTATGCATGCAATGTGACAAGCTACAAACAAAGATCATGAATAACATGCATTGAAAAACGTTTGTTTGTTTCACATGCAGAAAACATAGCATAGTGGTAATCAGCTTGTCCCTCATAGAGTAGCAATATAATGCGTAGGACACCTGCAAAGTTCACAAGGGTGACTAGAAACAAGCAGCACAAGAGCAAGTAATAACACAATATGCATCAATTAATAATCTTTGGAACACTGCACACAGAATGACAACTATGCTCTCTTAATGGTGCCTAAAGGTAGAAGGTGGAGACTCAATAGTGGTGGAAGAAAGGCCTTTTTATAAAGGAAGCAGGGATTACAAGTTTCAAAAGGAGCTTCCAAAAATTATGGTACTTGTTAGCTTTCAGCCCGCATTGCCCCTATCATAAGCATCTTGAAGTGGTTAAGGTTAAAGTGGCAAAGCTGGAGTATATGCTTGACGAAGTATAAGTTGGCAATCTCATGCCCCTTGAATACGAGGGCCACACCTCATGCATACTCAACTTTGGGTCCAAGTAAGTTCTTGTCACTGTAAGTATTTGCATATCATTGAGAACCGCCAACGGGGTACCCCTTGTATATGGTATAGGAGCTTTCCCATAACCAAAATGATAAGGCAAGCAAACAATGAGCATCTCAGCAATTCTTCTATGTACCATGGGAATATGGTGCTTTTTTCTCTATTTCCTCTTTTCTCAATGTGTCTCTTGATGCTTCATAGATGTCACTATGGTGATGCTGCAAGTTTCCACCATGATTAGGCATGGCTTAGGCTAGCGGCCTAGGCGTTTCTCTAACACAGGATACAAACTCCATGGACTTACAAGTTCCCTCTTTATTTCACACCGGTGACATCCATAGACAAAGAACATGATATCAACTGAGTACAACAAGGTACAAGTGCAATGTTGAAAACGTTCCCCATGACAGCACGGTTCTGCTAATTCCAACTTATAAGTGCAAGCATATACAACAAAGTTGTCACAATGGTTCAAGTTTATTAGGGGCAAAGAATAAAGTGTGCCATCAAGTTCGTGAGGGCTTTAATCGCTAAGTTTTCACATAACAAAATAGTTTTTAATTGGAAGATAGATGAAAACAAGAATATACTTGGAATAGTGTAACACACCATGCATAGGAATTTATAGTGGACACTTTGGAATAACTTGGTTTCTTAGGAGTTGGAGGCATGAGTAGAACTTACTCATACAAGTGGAGGCTACCAAAAGACTGGGAGCAACCAACTAAGAGAGCAATAATGGCCAAAATTATGCAATGCAACAAAGCAAACTAATCAAAGCAAAGAGTGGCACTACAAGTCAAGGACTAAATGATCAGAGGCTAATGGTGACTTGTCATAGTCATAACATGGTGTGAGCATGTGCCAAGTCAACCCAAGCAAAACATCAAAGGAGAATACCACAATACTATGCTTTTGCATGCTAAAACAACGCATAATTTCTTCAAGGCACACTAAGCAATCCCAATTGTTTGGAACAAGACATCCTACAACAATAATCACTAAGCATAATGCCAAAACAACACCTAGCATGTCATGCTAAAGTCTAAGTCATAGTCAATGCAAGCTCCTCTTGCACTTCAAGCAAGAACTTACTACTCCTTTCCAAACACCAAGCAACTTATTTGCAAAACAACACAGCGAGAACGGGGGTCCAAACTACTTTATGCAAGCAAACTAAACAAACTAATCAAAGCAAATGAAAACTAAGACGCTCTAAGAACAACACAACTGTACATGAAACAATAAAAACGAAGTGTCTAGACAGACCTGAGCTTTTTATTAATGAAGAAGGGGATGCCTTGAGCATCCCCAAGATTTGACGCTTGTACCTCTTGGATATTTCTTGGGGTGACACCATGGTGGCATCCCCAAGCTTGAGATTTTGTCCATTCTTCATCTTATTGCATCATTCTTTCTCTACACCTGAAATTTTTCCTTCATACAAAACTTCACACAATCTTCATTAGCAACATTAGCTTATTCAAAAGATATTAGACCACTGGCAAAGCTTTGGAACAACGAAGATTTTTACTAAAAACACAAGCTACTATAGTAACTCCTTCAAAAATCTCAATTTACCTGAAGAGAACTCAAAAAGGAATCAATAAGAAGCAAATGCAAATAATGGCAGAAATCTGTCAAAACAGACCAGCAGGTAGAAACCGATTTTTCCGAACATCTTCTGTTGCTCAAATCAAATAGTGTTGAACTAACGAAAGTTAGCTAACATACTGGGGTATGTATTTGTAAATTTTGATCTCAATCCGAGTTACAAAGCCTCCTCACGAATGTTTTTGGTGGAGGACAGAAATCTATTTCGGGACATCAACTCCCCAAATCTTACTTCCCTCTTATTAGAGGTCATTCTTGGCACAAAAGGCAAACAAAAAGGATAAGGAGAGGTTATTACAGAAGTAATAACTTCCAAGACTCAAGGAAACTTTTGGGTTATCTCCCAACAAGTATTTTTCTTTAACGCCTTTAAGTTAGGCACGAGAAGCAAGAAGAATCAAGTGTTTTCAAATGAGGAAGCATTAACATCAAACCTTGCTTTCAAAGGAGGAGAAAAAAGCAACTTCTCTCTCCTCACAGGGAAGTGTTCAATACCTTTATTGAATGGAAAATGATATTTGATGGTGCCTTCTTTCATATCAATGATGGCACCAACTGTTCTAAGAAAAGGTCTTCCCAAAGTAAGAGGACAATAAGCATTGTATTCAACATCCAAAACATAGAAATCAATAGGGACATAAGCATTGTTAACCATAATGAGAACATCATTAATACTCCCCATGAGTTTCTTCTTAGCATTATCATTGAGTGGGACATTCAAATAACAATCTTCCAAAGGTGTAAAATCAAGCATTTCATAAATTTTCCTAGGCATAATAGAGACACTAGAACCAAGATCACATGAAGCTTTGAGATCAAAGTCATTCACTTGCATATTAATAATGGGTTCCCAACTATCTTCTACTTTCCTAGGAATAGAAGCTTTGTGTTTTAGCTTCTCTTCCTTAATCTTAACAAGAGCATCTGTAATGTGTTTGGTAAAGGAAACATGCATATCACTAGCATCAGGACTTCTAGCAAGCCTTTGCAAGAACATAATCACTTCAGAAATATCGCAACCATCAATATCAAAGTCAAACTTAGCATCACTAGTAGTAGGCATAGTAGGAGGAGGAATAGGGGCTACTTGTGGTTTAGTGGTGATAGTGCACACACTATTGTTTCTATCAATTTCAGCTTCCCATTCCCACTTAGCATGAAGTTGAGCTAACAGCCTAACATTTTCATCAATAGTAACTTGTATGGCATGAGCAGTAGCAAAGGTTTTTTCCATAGTTTCAGGTTTAGCAGCCATTTTATTAACCAAGGAAGTTTGAGCTTCAGACAAAGAGGATATATTTTTCCCAGCAGTTAAAAGCTTTTCCTCTATAGTCTTATTGAAGGTGCTTTGTTTACTAATAAAATCCTTAAGCATGAATTCAAGTTCAGAGGGGGCACTTCTAGCATTGTTGTAGGAGCTTCCATAGGAATTGCCATTATTAGGAGGATAAGGCCTATAATTGTTGTTGCTACCAAAATTATTCCTATAGGTATTGTTGTTGAAATTGTTGTTTCTAATGAAGTTCACATCAACTTGCTCTTCTTGAGCAACCAAATAGGCTAAGGGAACACTATTAGGATCTAGAGGAGCTTTCCCATTAACAAGCATAGCCATAATAACATCAATATTTTCACTCAAAGAGGAAGTTTCCTCAACAGAATTTACCTTCTTACCATGTGGAGATTTCTCAACATGCCATTCAGAGTAGTTAACCATCATATTATCAAGGAGCCTTGTTGCAACACCCAAAGTGAGGCCCATAAAGGTACCTCCAGCAGCAGAATCCAACGGGTTTCTTGAGGAGAAGTTTAAACCTGCATAAAAATTCTGGATAATCATCCAAGCAGTGAGTCCATGAGTAGGGCAATTTTAACCAAAGATTTCATTCTTTCCCAAGTAGGAGCAACATGTTCACTATCAAGCTGTTTAAATTTCATAATATCACTTCTCATAGCAATAATCTTAGCAGGAGGATAGTACTTTCCAATAAAAGCATCTTTGCACTTAGTCCAAGAATCAATACTATTTTTTGGCAAAGAAAGCAACCATTCTTTAGCTTTTCCCCTCAAGGAGAAAGGAAAAAGCTTGAGCTTAATAATATCTCCATCTACATCCTTATACTTTTGCATCTCACAAAGTTCAACAAAGCTATTAAGATGGGCAGCAGGATCATCAGAACCAGCTCCAGAAAATTGTTCTCTCATCACAAGATTCAACAAAGCAGGCTTAATTTCATAAAAGGTAGCATCAGGAGCAGGTGGAGCAATAGGAATGCTTAGGCAATTATTGTTGTTGGTTCTAGTGAAGTCACACAACTTGGTGTTTACAGCGGAGTTCATTTTGGCAAAGGTGGGCAAGCCAAAAACAGCAGCAGCTAAAGCAAGAACTATTTTTTTTGTGTTTTTGAATAAGGCAAGCAAACCAAACTAGACTAATTTTTTGGGGGGGTTTTGAAAAGAGGCAAACAAAACCAAGCAAAAGAAACAAGGAAAACTAAAAACAAAGTAAAGAGAAAGGAAGTGAAGGACTCCCCTAGTGAAGACGTCCTTGGCCTCCCCAGCAACGACGCCAGAAAACTTGTTGATGACTCCTTGGTGGCGCCAGAGAACTTGGTGCTTGATGTGGAGTCTTGTTGGGAACCCCAAGAGTAAGGTGTGAAGAGTACAACAACAAGTCTTTCCTAAGTTGAGACCGAGGTTATCGAACCAGAAGGAGGAAGGAAACGTCACACAGGTGTTGCAAGCAACGCGGAGACCTGCACAACACAAACTCAAGACTTTGCCCCAACGAATCAGTGAGGTTGTCAAGCTCACCGGTTTGCTGTAACAAAGGATTAAACGTATGGTGTGGAGGGTAATGGTTTGCAACAAGTAAACAAGTAATAGTGGAAGATGTATCAATGGTAAAGATTGGACTGGGGTCCATAGTTCACTAGAGGTGCTCTCCTTATATAAATAACATGGTATGAAGGGTAAACAAATTACAGCAGGGCAATTGACAGGAATTGAGCAAGGCATAACAATGCAATTACTAGCCAGCAAGATCCTATGAGGTTGATTGGGCAATACAACAATATACATAGACCGCCATCCAGCTGCATCTATGACTAGAATTCTGTTGGAATTATGCCCTAGAGGCAATAATAAAGATGTTATTATTATAATTCTTGTTCATGATAAAGTTTATATTCCATGCTAGAATTGTATTAAGCGGAAACATTAATACTTGTGTGGTTTGTGAACAACACCGTGTCCCTAGTACGCCTCTATGGACTAGCTCATTGATCAATGATGGTTAAGGTTTCCTAACCATAGACATGAGTTGTCGATTGATAATGAGATCATATCATTGGGAGAATGATATGGTGGATGACCAAACTAAGCGAAGCAATTAGATCGTATCATTGTGTTCATCTTTGCGAAGCTTTTCCTATGTCAAATATTGTATTCCTTGGACCATGAGATAATACAACTCCCTGGTATCGGAAGAAAGCTTTGAGGTCATCAAACGTCATCCTATGAGAGGGTGATCATAAAGGTGTCTCTCAGGTGATCGGAAAGTATCTGTTGGGTTGTATGTATCGAGATGGGATTTGTCCCTCCCAAGTCGGAGAGATATACTTCGGGCCCACTCGGTAATCGATATCAACACCGCTTGCAAGCATGTGGTTAAGGAGTTGATCACAAAGTGATATTGGATTACGGAACGAGTAAAGTACTTGCTGTGAACGAGATTGAACTAGGTATGACGATACCGACGATCGAATCTCGGGCAGGTAAAATATCGCGAGACGAAGGGAATATATATATGGGATTGATTGAATCCTGGCATCGTGGTTCATCCGATATGATCATCGATGAATGTGTGGAAGTCAATATGGGTGCCCAGACCCCGCTGTTGGTTATTGATAGAAGATCATGTCTGCATATTCTCGAACCCGCAGGGTCACACACTTAACGTGTCTCGACGCTAGGATAGATTGGATAATTGGTTTATGAATTTTGTTCGAGTCTCGGGATCCGGGATATCACGAGAGGTTCCGGAATGGTCCGGAGAATAAGATTCATATAAGGCAGTGCAGTTTTTGGAGTTCGGAATTGTTCCGGATTAATCGGTATTGTACCGGAAGCTTCTAGAACCTTCCGGAAGGAGACCAACGTGGCCCCACCTTCCGGGAGGGGGCATGGGCCTATGAGGGAGTGTCCTGGCCACATTGGGCCAGGGGCACAAGGCCCCATAGGGCCCAGCCGATCCTAGATAAGTTTAAATCGTTTAAACTAGAGATAAGATAGGGTTTCTAGAAGGGAGAGTTTAAATCGTTTAAACTAGAGATAGGCTTGGAGGATAGGCAAGGGCTGGCCGCACCCCCCTCTATATATAGAGGGCTGGTGCGCCCCCTCCCCCCACACACCTTCCTCCAAACCCTAGTTGCCCTGCTGCCCTCCTCTCTCCCTCCCGATTGTTTGTAGGCGAAGCCCTGCTGCAGAAGTTCTCCACCATATACACCGCGCCGTCGTGTTGTAGATCCAATCCATCTCTCCACCATACTTGCTGGTCCGAGGAAGGAGGAGACGTCGAGGTGCTGCACGTGTGCATCTCACGGAGGCACCGCCACTTGTGGTGCTAGATCGGATCGGATCGCGAGGAGGAGAAGCGAGTACGACTACATCACCCACGCTCCGATTTAACGTTCGCTGCTTGAATCTTCAAGGGTATGAAGATCTAATCCAATCTCTCTCGTTGTTTGCATCTCCTAGATTAGATCTTGGCTTTCCTCTGCTCGCTCAGAGAAAATTTTGATTTACTATGCTCTGAAACCCATCTGGTATCGAGCTAGATCTATGCGTAGATGTGTTTCACGAGTAGAACGCAACATGGTTGTTGCGGGCGTTGATGTTTTCTGTTGCAAGCCTCTTGTTTGTGTTCTTCTTATGACGCGATAGTGAGATTGAAGCGTCCAGGCCAACCTTACGTGACGCCGTTATGCAGACCGCCCGCACTTGACGGTGGCTTATACCATACATGCGTTTGGTGGATGTCGGCTCTCACTATAGTTGTCATGGGATTAACACCGGAGTTTGGCAACCATAATATCACCGCTGTGGCTTTCCGTAGGTAAGAATCGTTCTTAGCATCTACTCCCATAAGCCACGTAAACATGCAACAACAAAGTAGAGGCGCCTAACTTGTTTTTGCAGGAGTGTTTTCTGTGATATGGTATGGCCCAAGATGTGATGTATATTGTATCGATGATCATGTTTTGTAATGTTTCACGACTTGCATGTCGATGAGTACACAACCGCAGGAGCCATATGGTTGTCTTTATAATTGTGTATGACCTGCGAGTCAACTTCTTATACGCCATGTAATAGCTTTACTTTATCGCTAAGTAGTTAGCAATAGTTGTAGCTGCTATTCGTGGTGGAGGCAATCATGGTGAAGTGATGGAGATCATTTTAACGCACAAGATGGAGATCATTGTGCTAAGATTGGCTATACCATGTCACATAAAGTTATATGCATGTGATGTTTATCCTTTTATGTATCTTATTATGCTTAGATCGCGACGGTAGCATTATAAGATGATTCCTCACTTAAAGATCAAGATAAAAACTGTGTTCTCCCCAAGTATGCACTTATGAAAGTTCGTCGTGTCCAAGCATCACGTGATGATCGGGTGCTATAGACTCTACGCCACATACAACGGGTAAGCCAGCTTTGCACACGCTGAAATACTTGGGTCTAACTTGACGAGCCTAGCATGTATGCACATGGCCTCGGAACACAAGAACCGAAAGGTTAAGCATGAGTCATATGAATGATATGATCGACACTTCGTTGTCCACCATTGAAACCACATCTCTTCTCGTGATGATCGGATTAGGTGTGGTGAATTTGGATCGTGTTCACTAAACAACTTGAGGGATGTTGAATTTAGTGGGAGTTCATATAGTAATTTGATTAAAAGTTGAACTAGTTATCATGAACATAGTCTAATTTGTACTTGCAAATATTGTAGATCACATGGCTAAGTCCAACTTCAACTTCAACGTTTTTGCTGAGAAAGAAAAGCTTAAGAACAATGGGTCTAACTTCACCAATTGGTTCCGCAATCTAAGAATCATTCTCTCTGGCGGTCAAAAGGACTATGTCCTTGGGAAAGCGTTAGGTGACCCTCACTGCAATCGGCTACTGATGAGAAAGCTGCCTATCAACAAGAAAGATGATTATGGAGTGATTAAGAGCACCATGTTGTTTGCTATGGAACCGAACTTCAAAATCGTTTTGAAAACTATCCCGGCCCTTTGAGATTCTCAAAGAGTTGAAAACCATGTTTCGCACTCAGCCCGCTCGAGAGATATGAGATCTCCGAGAAGTTCTTTAACTGCAAGATGGAGGAAGGGAGTTTCGTTAGTGAGCACGCCATTAAGATGTCGGGCTACACTCAACGCCTTGAGCAACTGGACTGCAAGATTCCAGAAGAACTCAAGATTGACAGGGTTCTACAATCACTCCCTCCCAGCTACAAAAGTTTTGTAGTGACTCATAATCAGATTGGTTCCACTGATACGATCACCGAGCTCTTCACAAAGCTGAAGGCTGTGGAGGTGGACATCAAGAAGGATAATCATGTGTTGATGGTCAACAAGCCCTCCTTTAAGAAAGGTAAAGGTGCAAAGAAGCCCTTCAAGAAAGGCGTCGGCAAGCGCGTTGCCCCTACTGAGAAGAAGCTCAAGTCTGGTCCTAAGCCGGAAACTGAGTGCTTCTATTGCAAGGACAAGGGTCATCGAAGAATCGTCCGGCAAGTACTTAGCGGACAAGAAGGCTGGCACCATCAAAGGTATATTTGATATACATGTTATTGATGTTTTCCTTACTAGCCCTCGTTGTAGTGCCCGGGTATTTGATACGGTTCGCTAATATTTGTAACTCAAACAGAGCTACGGAATAGACGGCTTATGAGCGAGGATGAGGTGACGATGCGCTGCTGGCAACGGATCAAGAGTTGATGTGATGGCCGCCGCACGCCTCCTTAGTTTTACCTTCGGGATTAGTTTTAAACCTTAATAAATGTTATTATGTGCCTGCGTTGAGCATGAACATTATTTCTGGATCGTGTTTATTGCAAGACGGTTATTCATTTAAATCGGAGAATAATGGTTGTTCTATTTATATGAGTAGCATCTTTTATGGTCATGCACCTCTTGTGAATGGTTTATTTCTTCTAAATCTCGAAAGGGATGAAACACACATCCATAACATTGAGGCTAAGAGATGCAAAGTAGATAGTGATAATACTACTTATTTGTGGCACGCTGCTCAGGTCATATTGGTGTAAAGCGCATGAAGAAACTCCATTCTGATGGACTTTTGGAGTCTCTTGATTTTGAATCATTTGACACATGCGAACCAAGCCTCATGGGCAAGATGATCAAAACCTCGTTCTCCGGTATGATGGAGCGAGCAACGGACTTGTTGGAAATCATACATACCGATGTATGCGAACCGATGAGTGTTTCGACGCGCGGTGGATATCGCTATTTTCTCACTTTTACTGATGACTTAAGTAGATATGGGTATATCTATTTAATGAAACATAAATCTGAAACGTTTGAAAAGTTCAAGGAATTTCAGAATGAAGTGGAGAACCATCATAACAGAAAGATTAAGTTTCTACGATCCGATCGTGGGGGCGAATATTTGAGTTATGATTTTCTCACGCATCTCAAAGCAAGTGGAATAGTTTCGCAACTCACGCCACCCGAAACACCACAGCGCAATGGTGTGTCTGAACGTCGGAATCGAACCCTATTAGATATGGTCCGATCGATGATGTCTCTTACTGATTTGCCGTTATCATTTTGGGGTTATGCATTAGAAACCGCTGCATTCACTTTAAATAGGGCTCCATCTAAATCCATTGAGACGACACCGTATGAACTGTGGTTTGGTGCTAAACCTAAGTTGTCGTTTCTTAAAGTTTGGGGATGCGGCTTACGTCAAGAAGTTGATGCGGACAAGCTCGAACCCAAAGCGGAGAAATGCGTCTTCATAGGATACCCTAAGGAAACTATTGGGTATACCTTCTATCACGTAACCGAAGGCAAAGTGTTTGTCGAAGAACGGTTCCTTTCTTGAGAAGGAGTTTCTCTCGAAAGAAGTGAGTGAGAGGAAAGTAGAGCTAGACGAGGTTATTGAACCTTCTCTTGAATTGGAGAGTAAGCACCTGAAATTGTTCCAGGTCACCGCACCAACAATAGAGGAAGCTAATGACAAGGATCATGAAGCTTGACGATGTCACATCGAACGTCGCAGCAGTCGACAAGGTCGCGTGCCCCTCCTGAGTGGTACGGCAACCCTGTCTTGACTGTCTTGTTAGTAGAAGACAACGAACCTACGAACTATGAGGAAGCGATGATGAGCCCAGACTCTGAGAAATGGCTAGAAGCCATGAAATTCGAATTGGGATCCATGAGCGAAAACCAAGTATGGACTTTGGTGGACCCTCCTAGCGACCGAAAGGCCGTTGAGTGCAAATGGATCTTCAAGAATAAAACGGACGCGGATGGTAATGTTACCGCTATAAAGCACGGCTTGTTGCGAAGGTTTTCGACAAGTTCAAGGTGTTGACTACGATGAGACTTTCTCTCCGTAGCGATGTTTAAGTCCATTCGGATTTTATTAGCAATTGCTACGCTTTCATGATTATGAAATATGGCGAGATGGATGTCAAGATCGCTTTCCTCAATGGCAACATTGATGAAGAGTTGTATATGATGCAACCCAAGGTTTTGTCGATCCTAAGGATGTGATAAAGTATGCAAACTTCAGCGCTCCATTTATGGATGAAGCAAGCATCTCGGAGTTGGAACCTTCGCTTTGATCAAGTGATCAAGAGCTTTGGATTTGTTCCAAATTGCTCTGAAGCTTGCATCTACAAGAAAGTGAGTGGGAGCTCTGACGCTTCGTACTATATGTGGATGACATATTGATTATTGGAAATGACATCAACATGCTTAACGATGTGAAGAGTTATTTGAACAAGTGTTTTCAATGAAAGACCTAGGTGAAGCTGCTTATATATTGGGCATCAAAATCTATAGAGATAGACAAAGACGCCGATAGCTTTAAGCCGAGTACATACCTAGACAAAGTTCAAAAAGGTTCAGAATGGATAAGGCATTGAAAGGTTCAAAGTGCCTATGTTGTCGTGTAAGATATTGAGCAAGGCTCGTGTCCAGCTACGGTAAATGATAGGGAAGCTATGAGCAAAGTGCCTTATGCCTCGCCATAGGTTCCATCATGTATGCCATGTGTACTAGACCGGATGTGTCCAATGCTCTTAGTTTGACGAGCAGATATCAAAGTGATCCAGTGGAACATCGGACAGCCGTGAAGAACATCCTAAGGTACCTAAATAGGACTAAAGAAATGTTCTTAGTCTATGGGGGTGATGAACACTGTCAGTAAAAGGTTACGTCGATGCTAGTTTCGACAATCGACAAGGATGATTGTAAATCTCAGACAGGATACGTGTATATTTTGAATGGAGGAGCTGTGAGTCGGAGAAGTCAAGCAAAGCGTGATCGCGGGATCTACAAGAGAAGCGGAATACATGGCTGCAGCAGCGCCAAGTGAAGGAGTTTGGATCAGAAACTTCATCACTGAGCTTGGCGTGGTTCCAAGTGCATTGGACCCACTGGAGATATTATGTGACAACACTGGCGCCATAGCACTCGCTAAGGAACCAAGATATCATCCAAAGACCAAGCATATCAATGCAAGTTTCATATAATCCGAGATTATATAGCGATGGAGATCGAAGATCAAGAAAGTACATACAGATCTGAATGTCGCAGATCCATTGACTAAACCTCTTCCATGTAAATATGATCAACACCTCAGTGCCATGGGTGTGAGATTGTTGCCAAATGTAAACTAGATTATTGACTCTAGTGCAAGTGGGAGACTGTTGGAATTATGCCCTAGAGGCAATAATAAAGATGTTATTATTATAATTCTTGTTCATGATAAAGTTTATATTCCATGCTAGAATTGTATTAAGCGGAAACATTAATACTTGTGTGGTTTGTGAACAACACCGTGTCCCTAGTACGCCTCTATGGACTAGCTCATTGATCAATGATGGTTAAGGTTTCTAACCATAGACTTGATTTGTAGATTGATAATGAGATAATATCATTTGGAGAATGATATGGTGGACAGACCCAAACTAAGCGAAGCAATTAGATCGTATCATTGTGTTCATCTTTGCGAAGCTTTTCCTATGTCAAATATTGTATTCCTTGGACCATGAGATAATACAACTCCCTGGTATCGGAAGAAAGCTTTGAGGTCATCAAACGTCATCCTATGAGAGGGTGATCATAAAGGTGTCTCTGTGATCGGAAAGTATCTTGGGTTGTATGTATCGAGATGGGATTTGTCCTCCCAAGTCGGAGAGATATACTGGCCCACTCGTAATCGATATCAACACCGCTTGCAAGCATGTGGTTAAGGAGTTGATCACAAAGTGATATTGGATTACGGAACGAGTAAAGTACTTGCTGTGAACGAGATTGAACTAGGTATGACGATACCGACGATCGAATCTCGGCGTAAAATATCGCGAGACGAAGGGAATATATATATGGGATTGATTGAATCTGGCATCGTGGTTCATCCGATATGATCATCGATGAATGTGTGGAAGTCAATATGGGTGCCTGCACCGCTGTTAATTATTGATAGAAGATCATGTCGCATATTCTTGAACTCAGGTCACACACTTAACGTGTCTCGACGCTAGGATAGATTGGATAATTGGTTTATGAATTTTTGTTCGGAGTCTCGGATGGGATCCGGGATATCACGAGAGGTTCCGGAATGGTCCGGAGAATAAGATTCATATAAGGCAGTGCAGTTTTTGGAGTTCGGAATTGTTCCGGATTAATCGGTATTGTACCGGAAGCTTCTAGAACCTTCCGGAAGGAGACCAACGTGGCCCCACCTTCCGGGAGGGGGCATGGGCCTATGAGGGAGTGTCCTGGCCGCATTGGGCCAGGGGCACAAGGCCCCATAGGGCCCAGCCGATCCTAGATATGTTTAAATCGTTTAAACTAGAGATAAGATAGGGTTTCTAGAAGGGAGAGTTTAAATCGTTTAAACTAGAGATAGGCTTGGAGGATGGGCAAGGGATGGCCGCACCCCCCCTCTATATATAGAGGGCTGGTGCGCCCCCTACCCCCACACACCTTCCTCCAAACCCTAGTTTCCCTGCTGCCCTCCTCTCTCCCTCCCGATTGTTTGTAGGCGAAGCCCTGCTGCAGAAATTCTCCACCATATACACCGCGCCATCGTGTTGTAGATCCAATCCATCTCTCCACCATACTTGCTGGTCCGAGGAAGGAGGAGACGTCGAGGTGCTGCACGTGTGCATCTCACGGAGGCACCTCCACTTGTGGTGCTAGATCGGATCGGATCGCGAGGAGGAGAAGCGAGTACGACTACATCACCCACGTTCCGACGAACGTTCACTGTCTGAATCTTCAAGGGTATGAAGATCTAATCCAATCTCTCTCGTTGTTTGCATCTCCTAGATTAGATCTTGGCTTTCCCTCTGTTCGCTTCCGTAGAAATTTTTGATTTACTATGCTACGAAACCCATCAAATTCCACCTTCAGGTTATCATCCGAACCCCCTCCAGTATTAAGTTGCAAGCAACAGACAACTGCTTTAAGCAAAGTGTGTAAGGTAAATAGTTCACATGTTCCATGAACAAGAGACCGTTGTTTTCTCCCTAGTAGCAACAACACATCTACAACTGAAGAGATTATTGTCACTTCCCTTGGAAACTAGAGGCATGAACCCACTATCGAGCATAAATACCCCCTCTTGGAGTCACTAGCAACTACTTGGCCAAGATAACCACTAGCAACAGAGAGCATGCAAGATCACAAACAACACATACATGATACAATCATAAAGATAAAACCATTAATCAAACTAACATAACAATCTCAATATCCATCGGATCCCCGCAAACACAACATGCATGATTACACATAGATTAGATCTTGATCTTGAACGAAGCTCACAAGATCTATACATGAAAGCACAAAGGAGGAGATACAACCATCTAGCTACTACATGGACCCATAGTCCAAGGTGGAACTACTCACGCATCATACCAGACAGAAGGCCTCCGGGATGATCTCCCCTCCGGCAGGTTGCCGGGAAGAACTTCAGATCCCCCCTGATCTAGGGACGATGGTGGCGGCGGCTACAGACGGTTTCGTGGAGATTTGATTGGGTACTCAGGGTTTTTGCATCGGGGGCTTCTTATAGGCGAAGGGGCGAGACGGGAGGCGGCCAGGGCCACCAAACCCTAGCCAGGCGCGGGCCCACCTACCCCCGCGCCTGGGGTGGGTCTGGCCCCCCCGGCTGGCCCCTCCAGCTCTCCTCTGGACTTCTTGTTCCCAGGAAAGTAATTGACTTTGACGTTTGTCCCATCCAATTCCGAGAATATTTCTTTACTAAGTTTTCTGAAACCAAAAACAGCAGAAAACAGGCATCTGGCATTGTTGCAACTTTTTAATAGGTTAGTACCAGAAAACATGTAAAAAGCACCTCAAAGTGTAGACAAGCAAAGCAAAGTATATACAAAACAAGCATAGAGCATCAAAAATTATAGATACGTTTCCAACATATCAACTGCCCACCTGTTGGCGATGTCCATGAGGTGGTCGAGCGTCTTGGGCTTGACGCGCCCAAGTTCTTCCTTGAAGTCCGGTCGCTTGACATCGTCCTTGAAGGAATCGATCATCCTTTCTTCGGAGATGTGCGCGGCGGAGTTCTTGATGTGGGACTAGCGTAGGATGTACAAGCGAATGGATTCGTCGGTACGTTGAGTGCAGGCCCGCAGTTCCTCGATTGATGCTGGCCTCTTGTTGGTGCCCTTGAAGTTTCGGATGAAACTCTACGCCAGCTCCTCCCACCTTCGAATGGAGCCAAAGGATAGGCTGTTGAGCTAGATTCGAGCTGCGCCTGTCAGCTACAGCTGAAGGCATTGTAGGCCGGTGTTCCTATTACCACCGTGTAGTTTGGAAGATGAAAGGTGGTCACTGATCCAGGCCTTCGGGTCTTGCTTACCGTCGAACTTCAGAGTGTCCAAAGGAAGCTTGAAATTTTTCGGCATCCTCGTTCGTCGAACGGATCTGCTGAATCATCTGGCTCCGCACAGCTCTCCATCGTCATCCTCGTCGGATTCGGTTGAACACGCGCGTTTGGCCCGTGCCTTGTCGACCTTGCTCTGGGCGATATCGCTTCGAGCGTCGTAGTTGCTGCTGTGATGCCTTGGGCTCTTGCGACGTCGAGGCAGATCGTGCTCGTCCTCGTCAGATGAGGGTGTAGGGATGCGGGTGAACTTGACCACAACTTTTTTCTTCGGCTCCGTAGGAGCCTCATCGTGGAGCGCAGCTCCGACGAGTCCGAGTCCGGCTAGATAGGACTTGTGCATGGCACTCTTCGGGTCATCCACCGGAGGTGGATGGGACGCGAGGTACGTGGTGGCTGCCATGATCGCAGCCTGCGGCGTCTTCGGTAAGACGTTGTCGTTCACGTCCATTGACATGAAGGACGTGTTGAGGGTCCTCTTGATGTCACGGCATGCAGCGGGGTCCATGTGCTCCATGCGGGAGCGATGCTTGTTGGCGTTGTTGCCATGCGAGCTAGAGCCGCCAGCGGCGGAGAGCGCAACTCGTCGCGCACTAGACTCCGAAGCCGCCTTCTTACGTTTGTCGAGATCCTCCATCAGCTTCACCTGCCGGTTATGCTCGCCGATGAGGAGGAGGTGGTATGCCATCAGTAGGTCCCGTGAAGCATTCACATGTAGGATGATGTTGCCCGCCACGGTTGGCGCCATCCATCCTTGTTGAGGTTGATCTTCTGGTAGGCGTTAGCGTCTCCTTCATTGGGCTGGAGGGATGTATTTCCCCCGTTTCCTCCGTTCCCAGCCTGCGGGTTGGGCGGTGGATTGGGTGGTGGATTGGGTGCACTCATACCTGGTAGTAGTTCCGATTTGCCCTGAATGACCACGACGCATTGGTAATTCCCGCGGATTGGGTTGCTGCTGCCGTAGCTTTCGGATCCGGAACCGTAGGTTCCTTCGTCTGAGGGAGGGCCACATAGATCTGAGTTGTAGCTGCTGCTATCATATGACTCATCTGTCAGCGTTGACGTGCGTAACACGCCGATGGGTGGGACCCACAAAGCGGGCCTGATGGATGGTGGTGGCACTCGCTTTGGTAGGCGGGGGGTGCCGGTCTTCCCCACCTGGAAGCAGAAGCCCCCGAACAGAATCTCGAGCCCATCGCCTACGGGCTAAAAATCCCTCATGGTGGCTGGCGAGTGGGTGATGAAGTCGAAGGTGCCGAAGAGGAGATGACCCTCCGTCGCCGATGAGTTGTAGATCGCTCCGGATGGGACTGTCACGATCGCACAATCAACGCCCCCAGTTCCCACAGACGGCGCCAATTGACGAGGTTTCGACTCGTCAATGCCCATTGTTATGGACTTGGATTTTGGAGAAGATGGGGCTGCTGGAGATCGCGGAACGGTTAGCAAACAAGCAACATGGGTACACGAGGTTTACCCAGGTTCAGGCCCCCGGAGGGAAAACCCTACTCCTGCTTGTCTGCTCTTGATTACAGTGGAACCGAAGGTTACAGGGGTGCGCAGATGCGATCTGGCGTGAGGTGTGTATGAGGTGAGTTGAGGCCCTCATCGCCATGCCCTCCTAGCCTTTATATAGATAGGCAGGTCCCGAGCGTAGGTCGAGTCGGTTACAGATTAAGGTTTACCCCTTTGAAATTCTATCTACTCTAGTCTTGTTCTCCAAGGATCCGAAGCGTCATGGGCTTGGGCCACCTGAAATCTCCGCAGGCCGCGTATCTTGTCGTGGGCCTTCCTTGGGCTGGACTAGGTATGCCAATGTTGTGTACCCGCGGGGTATAACCATGTCAACCTTCGCAAGGAAGTGAACAAGACTCCATATTAAATACTTACCGGTAACAAGCCCAACATATCTTATTTCCGGGTGTTCGGTTGTAAGTGTTTCTATCTCATAAAAGGTGTTCGTTTGTCCAAATTCGATTCCAAAGCATTAGAGGGTATTTTTGTTGGCTATGGTCTCGAATCTCACACTTATAGAATCTATGATAAGATCTCCAGAGCCGACATAGAATCTTGTAGTGTGACCTTTGAAGAATATGATGGTCCCCAAGGGGGGCATGTTGATTCTTGTGATGCAGATGATGAAATGCCTCAGGATTCCATAGGAAGAATGGGTGTGGGGTATATCCGCCCTGTTGAGGAACCCCTCATATTCACAACAACAACAAGCTCCATCCACCGAGGAGGACAATGACCCAATCCAAAGACAAGCTGTGGACCCTCAACATGTTGATCAAGGTGACACCCCTAGTGAGGAGGAGCTCGAGTCATCATTCTGCAGAATGTCAAGTGCTGCCAAGTCAATTACACAAGGAAGATCCATACAAACTGCCTTGAGACAAGCTCAATTCAATTCTAGTAGTGTGCCTGATCAAGACCAAGGTCAATCTTTGCCTCTTAATGAAGAGAATGATTTAGATGATGATCAAGGTCAAGTTGATGGTCAAGACGAGGACCAAAATGATGAAGAGGTCCCCCAAGAAACAACAAGGAGATCCATGCTCGTCGCGAAGCTAGAATGGATAGGATGTTGGAATTAAGAGATCACTCTCTAGAGAATGTGGTTGGAGATCTTAGGAGAGGAATTTCCACAAGAGCACAATTGAAGAGGTTTAGTGAACACCAAGCACACATCTCCATGATTGAACCAAAGAAAGTGTGGGAAGCCCTTGAAGATTCGGATTGGTTGGAAGCAATGCACAAAGAGGTCAACAACTTTGAGAGAAACAAAGTACGGAAGTTAGTTGAGAAGCCAATTTCCGCAATGTTATAGGCACCAAGTGGATATTCAAGAACAAGCAAGATGAGCATGGAATTGTAGTAAGGAACAAGGAAAGATTGATTGCACAAGGGTTCTCTCAAATTGAAGGCATTGATTATGGAGAGACATATGCACCCGTGACTCACCTTGAGTCCATCCGTATCCTTCTTGCTTATGCGGCACATCATAACTTTAAGTTGCAACAAATGGATGTAGAAAGTGCATTCCTTAATGGTCCATTGAATGAGTTGGTATATGTAAAGCAACCCCCGGGATTTGAGGATCCCAACTTCCCAAACCATGTCTACAAACTTGATAAGGCGCTCTATGGGCTCAAACAAGCCCCACACACGTGGTATGAGCACCTTAGAGAGTTGTTGTTTGACTGTGGGTTTAAGGTTGGGAAAATTGATCCCACTCTTTTTACTAAGAAGGTTAATGGGGAGCTTTTTGTATGCCAAATATATGTTGATGATATTATCTTTGGCTCATCTAACAAAGCTTTTAATGATGAATTCTCAAAGCTTATGACTAATAGGTTCCGGATGTCTATGATGGGGGAGTTGAGAGTATTTCTTGGTTTTGAGATCAAGCAAGTAAGAGGAGGAACATTCTTAAATCAAGCCAAGTACACTCAAGATATTCTCAAAAGATTCAACATGAAAGATTTGAATGGTGCTCCTACTCCCATGGCTACAAAGACTCATCTAGAACTAAATCCAAATGGTAAAGATGTGGATCAAAAGGTATACCAGTCCATGATTGGTTCTTTGCTTTACCTTTGTGCATCTAGACCCAATATTGTGTTGAGTGCAGGTGTGCGTGCAAGATATCAAGCGGCTCCTAAAGAAAGCCATTTGATGGCGGTCAACAGAATCTTTCGATATTTGGTTCATACCCACATTATGGTCTTTGGTATCCTCGAGGGTCAATATTTGCTCTTTGTGGATACACAGATTCGGATTGGGCTGGTGATAAGGATGATAGAAAATCAACATCCGGGGCTTGCCAATTCCTTGGTAGATGCTTGGTATGTTGGTCTTCTAAGAAGCAAAATTGTATATATCTCTCCACCGCCGAAGCCGAGTATGTGGCAGCTGCTAGTGCTTGCACTCAATTTATATGGATGAGGCAAACTTTAAAGGAATACGGTGTCCATTGTGACAAAGTGCCTCTTCTATGTGACAATGAAAGTGATATCAAGATTGCCACACAACCCGGTGGATCACACAAGGACAAAGCATATTGAGATTCGTCATCACTTCATTAGGGATCATGTTGCTCGAGGTGATATTGATCTATCATATGTGTCAACCAAAGACCAACTTGCCGACATCTTCACGAAGCACTTGATGAAGCAAGGTTTTATTATTTGAGGAATGAACTAAATATCATAGATTCAAGGAGCTTGACTTGACCACCTTGCATACTCACCTATGTCTTGATCCTTATTTGGTTTAGGTGCAGGCATTGACATAGGGGGAGTGCGGTCCTAATACATTGGACTATCCCTCCCCCCATAATGCCAAAATCAAGAAAGTCAATTCTCTTAATATCATTTTTTGATATGTGAGCTTCATTGATGAGTAGTGGTTATGAACCCAAGGATGATTCTTCGCGGTGTGATGCCACAAACTCTTACATGGTGGCCTCGGCCACCACCCTCTTCTTAGTGAAGAGTTGGTTCTTGGTTCGTGTCTATTTGGAGCTTTCTTGAAGATTTTAGTGGATTTCTATGGATCTTATTGATTTTTCACAGTGTGACATCTTAACGCAAGCCTATACCTTGTCTTAAAACACTATCTCTCATATATGTCCCCAAACACAAAACCTGGAGTTTTTGGTCGAGGAGGACCGGAGTCTCCGATGCGCTCACACCGGAGTCTCCGGTGTAGACTAGAGTCTCTGGTCCAGACGGTTTCTCCCACTTAAAGGGAGGGGACGGGGTGAACTGAAACAACAGTTTCATTCATCCACCCCCGTTCCCCACTCTCATACCAGTCGCCCCCTCCTCCAAACTCCTCCACGAAGGTCAAGAATCCCCTGGGATCCACCGTGCCACTGTCCAACCTCTCCTCCATTGGGTCATTCCCACTAGTGGAATCGATCCTGTGGACAGATCTGGTGCCTCTCCTCCTCTTTTTATCCTAGGGTTCATTTCTAGATGTGTTTTTGAGGATTGGTGCTGTTTTGTCCATTGGAATCACTCTTATGCGTGCACTCTGGTACTTTAGCCTTGTTGCATTACCCGATCTATTAGATTCACCCCCTCCAGCAGCCTCCCAGCTCATGCTCGAGCCTCCCGACCAGAGACTCCGGTCTGAGCCGGAGACTCCGGTATGAGCTGCGGAGACTCCGGTGTGGGGTGACTCAAATAGGTTCTATAATGCATCAAAGCTCTTGTGCTGTATCTTTGGGACATATATGCTTACCTCCACGCTATCTCCCTCACTGCTATTCACAGGTGGTGGTTCTCGTTGTCCTCCTCGCACCAAGGCCAAGTCAAAGGGGGTCGATCCTCGCTATGATGAGTCCGAGGGTCAGTTTATCGTGCCCCCGTCCAACAGAAGACAACAGGCCCGTGATGCAGCATATATGAGGAGGGAGCAGGAAAGTACTGAGCAAGAGAACCGTGCCAAGAAGGAAAAATATGACAATCTTCAGTCTTTGGCCCACATGTCAACGAATGAGTACCGTGAACCGAAGAAGAATGATTTCTATGACTTGCCATGTACTAGCGAGGATCCACGCTTTTGGAGGAAGGAGCAGGCTGTGTTCATGAAGGATGTTTATGGTGTGCTCAAGAAGTCACCTGTGTGCCCCCAGAATTTTATGAGTGTTGAGCAGATGAGGCTCAACCCCTACTTCTTTGATGCACTATGGATTTGTGAGAAGTTGGGGCTGTTCAACTTGATGGAGTTTCGTGAAGACTACAACATCACACTTGTGCAGCAGTTCTACGCCACTGTTGTGTTTGGATCTGACCAAGATAGGACCATGACTTGGATGGCTGGCACCACCCGCTGCTCGGCTACTTTCTATGACTTTGCCAATGTCATCTTTGAGACCTTCCATGGCGTATCCACTCCTGTTGGGTTGCGCATGCACTCAGCAGCTCCTGGGGAGAACAAGATGAAGCTTGCACCTTTGTATGGTAGCGAGGGTGTTGTAGGGCGGTCCAAGGGACTCAAGCCCCTCTACAATCTGATGTTGAGGATATTCCGTCATACCATCTCACCAAGTGTTGGGAATGATGATGCTATTAGATGTGGGCTGGTCAACCTACTCTATCATACCCACAAGATTTACAATGCTGGCCCCGAGGCAGATGCTAATCCTATTGATGTGATGGATTTCATATTTGAGGAGATGTTCCATGCCATTCTATACAAGAAGTCTCCTCCATATGCACCACTGGTTATGAGGCTCATCAAATCCAAGGAGCATGATTCCCCACTTGGCTTGGCTCCCAACCTTACCGAGCACACTCTGGTATCTCGGCAGCAGAAGGGGCGCATGTGGCCTCCTCCTAGGCGTTCCTATGGCAATGAGGATGAGGATATCACTGAGTCTGAGAGGGTCCCCTCTCCTCCTAGGGCTCGGAGGAAGAATGCCTCCAATGCACCCATGCCTCCCATGACCTGTGACTATGTACATGAGAAGGTCAAGAAGGCCACTTTCTGGGAGAGGACCCTATGTTGCATGAATGTTGACATCCGTAAGCAACATCATCTCTCCTACCAAAGCAACCGACGCATTGAGAAGCTCCTCAAGGAAATTAAGGCTCAGGGAGAATAGGATGATGAGGAAGGAGAGGGTGAGTACAATGATGAGCATGGTTCTCAGCAGTCCACTGAGTCAAATCACACTCTTTCTTTTGGGGGCATGGAATGCCCAACAGGACAACTTGGTGGACTAGAAGACTTTTTCAGATGTCACCTATGGATATGGGTACCAGGGTACCTCCTCTTCTCGCCCTCATGACAAAGTACCTGCAGCTCCTGGTGATGATGATGATGACTATGATGAGGGTGATGAGGATCAGGACATGGACGAGGATGACGAGGACTACTGAGTTATTGGGGCGCTAGCTTAGGTCTTTTCCCTTTTTGGTGTTTCGATGCCAAAGGGGGAGAAGACATTGTCATTGATTTGCATGGGTTTGGGTTGGATTTGATGTTCATTTGCTATCTCGAACTTCACGTTTTATTTGCCTTATTATGTGCTTGCAAGACTATTTGCTATTTGTGTGTGACTATGTGGTTGTGCACCTATTATTGTATCTCATGTGAGAACTATGTAATTTATCTATGTACCATCTATCTTGCATGATTTACTTGTTTACATTAATGCACATAGTCAGGGGGAGCTTAATACAAATTATTCCATGCAAAATCTCTTGTTGTCATCGAACACCAAAAAGGGGGAGATTGAAAGGACATTTACTGTCATAATCACTTTTGGTGTTTGTTAACAACAAGTAGATCATTTTTATAGTATCTATTGTCTACAGGTTGATATAATGCTAAGTGAAAAGGACCCTTACACTATGGAAAGATTCCTGCAAGATTGACATGATTTTAGAAATTCTAGACCGGAGTCTTCGGTTTGGCTGGACCGGAGTCTCCGGTGTGGACCGGAGTTTCCGCAGGTATCCCCGGAGGGGGCTACAGAATTCTGGCTGGGACAGTATGATAGGGGGTCCGGGGCAAGGTCCGGAGACTACTACAGAGTCTCCGGTGTGGGCCTCATACCGGAGTCTCTGGTGCATCTGGACCGAAGTCTCCGACCCACTTGGCTCGCAGCTAGGCTTGGTCAGTCAGTATGCTGGTCCGGAGGCTGGTCTGGAGATGGACCGGAATCTCCGGTGTAGACCGGAGTCTCCGATGTGCAGGCCGGAGTCTCTGGTCTGACTTTTCTCCAACGGTTAGAAAACGGTTCAGTGGAGGGGGCTTCTTATAAATAGGGGACCTTATCCCCTTCCTCAAGCTGCTCGACCCACTCAAGAACACTACCCCCATTTGAGCCACCAAATCAACAAGATATCTTCATCCAACCATCCAAAGTCATTGATCTTTGGAGAATCGAAGGAGGAGGCCTTGATCTACAACTTCACCAACAGAGATATTCATTTCCCCCTCATTCACTTGAGGGCCCCCATGCTCTAGTGTTTCTTTGGAAACCCTAGCTTTGATTTGGTTCTTACAAGCTTGTCTTTGATTGTTTTGACAACTTGCTTATATTTGAGAGTCTCCAATTAAGTTGTGGATGTGTGCCCCGAACTCGTTGTAAAGGTGCCGGCTTCCACCTCGAAGGTTGCCGATATAGTGGAAGGTGAATCGAACCCCTTGGGGTGAGGTCCATCGGAGAACAAGGGAGGCCTCTCGTGGCATTGGTGGTTTGAAACCACCCCCTCTCCAAACGTAGACGTACTTCTCCTCAAAAGAAAGGAACTACGGGAAACAAATCCTGTCTCCGCGTCCACCACTTTGGTTACTTCTATCATTTACCGCTCTTTACTTACTTGTTCTTGCTTAGTGTTGTGCTAGTTAGTGCTTGTTTGACATATAGGTAAATTCACGTTAGTTGCATAATCTAGAGAATTTACCTTTCTTGTCAAACCCTAATTTGAAAAAGAAGAAAATTTGAAATAGCAACTATTCACCCCCCTCTAGGTGCCCATACGATTCTTTTAGTTTTTAAAAGAGATCGAGGATGTATCTTAACTCTTGTACGGAGTCGCGGAAAAAAAACAATTCTAGCCCAATGCATTAAACCAAAATCATCAAATTTAGATAGACATTCTTAAAAAACAATGCATGGGAGATAGCCTCTTAAAATATAGCTAGTATAGCGGGCTATAAGAGACAATGCATTTGGTCTTTCACATTCATAGTATCTTAGCATGTTTTTGTAGAAGAAATAAAAAATTAATAGACAAATACCTCAATGCATTATCTATCAAGTGTTGTTTCTTAAGGATGTTGCATTTAAATGATTTTAGGCTCATGCAACATGTGATTGAACTAGCCAAAAAAATTACTATGACTGCATGCAAGTGTTGTATCTTAGCTAAAAAAATAATAGTTAGGATATAACGCTAAGAAACCTGAATTGTAAAAGGCTTTATCGACCATTTGATACGCTAAAATTAAAGCCTGGGAATTGAGGTGTCATATTTTCTAGTTTTCTAAAAAAACGTCCAAATTACCGTTTCAATGTCACATAAAAAACATAGAAACTGATACAAAGAGATAATAGCATGATATGAGACCTCATGTTCCTTCAAAATTCCCATAGAATAGCTTATTCCATAGGAATTTCATCGAAATTAAAGATTCATATTCCTTTGTATCAAATGATACATTAAATGTTTTTCTATAGGAATCCAGTCCTCTAAAATTTCTCTGTTTTCCTTTGTTTTATAGAGGGCTGAGATTTCTAAGCCCATCACGAGTCAAATTCCGTTTGACGCCATATGTGTCTCCATGACTCGGATGAACAGTGGTCGATGTGTGCGCGTGTATGCGCATTCATGTTATAGTCGGTGTTTCTAAAAAAAGTTTAGTCGAGAAATTCAAACATGGAGCTACAGAACGAACATTGGATGCCCTAGAATGAACTATGGTATCCTAACGCTTATACCTAAGGCAGTTGGGAACCATTAAGTTGTTTAGGCCCGTCGCTCTAATTAATGTGATTTTTAAATTCATGGTGAAGGCTTACGCAATGCGCTTATCTCCTATTGCGGGTAGAACTATTAAGTGGCGGCAAACAACTTTTATCAAAGGCAGGGGCCTACACGAATTGTGCTGGCACTGCAAGAAATAATCCATGAAGTCAAGATGAGAGAAGACAAGGGTGTGTTCTTAAATTTAGATTTTTAGAAAGCATATGATTGAGTCAATTGGGACTTTCTGGATCGGTGCTTAAATTAAAAGGGTTTGAACTTGGGATGGTTCATCAGATTATGCAGCTTGTCTCGGGAGTACACATGGCTATCAATATTAACGAAAAAGTGGGGCCCTACTTCAAGAATGAGGGAGGGGTGAGGCAGGGAGATCCTCTATCCCCTCTATCTCTTCGACTTCATGGATGATTCCCTGGCCATGATCTTAGAGAAGGCGAGAAAAGCTAGGCACATAAAATGGATGATACCCCACCTTATCCCCTTTGGAATCTCTCACTTACAATATGCTGATGATACTATTGTGATGTTTGAGCCCGACACTCTAACCATTGCCAATACCAAGTTTATCCTGCTATGCTTTGAGGACATGTGGGGACTCAAAATAAATTTCAACAAGAGTGAAGTCGTTGTCCTGGTATCAATGACGAGGAGAGAATTAGGATTGCTAATTTCCTCAACTCTAAAATGACTAACTTCCCAATCAAGTATCTGGGTTTACCCGTCTCAGACAAGCGCCTCTCGCTTAAAGACTAGGAATTCTTAACCAAGAAGGTAGGGCATAGGGTGGATCCTTGGCAGGGGAAATCCTTGGTGGTGGCGTCTAGACTTATCCTCACCAATTCCTGCCTATATAGCCCATCCATCTTTGTGATGTGTTTGCACATGCTGTACGATGGCACCCACAAATCCATGGACAAGACTAGATGTCGGTTTTATTGGGAGGGTGTGGGGGAATTCAGGAAATACCATTTAGTTAACTGGCCTACCATGTGCAAGCCCAAAAATTAGGAGGTCTTGGTATTACCAATACGAAGTTGCTAAATGTGGCGTTGTTTGCCAAGTGAATTTGGAAAATTGCCTAAAACGAGCAAGGCCTCTGGGCGGGCATTATACGGGCCAAATATATTAGCGAGGGTAACGTGTTTACCACCCCACAGAGGAAGGGTTCTCAATTCTGGAACAATATACAGAAAATAAAGCATTTCTTCAAACTTGGAGTCAAGTTTGAGGTTCATAATGGCCAATCGATCCTGTTTTGGACTAATTGGTGGGTGGGCAAGGGCCCACTGCGTGATAGATTCCCCCTGCTATTCTCAATTTGTTCCGACCACACAATGACGATGCCCGAGGCCTAGGATGGGGAAGGCTGGAACCCAGGGTTTAGGTACAACTTCGGCACTCCGAAAGCTATCGAATGGGATAACCTCGGCCGCGATATTGATTGGTTTTCACCGTCTGAGGGGAGGGATGTTGTGTCTTGGGCTCTGGAGACATCGGGGAGCTTCTCGACCCACTCCCTCTATCTCAAACTATGCCAAGGGAACAACACCCTATACTTCAGGGATGTTTGGATTACTAAAATCCCCCTCAAAATTAAAATTTTCTTGTGGCAACTTATTAGAAACCGACTACCAATGTCTGAACAAGTTTGGATTAGAAGGGGACCTTCGTACGGAATATGTACGCTATGCGGGGAGATGGAGAATGCCAACCACATTTTCTTCCAATGTCATTTGGCAAAATTTATATGGACATGTATTCGTGAATTACTTTCTTGCTCTTGGAACCGCTGGTGATTTCATAGAGATTGCACAAAACTGATGGGGTAGGTTCGTAGAATAGTGTGGATCTTGTTTTTTGCAATTGACTGGACACTTTGGAATATTCGCAATAAGATGACTATTGAAAACTCCTTCATTAACAAACCGGTTGATTTCATATTCCAAATGGTAATATCCTTGCAGAGCCGAAGACTATTGAGTAAGTGGTTGGACAGGCAAGCACCGGAGGTGGTTTTGGCGGCACTTTGAAGCTTATATGCAAGGCTAGGAGCTTAAATGTGGGTGGGTGTTTGGGATTTTGTCTGCGTGTAGAACCTTCCACCTGTTTTGTAATATTGAGTAGGCTATCTGTGGAACTGTGTTGTTTTCTGTCGTAATCGACTTGCAAACTAGTGGAACTTGTGTTTGCTTTATTATATAAAGCGGGGCTGAGGCCTTCAGTTTAGATACGCTCTTTCACAAAGTACCCCACAAGTAAAACAATTACAGTTTCACTCTTGGAGAAACTTATGCCCTGACGGAACGTCATCCACCATCGCTCTCTGCCGCCACCATGGCAGCGCGGGAAAAAGAGGCAAACAACCGCCATATCAAGATCCGGGAGAGAACCTTCGCATATGATAATGCTTTTCGAGCCGATGATCCAAGCCATTGCAAGTGACAAGACTGAGATTTTGTGGCACATCTACTAGGAATCTTCCTCGTGGTCACCAGATCTCGATGCTGTCAACTTTATTCGATGCAAAGAAGAAGAACATCGCCGTCTGACATCATCTGTGCCCAACTGTAAGACAACAAACACAATTACAACAACAATACGATCACCACCCGCGAGAGTTCCGATCGCTGACCACCAGACACGAATCTCGCCGGATCTAGAGATCGACAAGACGACCAAGACACCTGCTCCCCGATGCCACCGGTTGGAGTGATGACGACATATTTTAAAGGTCTCCTCGAAGTACACCAAATATACAGTATTCAACAGGCTTGCAGAGCTTTATCTTCTTGCCTCAGCGACACAGACTTGATATTTTGAAGGTCTCTCTCGAGCTTTGCATATGTATGTAACTTTTCCTCTTCAAGCTTCTTCTTGAAGACTTCGGATTTTTCTCTAAGCTTCTCATTGAGTATTTCAAAAATATGGCGATATTCTGCTAGTACTTCCTAAAAAATTGACGTAGTGAAGCCATTGGTGCTATCCTTTGCACAACAAGACCGATTCCGAGATGTTTAGTTTCTTTCGGCCATGAGTTATCAAAACTTCGGAACAGTATTATGAACTGACCCACGTGCTTGTAGAATTTTTGCTAAGTCCATTAAGGCGGGCCAATTCGTGAACATCGCTCGTCGCACATGGCGCCGACCAACTTGTACATGGGACGTGGTATATATCGACTCAGAGTAACCTTCTGAATAAATGGTAGTAGAGTCGATTCTCCCATCCATGGTAGACGTAAGGTGAACTCATGTATTGCCAGCCGATCAATCGAACTCATCATGTTACACATCACATGCCTATGGTTTGGGGTAACTAATGCATGCCATGAGCATATGAATCTCTCCGGCGTGTGTTGGGGGAGTACCGATTTCTTTGACGACGCTCTTGCAAGCCGCCACAGATGTGCTGTCGTGTCCCCCACCCGTGAACGGTGCGCTGCAGCCGGGTCTTTGACGTCGGCGGCCCCTCTGCAGCTCTCACACAGATGAGGTTGTCTTGTTTAAGACTGCACAACTATGAGTTATAACTGGGCATTTTCCGTTCCGGGCCAGGCTTCGGGACGAGTCAAAAAAAAGCCCGACACAGAAAACCCAGGCCCAAGCACGACCCGGCGCAGCTATCGGGCCTAAAATTCCGACCCAGACCCAGCCTGAGCTGCATAAATATCACCGGGCTGTCAGGCCAGACCTTCGTTAAAATTGTCTTTTTCTTGGCCCAAGCCTGGCCCAAACTTCCACCAGGCCATAGATCTACAGCCCAGGCCCGGCCCGCGGGTCAAAAAAGCCCGACCTGTTGGGCTTTTTCGGGCCGGGCCAGTTTTTTTATGTACAGCTAGCGGATGTCGCCGTCACACCGTCATTTGAGGCGTACCATTCGCGGGCGGATTTCTTGTCCCACTAGTATGATTTAATTAGAGTTGGACATGAGGGTTGTAGTACCCTAGCATCCAACATGTGAATAATCGTATTGTATTCTTCAAATTTTGGCGGTTCTTATTTTTAGTGAACATGTTGCCAAGAGAACTTTTTGTGACCAACCAACTTCACAAATCAATTCATCTCCTTCTCGGTTTAGGATGCTGCTAGATTGACCTGCTATCGTTCCATTCAGGAGAGAGAATGATGTTGCTTTTTTTTTCACAAGCGCAATTAAACAAGAATATTTACGGTATAACATATATATTATTGACTGATCGACATCACGGACATCTTCAAACACATTAAACATCACTTTTGCTTCGGTCCCTCACCCCCTCCTTCTCCCTCTTTCAAATTTTGACAAACAAAAACTCGATTCCGATTGTTTAGAGAATTGTATGAACCCACCTGAACTCTGTATAGTCCTTTTAGACGTATACTCACCATATACGTATGTGCATGTGCCCGCGAAAGGCGAAAATCAGAAGTTATATAACAACAACAAAAAAAATTAAAATATGACATACAAAGACCTAGATCGCGATAATAGGAGGTGGGATCAGCCGGTCGAAACGTGGATTATACCCAGTTCGACCGAGTACACATATACAAAGATAGACGTGATCTCGATATGGGTTTTGACCGGTCAAAAAAATAAGACGGCTCATGTAGCTTAAATTTAGGGGTGGGGAACCGAAGCACACCTCTACATTAAACCAAACGGAATTAGAAAAGCACACATCCAGTGGCTTAGCCTAGGAGGAGAATGCAGAAACCAGCATTACAGAATTATTTCAGGACTGTGCTCCTAGTCACGCTTCAGGATGCCCGCGTGAGTGAGGAGAGCCCAGACATGAGTTAGGAACTCCCCTCCTTGCGCAAGATGCTCCATGTGTGCTGTGGCCTTGTCCGATGGGGCGATGTAGATGATGGTCTCGGCCCAGAATTCTGCCAGCAGCTGCCAACGGCGGTCGTCTTCCATGTTCTCCAGCTCCGTCCCTAGCTTCAAGCCTCTGATGAAGTCATTGATGTTGGTACCGTTGCTGTTGTTTCCCCTGGAAATGTTGATCACGGTATCTTTTTTTTTATTTTCAGATTCCTCGATTATGTCCAGAAATACTTTCTTACTTGGTTTCCTTTCACCAAGACTTCTCTTTGCTCGAAATAAAGCAGTGTTGAAATGGTATAGTGTATCTGTGGTATTCTCCTGAAGCAAATCTGGAGCGAAGGACATCAAGTATGCACAATATTTGGATAAGGTGGTCGCAACTTGCTGCCAGCTTTCTTCCTTCACTGGACCACTTTGACTCTCCTTTGCCTCATCCGAAGATGCAATATTGCAGTACTCAGTTGCAATGTGCCAAATAAGCATTATCCGAGTCTGATTGCGGGAGTTTAGTGTCCAGGAGAGATTTTGAAAGGCGCCATGACGCCTCAATGCAGCCTCCCCATTAGTTAAAGGACCACCATCCCTATATCTCTTCAAGCAAGAAGCAATCTCTCTCTTGACCAGATCAGAAACCACTATGGACGTTTTCCTTGAGAATACCAGTGAATGAATGAGCCCTTGAAAGTTGCGTGGTGAATTTAGAAAAAGCTTCATCAAGAGATCACCATTGTAGTTGAAATCCATGGGGGGCTTTACAGAATAGAGATCCACACGCAAGCAACTTTCAATTACACATGTCTGGCCCATCTTTTTTTGCCAATATCCAAACAAGTTAAGCTTGTCAAGAAACTTGTCAAACTTGCGCCCGGCTATCATACTTTTCCAGTATCTGGACAAGTTAAATCTTCTAACAAACCAAATAATGGACGGGATGATTTTCTGGGTTTTGATTGTTCGCCCACGACTGCAAGCAAGTGAAATTGTGGCCCAATCGGATGTGAGATAGAGTGTGGCCTGGAGTACTTCAATAAAGCAGAGAGAGCCCATAATGACGACTGTGATGGTAACATCGACAGTCGTTGTGCCAACTTCGATCACTGGATCGGGTGTCTTGATGATAGGGGCCTCTTGAAGGAGAAACATCCAGCAGATAGCCATGGAAATTAACTTGAAAAGAACCATAAGAAGGAAAGAAATCTCCATGTGGAAGAGAGCTGCATACTTGGTGAAGAATAAATCATAGAGGAAACCCAATTCAACCTCGATCACATGAAATGCTCTCTTGTAATTGTTGACGGCATCCTCCTCTGACAGCAAACCATCAAGGACAAACTTGCGCGTCTGAGAAAGAGCAGCTTCCGCACACTCCATATCAAAGAAACGACGCTTGAGCAAGTGGGACAAAGCAAATGAAAGGCATACATCTTTCATGTGTGAGCCACCTCCAGTGGTGTTGAGCAAACTGTCATCAAATTCCATTTTCCAGATTTCATCGATAGTGATGGTACCTCTACCACCTTCAGCCGGGATCACATCATGTTTGTGGATTGGTCGGACAAGGTATTTGTATCCTTCCATGGTTTTTGGATTGGTGGTCTCGGGAGCATTTTCCGAGTTATTAACATGATTTCTTGTGTGTTTGGCTACAAGAAGTCTCATGTATCTGGCTAGCCGTGCGCTGGGAGTAGAGTTTGTGACCATCCAACCAGCGATTACTCTGGCGAAATTGGTCGTAAATACCACGGCAGCTAGGAATAGAATAGTGATAGCAACAGGCTGTTGGGCTAGGTATGCTTGTGCTGTTTTACCGATATTGTAATAAGTTTCGCGAGAAGCCTGATTAAGCAGCCGGAATATAACACCTATATAAGCATAATACTGAACCAGCTCAAAGATGTACCGTTTCCACTGCTTGTTGTCTTCGAGGCCATAAGCCGTGATGGAGTTGGTGCACCCGACGGCGGAGAAGATGAGAATAGCCCAGAGAGGGTATAGTGCATTCTTCACCGGCGAGGACACCATCTGACCGATGGTGTAGGTAATCAGAGGGAAGGAGAGCGTGTAGGATAGCCACAGGGGACCTTGGACGGACCAGTGGCCGGAGCGCCGGCGGCAGGAGCCAAGTATGAGCTGCAGAAACAGCATCGCGGCTACCAAAGCCATGTAAACTTGTATCCGGACGACCGTCTGCCGTGGGTTGTTGAGGTAGGGAGACAAGGCCTCCAGCGCCCTCGTCATGTTCATAGCATCTGGTTGGCCTCGAGGATCCATGGAGCTAGCCCTCGATCGTCACTTTTTTGGTGGAGCTATGGATCTTGGTTTGGGTGTGAAAACCAGATGTGTGGCTCTGTAATTTTGGCTTCAAGGAAGTATGCCCGTTTCGTCCTACTTGGGGCCTCTTCTTGTAGAGGATTGTACATGCATGGAACTGGGAAAAGAAATAGACTTCACAAGTCAAGTCTTTCAAACTTATGGATCGTCCACATCACTGATTGTGAAGGCGTAATATAATAATCGATTCACACTGATTTCAGTGCCAATTTGAGTATGGATGAGGTCAGAAAATAGAAGGACCTTGCCAATCGGTCTCTCAGTCTTGGTCGTTTTGTTATAAAATGAGATTTTCACACGGATCAGTTAACTCCATCCATTTGTATTGCGTGTGAAAAAGAGCAACCACCTTGGATTATTTTGGTATTACTCCCATCGACTGAGAAAGAGCAACCACCTGGATTATACTTTGAGAGCAACCACCTCGGAGAAACTCGTGCTTCCGAGAATGAGCAACCACCTTGGATTATACTTTGAGAGCAACCAATTTTGGTATTACTCCCATCGACTGAGAAATAGCAACCACCTGGATTGAGTTAATAGCATAGAACTACCAGTTTCTAGGTAAAATTTCGGAAATCTACCAGTTTACGTTTGCGCAACAAAAATCTGCCACATTTGGCGTCCGTTTTCTCAAATCGCACTAAACTTGTCCTGATCGCGAATTGACATGGAAACTGACAAGGCTGGTCCACCCGTCAGGCTGACGTGGCAGCGCAAGACGGTGTGCCATCTGCCATTTTGCATGTAGGTCCTCAAGTTTTAACAAAAAATGCGCAGAAGTCCCTGGCACTATTAAAACCTTCATAACTTTTGAATACGAATTTAAATGAAAAAAGTTTAAATACGAAAAGTGCTTAGAATTGTTTGAATCTTTTTTTACAAACTTTATTTATTATTTTATATAATTTAAATATAAAAAATATTTTATTAATTATAAGAAATTATTTTGTTAATTATACAAAAACTTTGAAAATTCATAACTTTAACTATATAACTCCAAATAATATAAATAATATGTCTAAATTTATTATAAAAATCTAAGGAATCCATTTATTATATTTATAATGCATGAATCATATCCGTTCCTCTCGGATATTTTGATTATGCAAGCAATCATAATAATAAATGTGTGTCATTTTATTTATTTCTTGCATATTTATAGATATACTAGAAATATGCAAATATGCAAGTAATCCACCAACTGATCCGACAACAACACCGAGCTACGTACGTACGTGTAAGATCCCTGATTTATAGACTACTATTAATTAATTTGAGTTAGCTTGATGCGTTGGCAGATGTTCAACAAGAAAATGTTCGTTTTGGAAAGTACCGCCTCGTGTCCATCTCACTCTGAATCGCGTCTGAACTGATGGTAGTGTCGGCACTTTCCTGGTCACCTCGAGACACATTCTGTCCGTTTGAATTGTTCAGCGTGCAATGTTTTCTTCAAACGAGAAAATACATCGTCTCAGAACTCCGCGTCGTGTGCCGCCGTTGTCTGAAAGCTGAACTGCATTGTGTGTCTTATACTAGAGTAGCTTGATGCGTTGGCAGATGAGTAGATTTGTTAACCTGTAATTCTATGACATGTGGACCAGGGTCTATAAATCAGGGATCTTGTACGTACGTAGCTTCTTCATGCAAAATATTTTACTCTGTTTCTGTACTGGGTACACGTACGTACGGATATAATTAATTAATAGCCTATAAATCAGGAATCTTACATACGTAGACTCTTACATACTGGATATACGTACGTAAGGATATGATTAATTTATAGACTCTGACCCTGTACTGGGTACAAGTACGTACGTAGTTTTCTAACTCAAATTTTAATTAATAGTCTATAAACCAGAGATCTTACGCGTACGTAGCTCGGTGCTGTTGTCGGATTATTTGGTGGATTACTTGCATATTTGCATATTTCTAATGCATCTACAATATGCAAGAAATAAATAAAACAACACACATTTATTATTATGATTGCTTGCATAATCAAAATATCCGAGAGGAGCGGATATGATTCATGCATTATAAATATAAGAAATGGATTCCTTAGATTTTTCTAATAAATTTAGACATATTATTTATATTATTTGGAGTTATATAGTTAAAGTTATGAATTTCCAAAGTTTCCGTATAATTAATAAAATGATTTCTTATAATTAATAAAACATTTTTATATTTTAATTATATAAAATAATAAATAAAGTTTTTAAAAATTATTCAAACAATTCTGAGCACCTTTCCTATTTAAACTTTTTTCATTTGAATTCGTATTCAAAAGTTATGAAGGTTTTAATAGTGTCAGGGACTTCTGCGCAATTTTCTGTCAAAACATGAGGATCTGCGTGCAAAACGGCAGACAGCACGCTGGTACGTCAGCCTGACGGGTGGGCCACCTTTGTCAGTTCCCGTGTCAATTCGCGTTCATTGTGCGTTTAGTGCTATTTGAAAAAACAGACTTCAAATGTGGTAGATTTTTGCTGCGAAAACGTAAACCGATAGATTTCCGAAATTTTGTTTATAAACTGGTAGTTCTATGCTATTAACTCCACCTGGATTATAATTTGAGAGCAACCACCTCAGAGAAACTCGTGCTTCCGAGAATGGGCAACCACCTTGGATTATTTGTTGTTTTGCTAACACTTTAGCTATTCTAGAACATCTCTAGTTTCATGGTATGTCCTATGTCGATTATATCCATTGATATCCTTATTTTCTCATTAATTTAACCAGTTCAAATTTGATTCTTGCAAATCCTTTTAGACCCTGCTAAAACATAACTTTTTTTTTGAGAATAAAACATAACTTTTCTAGCTAGGTGTTATTCGCTCCTTTGCAATGACCTATCATACCACTGCGTGTTGTAGTGCGCAATTCGTTGACATAATACTCATGAAACATACCATTTCGTAAAATTACATCCCTCAGAGTGGTACAACAGAAACATTACGGGTCCTCAACATTACATGTGTATCAATATCAATCAAAAGTATACAACATATTTGATATCTATTTGGGCTATTGATGATTCATATCTGAATTTGAATGCAAACTAACTAGTTTATCTATCAATGGCACCACTATACTTAGTACCATGGGAGCTCGGCAACTTATTTATATAAGTCCTCGGTTCATTTATGCTTCTGTTTTGCGGTCTTCATACTCTACTTCATATTCTATACCATAATCTATTCCTTCAATGTCTCCTAAAAGATCCGGCTCCTCGTGGTAGATCTTCCATTCGTCTTTGGTGTCATCGTGGTCCTCAGTGTTGTAACTCTCAAAGTCTAACAAGGGTTTAAGAATATAAAATCGAGTACGAGCATACTCGGCAAATTCTAATTGGGTGTATGAACCATGCATCAATCATCCAGGTTCCTTGGTGTCGAAAATGGTTTTTTAGAAATGATAAGTTTTAGTTTAGAAAAACTATGTATGTCCGTTTTTAGGGTTGTTAGAAATTTATTACTTTCTTTCCACGCTGCGTTCGCAATTCATTCCTCGGATAGGAAATACGATGTCACATTTTACACTCTCAAGAGGTGGGCACTACTTTTCCCACAAATGTTCCTAGGCTTATTGCATTTATCACACTTCCTTAGGTCTGATGATTGTTACCAAGATTATCCAATTCATGTCGAGCTATACCGAATCCCGTAACCTACACGTGACATTAAACCCGGTCAATGACCGCTATTTAAATGTTATCCTGGCTAAGATATTAGAGTCATCATCTTGCAACACAAGATGGGGACATTATGGGATCCCACATGCTGCTATCCCCCTAGGAACAACCCGACCTAGTCATCCGAAGGTGTACCGAACGAAGAAGAAACTTCGGACTCGCTCGTTCCATTTCAAGAACTATGGTCATCGTGGTTTATACGTTGGTTTGGAATAACTGACTGGAGTTGTTCTTTATATCCTAGCGAGACTTCTCTGATACAATGAAATCTCCACCACATGATTTCTCATCATGTATTCCAACCATGATTTCATTGCCCATCAATTCGTGATTCATTTCATTCATAAAACAATAATTTGTTTTGTTTTTCCACTGTGATACTTTTGAAAAGCATTTTATATAAAACATATAAGGATGTGCAAGATCGAACTTGATTCATAACCGCGATATAATGCAGTTCGAAGGTTCTACTTGATCCCCGACCTCGGGTTTTGGAAATAGCAACCATTGTCCGATAAAGAAAATGTTTCGGTAAAAATCAATTGATGTTCTAATGCAATTATATGAATGCAATATCTTAATGTGTTGTTGTAATGACCCAAAGAATAGGAATGCTTTAGGATTGTTTTGTAAAATGTGAAATTTTGCATGCATGCATTTGTGAAAGTGTGAAAATTTTAAAACTTTTGTTTTAAGAAGACATGGAGGATTGAAATTATCTAGAGTCAACTCTAGTTTGAATTCAAATTTCAAAGGACTTCATATTTTGAAAACTTAGGATTCAAAATGTTTCAAACACATTAAATTTGAGTCCAAGACTCAAACGCACTTACATACACAAATAAGATTGTAAAGAGCATTGGAATTCACTATTTGAGTTCAAAATTGAGGTTGAATAATTTAAAATTGAATTCAAATATTCATAAGTAAATATAGAAAATTCACAAAAATACAATGAACACGTGACAATAACCAAAATTTGATTTTCATTGATAATCAAATGGTTACAAAGTGAATACAAGTGATCTTACAAAAGAAATTACAGGTAGTAAGCATGTCCTACTACAAAGTACTACAAAAAAGAAAATGGCATAAACTACACTAGATAGTTCTTCTCATCTTATTTGTTGCTCTTCTTTACCTTCTAGCCTATCTTGACCTGCAACACAAACATGAAACACAAAACCATTTGTTGATGGTTAGGAATGTTGGATCCACCATTAGGTGAATCCATTTGTTTTAGAATCCAAGGAAAATGTATAGGAACTAGTACTGAACATTGTTGAGGGTTCTGAACAAGGATCAGTGCAAATAAGGAAAGAAAGGTCACTCTAGTGCACTGGATTAGAAACAACAAAGCATTAGAAAGCAACAACAACCAACAGTAGTTTGACAATAAGTAGTAGAAGGCAAGGCATGGTTTAAGATGGTGTTATTCACTGGAAAGGATCGTGATTGATATCCCATAACAATAGATAGTAGTAGAAGAAAATCCTAGTAGGAATTGAAACTATAAGACAAGTGACATCGCAACTTAATGGATTCTTTTAAAGAACACAAGAACATGATAGTGAATACTTACAGATCACAGATCATGAATTAATAAGCCACCAGGAAACAACATGAAATTTTACTTCATTGCACAAATACACAAGAACAATATTAAGAAAACCACTTGTCAAAATACAAACTTGGCCAATAAAATTACTCCCTCCGATCCATATTACTTGTCGTAGAAATAGATGTATCTAGACATGTTTTAGTTCTAGATACATCCAATCCAGTGACGATTAATATGGATTGGAGGGAGTACTAAACTAGCCCTTAATTAAACTACATGCCTTATTAGGCATATAACCACAATTGATTAATACAATGAATACACATATAAAACAAACTAGAGAGGCGATATAAGAAGCTTAGTCACACTGCATGCAAATAGCAAGGTGTCAATCTCACATGAACCCTATAAAACTATAAATAGGACCCCAGACCCACCTCTTGAGATAACAATCCTCAAAGAAAATATCATAAGAAGTACTCTCAAATGAGAGGTTGAGAGAGAGGAGCAAAACCAGAAACCACACTCACTAGTAATAGAGATGGATCTGAGAAAAGGTCTCAAGCAAGAACAAGAGATTGGAAAGGAAAGAACTGCAATAGATCTTCATCAAGCATATTTTTGGAATCTCCAAAGGTTGTAGCCAAACTTTAGAGTAGATCATAGTAGAGAGGGAGAGTAGAAGTAGTAGCACCTAGGGTAACTAGGGCCAACACATGTGCATCTCCATTAATGGAGAACACCACATATGCCATGCCAATCAAGTTACAATGGCATGGTCATGTGAAATAGTATATAAATTACCTAAGACCTAGAACCATAATTTACAAGCTACCCTCACTTTCTCTAGCATTAGTGAAGATGTGCCTAAGAAAGAAAATGTAGGTAGTACACTATAGCTCATTAGCCAAGCAAGTTACTACAAGGAAGAGAAGACGGAATCACTAAGGAGTAATCAACACACTTATAGTAACATTGGATCAAAGGTTTAGGAAAGACAAGATCACTTAATTACCTAAATCCTAATGGATACAAATATTAAATCCCAAGCTTTTATAAGTGTGTCAATAATAAACAAAACTAGTAATTAGCTAGCAAATACTTTAGGGGTTCGTAGCATGGAAAACAAAAAAATTCTACCGCATGCACACAAACAAGCCAAGATCTATCTACTAGATTGTATCAACGAGTTGATAGAAGCACTCACCCTCGAAGATTCCAAAGCGGTTAACGAGAGCAGATTCTCGTGGGTGATGTAGTCGTACACTTGCCGATCTCAAGATCGCGTAGACGATCCTTCCGACGCTGCGTAGTGGCGCTTCCTTGATCGGTCACACGTTCGGTTTCGATGAAGACCTTCCTCTCCCTTGTTCCAGCAGTGGCGGAGGTTGTAGTTCTCTCCTCGCGATTCGTGACGACGGCGTGGTGTCGGAAGTAGAGGGAAGATCCCCCAGGGCTTCGCCTAAGCCGGTGCGAGTTATGGTGGATTAGGGTTTCCCGGAGATCTAGGGTTTAGAAGTCCGGGAGGATTAGGAGGTGTCAGCGGTGCAAGGCGGCGGGCGACTGGCAAGACGGGGCGGCGGGCTGGCGGCTCGTGTCTGGAGAGGGCTAGGGCTTGTGTGCTTTGGGGCAGCCCTCCCCCTCTATTTATGAGAGGGGGCAGCCTTGGGAGGGGTGGGTTTGAATCCAAACCCAAACCCAAGTTGGATTGAGAGAAGGACTTGTTTCTTCTCCCACTAGGAAACCATTGTTCCAGTTTGACTTTTCAAACTCCCGTTTGACTTTCAATTTAGAGCTTTAATTCTCTCTTACAAATGCACACACCATGTGACCTAGGATATGATCCAATCATTCCACTTACCCATGACACATTCATGGACCATTCTCCTTCCGGACCGGTGAACCTTCTAGACCCTTCTAGAACCTCTCCGATGAAAACATCAGAAACTTTCCTGAACTCCGAAATAGGACTTTCCTTATATGAATCTTATTCTTCGGACCATTCTGGATCTCCTCGTGATATCCCGGATCCAATCCGAGACTCTGAACAACATTTGATATCCCTACTAACATTCCATATCTACTAAACAACATCAAACCCTTAAGTGTGTCTCCCTACGGTTCGTGAATTATGCGGACATGATCGAGACACTTCTCCAATCAATAAAAAATAGAGGAATTTGTAAATTCATATGGCTCCCACAAATTTCTACGATTACTTTGCGATCGAATGAACCACTTACATACAATACCAATTTCCCTTTGTCTCACGATAGTTTACTTATCCGAGGTTTTGATCGTCAGTATCTCTGCATACCTAGTTCAACCTCATTACCGATAAGTACTCTTTTCTTGTTCCCGTGATATGTGATCCCTTGTGAGCCAGTCACATGATTGCAAGCTAATTGGATGATATTCCACCGAGAGGGCCCAGAGTATATCTATCCGTCATATGGATGGACAAATCCCACTCTTGATCCATGTGCCTCAACCCATACTTTCCGAACACTCAATGCCACCTTTATAGCCACCCAGTTACGGTGTGGTGTTTGATGTCATCAAAGCATCCTTCCGGTGATGGTGATTAACATGATATCATGGTCGAAGGAATTAGGTTACTATGTATCAGAAAGCTTATAACAAACGAACTATTGAAATGACTTGATCTTAATGCTATGCTTATCTATAGGAGTATGTCCATCATACCATTCTCCTAATGATATGATCTTGTTATTAATAACATCTCAATGTTCATGATCGAGAAACCACGATCATCTATTAATCAACAAGCTAGTATTATAAAGAGGCTTTACCAGGGACTCTAATTTAGTTTACAAATCACACAAGTATTAACGTTTCCGGTTAATACTATTATAGCATGAATGTAAACATTTATCATAAACAAAAAGATATAATAATAACCACTTTTATTATTGCCTCTAGGGCATATCTGTTGGAATTATGCCCTAGAGGCAATAATAAAGATGTTATTATTATAATTCTTGTTCATGATAAATGTTTATATTCCATGCTAGAATTGTATTAAGCGGAAACTTTAATACTTGTGTGGTTTGTGAACAACACCGTGTCCCTAGTACGCCTCTATGGACTAGCTCATTGATCAATGATGGTTAAGGTTTCCTAACCATAGACATGAGTTGTCAATTGATAATGAGATAATATCATTGGGAGAATGATATGGTGGACAGACCCAAACTAAGCGAAGCAATTAGATCGTGTCATCGTGTTCGTCTTTGCGAAGCTTTTCTTATGTCAAATATTGTATTCCTTAGACCATGAGATAATACAACTCCCTGGTATCAGAAGAAAGCTTTGAGGTCATCAAACGTCATCCTATGAGAGGGTGATCATAAAGGTGTCTCTCGGTGATCGGAAAGTATCATTGGGTTGTATGTATCGAGATGAGATTTGTCCCTCCCAAGTCGGAGAGATATACTTGGGCCCACTCGTGTCGATATCAACACCGCTTGCAAGCATGTGGTTAAGGAGTTAATCACAAAGTGATATCATATTACGGAACGAGTAAAGTACTTGCTCGAGCGAGATTGAACTAGGTATGACGGCAAACGATCGAATCTCGGGCAAGTAAAATATCGCGAGACGAAGGGAATATATATATGGGATTGATTGAATCCTGGCATCATGGTTCATCCGATATGATCATCGATGAATGTGGAGTCAATATGGGTTTCGGACCCGCTGTTGATTATTGATAGAAGATCATGTCGCATATTCTCGAACCACAGTCACACATAACGTGTCTCGGCTAGGATAGATTGGATAATTGGTTTATGAGTTTTGTTCGAGTCTTGGATGGGATCCGGGACATCACGAGAGGTTCCGGAGTGGTCCGGAGAATAAGATTCATATAAGGCGGTGCAGTTTTGGAGTTGAATTGTTCCAAGTTAATCGGTATTGCGAAGCTTCTAGAACCTTCCGTGGGGACCAACGTGGCCCCACCTTCTGGGAGGGCATGGGCCTATGAGGAGTGCCCTGGCCGCATTGGGCCAGGGCACAAGGCCCATAGGGCCCAGCCGCCAATAGAGGTTTAAACTCTAGATAGAGCTTCTAGAAGGAGGTTTCCTTGCCCCACTCTTCCTCCTTGGGCCATGCCTTGGCTTGGGGAGGGTTAGGCTGCGCCCATCCTCTATATATAGAGGGCTGGGGCGCACCAACCCCACACCTTCCTCCAACCCTAGCCGCCTGCCTCCTCTCTCCCTCCCATCGCTTGTGGCGAAGCCCTGCTGCAGAAATTCTCCACCAATTGCACCGCGCCGTCGCGTTGTAGATCCAACCCATCTCTCCACCATACTTGCTGGACCAAGGAAGTAGGAGACGTCGAGGTGCTGCACATGTGCATCTCACGGAGGCACCGCCACTTGTGGTGCTAGATCGGATCGGATCGCGAGGAGGAGAAGCGAGTACGACTACATCACCCATGTTAAAATGAGCGTTCCGCTGTGCGAATATTCAAGGGTATGAAGATCTAAACCAATATCTCTCGGAGTTTGCATCTACTAGATTAGATCATGGCTTTCCCTCTGTTCGCATCAGTAGAAAATTTTGATTTACTATGAATCGAAACCCTTCAATGGTATCAGAGCTAGATCTATGCGTAGATGTGTTTCACGAGTAGAACGCAACATGGTTGTTGCGGGCGTTGATGTTTTCTGTTGCAAGCCTCTTGTTTGTGTTCTTCTTATGACGCGGGATAGTGATATTGAAGCGGTCCAGGCTAACCTTACGCGACGTCGTTCGCGAGACCGGCTCCGCACTTGACGTGTGGCTTGATCCACACATGCGGCTGGTGGATGTCAGTTTCTCTCACTATAGTTGTCATGGGATTAACACCGGAGTTTGGCAAACATAATATCACCGTTGTGGCTTTCCGTAGGTAAGAATCATTCTTAGCATCTACTCCCATAAGCCACGTAAAACATGCAACAACAAAGTAGAGGCGTCTAACTTGTTTTTGCAGGGAGTGTTTTCTGTGATATGGTATGGCCCAAGATGTGATGTGTATATTGTATGCGATGATCATGTTTTGTAATGTTTCACGACTTGCATGTCGATGAGTACACAACCGGCAGGAGCCATATGGTTGTCTTTATAATTGTGTATGACCTGCGAGTCAACTTCTTATACGCCATGTAATAGTTTCACTTTATCGCTAAGTAGTTAGCAATAGTTGTAGTTGCTATTCGTGGTGGAGGCAATCATGGTGGAGTGATGGAGATCATGCCGGCACGCACAAGATGGAGATCATTGCGCGAAGATTGGCTATACCATGTCACATAAAGTTATATGCATGTGATGTTTATCCTTTTATGTATCTTATCATGGTTAGATCACGACTGTAGTATTATAAGATGATTCCTCACTTAAAGATCAAGATAAAACTGTGTTCTCCCCAAGTATGCACCATTGCGAAAGTTCGTCGTGTCCAAGCATCACGCGATGATCGGGTGCTATAGACTCTATGCTCACATACAACGGGTGCAAGCTAGTTTTGCACACGCGGAAATACTTGGGTCTAACTTGACGAGCCTAGCATGTACAGACATGGCCTCGGAACAGATGAACCAAAAGGTTAAGCATGAGTCATATGAATGATATGATCGACACTTCGTTGTCCACCATTGAAACCACATCTCTTCTCGTGATGATCGGATTAGGTGTGGTGAATTTGGATCGTGTTCACTAAACAACTTGAGGGATGTTGAATTTAGTGGGAGTTCATCTAGTAATTTGATTAGGTTGAACTATTTATCATGAACATAGTCTAAATTGTACTTGCAAATACTGTAGATCACATGGCCAAGTCCAACTTCAACTTCAACGTTTTTGCTGAGATAGAAAAGCTTAGAAACAATGGGTTTAACTTCACCAAATGGTTCGCATTCGAGAATCATTCTCATTTGGCGGACAAAGGACTATGTCCTTGAGAAAGCGCTAGGTGACGCCCCTTTGAGATCATGGTGATGAAAAGGCTGTTTATCGATCGGCAAGGATGATTATGATTTGATTAAGATCACCATGTTGTATGCTATGGAATCGGATCTTCAAAATCGTTTTGAGGAGTTCCGGGCCCTTTGAGATTCTCGAGGAGCTGAAAACATGTTTCGAGACTCAAGCCTGTTACGAGAGATATGAGATCTCTAAGAAATTCTTTAACTACAAGATGGAGGAAGGGAGTTCCGTTAGTGAGCACGCCATTAAGATGTCGGGCTACACTCAGCATTGAGCAACCGGAATGCAAGATTCCGGAGCTCAAGATTGACACTCCTAGATGCAAAAGTTTTGTAGTTGATCACAATCAGATTGGTTCCTTGATATGATCACTGAGCTCTTTGCTAAGATGAAAGTAGCGGAGGTGAACATCAAAAAGAATAATCATGTGTTGATGGTCAACAAGCCCCCCATGTTTAAGAAATGTAAGGGTGCAAGGAAGCCCTTCAAGAAAGGCGGCGGCAAGCGCGTTGACCCTGCTGAGAGGAAGCTCAGGTCTGGTCCTAAGCCGGACACTGAGTGCTTCTATTGCAAGGACAATGGTCCTTTGGAAGCGCAAGTCGAAGTACTTAGCGGACAAGAAGGCTGGCACCATCAAAGGTATATTTGATATACATGTTATTGATGTTTTCCTTACTAGCCCTCGTTGTAGTGCAGGTATTTGATACGGTTCAGTTGCTAATATTTGTAACTCGAACAGAGCTACTGAATAGGCGGCTTGCGAGGGATGAGGTGACGATGCGTTGTAGCGGATCAAGAGTTTATGTGATGGCCGTCGGCACGCTCTCCTTAGTTTTACCTTCGGGATTAGTTTTAAACCTTAATAAGTGTTATTATGTGCCTGCGTTGAGCATGGACATTATTTCTGGATCTTGTTTATTGCAAGACGGTTATTCATTTAAATCGGAGAATAATGGTTGTTCTATTTATATGAGTAACATCTTTTATGGTCATGCACCTATTGTGAATGGTTTATTTCTTCTAAATCTCGAAAGGGATGAAACACACATCCATAACATTGAGGCTAAGAGATGCAAAGTAGATAGTGATAACACTACTTATTTGTGGCACTGTCGTCTAGGTCATATTGGTGTAAAGCGCATGAAGAAACTCCATTCTGATGGACTTTTGGAGTCTCTTGATTTTGAATCATTTGACACATGCGAACCATGCCTCATGGGCAAGATGATCAAAACCCGTTCTCGGTATGATGGAGCGAGCAACGGACTTGTTGGAAATCATACATACCGATGTATGCGGACGATGAGTGTTTCGACGCGCGGTGGATATCGCTAATTTCTAACTTTTACCGATGACTTAAGTAGATATGGGTATATCTATTTAATGAAACATAAATCTGAAACATTTGAAAAGTTCAAGGAATTTCATAATGAAGTGGAGAACCATAAATGTAAAGATTAAGTTTCTACGATCCGATCGTGGAGGTGAATATTTGAGTTATGATTTTGTCACGCATCTTAAAGCAAGTGGAATCATTTCACAACTCCATACCGGAACACCACAGCAATGGTGTGTCGAGCGGAATCGAACCCTATTAGATATGGTCCGATCAATGATGTCTCTTACTGATTTGCCGTTATCATTTTGGGGTTATGCATTAGAAACCGCTGCATTCACTTTAAATAGGGCACCATCCAAATCCGTTGAGATGACACCGTATGAACTGTGGTTTGGTGCTAAACCTAAGTTGTCGTTTCTTAAAGTTTGGGGATGCGAAGCTTACGTCAAGAAGTTGATGCCGGACAAGATCGAACCCAAAGCGGAGAAATGCGTCTTCATAGGATACCCTAAGGAAACTATTGGGTATACCTTCTATCACAGAACCGAAGGCAAAGTGTTTGTCGCAAAGAACGGTTCCTTTCTTGAGAAGGAGTTTCTCTCGAAAGAAGTGAGTGGGAGGAAAGTAGAGCTAGACGAGGTTATTGAACCTTCTCTTGAGTTGGAGAGTAGCGCAGCACCTGAAACTGTTCCAGTGCCGCCTGCACCAACGATAGAGGAAGCTAATGACAAAGATCATGAAGCTTCGGACGATCTGCTCTTGAGCGTCATGGTCGACAAGGTCGCGTGCCCCTCTGAGTGAATGCAACCCTGCAGCTGTCTTGATTGTCTTGTTAGTAGAAGACAGTGAACCTACGAACTATGAGGAAGCGATGATGAGCCCAGACTCTAAGAAATGGCTAGAAGCCATGAAATCCGAATTGGGATCCATGAGCGAAAACCAAGTATGGACTTTGGTGGACCCTCCTAGCGACCGAAAGGCACGGGTTATTGCGAAAGGTTTTCGACAAGTTCAAGGTGTTGACTACGATGAGACTTTCTCTCCCGTAGCGATGTTTAAGTCCATTCGGATTTTATTAGCAATTGCTGCGTTTCATGATTATGAAATATGGCAGACGGATGTCAAGACTGCTTTCCTCAATGGCAACATTGATGAAGAGTTGTATATGATGCAACACGAAGGTTTTGTCGATCCTAAGGATGCTGATATAGTATGCAAACTTCAGCGTTCCATTTATGGACTGAAGCAAGCATCTCGGAGTTGGAACCTTCGTTTTGATCAAGTGATCAAGAGCTTTGTATTTGTTCCAAATTGCTACGAAGCTTGTATCTACAAGAAAGTAAGTGGGAGCTCGGTGACGTTTCTGGTACTATATGTGGATGACATATTGATTATCGGAAATGACATCAACATGCTTAACGATGTGAAGAGTTATTTGAACAAGTGTTTTTCAATGAAAGACCTAGGTGAAGCTGCTTATATATTGGGCATCAAGATCTATAGAGATAGACAAAGACGCATGATAGCTTTAAGCCAGAGTACATACCTAGACAAAGTTCTGAAAAGGTTCAGAATGGATAAGGCGAAGAAAGGTTCGGTGCCTATGTTGTCAGGTAAGATATTGAGCAAGGCTCAGTGTCCACTGATGAAATGATAGGGAAGCTATGAGCAAAGTGCCTTATGCCTCGGCCATAGGTTCTATCATGTATGCCATCTTGTACTAGACCGGATGTGTCCAATGCTCTTAGTTTGACGAGATATCAAAGTGATCCAGAGTGGAACCTTTGGACAGCCGTGAAGAACATCCTAAAGTACCTAAATAGGACTAAAGAAATGTTCTTAGTCTATGGGGGTGATGAACAGCTTGTCGTAAAAGGTTACATCGACGCTAGTTTTGACACCGACAAGGATGATTCTAAATATCGCATGGATACGTGTATATTTTGAATGGAGGAGTGAAATTTGGAGAAGCTGCAAGCAAAGCGTGATCGCGGGATCTCTGAGAGAAGCGGAATACATGGCTGCTGCGAGCGTCAAGTGAAGGAGTTTGGATCAGGAACTTCATCATGAGCTTGGCATGGTTCCAAGTGCATTGGACCCTTTGGAGATATTGTGTGACAACATGGCGCCATAGCACTCGCTAAGGAACCAAGATATCATCCAAAGACCAAGCATATCAACATAAGTTTCATATAATCCGAGATTATATAGCGGATGGAGATATGAAGATTAGCAAAGTACATACAGATCTGAATGTCGCAGATCCATTGACTAAACCTCTTCCACGTGTAAAACATGATCGACACCTCGATTGCCATGGGTGTGAGATTGTTGCCAGATTTAAACTAGATTATTGATTCTAGTGCAAGTGGGAGACTGTTGGAATTATGCCCTAGAGGCAATAATAAAGATGTTATTATTATAATTCTTGTTCATGATAAATGTTTATATTCCATGCTAGAATTGTATTAAGCGGAAACTTTAATACTTGTGTGGTTTGTGAACAACACCGTGTCCCTAAATGCGCCTCTATGGACTAGCTCATTGATCAATGATGGTTAAGGTTTCCTAACCATAGACATGAGTTGTCAATTGATAATGAGATCATATCATTGGGAGAATGATATGGTGGACACCCCCAAACTAAGCGAAGCAATTAGATCGTGTCATCGTGTTCGTCTTTGCGAAGCTTTTCTTATGTCAAATATTGTATTCCTTAGACCATGAGATAATACAACTCCCTGGTATCGGAAGAAAGCTTTGAGGTCATCAAACATCATCCTATGAGCGGGTGATCATAAAGGTGTCTCTCAGGTGATCGGAAAGTATTTGTTGGGTTGTATGTATCGAGATGGGATTTGTCCCTCCCAAGTCGGAGAGATATACTTGGCCCACTCGTGTCGATATCAACACGCTTGCAAGCATGTGGTTAAGGAGTTAATCACAAAGTGATATCGGATTACGGCAGTAAAGTACTTCGTGAGCGAGATTGAACTAGGTATGACGGTGCACGATCGAATCTCGGGCAAGTAAAATATCGCGAGACGAAGGGAATATATATATGGGATTGATTGAATCCTGGCATCGTGGTTCATCCGATATGATCATCGATGAATGTGTAGTCAATATGGGTTTCTAGACCCGCTGTTGATTATTGATAGAAGCTCGTATGCGCATATTCTCGAACCCGCAGGTCACACATAACGTGTCTCAACTCTAGGATAGATTGGATAATTGGTTTATGAGTTTTGTTCGAGTCTCGGATGGGATCCGGGACATCACGAGAGGTTCGGAGTGGTCGGAGAATAAGATTCATATAAGGCGTGCAGTTTTGGAGTTGAATTGTTCCGGTTAATCGGTATACCGAAAGCTTCTAGAACCTTCGGGAAGGGGACCAACGTGGCCCCACCTTCCGGGAGGGGCATGGGCCTATGAGAGTGCCCTGGCGCATTGGGCCAGGGCACAAGGCCCCATAGGGCCCAGCCGCCAATAGAGTTTAAACTCTAGATAGAGCTTCTAGAAGGGGGGTTTCCTTGCCCCCACTCTTCCTCCTTGGGGCCGCCGGCCTTGGCTTGGGGGAGGGGCTAGGGCTGCGCCCACCCCTCTATATATAGAGGGCTGGGGGCGCACCAACCCCCCACACCTTCCCCTCCAACCCAAGCCGCCCTGCTGCCCTCCTCTCTCCCTCCCGACTGCTTGTAGGCGAAGCCCTGCTGCAGAAATTCTCCACCAATTGCACCGCGCCGTCGCGTTGTAGGTCCAACCCATCTCTCCACCATACTTGCTGGACCAAGGAAGGAGGAGACGTCGAGGTGCTGCACGTGTGCATCTCACGGAGGCACTGCCACTTGTGGTGCTAGATCGGATCGGATCGCGAGGAGGAGAAGCGAGTACGACTACATCACCCACGTTAAATGAGCGTTCCATGTCGAATCTTCAAGGGTATGAAGATCTAATCCAATCTCTCTCGTTGTTTGCATATCCTAGATTAGACCTTGGTTTTCCCTCTGTTCGCATCCATATAAAACTTTGATTTACTATGCCGCGAAACCCTTCAATATCTCCAACAGTCTCCCACTTGCACTAGAATCAACTAATCTGGATTACATGGTAATATACCGAACACCCATGGCGGTTTGGTACTGGTCATGTTTTTCCCTCGGGAGAGGTTTAGTCAATGGATCCGCCACATTCAGATCTGTGTGTACTTTGCAAATCTTTATGTCACCATCTTGGACATGCTCTCGAATAGCATGGAAACGTAGCTTGATGTGCTTTAGCTTCTTGTGTGACCTTGGTTCTTGCGCATTGGCTATGGCGCCCATGTTATCACAGTAGATAGACATTGGGTCCAGCGCACTTGGAACCACACCGAGCTCTGTAATAAACTCCTTCATCCATATCGCCTCTTGTGAAGCCTCCGAAGCAGCTATGTATTCCGATTCAGTTTAAGATCTCGCCACAGCGCTTTGCTTTGCACTCCTCCAGCTAACTGCTGCACCATTCAAAGTAAATACGTATCCAGATTGAGATTTAGAATCATCCGGATCGATGTTCCAACTAGCATCGGTGTAACCATTAACAACGAGCTGTTCATCACCTCCATAAGAAAGAACCATATCCTTAGTTCTTCTCAAGTACATAAGGATGTTTTTGACCGTTGTCCAATGATCCACTCCTGGATCACTTTGATATCTTCTAGTCAAACTAACAGCATATGCAATGCCGGGTCTAGTACATAGCATGGCATACATAAGAGATCCTATGGCTGAGGCATAGGGAGTCTTACTCATCCTTTCTCTATCTTCTGCCGTTGTAGGACTTTGAGTTTTACTCAAGGTCGTATTGGGCAACATGGGCAAGAACCCTTTCTTGCTATCGTCCATTCCAAACCTATTTAGAACTTTGTCCAAATATGTACTCTGTGACAATGATATTAGGCGTCTCGATCTATCTCTATAAATCTTTATGCCTAATATGTAAGCTGCTTCGCCAAAACTATTATTCATATAATCCTTGACACTATTAAGAAGGTCTACATCATTCCCAATCAACAATATGTCATCTACATATAGTATTAAGAATACTACAGAGCTCCCACTCACTTTCTTATAAATACAAGCTTCTACATAAGTTTGTATAAAACCAAAGCTTTTGATTACCTTATCAAAATGTTGATTCCAACTTCGGGATGCTTGCTTCAATCCATATATGGACCGTTGAAGTTTGCATACCTTGTTAGCATCTTTAGGATCGACAAAACCTTTGGGTTGCATCATATACAACTCTTCATCAATGTCTCCATTGAGGAATGCCGTTTTGACATCCATCTGCCATATCTCATAATCATAATATGCAGCGATTGCTAACATAATCCTCACAGACTTTAGCTTTGCTACAAGTGAGAAAGTCTCATCATAGTCAACTCCTTGAATTTGTCGAAACCCTTTTGCGACAAGTCGAGCTTTATAGACAGTAACATTACCATCAGCATCTGTTTTCTTCTTGAAAATCCATTTGTTCTCGACACCCTTCTGGCCATCCGGTAAGTCCACCAAAGTCCATACTTGGTTTTCGTACATGGATCCAATCTCGGATTTCATGGCCTCTTGCCATTTATTGGAATCTGGGCTCATCATCGCTTCCTCATATGTCGCAGGGTCATCGGTGTTGTCCACCAACATGACACTCATAACGGGATCATACCAATCAGGAGTGGTACGAGTTCTCGTTGACCTGCGAGGTTCCGTAGTAACTTCAACCAAAGTTTCATGATCAACATCATTAGCTTCCTCTCTTATTGGTGCAGGCGCCACATGAACTACTTCCGGTGTTGCGCTACTCGCAAGTTCAAGAGAAGGTTCAACAACCTCGTCGAGTTCTACTTTTCTTCCAGTCACCTCTTTCGAGAGAAACTCCTTCTCTAGAAAGGATCCATTCTTGGCAACGAAGATTTTGCCCTCGGATCTATGATAGAAGGTATACCCAATAGTTTCCTTCGGGTATCCTATGAAGACACATTTTTCCGCTTTGGTTTCAAGCTTGTCTGGCTGTAACTTCTTTACATAAGCCTCGCAACCCCAAACTTTAAGGAACGATAATTTAGGTTTCTTCCCAAACCACAATTCATAAGGTGTCGTTTCAACGGATTTTGATGGTGCCCTATTTAAAGTGAATGCGGCTGTTTATAATGCATAACCCAAAACAATAGCGGTAAATCTGTAAGTGACATCATAGAACGAACCATATCTAAGAGAGTTCGATTATGACGTTCGGACACACCATTACACTATGGTATTCCCGGCGGTGTCAATTGTGAAAGTATTCCGCATTTCTTCAAATGCTATCCAAACTCGTAACTTAGATATTCACCTCCACGATCAGATCGTAGAAATTTAATCTTCTTGTTACGTTGATTCTCTACCTCACTTTGAAATTCCTTAAACTTCTCAAAAGTTTCGGACTTATGTTTCATGAAATAGATATACCCATATCTACTCAAGTCATCCGTGAAGGTAAGAACATAACGATAACCACCGCGCGATGCTACACTCATTGGACCACACACATCGGTATGTATGATTTCCAGTAAGTCCGTAGCTCGCTCCATCATACCAGAAAATGGAATCTTAGTCATTTTACCCATCAGACATGCTTCGCATCTTTCAAGTGATTCGAAATCAAGTGATTCAAGAAGTCCATCGGAATGGAGTTTCTTCATACGCTTCACTCTGATATGACCAAGACGACAGTGCCACATATAGGTCGAGTTATCGCTCAATTTCAAACGTTTAGCTTCAATGTTATTAATGTGTGTGTTTCCACAATCGAGATTCAATAATAATAGACCATCTATCAAAGGTGCATGTGCATAAAACATATTACTCATATAAATCGAACAACCATTATTCTCGGACTTAAACAAGTAACCGTCTCGTAATAAACATGATCCAGATATAATGTTCATGCTCAACGCAGGCACCAAATAATAATTATTTAAGTATAAAACTAATCCCGATGGTAGATGAAGAGGTAGCGTGCCGACCGCGATCACATCAACCTTTGATCCATTTCCTACGCGCATCGTCACCTCGTTCTTCGCTAGCTTCCGTTTATTCTGCAGTACCTGTTTTGAGTTACAAATATGAGCAACTGAACCAGTATCAAATACCCATGCACTACTACGAGTACTAGTGAGATACACATAAATAACATGTATATCGGATATACCTTTCTTATTGATGTTGCCGTTCTTCAAATCCGCCAAGTACTTTGGGCAATTCCGCTTCCAGTGACCTTCTCCCTTGCAGTAAAAGCACTCAGTATCAGGCTTAGGCCTAGCCTTGGACTTCTTCGCCGACGCGGTAACTTTCTTACCGCCCTTCTTGAAGTTTCCCTTTTTCTTAGACTTGCCTTGCTTGTTGAATTTGGTGGTATTATTGACCAACAACACTTGGTGCTCTTTCTTGATCTCCACCTCTGCAGATTTCAACATGGAGAAGAGTTCTGGCAACGACTTGTCCATGTTTTGCATATTGTAGTTCATCACAAATTTCTTGTAACTTGGTGGTAGTGATTGGAGGACACGGTGAATCCCCAAAGCATTAGGAATCACTACTCCCAAGCTTTTAAGCTTGCTTGCATGCCCAAACATCTTAAGCACGTGCTCACTGACAGAGTTGCCCTCTTCCATCTTGCAGTTAAAGAACTTTTTAGAAGCCTCATAACTCTCAACTGCCACGTGAGACTAAAATATCATTTTGAGTTCACGGACAATATCATGTGGGTCATGATTCTCAAACCTTTTCTGAAGTTCCGATTCCAAACCATACAAGATAACATACTGAACTGTGGAGTACTGATTCTTCCGAGCGAGGAAAACATTCTTTACCTCATCGGTAGCATTAGCTACAGGCGGGTCACCCAGCGGTGCATCCAGCACATATGTCAAATTACCAGCATTGAGGACAATCCTCAAATTGCAGAACCAATCCGCGAAGTTGCTTCCATTGTTTTTCAACTTTTCTTTCTCTAGGAACACATTAAAATTGATGGTAGGGGCCGCCATTGATCTACAACATATTTGCAATAGTTTAGACTAAGTTTATGACAAATTGAGATCTAATTAATAGTTAAATTAATCTAGGTGAACTCCCACTCAAAACAATATCCCTCAAATTATTTTAGTGATCACACGAACCAAATCCACCACATTAAAACTGATCATCACGAGAGTTTGATGTAGCTTCAATGGCGAACAATCAACATGTTCATCATATCTACTATATGACTCATGTTTTACCTTTCGGTGATCCGTGTTCCGAGACCATGTCTGTATATGCTAGGCTTGTAAAGATCAAACCTTAGCTTCCGCATGAGCAAATCTGGCTTGCTCACGTTGTATACACTCGCAGAATCTAACACACCCGATCATCACGTGGTGCTTCGAAACAACGAGCTTTAGCAACAATGCTTACTAAGGATGAACACTTTCAAACTTGAAATTTTGTGCTTGAGGGATCATCTTATAATGCTACCGTCGCAAACTAAGCAATACAAGATGCATAAAGGATTAACATCACATGCAATTCATAATATGTGATATGATATGGCGTTTCTTCTTGTGCTTCCGATCTCCATCTTCAAGCACGAACATGATCTTCATCATCACCGGTATGGCGTCAAGGTCAATGGCGTCGTTTCATGGTTGTCGTCCACCAGCTTCACCTATTACAACTACTTTGAATAGACACGCAGGTCTTAACAGAATTTAAAAGACAACCATATGGCTCCTGCCGGTTGCCAACTTACAATAAGGAACATTGCATACATCATATATAATCACAATCATGGCCATATCACATCACAACACACCCCTGCAAAACAAAGTTAGACGCCTCTAATTTTATTTGCATATTTTACGTGGTTTGGGGCTTTCAATAAGTGTCGTTATAACTTATGAACAAGAACCACAACATTGATGTTTGAACTATCAAGTGCCCGTTGTAAATTGAATCTATACTATGATGAGAGAGAGACACCCGCAAAGCCACTTATGCAATACAAGTTGCATGTTGAGCGTGGAGCAAGTCTCATGAACAATGTCATATAAGGTTAGCCCGGGCCGATTCATCCCATCATACCGCAAGATGCAAAGTACACAAAAAGCAATTGATAATAAAAAGCACCACCGCCCACAATGACCATTGTGTTCTACTCGTGCAATAGATCTACATATAGACACGGGTCTGATACCACTGTAGGGGTTCATAGCATGGAAAACAAAAAAAATTACCGCATGCACACAAACAAGCCAAGATCTATCTACTAGATTGTAGCAACGAGTCGATAGAAGCACTCACCCTCGAAGATTCCAAAGCGGTTAACGAGAGCAGATTCTCGTGGGTGATGTAGTCGTACACTTGCCAATCTCAAGATCGCGTAGATGATCCTTCCGGCGCTGCGTTAAGCGCTTCTGAGTCGGTCACGTTGATACTCGATAAAGACCTTCCTCTCCCTTGTTCCAGGTGAGCGTGGAGGTTGTAGTTCTCCCCTCGCGATTCTGGCAGCACGACGGCGTGGTGTCGGAAGTAGAGGGAAGATCCCGCAGGGCTTCGCCTAAGCCGGTGCGAGTTATGGTGGATTAGGGTTTCCCGGGGATCTAGGGTTTAGAAGTCCGGGAGGAGGAGGAGGTGTCGGCGGCGGCTAGGGCGGCGGTGACGGATCGGTAGCGGCGCGGGGAGGCGATCTGTGGCGACAGCGGCAAGGGCTGGCGAGGCTGCGGGCTGCCTCGTGTCGGGAGAGGGGCTAGGGCTTGTGTGCTTTGGGGCAGCCCTCCCCCTCTATTTCTAAGAGGGGGCAGCCTTGGGAGGGGTGGGTTTGAATCCAAACCCAAACCCAAGTTGGATTGAGAGAAGGACTTGTTTCTTCTCCCACTAGGCCCCTTCTTTTTAGCTTCTTGGCTAGCTTCTTCCAGAAGCTACCCTCCACCAGCTTCTCCCAGAATCTCATTTGTCAAAATCGTTTATACTTTTAAATTGACATTAAAATTACTAGTTAAGAAGTTTGAACGAATTTTGAAGATGAGATTCTGGGAGAAGCTGGTCGAGGGTAGATTCTGGGAGAAGCTGGCCAAGAAGCTGAAAAGAAGGGGGCCTAGGAAACCATTGTTCCAGTTTGACTTTCAATTTAGAGCTTTATTTCTCTCTTACAAATGCACACACCATGTGACCTAGGATATGATCCAATCATTCCACTTACCCATGACACATTCATGGACCATTCTCCTTCCGGACCGATGAACCTTCTAGACCCTTCTAGAACCTCTCCGATGAAAACATCGGAAACTTTCCCGAACTCCGAAATAGGACTTTCCTTATATGAATCTTATTCTCCGGACAATTCCGGATCTCCTCGTGATATCCCGGATACAATCCGATACTCCGAACAACATTCGGTATCCCTACTAACATTCCATATCTACTAAACAACACCGAACCCTTAAGTGTGTCTCCCTACGGTTCGTGAATTATGCGGACATGATCGAGACACATCTCCAATCAATAACCAATAGAGGAATCTGGAAATTCATATGGCTCCCACATATTTCTACGATTACTTTGCGATCTAATGAACCACTTACATACGATACTAATTTCCCTTTGTCTCACGATAGTTTACTTATCCGAGGTTTTGATCGTCGGTATCTCTGCATACCTAGTTCAACCTCTTTACCGATAAGTACTCTTTTCTCGTTCCCATGATATGTGATCCCTTGTGATCCAGTCACATGCTTGCAATCTAATTGGATGACATTCCACAGAGAGGGCCCAGAGTATATCTATCCATCATATGGATGGACAAATCCCACTCTTGATCCATGTGCCTTAACCCATACTTTCCAAACACTCAATGTCACCTTTATAGCCACCCAGTTATAGTGTGGTGTTTGATATCATCAAAGAATCCTTCCGGTGATGGTGATTAACATGATCTCATGGTCGAAGGAATTAGGTTACTATGTATCAGAAAGCTTATAGCAAACGAACTATTGAAATGACTTGATCTTAATGCTACGCTTATCTATAGGAATATGTCCATCATACCATTCTCCTAATGATATGATCTTGTTATTAATATCATCTCAATGTTCATGATCGAGAAACCACGATCATCTATTAATCAACAAGCTAGTATTATAAATAGGCTTTACCAGGGACTCTAATTTAGTTTACAAATCACACAAGTATTAATGTTTCCGGTTAATACTATTATAGCATTAATGTAAACATTTATCATAAACACAAAGATATAATAATAACCACTTTTATTATTGCCTCTACGGCATATCTCCAACAAAGACTACTAAAGAAATATAGTTAAGTATAAAGATAATATTTGAGTTGTGGATTTTGACTACTTTAGTAGCCAAGTCGACTACGGGTACAAAATAACACTAAGCTTATACAATTAAACAAGTAGTACATTAAGGATGGCGATGGAGCGGGTTTGGACAGATATACCAAAACCAAATCCAAATCCATGAGCCTCACTCTTGCCCGCCCATGAAGATATCCATGGGCATGGATGTCGCCCCAGATCCAAACCCGCGGGATATCCATGGACTCCTTAGTTGGGCCTTTGGACCTACGGCTTGGAAGTTAGGGCCTTTTATTGAATAAATATTGCACATGTAAAAAAACAATCTTACTGACATGTGGGTTCCACGTGTCAGCCGGGTATCCGTTGGATATCCATGGAGCGAAATTACTATCCATTACCTCTCCATTAATTACCGGATATCCGCCCTATAAAATCCGTGGATGTAATTAGGCCTCCATACCCTTACCCGCCGGGTCGGATATCCGTGGATACTCGGATCCATAGATTAAATTGCCATCCTTATAGTACATATAGCAAAAACCACTTAAAGTAAGTAGAACATTAGTGATAAGTGAAGCAATTAATAATATTAATCCTATATATGCATGGATTAGTACCTAGGATTAAACTAGATTAGAAGGACACGCGAGCTTCGCCTCGCCGCCTACAAGGCATTGTCACCTAGTGTGGTTACAATATTTAGCGACATCAAATCTTTTTTAGATTTTTTCACATAGATTTTGTGGTTACTTGGTGAACATATAATGAACACCATTATACTTGTGGGATCAACATATATGTATGGTGAAAGGTTAGTGCAGAAGGATTTGTAAGTTTTATATAACTGAAGCAAACACTGTTTCTTTTCCATGCAATTTCATTCTTAAAGTGAGTCTTCCAATCCTTAAATATCCATCTATCATTGTATGCGTCTTATATGCAAACGAAAATCAATGCAAAATAACCCTTCACCATGCATCAAAACCTAGAAATTTTAAGAAGATAATCATGATATGCTACAGGTTCTACATATAGTGCAAGCACGGGTCATAAACAATACAAGTTCAGGTCACGGAAATAGTCGCTAGATGATAATAAGAATAATTCAAGGAAATTGTCCATGATCTGAACAAATATGCAGTTTAGCAGATCTGAACAAATATGCAATTTAGCATTCACATCATCTAATTTCCTTTGCATTCAACAATGCAAGTGCTTCAGTACAAAGGGGTAAACAACATTTTAGAATAAGAAAAATTTCAGAGAGATAATAAGTCAAAATTGTTCCAACAGGAATCATGGTTACTTGGTTCTCATTTTTTGTTAGTTTGTATGCCTCCAAACTAGAAGATCATTTGAAAGCTGAACACTGAAACAATATTAATTGGTAATTAGATAAAAAACAAATAGCATAGTGATATAATATGTATCTTAATTGACAATATTGCAAGGAAATCATATGATACTATTCTATTAAAATCAAAGATGCAATACATGTCAATGGAAATTGATAATGTAATAGAAGAGTGGAAGTTTCATGAAGTTCGAAATAAATATGTAAAAGCGATTTACATCCTTTAAAACAATACCTCGAATTGTTCAGGACTACAATGCATATATGAAATCCACTTCCACAAGCCATATTTATGGATGAAATTGTACATTAGAAATTAAGAAATGACTAAAAGTCAAAATAACTCTGTAATGTAAAACTTATGCAAATTTCGTTGGGATTATGCAGAATGATACAATCAAGAGTATCTGATCCTAAGATGCATTACAACAAATGGAGAATAAATGTAGAGGCAAATAGTTAGTGATTTTACATTATATACCTTGGTCAATAGTTGACTTGCAGTTATAGAGATGAATCTGATAGGTTGTGGCCGCCACGGCCCTACTCGTCAGCAGTTAGGAGGTGCACTGCAAAAATGAGATAAAAGAACATCCAATAAGAGAAAAAAGGCCGGCCATGAATCAGGAGCAAATCCAAGATGACATCTTATATGTGATTTTGGACTATTCTAGTATTTATGCATGTATTTCCCTCTTGCGGACTTGTACACTAAGCATTGTTTCATGAAACATACACGTTAGGGGCTGGTCAATCCAAAACTAAATTTTATATTACGGTATATGTAGCTAGTTGATTAGGGCATTCTAAAATACTGGCTCATCATAGTGAATTAATAATCACATCCCTGTAACATAAAATGGTGGCCTAGGAATGATGATTGTTGTGAAAAGCATGGCGGTGTTGACATTTTTCTCTAGGTAATAGCTATTATGAGAGCAGTCATGTTGTAGTTGCATGGGAAAACCCTAAGATGGTATGTTGTATGTTCAGCTAAATATTGAAAATCATTTACGTAATTTATGTTCTTATTTCATGGTTTTAAAGGCTCCGAGAGTGCAAGGCATCATCGTCGCCTTTGACTGCTGAGGAAGGCGTCCATGGGCGTCGCAGATGCGTCCCAAGTCATCGCCTAGACGGGAAAATCGCCGCCTTCCTCGCTTCTGGACGCCTCAGTCAGGTTGCGTGGGAAATGAGTGTTGGTGGGAGCGGAAACCAGAAATTGGCGGGCTGGGAGAGAAATTGGGGGCCAGGGATAGGGAAAAGAGAGAGAAGAGAGAGAGGGGAACAGACCATCCCAGGGGAACCGATTGGGAGAGAGAGGAGGGAGATCCTCTCATGCGACCTCCCCAGCTCCGGCCAGATTCGCTCCTGCTCCGCCATCTACCGGCCTCCCCAACTCCGGCCAAGCTTGTGGCGGGGCCGGCGGAACTCAGGGAGGCGCTCGGGGAGACGGCGGCGGAGCTGCTCAGTGCAGAGGGAGGCGGGGGGAAGGGCGGCCGCGACGGAGGTTGTGCTGGCGACGGTGGAGGGCGCTGAAGCGGGGTCGGCGGAACGCGGTGTGGAGCGTGTGGTGGGGTACGCGGGGAGGTGTCATGCGTGGGTGCAGCGGCTGGGTGGAGCACATCGCAGACAGGAGTGGGCGCGGGGTGGGGTGTGCGCTTCCGAGTGGGGGTGGGTCCGTGTTAGGTGTGGTACTGCTGTTTGCCTGCTTGCCTCCCTCAAAGGCGTTGCCTTGCAACGCGCCTTGAGCGCCTAGGCGTCGAGGTGCCCCTCCATCGTCCTTGGGACGCCTGGACGCCTTTAAAACCATGCTTACTTTAGAAAAAAATAGTAGACAAAATGATTTGAAAAGTCATCATTATATACCTGAATTTAACAATAGTTGTCATGATTACTTCATCTTCCTTCGCAAATAAGTGAACACCCCATAAACCATCACAAATCTGAAGAGCATCAACAAACTTCAGGCCTTATCTAGCAGTAATAGCAGGGAAAGTGAGAACTGTCTAGCTACACACTGCTTAAAAGCAGCTGAACATATCTCAGTTGTCCAAAATTCAAAGAACAGGCCTAAAACATCAATGGTTATGATTAGCGTAAATGGATCCACTGCATTGTAGGCAACACAATCTAAGCACATGTACATATAATCTTGCCTAAACTTTTCAGGTTTAGTCACCTTCAGCCATATAACTGTACCGAAACGCAGAGACTACTCGAAGACGAACTGTAGAAAGAAGAGCAAAATCTCTCAGGTTGTATCCATAGCAGGAAAATAAATAATATTAAAGAGGAGCCTTAGAGTGTTTGTTGATGGCTGAGATCAAATCTGACGGGCTTGATGTCATCCTCCTCATACTGAGAAGAGGAAGCGAACATGGCCAATGGTTTTTCATGTGACAAATTCTGGTTGTCAGACTGTGTAATATTTCTCTGAATAATATTTCTCTGACCATAGTCACACTAACCGTTATAAGCAAGGTTCTGATATATATGTATATATCTTCATTCTCTCCTTTTGTATCTCCCATGCTCCCTTACTCCCTTGAACTGTTTCACGTCTTCACTTTATATTGTTAACATTTTATAAGATAAGCATGCAATGTTAATTTGAGGGTTATATGTAAATGTAATTTATTGGTCTAGTTAGGTATCAATAAAATAAGAACTAAGAGTTTCATTTTTTCACATATACATGGTTTAGGCAATTGGCAATAAGGAGGACGTTGAGCAGTCGAGGAGGAGGTCATGCGGTAGAATTGGCCGGTCGTTGTTGCTAGTGGAGAGGCGGCCTCGGTGGTCGGTGCTGGTCGCTGCTGCACGTGGAGAGGCGAGTTCGGCCCTCGTCGCCGATTGTTGTTCTGGAGAGGAGGGCCACGACTCGAGCTGAGGTAAGCGGCGACGGGCTGAGCGGTGGCGGGCGCTGGGGCAGCGGTAGCGACGGGGGCGGGGGCAGCGGCAGCGGCGGGGTGAGGCAGCCGGAGGAGCCGCGGGGGTTGGCGCAACGGGGGCGGCAGAACCCTATCTGCTCTCACGGGATAAGTCGGAGATACGGAAAAGACCACAGGAAGTGCTCCAGATATTTCGTTGCCACGCCAGCTGCTCTCCATGTGGAAAAAACGCCGTCCAGACCCACACAACAGCGTCAGAGTGCTCTTACGTACTACGACAAGTAGCCTCAGAGCGCTTGCATGTGCTCACACGTAAGCTATAGAAGAATAGCATCTGAGGCACATAACTACACAATTATTAAGCAAAATACAGACCAAAGCCTTAAGAATGATGATGTTGTTGTTTATACTCCCAAGTGGATTCCTAAATGAAGACCGTACTCCCCTTGATGTCACTGGGTTTTGCATGAAGTCGCCGTTCACCACATCTCACATAGATCCTTTATCAATCCCTGGGATCCTAGGTACCTACAAATCCATGAATCGAGACAAGAAACAAAGATACAAAGATTATATGCACATAATCATTGTGAAGTTTAACCCCAACCCACAGCCCGTGAGGACTACTCACTCATAACAATAAGATCAAGGATAGAAAACATTGTGCAAAATATTTAATTAAAATCAAATATTCTTACAATGGTCGCCAATTCACAAGGAGATCTCAAGTACAAGATTATGGCTATGGAGCGGATGAAGGGCGGAGAGGATGAACTATTGTGGTGGATCTCCTTCGGTGGTGTTGTGATGCAATCTGAAAATGACGTCTCTCTACACGGCACCGAGAGTCATGAAATATATAGGTGCCTTCACGAAAGTTGCAGCGTTTGAAATCACAGAGCCGCTGCCACCTGGTATGAGCGGACCATACAAGCGGGCCTTTCCCGTACGGCAGGTCGTTAAACCTTCTAGAGGTCCCTTTTTGACCCTGGTTTGCTTGGCTGAGTAGGCAACCTCATAATCTTCAATAAATGCTCCTGATTTCTCCTTAAAAGTGTGATTTGCGGCACAGGACAATTTAAAATAAGGATTGCACATCTTTACAATAATTAGACATTAGTAGCAAGGCTAGAGAGATTCTTGGTCAACTATTTGACTTAAAATGCGATTCAAATGCGAAGAAAGATGTCTATTTTCATAGAAATCACTCCCCTCTACTGCTTCAAAGCCTAAGGTCTTATCCTTCTATAAAAATGCTTCGGAAAAATCCTAGCCCAATTTGACTCCGTATTGGACCCTGAAACATAAAAATACGAAAACTGGGTTTTCTGACCTACACAGTTATAAACCAAATAAAAGGTATCATTGGTTAATACCCATAAATTAATGAAATACATGTTTATAATAGTAGATAACATTCAAATATGTTGGAATATAATGAAATAAGTGTCAAGAAACTACAAAGTTCATGTATGCATTTTACATGCATTAACTGTTAACTAAAGAAAGTCTCAAGAACACCTCTATTCAGAGATAAACAGAGAACAACACTATAAACCAGAGACCAAGTTGAGCCATAGAAAATCAATTAACACCCTAGAACTTATTAGAAACCTCTAGAACATTCTAGGAACTCTAGAATAGCCATTACCAGAACAAGCAAACATCAAACTATAGATGAGCCAGTAGTAGAAATTGAAGACGATAGAGAGAGAGAGATAGAGAGAGGAGAGAGCCACTTACCTTTGGCCAAATGGGAGCCGAGCTCATCGGGGGCCGGTTTGGTTCGACCAGACCGATTCACTCATTCTGACCATTTTGGTTTGACTAGTGGGACCATGAGAAAATGGCCATTTCAATTTTTTTTCCAAAAGGGGATGTTAACAAAAATACTATTAGGAATTTTAGAAAATTAAAATAAGAAGAGTTACAAAAAGGGAAAATATAATAAATTCAAATCCTATTTTTAAAATTATTAGAAATAGTTTTATAAACAAAACTTCCAAGTTGATTATTGGAATGAAAAGAAATGCTTTTAATAGAGTAAGAATACTCTAAAAAATTTAACCCTAAATAATATTCCCTAAACTATTGGAATCTTATTTTCAACTAAAAACACACACTCTGAATTGTGCAAAGTAATTTTATTGTATTATATGAATATCCAAAGAGAAATTCACATATAAAAATTCTAAAGTGACATTCAATAAAACCCTAAAAGGGGAACTTCACCTAAAATCAAAGCGTTCCAAATCAAGAGAAATTAAATCACAATACTTAAACAATTGCATTCATCTAGTTGTATTGAGACATCAATTGCCTTTTATCGAAACATTGTCTTTATTGGACAATGATTGTTATTTCTAGAACTTGAGGTCAATGGTCAAGTAGAACCTTTGAACTACATTACATCACCATTACCAGGCAAGTTCAATCATTGCATAGTAAAATGTGAAGTCAACATTTTCATGAGAATTGCAAGTCAAAATCTTTCAAACCTATATATTCATAACTACTTTTAAAAAGCTTCACAAAGGAGGGAGAAAAACAAAATTTTGTTTCCTTGAATTATAAACTATTGGGAAATGAAAGCATGGTGTAATATAAGAGGGGAAATCATGTGGTAAAGATTCCATTATACCGGGCAAATAACATAGGACCTAAACAACAACTACAGTTAATCATTCCAAGGCATTGTATGTACCACCCTGGCCACAGATCTTGAAATAGGATGAGAGAGGCAGAAGTTGCTTCTTAGTTTTTATACCTTCAGATGACTAAGTCGTGTTGTATTCTTGGAGAGTAATGGAAGTGGGTGGAACCCCGTGACGTTCCCATCTTTTGTTGCAAGATGATGACTTTAGTATCTTAGTTGTACAACAATTCAAACAGTGGTCATTGACCAGGTTTAATGCAACACACGTGTTACTAAATTCGGTAGACATGAGTTGGAGAAACTTGGAAACCGGCCTCACACCTAAGGAAGTGTGATAAGTGCAATAAGGCAAATGGCATTTGGGGGAAAAGTTGTGCACCAATAAATAGTGTATTAAATATGACATGTTACTCCCTATCCGAGGAATGGATTGAGAACACATCGTGGAAAGAAACTTAATAAAGTTCTAACAACCTGTTAAGATTGACAGACATAGATTTTCTAAATTAAAACTTACCTTTTCTATAAAACTATTTTCAAAAACCAAAGGAACCTAGATAATGATTACACCACACACAAATTATAGAATTTGCTGAGTACGCTCATACTCAAATTATATTCTTAAACCCTTGCTAGACTTTGAGAGTTACGAGATAGAGAGATAGAGGAACCGACCAAACTAACAACAAAGGAGAGATCTACTACGAGGAACCATATCTTTCGGGAGGCATTAAAGGAATATATTATGGTATAGAATATGGAGTATAAAGACCCGAAACTAAAGCATAGTTTATAGGATAGCCTAAATGAGCCAAGCAGCCTAGTGGTACTAAATAAAGTAATGCCATTGCCAAAGAAAGTAGCTTGTTTGCATTTCAAATTCAAATATAAATCTTGTCTAGACCAAAGAGGATATCACATATTTTGTAATCTTCTGAATGATAATATGAACATGCAATATTTCTATTATACCACTTCGAGGTAATATTTATGAAATGGTACTTCATGCGTATTATGTTAACGACTTGTGCACTACAACTTGAAGTGGTGTGCTGGGTCACCGCATTTGTATTAAGTTTTCTCTTGATTTTTATTTCTTTGTCTTTAGTTGTATTTTCTCCTTTTAGGGTTTTATTTTAATTTCACTTTAGAATAATCATATTATATCAAATTCAATTTATAATTTTCATATATCTTAAAAACAATATGCTGAATAATTCAAAATGTTTGTTTTCAAGTCCGCAATAATATTCCAATATTTTAAGAAATATTATTTGCGCTTAAAGGGTTTTAGAGTATTTTTACTCTTTAATGGTATTTCTTTAAATCAAATAAACAAATTGGAATTGTTATTCATAGAAAAGCATTTTTAGTAATTCCAGAAAAATAGGATTTGGAATCCTTGTATCTTTCTCTATTTGGAGTTATTTTTATTTTATTTTTATGAATTGTTTTTTCATTAGTTTTGGTTAATTAACATTTTACAGTAATTATAAAATTAGCCTTTTCCACTAGTCCCACTAGTCAAACATAAAGGGTCAAAACCAGTCTAAACGGTTCATTTAAACCAAACCAGTTTAATCTTCCCCTCTCTCTATCATCTGCACGCCCTAGCGACTACATGTTGTTGCTGCTATGCCGACTGATTTTGGCCACCTCTGTTGATGCCATGGATCTCAATCGCCTCCCTTGCTCCACTCTACACTTCCATGCTTAGTTTATCCTCTCTCGCTCTCTGGCGGCCTCTCGCAACCCTAACCCTACTCTAGGGTTTTTGGTGGGATGGAGCCGCCGTGTCTAGGTGCTACTCCAAAACTTCCTTGTCATCGAGATGATGCTAGAGACAGAAAGAATGTCACCCCTACGCTAGCATGGCCTAGTGCAGGCCGAGTCGCCCACCCATGGGTGCTCCCTATGCCGCCATCGCTGCAGTTCCCTTCTTCCTCCTCTCTGGCCACCGGTGAGCTTGGCTACTATTCAGTGAAAGGTTAGTCCTCTCTCTCTCTCCTACTGTCTCTCCTAAATTTCTAGGTTTAGGCTCTTCCTCTATCGATTTTGGTTCTAGGGATTGTTCTATAAATATCTAGAACATTCCAGCATGTTCTAGGTACTTTGCAGTGTCTTTGGTACTCATGCGGTTGGTTAATTTTTGGTTTATGTGTGAGAAATCCTTAACTAAATTTATTGGCTCTAAACTATTAGTTAACTGTTGTTGTTCTTCTATCACTGATATTTGTTCATAAGTTCAAGTACTTAGTTCCTACTTGTGGTTGATTTGGCTACTCATGTAGTTAAAATCCACAACTCAAGCATCCTATTGAAGTTTAGCTATATTTCCATATGTTTAAATGTCTTTGTTAGTTGTTTAGTGAACTTATCTGCCAGTGTTATAATGATAGAGATGCATACTTTATAGTGTATGATCATTAGTGTTATATTGTGTACTTGTTCACTTCTTCCTGAACTTTGGTTCAGTTGTTAACTATATGTGTGTTGTTTAAGACATCTCTTAAGTTTAATCTTGCAGTAATGTTGGCTCAAGCAAAAAATATGCTCATTATTTCCTACCTTCTCTTCCTTAAGCAAATCATCTTGTTTAATGCCTAGGGAAGTGAGGGTAGGTGATAACAGTAGGGTTTTGTTCTGTTTATTTTATTCAGGTAATTTCTTTACTTAATATGTATGTGTCTAGTGCTCCTGATTGCCTTGGCATCTGGCGATGTTCTTCCTTTGGGAGATGCACATGTACTAGTATGTTTGTGGCAGTGCTAGTAATTATTTCCTCTCTCTCTAGATCCATATGATCCCTATTTACTTCTACTTGAACTCTATAGTACCTAGATAACAACCTTTGTAGATCCAAAGGTTGCTTGATGAAGATCTGGTGCAGTTCTTTATTTTCATGTTCCCGTTCTTGATCATTTCTCCTTTCGATATCCCTCTCACTCACTAAGAATGTGTAGTTTCTGTTGTGTCCTTTCACTCAACCCCTGGTCTGAGTGTGATTCTTACGAGCTCTGCTCTGAGGATTGTGATCTCTAGGGTTGGGTTTTGACTCGTATTTATAGTGTCCTAAGGTTCATGTGTTGCTGGCACCTTCCCTTTGCATGTAAGTGACTATACTGCTTATACCACAACTCTAAGTTGTCTTATATGTGGATTCAGTGTATGAGTTTTTTTATGACATGGGCAGATATATTAACAAAAACATTTAATGTTTACACCCGGCCTCTGCATAACTAGGATGCACACAGCCACACAAGCGACAGAGCTAGAGGAAAAAAGTAGGCAAACATTACAAAAAGCGGGTAATAAAAAAAGTACAAAATCTAAGACAGATCAATCCTCAAGTCACGCGGTCATCCATGTCGGGAGAAAATATCCCTCGCCGTATCCTCCAATCGCGTACGTCCCTCCACAAATAAGTCGCGAAACTCCTTATGTTGGAGAATAGTCCATGATCGAAGAAAAGTCGTTGCTCTGTAAATAACCCGTAGAGGTGAAGACATAATGTTATTAAAAATCTTATCATTTCTACCTAGCCATAGCGACCATATAATGGCAAGCGCTCCCACCCTAAATAAAATTATGTACTTATCAACAATTCCATACAACCAATTACCAAAAACATTGGTTACTGAACTTGGAGGAGATAAACCAGAAGCTATTCGGATGAATGACCATATAGAACGAGCAAATTTACACTGGAAGAATAAATGGCGAATTGTCTCATTGTGATGACAAAAAACGCGCTGTGAACTTTCCTGCCAATTCCTCTTTGTAAGATTTTCTTTTGTTAGAATTACACCTTTAATACCATGCAAAAAAAATTCATCTTAAGAGGTATTTTCATTTTCCAAATCTTACTATTGACATCGACCAGGATATCCGGTTGGAACAAAGCTCTATAAAGTGATCCAACAGAAAATTTATCACTTTATAGTAATTTTCATTTGAACACGTCCACACCATCCGACAATTGTATCGTGGATAATCTTAAAAGAAGATTGTTCCAAGATACAAGTCTAGGACCAATGAGGGTTCTTCTGAAAGACACATTAGTAGGATTATTCTCCAACACAGTGACAATAGTATCTCCTTTGTGTCTAACAATAGAATATAGAGCTAGATATTGTTCGCGAAGAGTAGTTTGGCCAAGCCACTTATCTTCCCAAAACCTAATCTGTGATCCATCCTTAATCTCAAAAGCACCAAAACGAAAGAAATGTTTTTTGGTGGCCATGAGCCCTGCCCAAAAGTGTGAATCCCCGGGTTTCCAAACCACTTGAAACCTGCTTTAGACCCTACATATTTCCTCCATAATATGGTTTGCCAAACACCATCTTTAGTAAATAGTTTAAAAAGCCATTTCCCAGGAGCGCAGTGTTTTTGACTTGCAAATCATGTATGCCTAGTCCACCAAACTCCTTCAGGCGGCAAACCACATTCCATCTGGCCAATCGATACTTCTTTTTCTCACTAACCCCTTGCCAAAAAAATCTTGATCGGAAATAATCCAATTTGTTCAAGATACCTTTTGGTAATGGAAAAAACGAGATCATATATAGTACCATGTTAGTAATTACTGAATTTATGAGTACTAGTCTTCCACCAAGGGATAACAATTTGCCCTTCCAACTATTCAGACGCTTTTGTAGCCTTTCCTCAACAAGTTTCCAATCAACTATCGTGAGCCGCCGATAATGAATCGGTATTCCCAGATAGTTGATTGGAAACTGCCCCTGACCATAGCCGAAAAGTTCAGCATAAAGATGGGCCTCTTGTTAGGCCTCGCCAAAACAATAAAAATCACTCTTATGGAAGTTAATTTTAAGTCCAGATAGTAGTTCGGATGCTTATAAGATTAATTTTAGATTCTTAGACTTTTCCAGATCATGTTCCATAAAAAGAATTGTATCGTCAACGTATTGAAGAATAGAAAGACCACCATCAATAAGATGTGGAACTAATCCTTCAATCTGACCATCAGCCTTTGCTCTCTCAATAAGGATATCCAACATATCAGCCACTATATTAAATAGTAAAGGCGATAATGGATCACCTTGTCTTGGTCCTTTCTTTGTTTGGAAGTATTTTCCAGTATCCTCATTTACTTTAATGGCAATACTACCCCCGGACACAAATGAATGAATAAGAGCACGCCACTCCTCAGAAAAACCTTTCATGCGGAGTGTTTGCTGAAGAAAAGACCAATTAACTTTATCATATGCCTTCTCAAAATCAATCTTGAACAGTACACCATTTAATTTTTTGAGTGTAGTTCATGGATTGTTTCATGCAGAATTACTACACCATCAAGGATGTTTCTTCCTTGCATGAATGCAGTTTGAGAAGGGCTAACAACATGATCAGCAACTGAGTTAAGTCTAATCGTGGCAACTTTAGTAAAAATCTTAAAGCTAACGTTAAGCAAGAAGATTAGACGATACTGTTGTATACGTTCTGCATTGTTAACCTTAGGCAGTAAAATTATGTTACCAAAATTTAGACGAAAAAGATCCAACTGGCCTACTTGTAGGAATTCAAACAAATTCATCAGGTCGTCCTTGATAACATCCCAGAATTTTTGATAAAACTCTGCTGGGAAGCCATCGGGACCTGGCACTTTATTATGTTCCATTTGGAAAACCGCTGTCTTGACTTCTTCCTCGGTATACGAAGCAGTCAAAAAGCTGTTCTCCTCCTCAGAAACCTCGGGAATGTCGGCCGTTTGAGACTCATCCAGAGAGAAAGAATTTTCCACTGGTGCCCTAAACAAGGATTTATAATATGCTGTAATGTATGACTTTAGTTGCTCATGTCCCTCAATCATACCTTCATCCTAGATCAAAGAGTGAATAAGTTTCTTTTATGCTTGCCATTGGCAACATTATGGAAGTATCTAGTATTCGCATCTCCTTCCAGAATAAACTTCGCCTTAGAGCGTTGGTACCATTTGAGTTCCTCTTCATGTAGAAGTCGGGCTATCTCTGCATTCGACTAGCTTTTAAGCTCAATTTCTTGTGAAGTTAACGGCTTGACCTCCGCGGAAGCCTCTAAGTCATCAATAATAGAAGTTAGGCATATTTTTTCGTTTTTGAGAGTTCCAGCTGTATTCCTAGCCCAACCACGAAGGAACTTGCGTAAAACACGCATCTTGTTATTCCATCATAGGATAGGCATTTGGCCACCAACCGGTTTCACCCAAATAGCCTTAACCATCTCGTAGAAACCATCACGGATCATCCATCCGAGTTCAAATTTAAACTCATTCATGGACTTCCGTGGTGGCGATCCAAATGACAAAAGTAAAGGAGCATGATCCATAAAGCCTCGATACGCTCTAGAGCGCGAACAGTAACCATAGGGAACTTATGCTCCCAGTCGGTATCCATAAGCACTCTATCTATTTTCTTGTATGTTGGCTCCGGAAGGCTATTAGCCCAGATAAATTGTCTTCCTAACATTGTAACCTTGTTTAAGTCCAGGCTGTCAATAACAACATTGAACAAAAATGGCCAATGTTCATCGAACCTACCCCGACTTTTCTCATGAGGGAATCTCAGCAAATTAAAATCCCCTCCTATAAGAATAGGGTAAGGATTGTACTTTGCCAGATTCACAAGATCACGTAAAAAATCCGCCTTATAAACATCCTGGACCGCCCCATAAACAGCGACTAGAGACCATGTGAAATTGTTAGTCTTGTTACGGATATGGAGTTTTATGAACAAAACTCCCGCCGAACTAGCTAAATCTTCCATGGTCTCATATCGAACACCTAACAGGAGACCCCCCGAACGACCACACGGCGGACGTGATATCCACGTAAAGTCTGCTCCACCAGAAAGGCGATTGAGCAGGGCTTGTGAAAAATCACGTCTGCCAGTCTCAGAGATACCCAGAAAATCCAAATTATGATCTCTCACACAATCAGCAAAGAATAAATGTTTAGCCAAGTCACGAAGACCTCTGCTATTTGAAAACATTCCATTCATTGAGAAACTATAGGATATTTGGATACATGGGATCTCTTGCACGACCGCTGGCCCTTTGATTTCCGACCAGAAGCTTTTAACTCATACACAGAGGAAATCCCAGTCTCATCAAAGTCCACCTCTGACACTTCACCAACTAAGTGAGAAAGGAGTTGACCATCTACTGTGGCATGCAACTCCTCCTCCTCAGTTAGTGAAGCATCAGGAACAACGCCGACCTTAGGAGTAACCGTTAGACGGTCAACCTCCATGTGTCGCAAAATATTAGAAGAAAAAAGTACATCCTGTACAGAGCTCCCCAAACTAATGCCAACATTGGCTAGTTTAGAAGAAATAATAAGAGTAGAAAAATACAAAAAGGATTTCGAAGAACTCATGATACCTGGTGAATATAAGTTCTTCTCCGCCTTACGACGCATGGCCTTGACCATGGCGTCCTCATCTGTAGCCGATGCCCCAGAGGCATCGACTCCATGGCGCGTGCTCCACCTGAAGGGAGTACCACCCCCTTGCACCGCAACCGGCGAAGCAGTACCCGGAGAAGAAGCCCGAGATGGAGACCGAGGCAACCCAGACCCCTCCTGGGTCCGGTCACCCCCATCGACCAACGAAGCCTCAAGACCCACCAAAGTGGGTCACCCGTCCGGATGCATCTCCAGGTCCTCCCTAACCAGAGACATGCGGTCGTCCACCAGAACACGGTCGGCCAACCCCTCCTAGGTCAGCCTCCCGACCTCCTCATCCTCAACCAGGTCACGGACGTCGCGGGTAGCCAACCCCTCCTAGGCCAGCTTCCGCGAAGACTCCAAAGGGACAACCTCCATAAGTATCGGCCGAGAATCCACAACAGGAATGGATCTACTCAAAATATGTGTCCTGGATCTCGTCGGCGAAGCTGAGGTAGACCGCATAACAGGCGCAGTAGCATAATGAAGAGCCTCCTGCAACTGAGCCGGAGAAACACGAGTCGACGAAGTAGAACCCTTCCCACAAAGAGGGGAATCTAAAGGAAGAGCGTCCAGAAGCTCTCATCCCTGCTGAGTAATAAGCATTGAAAGGAGTGACAACAATGACCCTCTGCACCCCCTGACTAGAAGAAGCAGGCGCGGAGGTACCTTGCATGGCGGAGGAAGAACCAGAACCCACCCCCTGAGTGGCAGTAGCAGAATCAGAAGTATCCATAGCATCCTCCAAAGTCTTCCCACTGGCATCATCATCCGCGTCATCATCCCCTTTCCTCCACAAGAAAGGGACAAACTCTGGTTCTGAAATATAACCCTCAGGTTCAATCCAGAAACGAAACTCAAACACCTTATGCTTGACCATAGCATCAGACACAATATAGTGGCCAAGAGAATCCTGCAACTTCAGAAAAACTTTCGTATCAAACATCTCCGCAAGAATGCGAACCACCCCTCGCCTCCTCAGACTGAATACATCCATGTCAAGGGTGTTCCCCATGAGACCTCCAACAGACCACAAACCCTGGAAAGAGCGTAAAATGTGTGGTACCCTCTCGACATGTAGCCAAACCTGCTGCATCTCAAACTTGTGTGGCACCTCCTCCATCTTGTAAACCGAGAAAGTGAGCTGAGTGGTACTAAGCGGTACAGTCATAAGGATTCCATCAACCCTGTCCAAATCCTCAAACGACGGGAAGCTCACTAAGAAAGCAGACTCTCCATATGGCAACGCCTCCCACTTCCACTGGACATGCACCTGACACCTCCTGGCAATCTGCCGCTGAACGACATCCGCAGAAACCATCGGACCAGTCACTCGCACTAGAGCAATAGGGGACTGACTGTGCGCCAGATGATCACGAGTCACCGCATCCGGAATCTGAGTAAACAGAGTCTGCTCACTCCCAATACCATCCATATACGGAGTCATGTGCGGCTGCTTCAGCACCGGGCATCTCAATGTGGGGTGGGTGACACAATCACAAATGTAACAATAGTGGACCGCCTTACAATCCTTAGTAGCATGTGTATTAACCGCGCATTTCCAACAACGAACAATTTTTTTATTCTTCTTGCCAACAATATCCTCAGATGGTACCTCGAAGTGACTACTGGCGGTTGGATCAGCTGACGATCCTGCAGATTGTACTGCTGAGTGAAAGGAGCGGTATAAGACCTAGGTATCTGCAATTGCGGAACCCCATACTGCTGGAACCCCTGTTGTTGAAGATGAAGCTTTTGATCAGGCTGGGCATGAATGACCGGCTGTGCCCCCCGTGACGGTGGCTGCTTCTTATTTTTCTTCCTCTTAGGAACAGCAGGCGCCACAACACCCACTCCCATGGCAAACGGCGGCGCAGGCTGCGACGGAGCCCCACCCGACTGATTTTCGGCGTACATACCACCTTGGAACAAAGGACCCGGTGTTGCCCCCGGCATGAGAGACGCGGGCTGATGACCAACAAACATAGGTACCAGTCCACGAAACGGCGGTTGCAGAGAGGCCGAGACATGGTAGCCTGGATTGAGTTGTAGTAGGCCGCGGGTGGCCTAAACTGAACCCCCGACGGAAAGAGCGGAGGTCCCGACGCCTGCTGGTGCGAGCCCGACACGACAGGTGCCACAACACGCGCAGAAGGGGTCGCGATCGGCACCGCAGAATTCGCCGCAACAGGCTGCCCCGCAGACGACGCAGGTCCTGATGGCGTCGCTGCAGCAGGAGGCCCGACATGGGGCGCCGGATTTCTGCGAGGCACAGACGCTGGAGGCGGTCCCCTAGGGTTAGCACCTTGGCCCCTCCCTGACATGGCCGCCGGAGACACAACCTCAGCAAAGGACCTGTTTGGCAGCTGCGGAAGAGCACAGGCCGGCGTCGACAAGAATTGGCGACTGAAAAGTCCAGGCTGGGAGGGTGGTGGCTTGGCAGAAGGCATCGGCGTAGACTGATCCCGATACCACGCTCGACGAAGACGTTCCGTGATATACGTCCAGGAGCAAATAGGAACCGAGTCGTACCCGGTGGGACCACCAGCCTGGCCTGTCCGCACGACTTCCATAGCAGCCTGGTCCACCCACGCGACTCCCGTAACAGCCTGGTCCACCCGCGCAACCTCCACAGCAGTTGCATCGCCCCACGGGAGAGGCGGATCCCGACGCCCAGGAGACTCGCGAAACTTAGCGGCATCGAAGAAAGTCCCCAGCGCCGGCGGCGCCGACTCTCCCCGCGGCGGCAGCGGACCCCTCCATGGTCGAACCACAGGACCCCGGCGCAGCAGGATCCCCACGGGATACGCGCCAGACCCCCTGCGACACACCGGCGGCGAGGCGGAACGGCAGGGAACCGGAGAGCTCCGTGGCGGCGACGATGGCGAGCCTCTCTCCCAGAACCTTGAGGCCGGCGTCGGGAAACCAATGTCCTCCCAGAAGGCCTGCTGGAGCTCCTCTTCAGACTTCCTCCGCCGTCGGCAAACCGATGTCCACCCGAGCTCTCCCGATGGGTCTTCTAGGGCATCTAGCGCCTCCTGCGCAGCCCTGGACTCCTCCCCATCTGAGCCATTGTCTGAGCCCAGGCAGTGAAACCTCGATCCCGAAGACGCCGCCGGAGAAGCACTCGCTGCCGGCGACCTCATAGCTCCAGGCGCGAGGGTAAGGCGTCGCCTGCCGCGTCCCATAGACCCACCGTGTCTCAGAATGATATCACATCTACTGGTGGCCTCAGTAGAAGATCGTTTTCTTATGACATATGCTATTTTAGGCATGTTGGTTTACGGACAATTTAATAATTTGCCTTTTATTATTTTGGACAAAACATTTTTTTAAGTGTGGGATTTATGTGAGTTGCCGCTTGCAACACTATTACATTGTATTGTGCTGTACCTGACTGTGACACAAAAGAAGAAGGTAGGCAGCTCCGACGATCCTGGGGGATCGATGCGGGCATATATGTGCTGCTTACTTTCGAGCGATTGATTGATCGACCTCTCGCAGATGGGACGTCTGTGATTCTCCATCGCGCTTTCGGTCCCATTCATGCATCTGCGTGTACGCGCAACACCGGCACACAGCACTACCACAGCACTTCCTTGTCATTCATGCATGATGCGCTTGCCACTCTTCTCCAAGTTGCGAGATTTATATGAGGTATAGGAGTTGACAGAGGTTGACTGTTCGTTTTGGGATAAGGACTAACTAATTAGGAGGAGGCCCGTCGTGGAAGAACTACTAGCACTGGTTGGTACTACTAGAATTTCTCTTTCTCTTCCAGCGGTCACGTTCCGGCGACAGAGCTCTCTGCTTTTAAGAGTGACAGAAGAAGAACAATGCGACTTAGGGTTTCGACGACGCTTCAAGCAGTTCAATACTACCTCCGATCCATAACAAATACGGTGATTTAGTATAAAGTTTGAACAAAATCTTTGACATTTCCTCGTTTAAAAAAATCTCCAACACTTATTTTGGATTAGAGGGAGTAGAAAAATTCAGGAGTGTACCGCGAGAGAGCGGACGCCAATAGTCAAAACACACGACTCGCCCTAATTAAGAGCAGCATCAACACCACCAAACCATCCAAGCTAAACCACGGTTCAAGAGAAAAGAAGAGAAGAGAAGAGAGACTAGCAGTGTCATCGATCCAGTAGACAGTCACCCGGGATAACTAGAGAAACAACCAGCATATCGGAAAAAAGCAAGGAGCAGATCATGGGATGCATACGTCCGCATGCATACGTCCCTCAAAGCTAAAGCACATTTGGATGCATTCCATGCCGACACAAGCAAACAAACAAAAATTAGTGACAACAATGAACTAGCAGCTATAGCCACAAGTAAAAGTAGAAGCACATTTGGATTCACTGGTTAAGGCAAAGCAGATCTGATTAAATTAGGCAAGCAAGGCGATCCGGACGCGCACGTCACGGGTCTCATCCGTTACACTTGCTAATCAGGACATCACTCACTCTCTCACGAGGAGCTTGATTAGGACATGAAGCTTACAAAGAAGGAAAATGGTGCAGGAAAATCGTCTCCGTGGTCGCACATGATCGATCGATGCTCGAAGATGAACAACCAGGAAAATAGCTACGAATACATACTGGCCGTCCATGGATCGATGGACATGGACCATGGACGTGTAGTACTATTAGTAGCTGCTTACGGCCAATGCTGACTAGTAGTGTCCATTGGCTGTCGGCGTCTCGACGTCGAACACGTGGCCGCCGTTGCCGTGGCTGAGCTCGTGCTTGCCGCTGCCGTGGACGTTGGTCAAGGGCAGATCGCCGGCGCCCTTGCTGCCGCCGCCGGAGGCTTGGCTGACGTCGTCCTTGCTCTTGCCCCAGATGAGGAAGTAGAGCCCTACCACGATGATCGCCGCACCAATCACACTGGAAGCAGCAAACAAAGAAAATGATTCATGTACTGCTTTAGCCTCGTTGATCTGAATATAATGTGCATATACATGATGTAATTTGGTAGTATACCTTCCACGAGTGATCTCCTCCTTGAGGATGATGGAGCCCATGACGGCGGTGATGATCATGCAGAGCGGGTTGAAGGCCGTCACGAACACCGGGCCCCTCTGCCTGGACACGATGCCCTGCACGTAGTAGGCTATGCCCGAGCACACGATACCCTGCACAACGCACACGTGTCAGCCATTCCATCGACGATCCATGCCAGTGAACCAACAAATAAACTGCAAAAATAATGCATCACGGGACGGCACTCACGGCGTAGACGACGGTGAAGAGGCGGGTGTCGAAGCCGATGACCCAGGCGTGGGTGTTCGCGCGCTCGGCGACGAGCGCGACGGAGCCGCTCATCAGCGACCCGACGCCGCAGATGAGCACGGTGAGGGTCAACTCCGCCGGGTACTCCCTGAGCGTGCTGGACTGGAGCACGAAGAAGCAGGCCCAGGCGAGGCAGGCCACCATGACCATGATGGTGCCCTTCAGCCACCCGGCGCCGCCCTGCGCGTCGCCGCCGCTGCCGGCGCCCGTGTCGTGGTGCTGGCCCTTGGTCCACGGGAACTGCACGGCGGGGCCGTGGTACAGCACCATCAGCACCGCCCCCGCCACCGTGAGCACCGTGCCGGCGATCTTGGCCTGGCTGTGGAGGCTGCGCAGCCGCACCTTCTCCATCCGGAGGACCAGGGCCAGCACGAAGGTCACGGCCGGCAGGATGTTGATCAGCGCCGACGCGAACCCCGCCGACGTCAGCTTCGCGCCCGTGAAGTAGAGGTTCTGGTCAAGCACGGGCCTGCAGGGTCGAGAGATTCACACACGTACGCACACGTGTTAGCAAAGTAGAGTTTAAATGTGTGGCTACTGGCCATTTACAGTCGAATTAATCAGCCGGACGTACTCGAGGAACGCGAGCCCCAGGATTTTGATGAAGATTCTGACGGTCATCTTCGGCCTCAGCCCCCTGTACATGTCAAGTTGGAGCAGATGTACAAATGGCACGTTAGTCATCTTCCATGAATCAAGTGATCTTGGTAAAAAAATCAAAATGAACTGTAAAAAATTATTGGACTACGAGTTAATTGCCGGTTCTCAGTCAGCACCAGCTGACATGTAGTGTCAGCTAGCTCCATGCATGTAACCAACCGGTGGTAGGTCTCCCACCGGTGGCCAATCAGGGCACACTGCCTAGTGGAGGTCGCCCAAGTGCGTTTACACGTACGTGAACACACACACCGCACGTACAAGCCGGTTAACCAGTTGCTAGCCCAGATATGTGTCATTTTCAACTTGGGTACATACGCCACTCTGATATTCTCATGGATCTCCATATAGGTATCTGATTTAACTTGTGACAACGAAAGACGGGAAAGGCAGCTTGCCGGCACAAAACTGAATAAGGAATCAAGATGTGCTTTGCTTTTCCTGGATTAGGATCCGCGAGTGCTGGGTTGTGCAGCTTGCACCATCTAAGTGAGACAAAAACTGAAAGAACTGAAACAAAGCGTATGTGTGTGTGATCTGTTTGGTCGATCGTGGGGAGCATATGCATGCATGAGCACGATTGGCGAGTTGCCGTCGTTTTCCCGTTCTTGTCTAGCTAGTTCATCATATATTAGTGTATGTACTATGTTCATCCCTCGGTATCTTGTCTAACTAATTAAGAGAGGAGAGTGCTAATACGATATTATGGGAAGATGTCTGTCAGAATCATATATAGGCCTGGCTAACTCAGCTGAAACATGTCCTACAAGCTAATTAAGATCAAATCCTCTCTACTGGCTTATGCGCTAAAGTGTGATGACTGGTAATAAGGGCATGGATGTGTGTCATGTGTGCGTGTATGCGTTTGATCCTACCAGCTGATGTTTGTTCCAAGGATCGGAGGAATTGGCAACGGAATCATGCATGAATGTGCAGTTGCACACTCACTGTTTCCCATTCGCACGATACATGCATGCGAGCGAGCACACGATGTGCGTGTGTGCGAGATAGACGAAGCGTGTACCTCTCGAAGTAGAGGGCGAAGGGCGTCATGACGACGGTGGCGACGATGTTCCGGTAGACGACGAGGACGAAGTGGCTCATGCCGGCCTTGAGGGACGACACGGCGACGATGTACATCCCGGCGAACCCCACCTGCAGCAGCACCATCGCCAGGTACGGCTTCACGCTGTTCAGAGCCTTCCACCCCATACCCATATCCTCCCCCTGATCTCACTCGCTAGTAGCTTCCTCTCACTTCAGAGCGTGTCTGCTTCCTCCCTCCTGCAGCTAGCTAGCTCGAGCTCTCTCTGAATCTAGAACGCAGGCAATGGCTGCTGTGATGGAATGAGGCGATGAGCTCACACACCGAGACCGTGCCGTTTATATAGCCGCTCGCTCCATCGCCGCTTGACAAACAGTACGGAAGGAGAGGGTGCAGGAGTTGGATCGATCGATGCAAAGTGGTACTGTAGCCATGGGTGGATCCGAGTCACGGATGCGCCTGCATCAGCCCCCTGTCCTGTCCGGCCTGTTGTGCGCGTTCCAGTGCTCGCTTAGCTATATGTTCCATTCCCAGTTTAATATTCCACTTCCGGGAAAAGGAGAAAAAAAAAGAAATTAGCCCTCTCTCCCTCTCATTCTTTTTTCTCTGTCTACTTTAGGTTTTTGCCGGGGAAAATGCAGGGAGCACGTACGACCTATGGCTGAGGGTTTCGCATATCTTTCCGGCCACCTGAGGAGGACATGGATGACCGGAGTCAGACGTCGGAGTCAAGCTCTGTGGGTGTGGGTGTGTGTGTTAAGTGTTAACTAATGGGGACTAATTGGACATAGGCTTTTTTCCACTTTGCCTCTAGGCTCTAGCTAGCAAGAGCAAGCTAGTAGTTCTATTGTAACGACAGCCGTCGATGTTTCGCGACATGCGTGTGCATGCATGCATAAACTGTCAGTGAGCTAATCAGCTGATAAGATGTAGCATCGATACTACGCCGCTTAAGTGGATGCTATTCTCCTGCTTTAGCCTAATTGTAAATCAAGATATTCTTTCCAAAAAAGACCAGAATCATATATATCTTCCTTTTCCTATAAAATCGTGGTAATTAACTAAAAGCTTAAGACGTGGTGTTTTTTTTTAACGGGTAAGCGTGGTGTTGTGTGAGCGTTTTGAGGACACCTGCGGGGAGTTTTGCCGATCTTGCCGTTGGCTTGGTCGGTTTTTGGGTGTGTGGCGCATTTCTTTACTGCTGACCGACCGGTGGCCCGTGGTCTGTGGGTCGCATTTGTCAGTGCCCGTGTATGTTTGGTCGATTTGTCTTTCCTGTGTTTTTTCTAGACGTGGGGTTCTCTCCGTCGTGGCTCTCTCCTCTCCGTGGTTCTCTCCGTTGCTTTGACCGGTAAGAGTCGTCTCGAATCCACGAACCTCATCGCCGCCGTATGTAGTACCTCTCGCGCGTCGGCCTCCGCCTTCCCCCAGATCTTGCGCGTCGTTGGTAGATCCCCGCACCGGCCCGCCACCCACATCAACCACCTGCGCGTCACCGGAATGCCACGCCTTCCAACCTCCTGAGCATCAGCCGCCGCCCTTCCCCACCTCATGCACGCGCGTGAGGGACAGCCGCTCCCTCCCAACAACCTGTGTTGGCCGCCGCCCTCCTCCAACTGCCTACACCAGCCGGCGTGTCCCCCCACGGCAACACTGCCTCCCAAGCTCCTTGGCCCCCGCCGGTGGTCGTTCCGAGTATATGTGTAATGGTCGGCGAGTTGGTCTTATTTCATTGATCAGATGGTGTTAACTGCTAAAGCATCCACATCAACCTCCACTTGTTCGGTGTTCCTGGCTGAAATCCGAAACTAAATAGTCGGACACGGATATAACGGTTGGCCTGAAACGTCACTTTCGGCCTCATTCAGTCGCGTTTACCGAGTTTTCAGATTTGATAAAAAAATTCACTCAAATTCGATAAATTTTAGAAGAATATAGGCAATTTTATTTAATAGTGGGCGAGTTCGTACATATTACATCAAATTCGGCCCAACACCCTAATTTTGACATCATTAGGCTATAAAAACTAAAGAAAAGGCCGATGCCGATGCCGCTGGACGCCGCTCATATGCAGAAGTTACGGTAGAACACCGAGTAGTCGGATACGCTTTGCCGCCATCGTCGTCGCTCGGCGGCTGCGGGGGCACGAGCTGCCCTGGCCGGCGTCGTCGTATCGCCACGGCTGGGGCGAGAGGTCGGCATCGTCGTCGAGAACGACAAGTGGCGAGCTCAAGGTGGGCCCTGGCCTGGCGCTCGGCCTCCTTCTGCTGGCGCCAAACTCTGATGGACTCCTCGTGTGACGAGGTAATATCTCGTCAATGCCCATTGTTATGAGCTTGGGTTTTGGAGAAGATGGGAGTGCTGGAGATCGCGGAATGGTTAACAGACAAGCAATCAGGGGACACGAGATTTACCCAGGTTCAGGTCTCCGGAGGGAAAATCCTACTCGCTTACGCTCTTGATTCTGGCGGAACCGAAGTTCTAGGGTGCGCAGATACAATCTGGCGTGGAGGTGTGTATGCGGTGGTATGAGAGAGAGAGAGATCCTCCTCGTCGTGTCCTCCTAGCCTTTATATAGAGGTAGGCAGGTCCTGGGCATAGATCGAGTCGGTTACAGGTTTAGGGTTTGCCCCTTTAAATATTCTATCTGTTCTAGTCTTGCCCTCCAAGGATTCGAAGACATCATGGGCTTGGGCCACCCGAAAATCTTTATGGGCCGCGTATATTCTTGTGGGTCTTTCTTGGGCTGGACCAGGTATGCTAACGTCGTGTACCCATAGGGTATAACCATGTCAGTAGCCCCCGAGTGTTCAGTCGAATCACAGATTCGGCTAAGGACTCTTCAATCTTTCGGGTGCAGCTATTTCGTGTTTATCATACAATGATTTTAGTGTGTAGGAATTGTTGATGCGTGTGCCTAACTTTCCCGACGGATCAGGGTCAGTTAACTGTCTTAGGACAAAACAACACGATCTTCTTCAGATTCGAGTCCCTTTGGCGTGACCAGGACGGGCGAGGTGGAGAGCAGCCGCTTCAGATCTTCGAATGCGTCGTCTGCTTCAGGTGTCCACTCGAATTTGTCTGCTTTGCGTAGCAGCTGGTAGAAAGGTAGGGCCTTCTCACCCATGTGGCTGATGAATCTGCTCAGCATCGCGATGTGTCCAGCTAGCTGTTGGACACCTTTGAGGTTTTCAGTTTCTCCATGGCCATTATGGCCCGGATTTTCTTCGGGTTCGCCTCAGTCCCTCGCTGGGATATGAAGTAGCCAAGCAGTTGGCCAGATGGGACGCCGAAGGCATACTTTTCTGGGTTCAGCTTGATCTTGTAGCGATCAAGGTTGTCGAACATCTCGCGAAGATCATCGATCGGTGTCTTGGCCTCCCTTGTTTTGATTACTATGTCGTCGACATAGACTTGTATATTGCGGATGATCTGGCTCTTCAGGCATGCCTGCATGCACCGCTGGTACGTGGAACCTGTGTTCTTTAGTCCGAAGGGCATTGTGTTGTAGCAGATCTTCGACCTTCAGTCGAATCTGATTGTAGCCTAAGTAGGCGTCGAGGAAGGAGAGTTTCTCGCATCCTGCAGTCGAATCGATGATCTGATTGATCCGAGGAAGGGGGAAGTGATCCTTCGGGCAGTGCTTGTTCAGCGATGTGAAGTCCACGCACATCCGCAGGATGTCCGTGTCCTTTTTAGGGACCATCACGGTGTTGGCTAGCCACTCGCTTTCCTTGATCTCCCTGATGAAATCAGCGTCGTGCAGTCTGTTGACTTTGACTCCGATGGCTTCGGCTCGTGGCTCGGACAATCGTCGGATGGACTCTTTGACAGGCTTAGCATCTAGGAACACATTTAGTGCGTGCTCGGCGAATTCCTTGGGAACTCCTAGCATGTCTGCAGGACACCAGGCAAAGATTTCCCAGCACTCACGGAGGAATTCGACGAGCGCGCTTTCCTATGCGGGGCTGAGGTCATTGGCGATCAGCGTCGCCTTGGAGGCGTCTGTTGGGTGGACCTGCACCTTCTTCGTGTTGACTATTGAGTCGAACGACATGTCAGGTGCGCGTTACGCCTTGAGGCTGGGGTGCCCATTGTGCATCACCTCGGAGCCTTATGAGCTCCTCCTACATGCCGAATGACTGGGAGATTCTGTTGAAATCCATGTCGCAGTGATCCAACTGGGTGAAGCTCCCGTGGACCGTGATGATGCCTCTAGGTCCTGGCATCTTGAGTAGCAGGTACGCATAGTGCGGTACTGCCATGAACCTTGCGAATGCTACGCGTCCGAGGATAGCGTGGTATTGTGATGGCCAATCCACCACTTTGAACTCGAGCCGCTCGCATCGAAAGTTGTCGGGCTTGCCGAAGATGACGTCGAGCCATATCTTTCCTAGGGGGAATATGCCCTTCCCTGGGACGATGTCGTGGAACATTGTGTCAGATTGTTCCAGGCTGCACAGCGGGATCCGCATTGCTGTTAAGGTGCTGCAAACATCAGATTGATGCCGCTGCCGCCGTCCATGAAGACGCGGATCATCTCAAACCCTCTGATCTGTGCCTCGAACACCAGGGCAGCATGACCTGGGCGAGGGATCTGGTGGGGGTGATCCGAATGGCTGAATGTGTTACAGGACTCCGAACCGCTGAGGTACTCATGGATGGCAGGTGGAGCGGTCACAGCCAGGCTGACCTGGAGGGTGATCTTCTTTTGCACCCTGTTTGTTGGGCGCCCTTTTGGATCATCAAAATGACCCTTTCGGCCCGGGGTACCCGTTTCCGCCGTTGTTCTGCGCAGGTGCGATCGGGTGATTCGAAGGTCCTAAGGGTGGTGGTGGAGGAGCTCTGTGGGCGATGTCACCTGGTGCAGGTGCGTGTCTGTACCTAGGGTTCGGGGCTTGCTGTCTCATCTGGGACATGCTCTCGCTGAGTTTCTGGAACTCGCGACAATCTTCGAGCATGTGGCTGGCCTTCTTTTTGCCATCCTGCTTGTCGATGTAGAAGTGGATGGTGCATGGGCCTGAAAATTTGTCGTATGCCGAGGGCTCGTCGTCGCGGCGTTGCCACGTTTGCGTTGGGCGCCCTCCATCGCGGAAGTTGTTTTCACGGTATCCGCCGCTGCTGCGGTTGCTTTCGTTGCGGCGGTCGGCGTAGCCAGCCGCGACCATGTCGGGTTTGTCGCAATCGTCGTAGATGCGTGATCTTCGCTTGCTATGGCACTCACATCAGCGGCCATAGTCGTCTTCCTCCTCCGAATGTGCTCGGTGGACGGAGTCCTCGCCATCTGCCCACCTGTTGGTGATGTCCATGAGGTGGTCGAGTGTCTTGGGCTTGACGCGCCCAAGTTCTTCCTTGAAGTCCTGGCGTTTGACGCCATCTTTGAAGGTGTCGATTGTTCTCTCCTCAGAGATGTGTGCCGTGGAGTTCTTGATGTTGGACCAGCGTAGTATGTACGAGCGAATGGATTCGCCCGTTCATTGGGTGCAGGCCCGCAGCTCTTCGATCGAGGCTGGCCTCTTGCTGGTACCCTTGAAGTTTCGGATGAAACTGTACGCCAGTTCCTCCTAGCTTCGGATGGATCCCGAGGATAGGCTGCTGAGCCAGATCCGGACGCTCGCCCGCTGCGGTGAAAGGCATTGCAGGCGGTGTTTTGTTGCGCCGTGCGACTTGACAGGTGGTCGCTGAGCCACGCCTTAGGGTCATGCGTGCCATCAAACTTCGGAGTGTCCGAGGGAAGCTTGAAGTTCCTCGGCATCCGTGTCCACCGAACAGATCTGCTGAAGCATCGAGGCCTGCAGAGTTCTCCTACGTCATCATCCTCCTCGGATTCGGATGAGCATACGCGCTTGGCGCGTGATTTATCGATCTTGCGCTGAGTGAGTTCGCTTCGAGCGTCGTAGTCGCGGCTGCGATGTCGCGAGCTCTTGTGTCATCGAGGTAGATCGTGTTCCTCCTCATCGAATGAGGGTGTGGGGCTGCGGTTGAATCTGACTGCAGCCTTCTTTTTCGGCTCCGCAGGAGCTTCCCCATGTAGCGCAGCTCCAATGAGTCCGAGTCCGGCTAATGCGGAATTATGCATGGCTCTCTTCGGGTCCCCTACCGGAGGTGGATGGGACGCAAGATATGTGGTGGCTGCCATGATCGCAGCTTGCGGTGTCTTCGGGATGACGTTGCCGTTGGCATCCATCTCCATGAAGGACATGTTGAGGGTTTGGGTCACCTCGCGACGTGCAGCGGGGTCCATGTTCTCTACGCGAGAATGATGCTTGTTGGTGTTGTTGCCGTGCGAGCTGGAGCCGCCAACGGCGGAGAGCGCAGCTCGTCGCTCGCGAGACTCCGAAGCCACTTGCTTGCGTTTGTCGAGTACTTCTTGCATCTTCACCTGCTTTTTGTGCTCTTCGATGAGGAGCAGGTGGTATGCCATCAGTAGGTCCCGTGAGGCACCCACAGGCAGGATCTTGTTGTCCGCCACGGCTTCGCGTGATTGGTTCCATCCTTCCTCATTGAGGTGGATTACCTGATTGGCGTCAGGGTCGTCCTCGTTGGACGGAGGGGATCGGTTCCTCCTGTTTTCGCCATTTCTACCCTTGTGGTTGGGTGGCGGTATGTGAGCACCCAAACCTGGTGGTTGTTGCTCCACGTTGCTTTGGATTACTACGACGCATTGGTAGCGTCTGTGGGTCAGATCGTTGCTGCCGCAGCTTTCGGATCCAGAACCGTAGGTTCCTTCATCCGATGGAGGATCGCACAGATCTGAGTTGCAGTTGCTGCTGTCGTATGACTCATCTGTCGATGTTGACGTGCATAGCACGAGATGCGGAGCCCACGAGGCGGGCCTGATCGATGGCAGTGGCACCCTCTCTAGGAGGCGGAGAGTGCTGATCTGTCCCACCTGGAAGCAGAAGCTCCCAAACAGGATCTCGAGCCCGTCGCCTACGGGCTCGAAGTCCTTCATGGTGGCTGGCGAGTGGGCGGTGAAGTTGAAAGTGCCGAAGAGGAGATGGCTATCCGTTTCCGAGGAGTTTAGATCGCTTTGGTCGGGACCGTCATGATCGCACAATCAGTGCCCCCGATCCCCACGATCGGCGCCAATTAAGGAGGTAATATCTGAAGGGTTTCGCAGCATAGTAAATCAAAAAAATTCTACGGATGCGAATGGGAAAGCAAAGATCTAATCTAGGAGATGCAAACAATGAGGGGGGATAGATGAGATCTTCATACCCTTGAAGATTCGCACAGCGGAACGTTCAACGGAACATGGTTGATGTAGTCGTACTAGCTTCTCCTCCTCGAAATCCGATCCGATCCAACACCGCAAGTGGCGATGCCTCCGAGAGATGCACACGTACGGCACCTCGATGTCTCCTCCTTCCTCGGTCCAGCAAGTGGGGTGGAGAGATAGATTGGATCTACAACACGACGGTGTGGTGCAAAGGTGGAGAGTTTCTACGGCAGGGCTTCGCCTACGTGCAGTCGGGAGAGAGAGAGGAGGGCAGCAGGTAGGCGGCTAGGGTTGAGCAGGTGTGGGGGGAGGGTGCGCCCCTGCCCTCTTTATATAGAGGTCTGGCCGACCCCCTTGGCCCCTGCTCCAAGCCCTAGGGCGGCGGCCCCAAGGGTTGGAGTGGGGGGCAAGTTTCCCCCTCCCTTCTAGAAGGTCTCCCTAGGGTTTCCCCTAGGGCTTGGCCGGCTGGGCCTATGGGGCCTTGTGCCCTTGGCCCAATGTGTCCAGGGAACTCCCTCGTAGGCCCACGCCCCCTCCCGACAAGTGGGGCCACGTTGGTCCCACTCCGGAAGGTTCTAGAAGCTTCCGGTACAATACCGAACAATCTGAAACAATTCCGAAATCCAAAAACTGCTTTCCCTTATATGAATCTTATTCTCCGAACCTTTCCGGGACCTCTCGTGATTTCCTGGATCTCATCCGAGACTCCGAATAAAAACTCATAAACCAATTATCCATTCTATCCTAGTGTCGAGACACGTTAAGTGTGTGACCCTACGGGTTCGAGAATATGCAGACATGATCTTCTATCAATAATCAACAGCGGGGTCTGGAAACCCATATTGACTCCCACACATTCATCGATGATCATATCGGATGAACCACGATGCCAGGATTCAATTAATCCCATATATATATTCCCTTCGTCACGCGATATTTTACTTGCCCGAGATTCGATCGTCGGTATCGGCATACCTAGTTCAATCTCGTTCACAGCAAGTACTTTACTCGTTCTGTAATCCGATATCACTTTGTGATTAACTCCTTAACCACGTGCTTGCAAGCGGTGTTGATATCGATTACCGAGTGGGCCCGAAGTATATCTCTCTGACTTGGGAGGGACAAATCCCATCTCGATACATACAACCCAACAAGTACTCTCCGATCACCTGAGAGACACCTTTATGATCACCCTCTCATAGGATGACGTTTGATGACCTCAAAGCTTTCTTCCGATACCAGGGAGTTGCATTATCTCATGGTCTAAGAAATACAATATTTGACATAAGAAAAAGCTTCGCAAAGATGAACACGATGACACGATCTAATTGCTCTGCTTGTTTTGGGTTTGTCCATCATATCATTCTCCCAATGACATGATCTCATTATTAATTGACAACTCATGTCTATGGTTAGGAAACCTTAATCATCATTAATCAATGAGCTAGTCCATAGAGGCATACTAGGGACACGGTGTTGTTCATAAACCACACAAGTATCAAAGTTTCTGCTTAATACAATTCTAGCATGGAATATAAACTTTATTATGATCAAGAATTATAATAATAACATATTTATTATTGCCTCTAGGGCATAATTCCAACAGTCTCCCACTTGCACTAGAGTCAATAATCTAGTTTACATCTGGCAACAATCTAACACCCATGGCACTAAGGTGCTGATCATGTTTTGCTCGTGGAAGAGGTTTAGTCAACGGATCTGCGACATTCAGATCCGTATGTACTTTGCTAATCTTCAGATCTCCATCTGTTATATAATCTCGAATTATATGAAACTTGCGGTTGATATGCTTGGTCTTTGGATGATATCTTGGTTCCTTAGCCAGTGCTATGGCGTCAGTGTTGTCACACAATATCTCCAGTGGGTCCAAGGCACTTGGAACCACACCAAGCTCAGTGATGAATTTTCTGATCCAAACTCCTTCACTTGACGCTTCTGCAGCAGCCATGCATTCCGCTTATACTGTAGATCCCACGATCACGCTTTGCTTGCAGCTTCTCCAACTCACAGCTCCTCCATTCAAAATATAAACGTATCCTGTCTGAGATTTAGAATCATCCTTGTCGGTGTCGAAACTAGCATCGACGTAACCTTTTACGACGATCTGTTCATCACCTCCATAGACTAAGAACATTTCTTTAGTTCTATTTAAATACTTTAGGATGTTCTTCATGGCTGTCGATTCCTCTGGATCACTTTGGTATCTGCTTGTCAAACTAAGAGCATTGGACACATCCGGTCTAGTACATAGCATGGCGTACATGATAGATCCTATGGCCGAGGCATAAGGCACTTTGCTCATAGCTTCTCTATCATTTACCGTAGATGGACACTGAGCCTTGCTCAATATCTTACCTGACAACATAGGCACTAAACCTTTCTTTGCCTTATCCATTCCGAACCTTTTCAGAACTTTGTCTAGGTATGTACTTTGGCTTAAAGCTATCAGGCGTCTTTGTCTATCTCTATAGATTTTGATGCCCAATATATAAGCAGCTTCCCCTAGGTCTTTCATTGAAAAACATTTGTTCAAATAACTCTTCACATCGTTAAGCATGTCAATGTCATTTCCGATAATCAATATGTCATCCACATATAGTACCAAAATGTCAGAGCTCCCACTCACTTTCTTGTAGATACAAGCTTCGTAGCAATTTGGAACAAATCCAAAGCTCTTGATCACTTGATCAAAACGAAGGTTCCAACTCCGAGATGCTTGCTTCAGTCCATAAATGGAACGCTGAAGTTTGCACACCATATCAGCATCCTTAGGATCAACAAAACCTTCGGGTTGCATCATATACAACTCTTCATCAATGTTGCCATTGAGGAACGCAGTCTTGACATCCATCTGCCATATTTCACAATCATGAAACACAGCAATTGCTAATAAAATCCGAATGGACTTAAACATCGCTACGGGAGAGAAAGTCTCATCGTAGTCAACACCTTGAACTTGTCGAAAACCTTTCGCGACAAGCCGTGCTTTATAGACAGTAACATTACCATCCGCATCCGTTTTCTTCTTGAAAATCCATTTGCACTCAACGAACTTTCGGTCGCTAGGAGGGTCCACCAAAGTCCATACTTGGTTTTCGCTCATGGATCCCAATTCGGATTTCATGGCCTCTAGCCATTTCTCAGAGTCTAGGCTCATCATTGCTTCCTCATAGTTCGCAGGTTCACTGTTGTCTACTAACAAGACAGTTAAGACAGGGTTGCCGTACCACTCAGGAGGGGCACGCGACCTTGTCGACCTGCGACATTCAGTAGTAGCATCGTCTGAAGCTTCATGATCATTGTCATTAGCTTCCTCTATTGTTGGTGCAGACGTCACTGGAACAATTTTAGGTGTTGCGCTACTCTCCAACTCAAGAGAAGGTTCAATAACCTCGTCTAGCTCTACTTTCCTCCCACTCACTTCTTTCGAGAGAAACTCCTTCTCAAGAAAGGATCCGTTCTTTGCGACAAACACTTTGCCTTCGGATCTGTGATAGAAGGTATACCAAATCGTTTCCTTAGGGTATCCTATGAAGACGCATTTCTCCGCTTTGGGTTCGAGCTTGTCCGGCATCAACTTCTTGACGTAAGCTTCGCATCCCCAAACTTTAAGAAACGGCAACTTAGGTTTAGCACCAAACCATAATTCATACGGTGTCGTCTCAACGGATTTAGATGGTGCCCTATTTAAAGTGAATGCAGCGGTTTCTAATGCATAACCCCAAAATGATAACGGCAAATCTGTAAGAGACATCATCGATCGCACCATATCCAATAAAGTTCGATTCCGGCGTTCATACACACCATTGCGTTGTGGTGTTCCGGGTGGCGTGAGTTGCGAAACGATTCCGCTCGCTTTAAGATGCGTGAGAAAATCATAACTCAAATATTCACCTCCATGATCGGATCGTAGAAATTTAATTTTCCTGTTACGATGGTTTTCCACTTCGTTCTGAAATTCTTTGAACTTTTCAAATGTTTCAAATTTATGTTTCATTAAATAGATATACCCATATCTACTTAAGTCATCAGTAAAGGTGAGAAAATAGCGATAACCACCGCACGTCGAAACACTCATTGGTCCGCATACATCGGTATGTATGATTTCCAACAAGTCCGTTGCTTGCTCCATTATTCCGGAGAACGGGGTTTTGATCATCTTGCCCATGAGACATGGCTCGCACGTGTCAAATGATTCAAAATCAAGAGACTCCAAAAGTCCATCAGAATGGAGTTTCTTCATGCATTTTACACCAATATGACCTAGACGGTAGTGCCACAAATAAGTCGTATTATCACTATCTACCTTGCATCTCTTAGCCTCAATGTTATGGATGTGTGTTTCATTGTTTTCGAGATTCAGAAGAAATAAACCATTCATAGCAGGTGCATGACCATAAAAGATGTTACTCATATAAATAGAACAACCACTATTCTCCGATTTAAATGAATAACCGTCTTGCAATAAACATGATCCAGATATGATGTTCATGCTCAACGCAGGCACATAATAACATTTATTGAGGTTTAAAACTAATCCCAAAGGTAAAACTAAGGAGAGTGTGCCGACAGCCATCACATCAACTCTTGATCCGTTGCCAACGCGCATCGTCACCTCATCCCTCGCTAGCCGCCATTTATTTCGTAGCTCCTGTTTCGAGTTACAAATATTAGCAACTGAACCAGTATCAAATACCCAGGCACTACAACGAGGTCTAGTAAGGAAAACATCAATAACATGTATATCAAATATACCTTTGATGGTGCCAGCCTTCTTGTCCATTAACTACTTCGGACAGTTGCGCTTCCAGTGACCCTTGTCCTTGCAATAGAAGCACTCAGTGTCCGGCTTAGGTCCAGACTTGAGCTTCTTCTCAGCAGGGGCAACGCGCTTGCCGCTGCCCTTCTTGAAGGGCTTCTTTGCACCCTTACCTTTCTTAAAGCTGGGGGGCTTGTTGACCATCAACACATGATTATCTTTCTTGATGTCCACCTCCGCAGCTTTCAGCTTAGCGAAGAGCTCAGTGACCGTATCAGTGGAACCAATCTGATTATGAGTAACTACAAAACCTTTGTAGCTAGGAGGGAGTGATTGCAGAACTCTGTCAATCTTGAGCTCCTCTGGAATCTTGGATCCGATTGCTCAAGGCGTTGAGTGTAGCCCGACATCTTAATGGCGTGCTCACTAACGGAACTCCTTCCTCCATCTTGCGATTAAAGAATTTCTCAGAGATCTCATATCTCTCGAGCGGCCTGAGTCTGAAACATAGTTTTCAGTTCCTCAAGAATCTCAAAGGGCGGGAACTCCTCAAAACGATTTTGAAGATCCGATTCCATAGCAAACAACATGGTGCTCTTAATCACACCATAATCATCCTTGTTGATAAGCAGCTTTCTCATCAGCCGAGCATCTACAAGGCGTCACCTATCGCTTTCTCAAGGACATAGTCCTTTTGTCCGCCAGAGAATGATTCTCAGATTGCGGAACCATTGGTGAAGTTAGACCCATTGTTCTTAAGCTTTTCTTTCTCAAGAAAACGTTGAAGTTGAAGTTGGACTTAGCCATTTGATCTACAAAATTTGCAAGTACAATTTAGACTATGTTCATGATAACTAGTTCAACTTAATCAAATTACTAGATGAACTCCCACTAAATTCAACATCCCTCAAGTTGTTTAGTGAACATGATCCAAATTCACCACACCTAACCCGATCTTCACGAGAAGAGATGTGGTTTCAATGGTGGACAACAAAGTGTCGATCATATCATTCATATGACTCATGCTTAACCTTTCGGTTTGTGTGTTCCGAGGCCATGTCTGTACATGCTAGGCTCGTCAAGTCAAACCCAAGTATTTCCGCGTGTGCAAAATTGGCTTGCACCCATTGTATGTGAACATAGAGTTTATAGCACCCGATCATCACGTGATGCTTGAACACGACGAACTTTCGCAACGGTGCATACATGGGGAGAACACAGTTTTATCTTGATCTTTAAGTGAGGAATCATCTTATAATGCTACCGTCGCGATCTAAGCATAATAAGATACATAAAAGGATAAACATCACATGCATATAATTTTATGTGACATGGTATAGCCAATCTCCGCGCAATGATATCCATCTTGTGCATGCCAGCATGATATCCATCACTCCACCATGATGGCCTCCACCGTGAATAGCAACTACAACTATTGCTAACTACTTTAGCGATAAAGTAAAGCTATTACATGGCATATAAGAAGTTGACACATAGGTCATACATAATTATAAAGACAACCATATGGCTCCTGCCGGTTGTGTACTCATCGACATGCAAGTCGTGAAACATTACAAAACATGATAATTGCATACAATATACACATCACATCTTGGGTCATACCATATCACAGAAAACACTCCCTGCAAAAACAAGTTAGACGCCTCTACTTTGTTGCTGCATCTTTTACGTGGCTTATGGGAGTAACAAGCTAAGAACGATTCTTACCTACGAAAAGCCACAACGGTGATATTATGGTTGCCAACATCCGGTGTAAATCCCATGACAACTATAGTGAGAGAAACTGGCATCCACCAGCCGCATGTGTGGAACAAGCCACACGTCAAGTGCGGGCGGTCTCATGACGAGGTCACGTAAAGTTGGCCTAGACCGCTTCGATCTCACTATCCCGCATCATAAGAAGTACACAAACAAGAGGCTTGCAACAGAAAACATCAACGCCCGCAACAAGCATGTTGCGTTCTACTCGTGAAACACATCTACGCATAGATCTAGCTCTGATACCACTAAAGGGTTTCGCAGCATAGTAAATCAAAAAAATTCTACGGATGCAAACGGGAAAGCCAAGATCTAATCTAGGAGATGCAAACAACGAGGGGGGGTAGATGAGATCTTCATACCCTTGAAGATTCGCACAGCGGAACATTCATCGGAACATGGTTGATGTAGTCGTACTAGCTTCTCCTCCTCGAGATCCGATCCGATCCAACACCGCAAGTGGCGATGCCTCCGAGAGATGCACACGTACGGCACCTCGACGTCTCCTCCTTCCTCGGTCCAGCAAGTGGGGTGGAGAGATAGATTGGATCTACAACACGACGGTGTGGTGCAAAGGTGGAGAGTTTCTGCGGCAGGGCTTCGCCTACGCGCAGTCGGGAGAGAGAGAGAGAGAGAGAGAGAGAGAGAGGAGGGCAGCAGGTAGGCGGCTAGGGTTGAGGAGGTGTGGGGGGAGAGTGTGCCCCTGCCCTCTTTATATAGAGGGCTGGCCGGCCCCCTTGGCCCCTCCTCCAAGCCCTAGGGTGGCGGCCCCAAGGGTTGGAGTGGGGGGCAAGTTTCCCCCTCCCTTCTAGAAGGTCTCCCTAGGGTTTCCCCTAGGGCTTGGCCAGCTGGGCCTATGGGGCCTTGTGCCCCTGGCCCAATGCGGCCAGGGCACTCCCTCGTAGGCCCACGCCCCCTCCCGACAAGTGGGGCCATGTTGGTCCCACTCCGGAAGGTTCTAGAAGCTTCTGATACAATACCGAACAATCCGAAACAATTCCGAAATCCAAAAACTGCTTTCCCTTATATGAATCATATTCTCCGGACCATTCCGGAACCTCTCGTGATGTCCTGGATCTCATCCGAGACTCCTAACAAAAACTCATAAACCAATTATTCATTCTATCCTAGCGTCGAGACACGTTAAGTGTGTGACCCTACGGGTTCGAGAATATGCAGACATGATCTTCTATCAATAATCAATGGCGAGTGCGAAACCCATATTGACTCCCACACATTCATCGATGATCATATCGGATGAACCATGATGTCAGGATTCAATTAATCCCATATATATATTCCCTTCGTCACGCGATATTTTACTTGCCCGAGATTCGATCGTCGATATCGGCATACCTAGTTCAATATCGTTCATAGCAAGTACTTTACTCGTTCCGTAATCCGATATCACTTTGTGATTAACTTCTTAACCACGTGCTTGCAAGCGGTGTTGATATAGATTACCGAGTGGGCCCGAAGTATATCTCTCCGACTTGGGAGGGACAAATCCCATCTCGATACATACAACCCAACAAGTACTTTCCGATCACCTGAGAGACACCTTTATGATCACCCTCTCATAGGATGACGTTTGATGACCTCAAAGCTTTCTTCCGATACCAGGGAGTTGCATTATCTCATAGTCTAAGGAATACAATATTTGACATAATAAAAAGCTTCGCAAAGATGAACACGATGACATGATCTAATTGCTCTGCTTGATTTGGGTCTGTCCATCATATCATTCTCCCAATGATATGATCTCATTATTAATTGACAACTCATGTCTATGGTTAGGAAACCTTAACCATCATTAATCAATGAGCTAGTCCATAGAGGCATACTAGGGACACGGTGTTGTTCATAAACCACACAAGTATCAAAGTTTCCGCTTAATACAATTCTAGCATGGAATATAAACTTTATTATGAACAAGAGTTATAATAATAACATCTTTATTATTGCCTCTAGGGCATAATTCCAACAATATCTCGTCAATGCCCATTGTTATGAGCTTGGCTTTTGGAGAAGATGGGGGTGCTGGAGATCGCGGAACGGTTAACAGACAAGCAACCAGGGGACACGAGATTTACCCAGGTTCAGGCCCCTGGAGGGAAAACCCTACTCCTGCTTGTCTGCTCTTGATTACGGCGGAACCGAAAGTTGCAGGGGTGAGCAGATGCAATCTGACGTGGAGGTGTGTATGCGGTGGTATGAGAGAGAGATCCTCCTCGTCGTGCCCTCCTAGCCTTTATATAGAGGTAGGCAGGTCCCGGGCATAGATCGAGTTGGTTATAGGTTTAGGGTTACCCCTTTGAATATTCTATTTGTTCTAGTCTTGCTCTCCAAGGATCCGAAGAAGTCATGGGCTTGGGCCACCCGAAAATTTTCATGGGCCGCGTATATTCTTGTGGGCCTTCCTTGGGCTGGACCAGGTATGCTAACGTCGTGTACCCGTAGGGTATAACCATGTCATCGTGCTCCTAGTCCGCCCTGGACCAGGCGAGGAGGTCTGGCTCCGGCATCAGTGGCAGCGGCACCACGTCCTGGAGAGAGCGCTCCATCGCTCCACCTTGTAACTATTGGAGATATGCCCTAGAGGCAATAATAAAAGTGGCTATTATTATATCTTTGTGTTTATGATAAATATTTACATTCATGCTATAACAGTATTAAACATGAAACATTAATACTTGTGTGATTTGTAAACTAAATTAGAGTCCCTAGTAAAGCCTCTTTGTAATACTAGCTTGTTGGTTAATAGATGATCGTGGTTTCCCGATCATGAGCATTGAGATGTTGTTAACAACAAGATCATATCATTAGGAGAATGGTGTGATGGACATACTCCTATAGATAAGCGTAACATTAAGATCAAGTCATTTCAATAGTTTGTTTGCTATAAGCTTTCTGATACATAGTAACCTAATTCCTTCGACCATGAGATCATGCTAATCATCATCATCGGAAGGATGCTTTGATGACATCAAACACCACACCGTAACTGGGTGGATATAAAGGTGGCATTAAGTGTTCGGAAAGTATGGGTTGAGGCACATGGATCAATAGTGGGATTTGTCTATCCATATGACGGATAGATATACTCTGGCCCTCTCGGTAGAATGTCATCCAATTAGCTTGCAAGCATGTGACTGGCTCACAAGGGATCACATATCACGGGAACAAGAAAAGAGTACTTGTCGGTAACGAGGTTGAACTAGGTATGAAGAGATACCGACGATCAAACCCACCGGATAAGTAAACTATCATGAGACAAAGGGAAATTGGTATCGTATGTAAGTGGTTCATTCGATCGCAAAGTAATCGTAGAAATATGTGGGAGACATATGAATTTCCAGATTCCTCTATTGGTTATTGATTAGAGAAGTGTCTCAGTCATGTCCGCATAATTCATGAACCGTAGGGAAACACACTTAAGGATTCGATGTTGTTTAGTAGATATGGAATGTTAGTAGGGATGATGAATGTTGTTCGGAGTCTCGGATGGGATCTGGGATATCACGAGGAGATCCGGAATGGTCCGGAGAATAAGATTCATATAAGGAAAGTCCAATTCCGGAGTTTGGAAAGATTCCGATGTTTTCATTGGAGAGGTTCTAGAAGGTTCATCGATCTGGAAGGAGAATGGTCCATGAATGTGTCATGGGTAAGTGGAATGATTGATTCATATCCTAGGTCACTTGGTGTGGGCATTTGCAAAAAATAATTAAAGCTCTAAATTGAAAGTCAAACAAGAGTTTGAAAAGTCAAACTAGAACAATGGTTTCCTAGTGGAAGAAGGAACAAGTCATTTTCTCAATCCAACTTGGGTTTGGGTTTGGATTCAAACTCACCCCTCCTAAGGCTGCCCCAACACTACAAGCCCTAGCCCCTCTCCACCCGAGCCGCCGCCGCCGACCCGCTGCCGCGCCGCCGGTCCGTCGCCGCCGCACTAGCCACCGCCGACACCTTCTCCTCCTCCCGGTCTTCTAAACTCTAGATCTCCAGGAAACACTAATCCACCATAACTCGCACCGGCTTAGGCGAAGCCCTGCGGGATCTTCCCTCTACTTCCGACACCACGCCGTCGTGCTGCCGGATTCACGAGGGAAGAATTACAACCTCCGCTGCCTGCTGGAACAAGGGAGAGGAAGGTCTTCATCGAAAATCGACGTGTGACCGGATGAAGCGCTGCGGAGCTGGCCCGGAAGGATCGTCTACGCGATCTTGAGATCGGCAAGTGTACGACTATATCACCCACGAGAATCTACTCTCGTTAACCGCTTTGGAATCTTCGAGGATGAGTGCTTCTATCGACTCGTTGCTACAATCTAGTAGATAGATCTTGACTTATTTGTGTGCATGCGGTAGAAATTTTTTATTTTCCATACTACAAATCCCTACGTTAACGACAACCGTCAATGTTCATGGCATGCGTGTGCATGCATGCATAAACTGTCAATCATCTAATCAGCTGATAAGATGTGGCATCGATACTACGCCGCTTAAGTGGATGCTATTCTCCTGCTTTAGCCTAACTGTAAATCAAGATATTCTTCCAAAAAAATATCAGAATCATATATATCTTCCTTTTGCTATAAAATTGTGGTAATACATGTGTAATGGTCGGCGAGTTGGTCTTATTTCATTGATCAGACGGTGTTAATAACCGATAAAGCACCCGCATCTAAGAAAGAGAAACAACGCTAGCTTGCACTTGTTTTTAATATTAGTTTTTAGATTGAACAACACATTGGTTGGTTGCGTGTTAATACAGTCGAGGCATAATCACCAAGATTGAGTTTCAAGAATACGTACAAGGAAAACGTATGATGGAAGGAAACCAGTTGGAATACTACTCCATATCGGATGTACACTTTATCTAAACCAGAATATCTAATATCGTTAACAGCCTCTCTTAATCACAATCTTTTGAGAGATTGAGATTACGCCTGAATTCATGACGATCTCTGACTGACAATGTCTTTGTGAACTCATCTGCAATTTGATCTTTGCTAGAAATAAACCGGATATCTAACATTTTGCTGGCAACTTTTTCTCTGACAAAATGAAAATCAATTTCAATGTGTTTTATCCTGGCATGAAACACAGGATTAGCAGACAGATATGTTGCTCCAATTGTCACACCATAAACATGGTGTTTCCCTTAGTGTAACACCAAGTTCACCAAGCAACGCTTCAACCCATATTAAGGCCCAGTTTTTTTGGGCTCCAGCTTGTGCATAAGTCACTCTGGCTTGAGCTGTCCAGGGAAACAACAGTAAAAATAAGCTCAAAGGAAACTACAGTCCAGTTCTTTGTGGCTTCCACTGTTCAACTTATTGTCTAAGTAGTTTGATAAAAAATCCATAATACCACTAAAATAAATTTTTATATTGTACTGTTTTATCGGAACTATAACATCATATTATTGTTTTGCAGGCATCTAGAACTAAATGCACACATTCTATATTCACTATTAATCATTCAAAAAAATCAATTACGCTTGTACTAGATAGCTAGCCCCGCAGCAGCTCTGGATTACAGCATTGGGGCATGAAATTCACGGACAGCAGTCCAGCACTATAAGATTTTCCTCTTTTGATTGCCCAGAATTCTGATCTGTGTCATGTTCCACTGCATCACAGAGCTACGGAAGCACATCTACTCCAAATTCAGGCGCAGGGTGGTGAGGGGCAGCCTCTGGCAGCACGGTTGTTGCATGACGACCTCGATCTTCGGTCGTGTATTGCAGAGTAGCAGCAGAACGACCTTCAGGAGGGAGGCGCACTGGAGGGTAGCACCGTGAGAGAGGGAGGAGGCAGCTTCGGTCGTGACGCAGAGAGAGGAGCCCGGCCGAGGTCAGGCTCCGCTCGATCTGGCCAACACCATGTAGAGTTGCGCAGGCTACACGTCCTCCATGGAATGGAACCGAGGTGAACGGGGGCGATTTGGCATCGAGGAAGAGGCAGGCGTGGGCGGTTGCCAGGGAGGGCGGGGCGGCGGAGGTGTTGGTGAGGAACCCTAGCTCTATTTCTATCGAGAGGAGAAAGGACGGATCGCTGGTAGGGTGTGCTCGATAGAAAAACATTTATTGGCTGTTCGGTGGTGGCATTTCAATGTAAATAACGCATAAAACAAGGGGCATCATCTTGTACCGTTTGGGTTGAGTTCTGGAAGAATTGGAAGAAGGGGGTGCCAGCTTCCCCCACTGTGAAGGAAACGTGAAGCCGCTGTTTTTCAAACACGGTAAAAATCGAGTCTTTAGCTTAAGCTTATTTTAACCACTAAGCTGTTCAGAAGCTCCAAAAGAACTGGGCCTAACTCAGTTGTAGCATTGTCTAGGTGAAAGGATACGGATGTCGCCTAGAGGGGGGTGAATAGGCGATTAAAACTTTTCCTAGAGTGGCTCAACAAAGGCAGAATAAAACTAGTGTTTACTTTGTTAAGCACAACCTAGAACAACTAAGGTTCACCTATGTGCACCAACAACTTATGCTAAGCAATACAAGCAACAAAGTGATAGCAAGATATATATTACTTCAAGCACAAAGGCTATCATAATGTAAAGTGTATAAGTAAAGAGCTCGGGTATATAGATAACCGAGGCACGCGGGGACACTGATATTTTACCGAGTTCCTCCCAACATGAAGTACGTCTCGTTTGGAGAGGGGGTGGTATCAAACCACCAACGCCACAAAAGGCCTACCTTATTCTCCGGTGAATCTCACCCCAACGGGATCGATACACGCTTCCACTATCGGTGCACTTATCGGTGGCAACCGGAACCTCTCACAAGGTTGGGGCACTTATCCACAACTTAATTGGAGGCTCCCAACAAATGCCACAAAAAGCCTCAACAAATGCCACCAAGGTCACAAAACCATCTAGGGTTCCAAGAACCCAAGAGGGACAAGCTCCAATGAGCAACTCAAACCAAATCCTCCGAGGAGAACTCAAACCGATGCACCAAATGCAAATGGCAAGAACACCACAAAGGTGTTCAAATCCTTCTCTCCCAAATTCCACCAAAGCTACAAAAGCTTACGGGAGAATAAGAGAGGAAGAACAATGGAGGAAATCCACAAAAGACTCCAAGATCTAGATCCCAATATGTTTCCCTCACTTAGAGGAGAGATTGATTGCTGGGATTGTAGATCTAGATCTCCTCTTTAAAATCCCTCAAGAATATGCAAGAATCATCAGAGAGATTGAGAGAAAGCAAGCTCAAGAAGGTCAACAATGGAGGGGAAAACTTGCAAGAATGGTTGAGGAACCATTGGGGAAGAAGGCCCCTTATATAGGTCCCTCCAAAATCCAACCGTTGCAGCCCAAAAACGCGATTCTGTACTACCGATTTTTCCTGGTACTACCAGACTTTCCCGGCACTACCGGACATTTCCTGGGGTTCCTGGGGCTCCAAACGCATTTTTTCTCTGCGCTCCCCGGTACCAAAATGCGGTACTACCGGACCCCGGTACTACCGGATCCTGGTCCGGTACTACCGGTCATCACAGAACGAAAACAGCCATAACTTTTGCATCCGGACTCCGATTTCGATGATCTTGGGCTCGTTTTGAAGAGGACAACAACCTCTACAATATCATGCAAAGAAACATCATAGTCCAGCAAGGTAGGATAGATCCAAATGACGAAGTAAAAAACCTTCTGCCGTGCTAGGTACTAAAATGCGGTACTACCGCTTTTTGGTACCTAGCCCGGCAGTGGATTTTGCCAACTTTCCAAAACCTTCTGCCTTGCTAGGTACTAAAATGCGGTACTACCGCATTTTGGTACCTAGGAGACCAGCAGATATTCAAACGGCTATAACTTTTGATTGGTAACTCCGATCGACCCGATTCCAATTGCGTTGGAAACAGGACGATATGGGCTTCCCTATAAAAGGTGAAAATATTGGTTATCACCAAGTGAGAATGTATCAAGTATAATAATGTGAGATACCTCACTTGGTGAGAAACCGAAAAACCGCATAGATCAAAATCGCAATAAGATATAAAAGAGGGATCCGATTTTGATGAACAAGAGCTTGTTATGGAGATTACCACAAGCTCTATATCCTCACATGGATAAGACCAAATAACAACCAAATACGATGATGCAAGTATGCAAAGGTTTGAGCTCTCTCCGAACGATGTGATCGAGTTACTCATTCTAGAGCCCCTCTTGATAGTATGGTTATCTATCCTAAACCCGGTCTTCCACTAACAATATAACACCGGCAAAAGGGAAAACCTATCAAGATTATACCTTTGCCTTGAGCATTCCACTTGAGCTCGATGTAGACGATCTTTACCTTCTCAAGATGGAACGCATTTCTTGATTCCTCATCATCGATCCATGATCACCGAGGATGGCAAGCATCAAACATGAGACCTTCTAAAGATTGCGCATTTTGAGCTTGCACAACATATCTTCTTCTCATTTCATCGACCTTGAAGCCGACACAAGCTCCAAGCGATGCCAATGGACAATTCCTACAAGTATAACTTAATACACACATTAGTCCATAAAGATTGTCATTGATTACCAAAACCACACATGGGGGCCCACATGTTCTTTCAATCTCCCCCATTTTGGTAATTGATGACAATCCCTTTAAGAGGGTTTATATAAGGATTTTTAATGAATAAGATGGTAATAACAATATCAAATACTACAAAATTATGTGATATTGCTACCACCACCATATATAAAGCAAACTCCCCCACAATCTATGCATGTGTGTTGAACTTGAATTTCATTGCATATATTGCCAATCATTATCATTGGTGGAGTTTCCTCTATATATAACACATGTTGAGCAACAATAAAGATGCAAGAGCATGAACGGAAAATGCTTAAGAACAAACTCAATGCATCAACCAACTTCCCTTAAACCCTCTAAAACTTCTCCCCATTGGCATCGATTGCCGAAATGGGTGACAAGTTCTAGAAGGCAAATATAGTAATAATTCCTCCAGAGGTGTGACTTCGCACATATCCAATGATGAATATTTGGGAGGGAGTAGGACTATATCGAGGACCCGGAGATTGCCCAAATAAAGCCAAATGATGCAAGCAATTACAAGGTCCGACAACCAATTGAAAACAACAAATGAGTCCAAATGGAAACAACAAGATGTTATGATATGAGCAAAAGAGTGTTTGAAATAGAAAATAGAGAAGCTCCCCAAGATTTGTGCATACTTTAAAATCGGTATATTTCAATACAAAAAATGCACAAATATGGAATCCTCACTCCTCCATAAACATTTAAAACACATCAAATGAAAGATCAAAAAAATGCTTAAATAAAATAGAGAAGTTCCCCAAGATTTGTGCACACTTTAGAATCGTTGTATTTCAATACAAAAATGCACAAATATGGAATCATCACTTCTCCATAAACATTTAAGGCACAATAAATGATAAATAAGACAAATGAGCATTATTAAATGAATTAGATGAGCTCCCCAAAGATAATGCACCAATTATGATAATTGTATTTGGGAACAAGGTGCATAATCATGGAATCCTCACTCATCCAAGTTTATTTAACAATGCAAGGCATGAGAGAACAAATATGAGTGCCCAAATATGCAAACAAGAGGAACTAACACTCATAGGAAATTAAATTTGGAAGCCACTGAAGAATCAAAAGGAATAGAAAGGTGGTCTCCAAGGATTAAAAATCAACTAAAATTATCTTCTCATATGTGTATATGTCTATAAGTGGAAAACATCACAGAGACATATGCCAACAAAGAAATATGCACACATAAAGAAGATATACAAGAAGGCATATGAAAAGCAAAAATGAAGTCATAATATATACCAATAGGATTTTTGCTTCAAAGCATGGCCAAAGGCTCAAATCTATCTTATTGTACATTAATGAACTTCAAACACCAACACACTACATATATTACAACTATCACCAAGGGAAAAGGAGAAAGTTGGAATATATGGAGAAAGGCAACAAGTATCACTAAAACTAGCAAAATCTCATTATTGCACATGAGAGAAGTTGAGTAAAAGATAAGCAATAAAATTGCTAGATTGACATATTTGGGATTGATGGCTCATATGCATGATTTTGTATAGTCCCAATTATATGCACTCATCTCAACTTATACACATTTACAATAGTTAGTCCTCTTAAAACCATGGCTAGAACTACAACAATTACAAATACATTAATTCATGCTAGAAGGCAACCGACAAACGGTTGGAATCAAGATATGTGAGCATGAGAAAGAGATACTTGTTACCGAGATATAATTGGTAGGATGTAGAGGATATGAATTCATTGATCATCCTATAGCTTGCCTCAAATTTTCTTCTAAGCATCACTTCTTCAAAATTGAGAGACAAGCGTCCAATATATCTCCAATGTACCTAAAACACATTTAAGTACAAAATGGTCCCCAAACTAATTGGGTTCAATGTAGTTAGTGCAACTACAATACATAGGAGAGACTCTACATAAATATGTGCATATTGATATGAAATTGAATTTCATGCACAACTTAGCCGATGGGATTTGGTGGAGTTTCCCCTATATATTGGATCAAAGAAAGCAAGCATGCCATAATATAAACATATAGTAAATATGCATGCATAAAGCTTTCAAGAACCAAAAATAAGATACAATTTGAACAAAAACACCAAGTAAATCGAGATTGCACACACAAGGGTGTGACTCGACAAACGATGTCCAAATTATATCCAAGAACCAATTCAACACATGAAAGATCACAAATTCAACAAATGAACTAGGTTAAAACCAAAGGAGCAAAAGATAGATAGAAATAAAAATGCTCAAGGATTTATCTCATTCTAAAATGGTCAAATCATGAAACAAGTGAGACAAAACCAACTCCCAAAAAGAGCAATGTTCCAACAAGAAACCAAACTCCCCAAACTTCTCATGATGGCACAAATACCAAAACGAAAAGATTGAGGTTCCAAGCACATAAAACCTGATATGGATCAAACAAAGAAGCATAAATGTGAGTGTTCTAAATAATATAGGAGAGCTCTCCCATAGATAGTGCATTATATAGGATTTTCCTTTTGAATGCAAAATGCACACACATGGGATCATCACTAGTACCTACAATAAATAAAACACAAAAGGTTACCAATAAAAATAAAAGGATCCAAAAGTAGCAAGGAAAACATGGGAGCACACAATACATTTACTTATCCAAAGATAGGACAAGATTTAAGCAAGGGCCAAAGTGAATATGATCAATAAATTCTACCATAAATTTAGTACTAATTGTCCAATGACAAGAAGTATTGAGAATAATCTTCCCTAGCTAGTTCATTCAGATATCCAAGATCATATTCACACAAAGAAGCATATAACAAAGTATAAGAATTAAGTTTGATGCTCCGAACAAGATTCTTGGTAGATTCCAATTGTCACACAATCACTAGTGATTAGAGTAACTTGAAGCAAATGGTTTCCATGCGGATATATATATCTAAATATGAGGAAACACATACCAAGAAGCACTCTCACAAACAAGATCCAAAATATGAGCAATAAGGGCATTCAAGCAAATTGGAACTTGTATGAGCACGTGTGTCACTTAGGAGCTAGATAATTATCAATATCAATTTTAAGTGACACAACCTCGAATTTTCACATTTTCTAGGATTGTAATAAGCACTAAGCATATGACTCCCCCATAATGTGATACTACCATAAAACCATCGTGAGGCAAAATAATACAAATAGAGATAATTAATGGACATTATAAAACTTAAATTTCTCATGAGAATTATACCACATAGAGACTAGACAATAATCCAATATAAATACTAGGTGGTATTCCTCATGTACACACAATTTTAGGATTGTGGAATGCCCAAGCATAACACTCCCCCAAAATGGGATAATCCATTAATTTCTCACAAGAGCCAAATAAGATACCAAATATAACCAAGCAAGGCTCAAACATAATAAACACACATACATGGTGTGCCACCTAATCATACACAAATATGCTTGATACCTTAAGAAAATTAAGTGGATAGCACAACATGTACAAAAGCATGTAAGATACAAAACCAACACATGCACAAGGGGGCGAGTAACTTTCAATGTAAAGAGTTTAGCATATGTTACCGCAAGGAGGAACATTGGAAATATAATATAATCATGACAATCCAAATGGCTTGGCTTGACAAAAATAATTGATGAAGATCCCTCAATTCTTCATAATGTAGCCAAGACTCCAATGCCCTCCAAAACACACCTATTGATCAAGTTTTGGCTTGTTGGTCCCCAACCAAGTTGGGTCCTAAGAAGTTTGTCACAATATGCTTGGCAACCCAAATGGTTCTTTTCTTGACACCACATTGGGCACCAACAAATTTGGCAAACACATTGCTAACCTCATCCTTACGAAGTGAATAAGCATCATCAATCAAGATAGGATGGGAAGAGGAGATACCAATAGTGCATGAGGAAGAAATGTGCCCCTTTTCGCGGCATATGTAGCAAGTTCTACTCTTGCCATCTTTCTTCTTAGGTGAAGCCACAACTCAAGGAAGAGCTCGAGTAGTCCTCTTAGGAAGAGACCCATTAATGACTTGAGGTGGAGCTTGAGGCCGCTTCCCTTGTTGCTTCACACTAAGAGGCTTTTTCTTCAATGGGCAAGATCTAACATGGTGCCCTTCTTCCTTGCACTTGAAGCAAACAATGTTGGCCGGATTCTTGACTTGATCTTGGCCATTCTTCTTGTTGTCCTTGTGCTTCAACTTGATAGTGGACTTGTTCTTGACATTGGAGTTGAATCCAAGTCCACTCTTGTCATTGGGGGATTTTTGCACACTCAAGATTTTGTTGAGTGCGACCTTCCCTTGATGACCCTTTTTCAAGTCATTCTTCAAAGAAGTGACTTGAGCCTTGAGCTCTTTGATTTCCTCTACATGGTTAGTTTGAACAAAAGTACTAGAGGAAGTAGATGCTACATTATTAGAGCAACAAGGCAAGGAATGTAATTCATCACGAGATATAGCATGGTTATGAGGGGATGAATTACAAGGACTAGCACATGGAAATATAACATTTGGAGTAGATATAGTGCTAATGTCCACATGAGGCCCACTAGATGTTACCTTTGACACGATGGCCTCATGAGCTAACTTTAGCCTACCATGGGAGACTAGAAGATCCTCATGCGAGCTCGAGAGCTTAACATGACTTTCTTCTAATTTCCCATAGTTGCTAGTTAGCAAAGCAAGTTGAGCCTTTAGCTCAACATTCTCCTTCAAAATAGATGCTTCACAAGAAATAGAGTTAGTAGCACAAGCATCATTATTATTAGCAAGAGGTGAGGGCAACTTGTCAAGCTCTTTTAAATATGAAGCTTTCAGTTGCCCATGTGACTCGGTGAGTTTGATGAGCTCCCTCTTAACGACCTGAGAGCCATTTTCGAGGTACTTAAAATCCTCAACAAGTTTAGCATAAGCAACTTCAAGTTCATCATTTTTAATCTTGAAGGAGTTAGCCAGCGCAAGTTCTCTATCATGGTATTCCTTTACTCTAGATAATTCTAGAGTAAAAGTCTCCTCAAGAGATTCTTTGGTGGTTTGTTCTTCTTCAAGGGAGTCCTTTAGTTGTGCAACTTCATTAGCATACTCACGCTCAAGTGCAAACTTTTCATCAATTAAGTTTTCTTGCTCCTCAATAAGATCATTGCCTTCTATGGCACAATTCAAGATTTCAAGAAAGTTGGAGGAAGCAATTTTATTTTTGAAGAGAGCGCTATATACAACCTCTCCCATTTTCTTAATAGAGGTAATATCATACTTACCTCTATAATCATCATTATCATTATCAACCTCATCATCATCATCATCATGAGATACAATGGGATTCAAAGAGGTTACCTTTGTTCCCTTAGCCATAGGGCACATGTGAGAACCGGAGGAAGGTGATGATGAGATTGCACTTGTAGCTCTCTTCAAGAACTTGTCTTGGCCCATAGAATCTTCATTTTCCTCTACATGGTTAGCAACACAAGCACTACAGGAAATAGAAGCATTTTTATCATGGCAACAAGACAACATGAGCATATCATCATGAGATTTATTCAAGTCATTTCTACATGATATGCAAGGACTATTAACACAAGCATGTAAGAAGTTTGTAGTGCTAGAAGTGTTAGGGTCCAAAGATAGATCATTGCAACTAGATAGATATGAAGGATTACAAATAGTAAGCACACTATCCAAATTGCAATTTCTATCACCATATCATTACCTTGTGAAAAGTCACATGTTGGTGAAGTGGTAGAGGATGAGAACTCATATCGACCGAAAGTGGAAGCAACACAATCATCCTCAAAAATGTTGGACTTGCTATATTTATCTTGAAGCTTGGTCCTTATCTCACGAGCGCTTGAATAAGGAATGATAGAAGAAAGAACTACATTGCTCACAACATGCAAAAGAATTTTGGTAGCTAGAGCATCTATATGAGAGTTCAACTTCTCCTCTAAAGATTCGTTTTGGGTATCCATAGGAGAAGAGAGACCCACATATAGATATCCCTCGATAATTGGGTGAATTTCCCGAAATAAATTAAGCATGCGAATTTTCCAAACATCATAATTTGTGCCATCGAATGTGAGCGTGTCCTTGTGCACTAATCCCCTAGCCGACATCTTTACTCTCAAGGCGGTGAAGCCTAAAATGAGAGACCATGCTCTTGAAGGGAATATGCCCTGAGAGGCAATAATAAAGTGTTTATTATATATATTCCAAGTATATGATAGATGTTTATTTTGCATGATATAATTGTATTAATACGGAAACATTTATACATGTGTGTTTAATAAACAAACAGAAAGTTCCTAGTTATGCCTCTCTCATAAACTAGCTCGTTGATTAACAAGATGATCAAGGTTTCCTGATCATGGACATTGGATGTTGTTAATAACAGGATCACAACATTAGTGTAATGGTGTGATGAACATTCATCCGAATTATAGCATTATGATCAAAGTCATTGAGTTTATATTGCTATAACAACTTACGAAGTGATCCTAATCCTTAGACCATGAGATCATGTCAATCACTAACACCGGAAGAGTTTCTTGATAACATCAAACGTCACACCGTAACAGGGTGATCATAAAGATGGATTCAGAACTAATAAAGTGTTATGTTGAGGCTCATGGATCGAGAGTGGAATTTGTTCATCCCGATGACGGATAGATATACTCTGGGACCTCTCGGTGATATCACATTGATTAGCTTGCAAGCAAGTGATTTGATCACTAGAATGTTATATCACGGGAACGAGAAAAGAGTGCATGTCAGTAACGAGATCAAACTAGGTATGGAGATACCGATGATCGAATCTCGGACATGTAATATATCGTGAAACAAAGGGTTTAAGATACTAGCGTAAAAGGTTCCGACGATCACAAGAAAGTCATCGTTGAATGTGTGGGAGTCAGTATGGGTCTCTAGATCCCGCTTCTGATTATTGATCCGAGAGGGGTCTCGATCATGTCCGCATTATTAACGAACCGTAGGGTGACACACTTAAGAGACACCGACATCCAATTGGAGCAAAAGTTTCATGCCGAAAGAATAAACAAGCGCAGGAATTTATTTCACTAGATACCGAAACAGGTTTTCGGGTGAAATTGCATAAAGTGGTTATGCATGTGAAATAGAATTCTAGCAAGGGGTTATTTGTGAATGTTTGTCATTAAAGTAATTGACAAAATTCTGAATAAAATAAAAGAGTTTTAGTTAATGAGAGTTTGCATTAAATTTGGTGGAAATTTAATGGCATGTTTGAGTGGGATTTTGAGTGGAGGGAATTTAAAGGAATTTTGTGAGTGGAGTGTCCACCCACATGAAGAGGGGAGGGAAAGGGGCAGCCCCCATGCGCCGGCCACACCCTTGGGGTTCCCCCCTCCTCCTATAAAAGGCACCCCTCTCCTCACTTCTCACTCACACCTCCTCGTGAAGGATCTCTCTCCCCCTCTAGAATTTATCCCCCATGGTCTCGGACTAGCGAGATACATGTTCCCGGTGGCTATTCGGCAAGAAAGAGTTGTGCTTCCGCTGCATCGCTGGAGCGAGGAGGCGGAGGTTGCTTGGTGCCTCAAATGTGTGTGCGAGCACGGATGCGCTGCTGATTTGCGGCGCTAGGACTTCCTCTCGATCTTGAGATCGGCAAGAGATCGTCTACATCAACTACGAGTTGAACTCGTTAAGCTTTGTCGGTCTTCAAGGGTATGTTCTCTACGGATATACATCCGCCTATTTTTTGTATCTAATAGATAGATCTTGGTACATATTTCACATCGTAGGAAAATTTTTGTTTTCTATGCTGCGAACCCTACAGTGGTATCAGAGCCGGATCTATGCGTAGATTCTTTACACGGGTAGTTATGAGTATGTGGGCGATGATGATCATGTTGTTGCTCCTTAGTTGTAATTTTGGATATTGGTGGCATAGTGGGATGAAGCGGCCCGGACAAACTTTACATGTCCTCGCACATGAGACTTGTTCCACGCTTGACATGCAACTAGATTGCATAAGTGGCTGGGTGTCCATGCTCTCCTACTATAGTCAATATCTATTTTGCAACGAGTTGTCAACAATTTGGTTATCCTCGTTGTGGTTCATGTTTGTAGGTAAGAACGGTTCTATCTCGAAAGCCCTAAGCCACGTAAAACATGCAATGGATAAATTAGAGGCGTCTAGTTTAGATTGTTGCTGGGCTAGTGTTATGATATGGTGATGTTGTAAGTAGAAGTATGAGATGATACTCTTACAACATACATAACGTGTAATCTCCATAGACCTTGGACTTACACATATAGGTATGATAGTGATCATACCACGATGCACATGATAGAGATCATATGCGGGAACCATATCATTTCACTAATAAACATGTGATGTTTGATAGCATCTTATATTGATTGTTTAGCGCTTTGTTAGCATAATAAGATGATCCCTCATTTAAATATCAAGATAATAATGTGTTCTTCCTTTAGTATGCATCGATTATGTTTTCGTCGCTCCAAGACATCACGTGATGATCGGGTGTTCTTGGATCCACGACCATATTTCGGGTGTAAAACAGTTACACACGCGAATACTAAGGTTCTAACTTGGCGAGCCTAGCATGTACAGACATGGCCTCGGAACATGGACCGAAAGGTTAAGCATGAGTCATATAGTAGATATGATGCCCATTTGATGCTCGCCTTTGAAGCTATACCGACTCACGTGATGATCGGACTTGGTATAGTGGATTTGGTTCATGTAATCACCAAAAAGGCACGAGGGATGTCGTTTTTGAGTGGGAGTTCATTCGTAATATGGATTAGTTGAACTCAATCTATCATACACTTAGTCTAAACTTTACAAATTCTGTTGTAGATGGCACCACCTGCTTTTAATTTCAATGTGTTCATGGAGAAAGAGAAACTTGCAACGAACGGTAGCAACTTTACCGAATGGGCTATGAATTTGAGGATTCTCCTCTCTGCTGCACAAAAGCAATACGTGCTAGAAGCGCCACTAGGCCACCCACCTTTTGAGGATGCCCCTAACGAGGAGAAGAATGTCTATCAGACTCGTCAGGAGGACCACAACTTAGTTCATTGCGGCATATTGTATGGGCTAGAGCCGGAACTTCGAAAGCGTTTCGAAAACGGCAATGCATTTGATACAATGGGTGAGTTGAAAATGGTTTTCGACACACATGCTGCTGTAGAGAGATACAACGCTTCAGAAAAGTTCTTTAGTTGCATGATGGAAGAGCACAGCTTCGTTAGTGAGCATGTACTCAAGATGTCGGGTTACGCCGATAAGCTTGTGTCCTTGGGAATAACGATTCCTATTGACTTAGGCATCCATCGTGTTCTGCAGTCTCTGCCACCTAGCTATAAGAGCTTTGTGATGAACTATAATATGCAAGGCATGAAGAAGTCTCTCCCCGAGCTTCTGTCAATGCTTAAAACTGCAGAAGTGGAGATCAAAAAGGAACATCAAGTGTTGATGATCAATAGGAACACTGGTTTCAAGAAAGACAAGAAGGGAAAACGGAAGGGAAGTAAGGGTGGCAAGTTGCCGGTTCTGAAAAGAAACACCGAGTTGGACCTAAGTCCGATGCCGAAAGTGCTACTATTGTAAGGGACCGCCATCGGAAGCGTTAATCGCCCCAAGTATTTGGCGACAAGAAGGCCGCAAGGCAAACAAAGGTATATATGATATACATGTTATTGATGTGTACTTGACTAGTGCTCGCAGTAGCACCGGTATTTGATACCGTTCAGTTGCTAATATTTGTAACTCGAATCAGGGCTACGAACAAGCGACCGCTAGCAAGGTGAGGTCAAGATGCGTGTCGGCAATGGATCAAGCGTTGATGTGATCACCGCCAAAACGCTTCCTCCATTTGCCGTCGGGATTAGTTATAAACTTGAATAATTGTTATCCGTGCTGCACTGAGCATGAACATTGTATCTGGATCATGTTTGATGCGAAGTGGTTATTCATTCAAATCCGAGAACAATGGTTGTTCTATTTATATGAATGAAATCTTTTATGGTCATGCACAGATGATGAATGGTTTATTTCTATTAGATCTCGATGATAATGTTACACATATTCATAATGTTGATGCTAAAAGGATTAAACTTAATGATGATATATCCGCATATATGTGGTAATCGCCTAGGTCATATTGGCGTTAAACGCATGAAGAAGCTCCATTCAGATGGACTTTTGGAATCACTTGATTTTGAATCATTTGATACATGTGAGCCATGCCTTATGGGCAAGATGACTAGAACACCGTTTTCCGGTTCAATGGAACGGGCGACAGATTTATTGGAAATCATACATTCTGATGTATGTGGTCCAATGAGTGTGTCGGCGCGAGGTGGATATCGTTATTTTGTTACTTTCACGGATGATTTGATTAGATACGGTTATATCTACTTGATGAAACACAAGTCTGAAACCTTTGAAAAGTTCAAGGAATTTCAGAATGAAGTGGAAAATCATCGTAATAGAAAGATCAAATTTCTACGGTCTGACCGTGGAGGTGAGTATCTAAGTTACGAGTTTAGCACTCACATGAAAGAGTGTGGAATTGTTTCACAACTCACGCCTGCCGGAACACCACAGCGAAATGGTGTGTCGGAACGTTGTAATCATACTTTATTAGATATGGTTCGATCTATGATGTCTCTGACGGACTTGCCAATGTCATTTTGGGGTTATGCACTAGAAACTGCTGCATTCACTTTAAATCGAGCACCATCTAAATCCGTTGAAAAGACACCGTATGAATTGTGGTTTGGAAACAAACCTAAGCTGTCATTTCTTAAAGTTTGGGGATGCGATGTTTATGTGAAGAAACTTCAACCGGATAAACTCGAACCCAAAGCGGAAAAATGCGTCTTCATAGGATACCCTAAGGAAACTATTGGGTATTCCTTCTATCACAGATCCGAGGGCAAGGTTTTTGTTGCCAAGAATGGATCCTTTCTAGAGAAAGAGTTTATCGCGAAAGGTGTGATTAGTCGGAAGGTAGAACTCGAAGAGGTTATTGAACCTTCTCTTCAAAGTATGGCGAGTAGCACAGCGCCGGAAGTTGTTCCGGAGTTGGCTTCACCTGTTGAAGAAGGAACTAATGATAATGATCATGAAACTCCGAAAGAGAGTACTACCGAACCTCGCAGGTCTAGCAGGACGTGTGCAACTCCCGAGCTATACGGAAATCCTGTCATGAATTTCATGGTTGATGAAAATGATGACCTCGCGACGTATGAAGAAGCGATGATGAGCCCGGATTACAACAAATGGTTAGAAGCCATGAAATCCGAAATGGAATCCATGTATGAAAATCAAGTTTGGAACTTGGTGGAATTACCTCACGACCGAAAGGCCGTGGAGAACAAATGGATTTTCAAAAGGAAGACTGATGCTGATGGTAATGTGACCGTCTATAAAGCTCGACTTGTCACAAAGGGGTTTCGAAAAATTCAAGGAGTTGACTACGATGAGACATTCTCTCCCGTAGCGATGCTAAAGTCGGTTAGGATTATGTTAGCAATTGCTGCATATTTCGATTATGAGATATGGCAGATGGATGTCAAAACCGCATTTCTCAATGGTAATGTTGAAGAAGAGTTGTATATGATACAACCAAAGGGTTTTGTCGATCCTAAGGATGCTAACAAGGTGTGCAAGCTTCAGCGATCCATCTATGGATTGAAGCAAGCATCACGAAGTTGGAATCTCTGCTTTGATGAGGTGATCAAAGAGTTTGGATTTGTCCAAACTTATGGAGAAGAGTGGGAGCAATATGGCATTTCTGATATTATATTTGGATGACATATTATTGATCGGAAATGATATAGATCTTTTAAACAGTGTTAAAAGTTATCTAAACAGCAAATTTTCAATGAAGGACCTAGGTGAAGCGTCATACATATTAGGCATAAAGATCTATAGAGATAGATCTAGACGCCTAATAGGGCTATCACAAAGTACATACCTTGATAAGATTTTAAAGAAGTTTAAAATGGACGGAAGTAAGAAGGGGTTCTTACCTATGTTGCAAGGCAAGACATTGAGTAAGACTCAAAGTCCGGCTTCAGGGGAAGAAAGAGAGATAATGGACAAAGTCCCCTATGCTTCAGCCATAGGCTCTATAATGTACGCCATGCTATGTACAAGACTGGATGTGGCACATGCTATTAGTTTGACTAGTAGGTACCAATCGGATCCAGGTTCGGAACACTGGATAGCGGTCAAGAATATCCTTAAGTACTTACGAAGAACTAAGGATATGTTTCTTATATACGGAGGTGAAGAAGAGCTCATCGCTAAGTGTTATGTTGACGCTAGCTTTGACACCGATCCGGATGACTCTAAGTCTCAATCCGGATACGTATTTCTCATGAATGGCGGAGCGGTTAGTTGGAGGAGCTCCAAACAACCTGTGGTGGCGGGATCAACAACGGAGGCCGAATATTTTGCTGCTTGAGCGGCCAGAAGCGCTTTGGATGAAGGAGTTCATATCCGAACTAGGAGTGGTTGCAAACGCGTTGGACCCAATGGTGATCTATTGTGACAACAATGGTGCCATTGCCAATGCCAAAGAGCCAAGGTCTCACAAGCATTCCAAGCATATTAAGCGCCGGTTTCACTCCATCCGCGAGCATGTCAAGGATGGAGATATAAAGATTTGTAAAGTACATACGGATCTCAATGTAGCAGATCTATTGACTAAAACTCTCCCTAGAGCAAAACATGATCAACACCAGAACTCGATGGGTGTTAGATTTATCACTATGTAACTAGATTATTGTCTCTAGTGCAAGTGGGAGACTGAAGGGAATATGCCCTGAGAGGCAATAATAAAGTGTTTATTATGTATATTCCAAGTATATGATAGATGTTTATTTTGCATGCTATAATTGTATTAATCCGGAAACATTTATACATGTGTGTTTAATAAACAAACAGAAAATTCCTAGTTATGCCTGTCTCATAAACGAGCTCGTTGATTAACAAGATGATCAAGGTTTCCTGATCATGGACATTGGATGTTGTTAATAACGGGATCACAACATTAGTGTAATGGTGTAATGAACATTCATCCGAAGTATAGAATTACGATCAAAGTCATTGAGTTTATATTGCTATAACAACTTACGAAGTGATCCTAATCCTTAGACCATGAGATCATGTCAATCACTAACACCGGAAGAGTTTCTTGATAACATCAAACGTCACACCGTAACAGGGTGATCATAAAGATGGATTCAGAACTAATAAAGTGTTATGTTGAGGCTCATGGATCGAGAGTGGAATTTGTTCATCCCGATGACGTATAGATATACGTTGGGCCCTCTCGGTGATATCACATTGATTAGCTTGCAAGCAAGTGATTTGATCACTAGAATGTTATATCACGGGAACGAGAAAAGAGTGCATGTCAGTAATGAGATCAAACTAGGTATGGAGATACCGATGATCGAATCTTGGATATGTAATATATCGTGACACAAAGGGATTAATATACTAGCGTAAAAGGTTCCGATGATCACAAGAATGTCATCGTTGAATGTGTGGGAGTCAGTATGGGTCTCCAGATCCCGCTTTTGATTATTGATCCGAGAGGGGTCTCGATCATGTCCGCATTATTCACGAACCGTAGGGTGACACACTTAAGAGACACCGACATCCAATTGGAGCAAAAGTTTCATGCCGAAAGAATAAACAAGCGCAGGAATTTATTTCACTAGATACCGAAACAGGTTTTCGGGTGAAATTGCATAAAGTGGTTATGCATGTGAAATAGAATTCTAGCAAGGGGTTATTTGTGAATGTTTGTCATTAAAGTAATTGACAAAATTCTGAATAAAATAAAAGAGTTTTATTTAATGAGAGTTTGCATTAAATTTGGTGGAAATTTAATGGCATGTTTGAGTGGGATTTTGAGTGGAGGGAATTTAAAGGAATTTTGTGAGTGGAGTGTCCACCCACATGAAGAGGGGAGGGCAAGGGGGCAGCCCCATGCACCGGCCACCCTCTTGGGGTTCCCCCCTCCTCCTATAAAAGGCACCCCTCTCCTCACTTCTCACTCACACCTCCTCGTGAAGGATCTCTCTCCCCCTCTAGAATTTATCCCCCATGGTCTCGGACTAGCGAGATACATGTTCCCGGTGGCTATTCGGCAAGAAAGAGTTGTGCTTCCGCTGCATCGCTGGAGCGAGGAGGCGGAGGTTGCTCGGTGCCTCGAACGTGTGTGCGAGCACGGATGCGCTGTTGATTTGCTGCGCTAGGACTTCCTCTCGATCTTGAGATCGGCAAGAGATCGTCTACATCAACCATGAGTTGAACTCGTTAAGCTTTGTCGGTCTTCAAGGGTATGTTCTCTACGGATATACATCTGCCCGTTGTTTGTATCTAATAGATAGATCTTGGTACATAGTTCACATCGTAGGAAATTTTTTGTTTTCTATGCTGCGAACCCTTTAGCTCTGATACCAATTGAAAGGATACGGATGTCGCCTAGAGGGGGGGGTGAATAGGCGATTAAAACTTTTCCTAGAGTGGCTCAACAAAGGCGGAATAAAACTAGTGTTTACTTTGTTAAGCACAACCTAGAACAACTAAGGTTCACCTATGTGCACCAACAACTTATGCTAAGCAATACAAGCAACAAAGTGATAGCAAGATATATATTACTTCAAGAACGAAGGCTATCACAATGTAAAGTGCATAAGTAAAGAGCTCGGGTATAGAGATAACCGAGGCACGCGGGGACACCGATATTTTACCGAGTTCCTCCCAACATGGAGTGCGTCTCGTTTGGAGAGGGGGTGGTATCAAACCACCCACGCCACAAAAGGCCTCCCTTATTCTCTGGTAAATCTCACCCCAATAGGATCGATCCACGCTTCCACTATCGGTGCACTTGTCGGTGGCAACCGGAACCTCTCACAAGGTTGGGGCACTTCTCCACAACTTAATTAGAGGCTCCCAACAAATGCCACAAAAGGCCTCAACAAATGCCACCAAGGCCACAATGCCACCAAGGCCACAAAACCGTCTAGGGTTCCAAGAACCCAAGAGGGACAAGCTCCAATGAGCAACTCAAACCAAATCCTCCGAGGAGAACTCAAACCGATGCACCAAATGCAAATGGCAAGAACACCACAAAGGTGTTCAAATCCTTCTCTCCCAAATTCCACCAAAGCTACAAAAGCTTATGGGGGAATAAGAGAGGAAGAACAATGGAGGAAATCCACAAAAGACTCCAAGATCTAGATCCCAATATGTTTCCCTCACTTAGAGGAGAGATTGATTGCTAGGATTGTAGATCTAGATCTCCTCTTTCAAATCCCTCAAGAATATGCAAGAATCATCGGAGGGATTGAGAGAAAGCAAGCTCAAGAAGGTCAACAATGGAGGGGAAAACTTGCAAGAATGGTTGAGGAACCATTGGGAAAGAAGGCCCCTTATATAGGTCCCTCCAAAATCCAACCGTTGCAGCCAAAAAACGCGATTCCCGGTACTACCGGACTTTTTCCCGGTACTACCAGACTTTCCCGGCACTACCGGACATTTCCTGGGATTCCTGGGGCTCCAAATGCATTTTTTCTCTGCGCTCCCCGGTACCAAAATGCGGTACTACCGGACCCCGGTACTACCGGATCCTAGTTCGGTACTACCGGTCATCACAAAACGAAAACAGCCATAACTTTTGCATCCGGACTCCGATTTCGATGATCTTGGGCTCGTTTTGAAGAGGAGAACAACCTCTACAATATCATGCAAAGAAACATCATAGTCCAGCAAGGGAGGATAGATCCAAATGACAAAGTAAAAAACCTTCTGTCGTGCTAGGTACTAAAATGCGGTACTACCGCTTTTTGGTACCTAGCCCGGCAGTGGATTTTGCCAAATTTCCAAAACCTTCTGCCTTACCGCATTTTGGTACCTAGGAGACCAGCAGATATTCAAACGGCTATAACTTTTGATTGGTAACTCCGATCGACCCGATTCCAATTGCGTTGGAAACAGGACGATATGGGCTTCCCTATAAAAGGTGAAAATATTGGTTATCACCAAGTGAGAATGTATCAAGTATAATAATGTGAGATACCTCACTTGGTGAGAAACCGAAAAACCGCATAGATCAAAATCGCAATAAGATATAAAAGAGGGATCCGATTTTGATGAACAAGAGCTTGTTATGGAGATTACCACAAGCTCTATATCCTCACATGGATAAGACCAAATAACAACCAAATACGATGATGCAAGTATGCAAAGGTTTGAGCTCTCTTCGAACGATGTGATCGAGTTACTCATTCGAGAGCCCCTCTTGATAGTATGGTTATCTATCCTAAACCCGGTCTTCCACTAACAATATAAGACCGGCAAAAGGGAAAACCTATCAAGATTATACCTTTGCGCATTCCACTTGAGCTCGATGTAGACGATATTTACCTTCTCAAGATGGAACGTCTTTTCTTGATTCGTCATCATCGATCCATGATCACCGAGGATGGCAAACATCAAACATGAGAACTTCTAAAGATTGCGCATTTTGAGCTTGCACAACATATCTTCTTCTCATTTCATCGACCTTGAAGCCGACACAGGCTCCAAGCGATGCCAATGGACAATTCCTACAAGTATAACTTAATACACACATTAGTCCATAAAGATTGTTATTAATTACCAAAACCACACATGGGGGCCCACATGTTCTTTCACTAGGGACTTATATTCAGCTTCAGTACTTGACCTTGAGACTGTAGCTTGTTTTCTAGCACACCAAGAGATTACATTTGATCCAAAGAAAATAACAGAACAGATTTCGTATATCTATACCGTAAAATAGAATATTCCGTAAATATTCTATAGTCTTCTTCGTAGGGTCGTTTTCAGAGGGCGCAGGGGTCTCGCACGCCCTTCCGCCTTGCAGCATGCGGCGACCGCGAGCTGCCGCATGCCTGGGTTGCTGCTCTACTTGATGTGTGCGGCTCCGGTTCTGGCCGGCCGGCCGGCGAGCTGCTGCTAGCTACTCTGGCAGCGACCATGGCGGCCAGCAACCGATAATAGATACTCCCTCCTTCTCAGGGCTTAGGGCGTGAAATATCTAGCACGGTTTTTAACATAGCTCTTTGGTGGACCAAAACAATCCCCTTTTTCCTTTCCTAAACCAAGGAATGTTACACGGGATGTTAGCCGAGAGTACCTTATTGAAAAAGTGTTGCCCGCAATTAAGGATAAGTGGCCATTGGAGGATCGTTGGAGCCCTATATTCATCCAACAAGACAATGCAAAAACTCATGTGTTGCCAAATGATCCTGAATTTTTAGAGACGGCTGTTGCAGGTTGTTGAAACATTAGCCTAGTTTGTCAACCTCCAAACTCGCCGGACACAAATATTCTTGATTTGGGTTTATTCGCCGCTCTACAATCATTGTTTCAAAAAAATTCACCAACTTCTATTCTAGACATTCTCATAAAGGTACACAAATTTTTACTCATTGGAGTATTGTTGTTTCTTGCAGCATCAAAACTTATTTTTTGTTAATGTTGACATTCTTATGAAGGTACAACAAGCATGGAATGAGTACCCAGCTGAGAGGAGCAATCGTGTCTTCTTGACACATCAAACGTGCATGGTGGAGGTCATGAAGCGTATGGGGAAGCACCGGTACAAGATCCCGCATATGAGGAAGGGAGTTCCAGAGAGATTAGGGATACTACCCGAAGTGCTTCATGTTGATCCTGCTATTGTAAACGCCGCTAGAGAGTTTATCATGTAGAGAGTCAATATAATGTTCAAGGACATGCTAAGTTTGTTGTAATGGAGTTATATTTTCATGAATCAACTTAATGCTTCCAATGCTTTGTTATTTCATGAACAAAACAAAGAGAGACATGGCATTGATGCTTGCTCTATGACATGCTAAGTTTGTTGTACATGGCATTGATGCTTGCATGAACAAAACAAAGAGAGACATGGCATTGGTACATTACACAAACATTGACATTGATAGGTTTAGCATTACTTGAATTACCAATTCCCATCATTTGCATTACATAAATTCTAATCATACCACAATCTCCAAATATTTCATTACATACCACTAATCCGCATTTTCTCTAATCATCAAGGGAACGATAGACACCATTGTCGTCAAGGTAGATGTTTGGATGGTAAATGTCGAACATAACATCACATATGACTTGTTCGCCGGCTGTGAGCACATCAAACTGAGCGACATCTTCAACTCGTTCCATCTCCGCAGCGATATCTTCAACGCCTTCCATCTCTGCAGCAACATCATGTACTTCCTCTATGTCTGCAGCAACGTCTACTCCTTCGATCACCACAGGGCCATCTTGTACACCATCCATCTCCTCCGCATCGACATGCTGGTTATCCAGGGTATCAAGCCACGCATCGAAATCTCTCTGTATTTCCCACAACCACTAGATAGAATAATTAAAACAAAATTAGCATGTTCTTGAACATATGCAATTTGAGGCTAGAAATAGAGGAGAAATCCATGGGGTAGAGTCAAAACGAACCTGCATATTGCTTGTGTTCGTCGATGAAGACCATGTCCATGTCATCCTCCACACCATAGTACTCGACATGGAGGGGTTGCTCGCCAGCGCCATGAACGCCCCCACCCCCGCCCTGCACCCTACCGGTACCGACGTCGCCCATCAATGGCAGGCCGGCAACGCCCCCGCCAGCGCCAGCTCCCTGCACCCTACCAGTACCGACGTAGCCCATCAATGGCAGGCCGCCATCGTCGGCAACTCCCACGCCCTGAACGCCCATCAATGGCAGACCGCTAGCACCGTCAACGCCCCCGCCAACGACAGCTCCCTGAACCCTAGCGGTTCTGACCTCGCCCATCAATGGCAGACTGCCAGCGCCATCAACGCCCATGCCCAGGCCCTGAACGCTACCAGTCGATCCTCTGCCTTCCTCCATCGCGCGGGTGGCATGGGATAACAGCAACGCAGCCGCCAGCGCCGTCAACGCCCCCGCCAGTGCCATCAGAGCCGGCGCCCTTTGGAAGAAGATATCTTGGGGCGCCATGGAAAGCTTGAGGGAGAGGGACAGGGAGTGGGCGAGTACTAGTATCTCTGCCATGGAAAGCTTGAGGATGCGTGATGTATAGGAGGTCTGAGAGGCGGCGGCGTTGAATACGCACTGGACTCGAGAGGCGGAAGAGACGGACGCCGCGGGAGTCGAGGGGCGGGCCGCCACGCGCAGGAATCGAGGGGAGTCGTGGGGCGAGCAGGGGTAAAAGAGGAAACATAATGATCTGTGGCAGTTTGCGCCTTAAGCCTTGAGTGAAAATTGGAAAAAAATGTGCACCCTGAGCCCTGAGAAGGAGGGAGTATAGATATGGGAATCAAACCTACTAGCTGGAAATAGAAGATTGGCACCGGAATCGAGACTTCCACCATGGAATCGACCTTCAGAAGCGGTAGCACCATCGAAGGCGGGAGCGGTTGGTGCTAAAATTTACGCCCAGTCGAGCGTTGACTGGTTTGCGGTTTACCTTAAAAATAGACTCGGAAACTGGATAATTCGGTACAGCGGGAAAGTACAAAAAAATTACGATTTTGACCATTTTGCGATATCTGTTATTTCCATTTTTTTGACCAACAGTGCAAAAATTTGCAAAATTTGTGGTGTTGACCACTTTTGCGGTATCTGCTAAAGATGCTCTAAGTGTGTCAAGGGTATACTCACATTATCTATAAACTTAAGTTTGGTCACATGCAAAAATTGTGAGGCCATCTATCAACAATGTGTCACTGACAGGACCGATCATGAGAATTCAAGGACCCGGGGCGAACCCATAAATTGGGGCCCCGGGAAGCATCACAATAGTAACTTGTAGGTGTATATACTCTCCTAAAATTTATTCTGATATTTTTAGATTCTAAGTCGAAGATGATGATATGTCAGTATCAATCTTACCGACTATGACATCAACTCTGTCTAGAAACACTTCATCGAGGTGATCATGGGCGTCATTCTGTCTTCTCTCTGTGGCTTGGCTTCTCATAACTTAGCATGGCCGCGCAGAGCCGATGATGAGTCACTCATGTTCAAATATGTTTGGACGGCATCCGCCTTTTTTTATCTAACTCTCGCTTCTCTTGCATAAACGAGGTAGCCTTAAATTTTGCATTTCTCAAATTGATTACTTAAAACACTCAAATTGATCTTCCTTGTGAGGTGCACATAACTTTTTTTATAAAGATAACGCACACAACTTCTTGCTTGCCTACATTTCTTTTTGTTAAGAGAGTTTCGTTGACCTACCTAACTATACAGCCCCACGCCCACACCCCACTTCTATTTTAAGGACGGCTCCTACCCGACTTTTTTTGAGGGTCGGCTCCTACCCAACTTAAATCCCTTTGTTGCTAACTGAACCGAAAAGAACGCCTAATCAAATAAAAACGATCAAGGCCCAAGTTCCGGCCTATTAGAAAATCAAGACACCGCTTTAGCTAGGTTCGATTTTTGGGCCCCTCGATTTCTTGGGCCCGGGGCGGCCGCCCCGCTCGCGTCGCCCCAGGGCCGGGCCTGGTCACTGACATGTGGACCTTGCTATTTTTTGGAGGTGAGATGGGTCTGTAGCTGCAGGCGTGTACGTGAGATGGTCTATAGGAGAACAAATGACATTATACCCGGCTGCAACATATATGCGAAATGCCCGCAACTTTACGATATTGATCATGCGTGCCAGGATGTCATGTAGACGGCGAGGCGAAGCTCGCCTATTCTTCTAGTGTTTATTAGGTTTTGGCCGATTCTCCTTATTATTAAGTGGTCAATTTCAATCTTCTTAATAAGAAGGCAGAGGTCGAGGAAAAAGAACACCATTTCACAAGTTGTTTCAGCGTAGCTAATTCAGGTCAGAGAAAAGGCACATTTCTAGCCCACCCGGTCTCCCCGTTCCGCTCCTCCTTTCTTTCGACAGCTCCCTTCGATCATCCCCCACCCTCTGAAGCATATCTTCTCGTCTTTCTCCTGTCCTCTAACCAAACCAAGATATGATCGATTATTAGTGCCGAGAGTCTCTTTCCATTTTTATTTTTCCTGGCACCGACGAGGGGCGAGAGAGGCGTCCACCTTAATGCTAATGGAGGCAATTAATCAGGGCGTGCGTACGACGTCCGGCTGCCATGCCACCTCGCGCTTAGCTACCTAGTGCGCCATGGTGCGCTCCTGTGAGGATACACACAATCCCCGCATCCGTCCATCGAATCGATCTCCTCCCCCACAGAAAACACTCCAGCAGTTTGCTTTCTGCCGCAGCTTCAGCTCGATCCTTCCAACTCATGCATCCCTGGAAAGTTATCTGACCTCCTTCCGGCTGCACGCATGGTCGTACCGGCCGGGGAACCGCCTCCGGTTTGGTGGTACGGATCTGATCGCTACGTACCTATACAAATGAGGCATGCATGGCTGAGTGTGGTTTGACACGAAGGTACTTAGCAGCGGAGTGGCCTCTCCACTAGCTACGTACACCCTCTCTCTCGCGGCTTCGGTTCTTGCTCTCTTTCTGCCGTCTCCGTTCCATGGCAGGCTAGATAAGCGCATGCCAAGAGGGACTCGTACTCGCACACCCAATATTATACAGTGTGCAGCACTGCACTACACCTAAACCAACAAAAGGTACACCCACCCACCCCACAAGGCCACAAACACACACACCACACACATATATCCGTTCGTTCCTCGGTGCTGTACACTTGGAAGAAAAGTGCCCTTTCTTAAGGGCGAAAGCTCATGAAACTGCCGCAATCTAGCCTAGAGATCACGACTATTTGTAGGTATTCTGACTCTCCCCCACATCGGACTGTGTGTGCTTGATCCATGAAACGGACGGACAGCAAGTGGTGGTCTTGTCTCTGGCAGGCTGTCAAGATCCAGGAGAAGCATTTGGCTTTCCTTCTGGGCCGCGTCGCGTACGTCGCCTGGAAATTAAAGGGAAAACAGAGATGGACGTATCTTGGAAGAAGGCAGGCACGGTGCAGGTATACACCGGCACCGGTAAGTAGGCAATCCAGCCACAACAATGCTAGACTTACGGATGAATTGCTTACGGACTAACCTTACGGGCTGATGTGGCGATCCAGCCGTGGTACACCGTCCTGTTTTCCATTCCATCTGATTTGCCCATGCATGAACCACACGCACTCACTCGTACCCACCGCACGCTTTTCGTTCCTCTCTGGTCAATGTCGTCCGGGAGAAAGGCTATGTGGGAAAAACAGAACCGTTGGCCAATTGGCTCAACGAGTAGTTTAGAAATTCCAATGGCCAACTCGCGTCCAATCCGAGTTGCTCCGTGGCCCTGCTAGAAGAACACACCACCACCGCCAGCGCCACTACCAGTCGTCCCACCAAGCAAGTCCAGGTCGTAGCATATGCCTAGCATCTCCTCCTCCTCCTCCTACACACGTACGTACAAGTACAATACACGGATCGGTCGATCATTGGATTAGCAACAGACGACGACAGCAACCAGAGACATCGATCGATCGGTCAGAATGATTAATCCCAGCCGCTTCTGGCTCAAGCTTTAGATTAACAAAATGGTAATGCTAACCCCGTCATATAGATTAACAAAATAGTAAGTATTAGAAGATGCGGTGACACGGCAGGGGATATCATCAATCATCGAATATTCAATCCCGAGCAGTGCTCGCATGCAGAGCAGCAAGCAGCGGCCATCGACGACGACGTCATTAGCGGCAATGATTTGAGGCTTTTGATCCATCCACAGGGATGCTGGATGCATATGCATGCGCTGTCAGCCAGCAGCCTAAACTATCCGTGGCTGGAGTTCCAGGGGGCGCTTCCGGCCTATCATGCGAGCGCGGATCTCTGGGATATCGTCTTATTTTCTTTTTCTTTTGCAGGTAGGGAAACATTAATCTTTTGTTGGAACGAATCCTATCCGCTGTGGCTTGCTCAGTTCCTTATCCGCTAGTTCATGGAGAATTATTTTTTTTACAGAACAGGCAATTTGCCTCATTTTATTTAAAAAAGCAGGAGAGAATTGACCGGTTCATTACGGGAAACCGGTCAGAAACCGATACCAGTGCACCGATATCGTCATGGAACACGACTACATTGGGCACCACCACCATCGGCCGACCTGGGCACCCACACGGAGCGCACACACACCACGAAGAAGAAAGGCCACCGTCGAGGTTGCCACCTAGTGTCATCTTTATCACTCCTCCACGAGCCAGCTACTCCGACTTTACCTTGGACGACCCAAACGAATCCTCGCTTCAAGCGACGTCGGAACCCATGTCGGCTCATGCCAACAGTCGGCCACACACACCAAAGGCAGACAGTTCCGACTCTGCAACGAGCGTATACCGAGAGAAATATGGTGGTCTTGCGCCGACCGAGCCCTCTGCAAAGACCACCGGCCGCCGGTTATCGTCACCGCCTGGACACGCTCCACAGCAACACAACGAGTACAAAGAACCCATCGGACACGCCGGAAAGACCGACTACCAAAGGTTAGATTGAGAATTGTTGATAATATGCTGAACGGTCCAGTTGAAAGCCAAATACTCCCTCTGTTCCAAAAATATATAATGTTTTAGCCTTTTTCTAACATGTATCTTCACATCTTTTAATGTGTACCTTCGAAGCAAAATGAGTAAATGTTCACACTAAAAAGGCGTCTAGATACATGTGTTTTAGAAAAGACCAAAACAAGTATTATTCACACTAAAAAACATCTAGATACATGTGTTTCAAAGAAGCCTAAAACATCTTATATTTTGGAATGGAGTGAGTATTTAATGTTTGACTTTTCACATTCTTCGATGATATTGACTATGTTTGTTTCCAAGATCAATAAGGCCCCCAAGGAGACCCTAGTTTTATACTACTATGGTGTAAAAGAGAAGTAAAATGTAACTGAATTTCTTTTTTATCAGTGATCGTTGTTATTTGTGTGTGCTTCAGTTTGTTCAATCTGACATTAAAAAATGTAACTCAAAGATTAGCTTTTTCTAGACAAGCGTGTTGCTCGTTTCCTCCCGAGTCAATTAGCCAACCCACACAGAGGTTGATGCACTTGGCCAAACATTCTTTCCGCCGGCAGCAATTGTAGCCAAGTAGATTTTTCTCACCTTTTCTGAACCGAGTCATGGAGCATATCCGTGCAAATGGAAACTGAACCTGCTATGCAGATGCAGGGCGAGCATACCAGAAGAAGTACGTGCGTGCAGCATCTCTCCAGATTTCATATACTTATATCCGATGCCTAACTCAATTGAGTAATGATCTCTGTGTACCCCGCTGCTCCTAATTCTTTCCTGTTCCCGCAACACGGGACTGTGCTATCCGCTTCCTGGTTTCCTACTTCATGGTGTCGTCCTCAGGAATCAGGATCAAGCATATGTTCGGAGGTCTTTTCATGCATGTTGTTCTTGCCGGAATTGTGATCAACATACTGTCTGCCAAGTAAGAAGAATTCCTCATGGCAAATTAGGCAGGGATACTAAAATTACATTACATTTGCATTTTATATCCACACACACACAGATTGGCAGCACTATGAGAACCAAACATCAGTCGAGTATGGTGGTTGTTGTATCCTTACCAATTTTGTTACGGCTCATTTGGCACAATGGTGTTCCAACTAAAGACAACACGAAACAAGATTGGACTAGGAATTTCTTCCAAAGATTTGGAACAATTAATGAATCTATTCATCATTTAATTTGTTCTTTGAGTGTGTGGCAGCTTCCTATGTGTGGGCTCATGTCATCGATCTTAAACGCAAGAACTGAAATGTCATGTATCCAGGATTTCTACGAGGACAAAAACTGTAGAAAAAATTCATAAGTTTTTGTTTGGTTTTCATATATGGTAAAAACTCAGGAATTTGTAGACATAAAGATATGAAAACATGAGACATGAGGTGATACCTCATGTTTGTTGTCCTTCAAAACTACAAAGGAGCCTTCCTTCCTCTCAGACTTACCATAGAAATTATACTCTAGAAAATTTCCCTGACTTTTCTTGTTCCAATTGGGTCTTTATTTTTTCTTGGAGAAGTCCAATGCATTTGTATTCTATCTTTTTTTTGCGGATACTCACTCTCTTCAATCCTTTATGTCAAATTTAACTTTATGTCAGATTTGGCGATGAAAACATTGTGGGTGCCGAAGGGCAACCTCCACCGCAGCTTCAACTCGATCCCCAACTCATGCCTCCCTAGAAAGTTATCAAACCTCCTTCCGGCTGCACACGCATGGTCAACTCGATGGCCTTTGACTACAGGAATGGCAGACGTTGCCGACGGTAATAGTTACGCCGACGGCCAAAGGTTGGCCGTCAGCGTAGCCGAGATATGCCTACAGCAAAAAAATAACCGTCGGCATAGCTATACCGTCAGCGCAGCAAGCGGATGCCGACGGCCACCGTCAGCTCAATATCATGGTCGGCGTAGTACAACCTGACCCGGCGGCCACCATCGGCATAACACGGCCGTCGGCACAGGTAGCGGCCATGTGACCGTCCCTTTTGGAAACGGAGGATGGAAGGCGTCGCTTTCGAGGCTATGTCGGCGGCCTTACCGTCGGCACAAAGCCTAGAAACATTGATGCCTACGGTATAGCCGTTGGCATTACAACTGCGCCACCTTCTTGGACGCAACCTACGCCTACGGTCTAACCCGTCGGCATTACAACTGCACCACCTTCCTAGAAGCAAGGTACGCCTACGGTATTGTCATCAACGTTACAACTGCTCCACCTTCCTGAAAGCAGTCTATGCCGACAATATTGTCGTCGGCGTTACAACTGCGCCACCTTCCTAGAAACAAGCTACGCCTACGGTTTTGTCGTAGGCGTTACAACTACGCCACCTTCCTCGAAGCAAGCTACGCCTACAGTATTGCCATCGACTTACGGTTTTGCTAGAATCACGGCATAATTTGTGATAATTTAATATAGATATCATATTTGGATTCCTCTCATTTTTTGATCAATTTAGACATATGATTTGTTGAGTTCCGATTTACGGATTTAAAGATATTAATTATTCCATCTTAACTAAAAAGTACAAAAAAGTATCATTATTGTTTACTTAAATAATTGTTTATAATTTCAAACAATAAAAATATGTGGCATAATGATATAGGGGTTAATAGGATTGATATCATACTATTGACAACAAGGTACAAATTCCTTCATGGAAACTGATTCTGAAGGAATGAAGAAGTTAAACGTGCTATGGGTGGAATAATGTGATGATGGATGAACGACCGGAAAGTTTGATCAAGACTGCAATTTGATAGAAGATTAAGTGTAATTAGTATTAAAATAATATTCTAAGTGAGAGATTAATGAGTCAAACAATTCAAATATTAAAAAAATTAGAAAAAAATAATTTTTTTTACAGCGGGCCGCTACAATAGCACATTTTACTGGAAGCAAGCTATGACTACGGTACTGCTGTCGGCGTTATAATAGCACACCATACTAAAAACGAGGTACGTCTACGATATTGTTGTCGGCGTTATAACGGCACACCTTTGTGAAAACAAGCTATGTCTATGGTATTATCGTCGGTGTTACAACACCAACTTTCTGAAAGCACTCTACGCTGACGCTATAACCATCGGCACAGCTGCTTGCGACGTTAGTCCCTGTCCGTTAGTTTGTCCGCGCTGACGGCCAGACTATGCCGACGGGTTTCCTAAACCATCGGCATAGATAGCTACGCCGACGGCCTACCTGCTATGCTGACGCCTCTACGGCGATGGTGGCCATCGGTGCAAGCTATGCCGACAGTTTACATGTCTATGCCAACGGGCAATTGTCGTCAGCGTTATCAGCGATTCCCATAGTGTTGGTCGTACCGGGGAACCGCCTCCGGTTTGGTGGTACGGATCGGATCGCTAATACACAAATGAGGCATATGGCTGAGTGTGGTTTGACACGAAGGTACGTACTTAACGGTGGAGTGGCCTCTCCACTAGCCACGTATGATACCCTCCCTCGCGGATTGGGTTCTTCGCTCTCTTTCTGCCGTCCCCGTTCCATGGCAGGCTAGATAAGCAGATGCCAAGAGGGACTCGTACTCGTACACCCAATATTATACAGTGTGCAGCACTGCACTACACCTTAACCAACAAAAGGTACCCCCGCCACCATCACCACCACACACACACACATATATCCGTTCCTCGGTGCTGTACACTTGGAAGAAAAGTGCCCTTTCTTAAGGGCGAAAGCTCATGAAACTGCCGCAATCTAGCCTAGAGATCACGACTATTTGTAGGTATTCTGACTCTCCCCCACATCGGACTGTGTGTGCTTGATCCATGAAACGGACAGCAAGTGGTGATCTTGTCTGTGGTGCAGGATGCCAGCACCCACATAGTACCATTTCGCTTTCCTTTTGGGCCCTGTCGGCGTCGCGTCGCCTGAAAATTAAAGGGAAAACAGAGATGGACGTATCTTGGAAGAAGGCAGGCACGGTGGTATGCGCCGGCACCGGTAGGCGGGCGATCCAGCTCGTGGTACACCGTTCCGTTCCACCTGATTTGCCCATGCATGCATGAATCACACGCACTCACTCGCAAGTCGCGACCACCGCACGTACGCTTTTCGTTCCTCTCTGGTCAATGTCATCCGGGAGAACCGTTGGCCAATTGGCTCAGAGCTAGCGCCTAGTAATACCCGTTCCAATGGACAACTCGCCTCCAATCCGAGTTGCTCCCTACTAGACCATCACACCGCCACCGCCAATACCGGTCGTCCCTTCAATAAGCAAAATCGAAACAATATACGACGGCAGCAAACATTGGATTAGCAACTACTCCGTTTGTTAGGTATTACAAGGCCTATGGACCATTTTAATAAAATTAAGAAAATCAATAACTCATCCTTTTAACTACTACATCCAGCAATAGTTACACATGCATGAAATAAGATACTAATAAATGGGAGAGGACTTACAATTGCTAACATTTTTAAAAAGCTCGCGTACGTACAATACACGGATCGGTCCATCATTGGATTACCAACAAACGACGGCAGCAACCAGACACATCGATAGATCAGAATGATTAATCCCAACCAATTCTGGCTTAAGCTTTATATTCTTAAAGAAACCACGCCACACAAGAGTTTGGATAAAGAAACAACTAGGACAACAACACAAACATACCCAACAGAAAAGTAGGGTACCCCCCGCTTTTTAAATTTTGACAAACAAAAACTCGATACCGATTGTTTAGAGGACCGTGAAGGGTTTCGTAGCATAGTAAATCAAAAAATTTCTACGGATACGAACGGGAAAGCCAAGATCTAATCTAGGAGATGCAAACAACGAGGGGGGATAGATGAGATCTTCATACCCTTGAAGATTCGCACAGCAAAACGTTCGACGGAACGTGGGTGATGTAGTCGTACTCGCTTCTCCTCCTCGCGATCCGATCCGATCTAACACCGCAAGTGGCGATTCCTCCGAGAGATGCACACGTGCGGCACCTTGACGTCTCCTCCTTCCTCGGTCCAGCAAGTAGGGTGGAAAGATGGATTGGATCTACAACGCGACAGCACGGTGCAAGCGGTGGAGAGTTTCTGCGGCAGGGCTTCGCCTACGCGCAGTCGGGAGGGAGAGAGAGGAGGGGCAGCAGGGCGGCTAGGGTTGAGGAGGAGGTGTGTGGAGGGTGCGCCCCCATCCCTCTTTATATAGAGGGGTGGGTGGCCCCTGCCCTCCCCAAGCCCTAGGTCAAGGCCAAAGGAGGGAGGAGTGGGGGGCAAGTTTCCCCCCTTCTAGAAGCTCCCCTAGGGTTTCCCTAGGGTTTGGCCGGCTGGGCCCTATGGGGCCTTGTGCCCCTGGCCCAATGCGGCCAGGGCACTCCCTTATAGGCCCACGCCCCCTCCCGACAAGTGGGGCCACGTTGGTCCCACTCCGGAAGGTTCTAGAAGCTTTTGGTACAATACCGATTAACCCGAAACAATTCCGAACTCCAAAAACTGCATTGCCTTATATGAATCTTATTCTCCGGACCATTCCGGAACCTCTCGTGACGTCCTGGATCTCATCCGAGACTCTGAACAAAAACTCATAAACCAATTATCCAACCTATCCTAGCGTCGAGACACGTTAAGTGTGTGACCCTTCGGGTTCGAGAATATGCAGACATGATCTTCTATCAATAATCAACAGCGGTCCGGAAACCCATATTGACTCCTACACATTCATCGATGATCATATCGTATGAACCACGATGCCAGATTCAATCAATCCCATATATATATTCCCTTCGCCTCGCGATATTTTACTTGCCCGAGATTTGATCGCTTGCATCATCATACCTAGTTCAAACTCGCTCACAAAGAAGTACTTTACTCGTTCCGTAATTCGATATCACTTTGTGATTAACTCCTTAACCAGATGCTTGCAAGCGGTGTTGATATCGATTACCGAGTGGGCCCGAAGTATATCTCTCCGACTTGGGAGGGACAAATCCCATCTCGATACATACAACCCAACAGGTACTTTCCGATCACCAGAGAGACACCTTTATGATCGCCCTCTCATAGGATGGCGTTTGATGACCTCAAAGCTTTCTTCCGATACCAGGGAGTTGTATTATCTCATGGCCTAAGGAATACAATATTTGACATAAGAAAAGCTTCACAAAGATGAACACGATGACACGATCTAATTGTTCGCTTAGTTTGGTCATCCATCATATCATTCTCCCAATGATATGATCTCATTATTAATCGACAACTCATGTCTATGGTTAGGAAACCTTAACCATCATTAATCAATGAGCTAGTCCATAGAGGCATACTAGGGACACGGTGTTGTTCACAAACCACACAAGTATTAAAGTTTCCGCTTAATACAATTCTAGCATGGAATATAAACTTTATCATGAACAAGAATTATAATAATAACATCTTTATTATTGCCTCTAGGGCATAATTCCAACAGTCTCCCACTTGCAGTAGATTCAATAATCTAGTTTACATCTGGCAGCAATCTAACACCCATGGCACTAAGGTGTTGATCATGTTTTGCACGTGGAAGAGGTTTAGTCAATGGATCTGCGACATTCAGATCTGTATGTACTTTGCTAATCTTCAGATCTCCATCTGCTATATAATCTCAGATTATATGAAACTTGCGGTTGATATGCTTGGTCTTTGGATGATATCTTGGTTCCTTAGCCAATGCTATGGCGCCAGTGTTGTCACACAATATCTCCAGTGGGTCCAAGAAACTTGGAACCACACCAAGCTCAGTGATGAAGTTCCTGATCCAAACTCCTTCACTTGACGCTTCTGCAGCAGCCATGTATTCCGCTTCTACTATAGATCACGCGATCACGCTTTGCTCGCAGCTTCTCCAGCTCACAGCTCCTCCATTCAAAATATAAACGTATCCTGTCTGAGATTTAGAATCATCCTTGTCGGTGTCGAAACTAGCGTCGACGTAACCCTTTACGGCGAGTTGTTCATCACCTCCATAGACTAAGAACATTTCTTTAGCCCTATTCAAGTACTTTAGGATGTTCTTCACGGCTGTCCAGTGTTCCACTCCTGGATCACTTTGGTACCTGCTCATCAAACTAAGAGCATTGGACACATGCGGTCTAGTACACAGCATGGCATACATGATAGAACCTATGGCCGAGGCATAAGGCACTTTGCTCATAGCTTCTCTATCATTTACCATAGCTGGACACTGAGCCTTGCTCAATATCTTACCTGACAACATAGGCACTGAACCTTTCTTTGCCTTATCCATTCTGAACCTTTTCAGAACTTTGTCTAGGTATGTACCGCTTAAAGCTATCAGGCGTCTTTGTCTATCTCTATAGATTTTGATGCCCAATATATAAGCAGCTTCCCCTAGGTCTTTCATTGAAAAACATTTGTTCAAATAACTCTTCACATCGTTAAGCATGTTAATGTCATTTCCAATAATCAATATGTCATCCACATATAGTACCAGAAATGTCACCGAGCTCCCACTCACTTTCTTGTAGATACAAGCTTCGTAGCAATTTGGAACAAATCCAAAGCTCTTGATCACTTGATCAAAACGAAGGTTCCAACTCCGAGATGCTTGCTTCACCCATAAATGGAACGCTAAAATTTGCACACTTTATCAAGATCCTTAGGATCGACAAAACCTTCGGGTTGCATCATATACAACTCTTCATCAATGTTGCCATTGAGGAACGATCTTGACATCCATCTGCCATATTTCATAATCATGAAACGCAGCAATTGCTAATAAAATCCGAATGGACTTAAACATCGCTATGGGAGAGAAAGTCTCATCATAGTCAACACCTTGAACTTGTCGAAAACCTTTCGCGACAAGTCGTGCTTTATAGATGAACATTACCATCCGCGTCTGCTTTTCTTCTTGAAGATCCATTTGCACTCAACGGCCTTTGGCCGCCACGAGGGTCCACCAAAGTCCATACTTGGTTTTCACTCATGGATCCCAATTAGGATTTCATGGCCTCTAGCCATTTCTAAGAGTATAGGCTCATCATCGCTTCCTCATAGTTTGCAGATTCACTGTCGTCTACTAACAAGACAGCTAAAGACAGGTTGCCGTACCACTCAGAGGGGCACGCGACCTTGTCGACATGACGCTCAAGAGCAAAGATCGTCAAGCTTCATGATCCTTGTCATTAGCTTCCTCTATTGTTGGTGCAAAGGCATCGAACAATTTCAGGTGTTGCGCTACTCTCCAATTCAAGAGAAGGTTCAATAACCTCGTCTAGCTCTACTTTTCTCCCACTCACTTCTTTCGAGAGAAACTCCTTCTCAAGAAAGGATCCGTTCTTTGCGACAAACACTTTGCCTTCGGTTCTGTGATAGAAGGTATACCCAATAGTTTCCTTAGGGTATCCTATGAAGACGATTTCCGCTTTGGGTTCGAGCTTGTCCGGCATCAACTTCTTGACGTAATCTTCGCATCCCCAAACTTTAAGAAATGACAACTTAGGTTTAGCACCAAACCACAGTTCATACGGTGTCGTCTCAACGGATTTAGATGGTGCCCTATTTAAAGTGAATGCAGCGGTTTCTAATGCATAACCCCAAAATGATAACGGCAAATCAGTAAGAGACATCATTGATCGAACCATATCTAATAGAGTTCGATTCCTGCTCGAACACCATATTGCGCTATGGTGTTCCGGGTGGCGTGAGTTGTGAAACGATTCCGCTTGCTTTAAGATGCGTGAGAAAATCATAACTCAAATATTCACCTCCAGATCGGATCGTAGAAACTTAATTTTTCTGTTACGATGGTTCTCCACTTCATTCTGAAATTCTTTGAACTTTTCAAATGTTTCAGATTTATGTTTCATTAAATAGATATACCCATATCTACTTAAGTCATCGGTAAAAGTGAGAAAATAGCGATATCCACCACGCGTCGAAACACTCATCGGTCTGCATACATCGGTATGTATGATTTCCAACAAGTCTGTTGCTCGCTCCATCATTTCGGAGAACGGGGTTTTGATCATCTTGCCCATGAGGCATGGTTCGCATGTGTCAAATGATTCAAAATCAAGAGACTCCAAAAGTCCATCAGAATGGAGTTTCTTGCGTTTTACACCAATATGACCTAGACGACAGTGCCACAAATAAGTAGTATTATCACTATCTACCTTGCATCTCTTAGCCTCAATGTTATGGATGTGTGTTTCATCCCTTTCGAGATTCAGAAAAAATAAACCATTCACAGCAGGTGCATGACCATAAAAGATGTTACTCATATAAATAGAACAACCATTATTCTCAGATTTAACCGTCTTGCAATAAACACGATCCAGATATGATGTTCATGCTCAACGCAGGCACATAATAACATTTATTAAGGTTTAAAACTAATCCCGAAGGTAAAACTAAGGAAAGCGTGCCGACGGCCATCACATCAACTCTTGATCCGCTGTTAACGCAGTATCGTCACCTCATCCTCGCAAATCCACTGTTTATTTCAGAGATCCTTTCGAAGTTACAAATATTAGCAATCGAACCAAGATTATCAAATACCTGCACTACAACGAGGGCTAGTAAGGAAAACATCAATAACATGTATATCAAATATACCTTTGATGGTGCCAGCCTTCTTGTCCGCTAAGTACTTTGGACACTATGCCCAAAGGACCCTTGTCCTTGCAATAGAAGCACTCAGTGTCCGGCTTAGGTCCAAACTTGAGCTTCTTCTCAGCAGGGGCAACGCGCTTGCCGCTACCTTTCTTGAAGGGCTTCTTTGCACCCTTACCTTTCTTAAAGCTAGGGGGCTTGTTGACCATCAGCACATGATTATCCTTTTTGATTCCCACCTCCGCAGCTTTCAGCTTAGCGAAGAACTCGGTGATCGTATCAGTGGAACCAATCTGATTACGAGTCACTACAAAACTTTTGTAGCTAGGAGGGAGTGATTGCAGAACCCTGTCAATCTTGAGCTCCTCTGGAATCTTGCAGTCTAGTTGCTCAAGGCGTTGAGTGTAGCCCGACATCTTTATGGCGTGCTCACTAACGGAACTCCCTTCCTCCATCTTGCAGTTAAAGAATTTCTCAGAGATCTCATATCTCTCAGAACGGGCCTGAGTCTGAAACATAGTTTTCAGTTCCTCAAGAATCTCGAAGGGACCGGGGAACTCCTCAAAACGATTTTGAAGGTCCGATTCCATAGCAAACAACATGGTGCTCTTAATCACACAATAATCATCCTTGCGCGACTGATAAACAGCTTTCTCATCAGCCGGCGCATCTACAGCAGGGGCGTCACCTAGCGCATTCTCAAGGACATAGTCCTTTTGTCCGCCAGCGAGAATGATTCTCAGATTGCGGAACCAGTTGGTGAAGTTAGACCCATTGTTATCAAGCTTTTCTTTCTCAGGAAAAACGTTGAAGTTGAAGTTGGACTTAGCCATTTGATCTACAATATTTGCAAGTACAAATTAGACTATGTTTATGATAACTAGTTCAACTTAATCAAATTACTAGATGAACTCCCACTAAATTCAACATCCCTCAAGTTGTTTAGTGAACATGATCCAAATTCACCACACCTAAGCCCATCTTCACGAGAAGAGATGTGGTTTCAATAGTGGACAACGAAGTGTCGATCATATCATTCATATGACTCATGCTTAACCTTTCGGTTCATGTGTTCCGAGGCCATGTCTGTACATGCTAGGCTCGTCAAGTCAAACCCAAGTATTTCCGCGTGTGCAAAACTGGCTTGCACCCGTTGTATGTGAACGTAGAGTTTATAGCACCCAATCATCACGTGATGCTTGAACACGATTTAACTTCGCAAACGGTGCATACATGGGGAGAACACAGTTTTATCTTGATCATTAAGTGAGGAATCATCTTATAATGCTACCTTCGCGATCTAAGCATAATAAGATACATAAAAGGATAAACATCACATGTATATAACTTTATGTGACATGGTATAGCCAATCTTCGCGCAACGATCTCCATCTTGTGCGTGCCGGCATGATCTCCATCACTCCACCATGATTGCCTCCACAACGAATAGCAACTACAACTATTGCTAACTACTTAGCGATAAAGTAAAACTATTACATGGCGTATAAGAAGTTGACACACAGGTCATACACAATTATAAAGACAACCATATGGATCCTGCCGGTTGTGTACTCATCGACATGCAAGTCATGAAACATTACAAAACATGATCATTGCATACAGCATACACATCACATCTTGGGCCATACCATATCACAGAAAACACTCCTTGCAAAAACAAGTTAGACGCCTCTACTTTGTTGTTGCATGTTTTACGTGGCTTATGGGAGTAGCAAGCTAAGAACGATTCTTACCTATGGAAAGCCACAACGGTGATATTATGTTTGCCAAACTCCGGTGTAAATCCCATGACAACTATAGTGAGAGAAACTGGCATCCACCAGCCGCATGTGTGGAACAAGCCACACGTCAAGTGCGGAGCCGGTCTCGCAAACGAGGTCGCGTCAGGTTGGCTTGGACCGCTTCGATCTCACTATCCCGCGTCATAAGAAGTACACAAACAAGAGGCTTGCAATAGAAAACATCAACGCCCGCAACAACCATGTTGCGTTCTACTCGTGGAACACATCTACGCATAGATCTAGCTCTAATACCACTGAAGGGTTTCGTAGCATAGTAAATCAAAAAAATTCTACGGATGCGAACGGGAAAGCCAAGATCTAATCTAGGAGATGCAAACAACGAGGGGGGATAGATGAGATCTTCATACCCTTGAAGATTCGCACAGCGGAACGTTCGATGGAACGTGAGTGATGTAGTCGTACTCGCTTCTCCTCCTCACGATCTGATCCGATCTAACACCGCAAGTGGCGATGCCTCCGAGAGATGCACACATGCGGCACCTCGACGTCTCCTCCTTCCTCGGTCCAGCAAGTAGGGTGGAGAGATGGATTGGATCTACAACGCGACGGCGCGGTGCAAGCGGTGGAGAGTTTCACAGGCTTCGCCACGCCTCAATGGGAGGGAGAGAGAGAGGAGGGGCAGCAGGGCGGCTAGGGTTGAGGAGGAGGTGTGTGGAGGGTGCGCCCCCATCCCTCTTTATATAGAGGGGTGGGCGTCTGGCCCTTGCCCCTCCCCCAAGCCCTAGGCCGGCGGCCAAAGGAGGGAGGAGTGGGGGGCAAGTTTCCCCCCTTCTAGAAGCTCCCCTAGGGTTTCCCTAGGGTTTGACCGGCTGGGCCCTATGGGGCCTTGTGCCCCTGGCCCAATGCGGCCAGGGCACTCCCTTATAGGCCCACGCCCCCTCCCGACAAGTGGGGCCACGTTGGTCCCACTCCGGAAGGTTCTAGAAGCTTCCCGTACAATACCGATTAAACCGAAACAATTCCGAACTCCAAAAACTGCATTGCCTTATATGAATCTTATTCTCCGGACCATTCTGGAACCTCTCATGACGTCCTGGATCTCATCCGAGACTCTGAACAAAAACTCATAAACCAATTATCCAACCTATCCTAGCGTCGAGACACGTTAAGTGTGTGACCCTTCGGGTTCGAGAATATGCAGACATGATCTTCTATCAATAATCAACAGCGGGGTCTGGAAACCCATATTGACTCCCACACATTCATCGATGATCATATCGGATGAACCACGATGCCAGGGTTCAATCAATCCCATATATATATTCCCTTCGTCTCGCGATATTTTACTTGCCCGAGATTTGATCATCGGTACCGTCATACCTAGTTCAATCTCGTTCACAGCAAGTACTTTACTCGTTCCGTAATCCTATATCACTTTGTGATTAACTCCTTAACCACATGCTTGCAAGCGGTGTTGATATCGATTACCGAGTGGGCCCGAAGTATATCTCTCTGACTTGGCAGGGACAAATCTCATCTCGATACATACAACCCAACAGGTACTTTCCGATCACCTGAGAGACACCTTTATGATCACCCTCTCATAGGATGACGTTTGATGACCTCAAAGCTTTCTTCCGATACCAGGGAGTTGTATTATCTCATGGTCTAAGGAATACAATATTTGACATAAGAAAAGCTTCACAAATATGAACACGATGACACGATCTAATTGCTCTGCTTAGTTTGGGTATGTCCATCATATCATTCTCCCAATGATATGATCTCATTATTAATTGACAACTCATGTCTATGGTTAGGAAACCTTAACCTTCATTAATCAATGAGCTAGTCCATAGAGGCATACTAGGGACACGGTGTTGTTCACAAACCACACAAGCATTAAAGTTTCCGCTTAATACAATTCTAGCATGGAATATAAACTTTATCATGAACAAGAATTATAATAATAACATCTTTATTATTGCCTCTAGGGCATAATTCTAACAGACCGTACAAAACCACCTGAAGTCCGTATAGTCCTCTTAGACATATACTCACTGTATACGTATACTCATGTGTCTGCGAAAGGTGAAAATTGGAAGCTATATAACAGCAACAAAAAAATTAGAGTAAATTTCACTTTTTACCCTCTATTTGTACATTTTGAGAAACTAAGTATCCCATTTAGTAGAAGTAGTACCCGGATTTCCTATTTAAGAAAATTGTAAGCATGATTTTATCATGTTTTAGCATTTAATACGTGTTCTTAGATAAGACTGACATGTTAGGACGATGTGCTGCCACAAAATATGTCAAGATCGGAGGATGTCATCGTCTATCATATCTACCCTTCTCTGCACCAAATGTTCTATTCTTTGTTGCCATCTCGATAATTTCGAGGTTCAACCATTACCTTACACCTTGCCCAATAGATATGCATCAGAAAATGAGGGTTTAAAGTTTCCGAACATGGTAATTTAGATAAATTTTCACTACATAGGATAATTAGTGTCACAAATGCACAAGTAGAGGGTAAAAAGTGGAATTCACTCAAAAATTTAAAATATGACATACAAAGATGTAGATAATGGGAGGTGAGATCAGCCGACCGGAATGGGAGGTGGAATCAGCCGACCGGAACGTGGATTATACCCAGTTCGACCGAGTACACATATACGGACATATACATGGCCTCGATATGGGTTTCGACGGGTCAACAAAAATAAAATGGCCCATGCAGCTTAAGTTTAAGAGGTGGGGGACCGAAGCACACCTCGATCGAAAAAACCTTGAACCTGCCCCCTCTCGTCCGCCCGAAGGCGAGGTGGCCTTTGTAACATCCCAAAAATATTAAACTAGAATCATCAAACTCTAATCATCAAATTTAGGGTTAACAAAAACTTTTCTAAAATAAAATGAGAAAGCATTCATGTGTGTATGCATCCCCTTTTGAATTCTTTTAAATTGCCTTGTTTATGTGTTTCTTTGCTGGTAAAATGATTCTTAGGTGAAATAAACATCATCTAAACAATCCCCACACTTTTCCCAAAGACAAATAAATCAAAACAAACAAAATGAGTGAATGGTCACTTTGGCCAAATTAACTCCCATGCCTACTTTGGTTGTCTCTAACTTTCAGAACTTAACAGAAACTTGTTTGGATCTTTGCACCCCTTGATAGTACTCATAACAAAGTATCAAGGCCCACTTTGTGATCATCCAGAAATATTCAAATGCATAGTTTAAAGGACAGTTTAAAATTGAATCTATATCATATGGGAAGATCCCACTTTTTCAAAAACCACTCAAACAAGCTCAACTTTCAAAACCCAAGCATCTGCGGACTCACCAGCACCTACCTAGCGCACCCGACAAAAATCTTTTCAAAATTCAAAACTTGAGTTCTTGCGGCCATTTCATCAAACACTTGGAGGCAACAAATTAAACTGGCCTAACTTCACTCTTTTGAGCAGTAATCTGGCTAAGCAATGTTCACCATTGATCACCCTTGTCTCCCTCAGTGCCAACCAGTGCTTGGACAAACCCTAGCCCCTACCCTTTGCCCCATGCCATGCCAACCCGAGCACCCCTTTGTAGCCGACCATGGCTAGCTAGCCAGCAAGCACCAAGCCTAAATCGGGGACGCCCACCGTGTTTGACACAATTTTGCCCAGTCTCCAACCCCCTGCAAGACTGCCACTATTGACTGACCATACATGTCAATTTCGCCAAAGAACCGAAAGTATCGCGCCAGAAGGCCACCATCGACACACGCCACCAGCATGCCGCCGCCACTTGCCGCTGCGCATACACAATCACCACCGCCCCAGAGACCGCCGACATCCCGTTCGCCGCCCCATGCCTCACAGCCACGCCGCCGCCGAAGAAGCCGCCACCGCAGAGCATCACATGTTCCAGATCGCTTGCCACCGCCTACACGCGCATTAAAGCCATAGAGCATCGCCAGAGACCACCGACGATCGCCACCGCCATGCCTTTTAGCACCCGTAGCCATGTCGCCACCTGCCGCCGCCCATTCCGCTCGGTCTCACTGCCGAGCCTATAAAAGGAGACGACCCCCCGAATTGAGCACACCATCTCACCCCTCTCCTTATTGATCGCTCCACCCGTTCCCGAGCAAGGCGAGCAACAGATCGCCGAATTTGGCCGGAGCCGCCTGGAGAAGAAGGGCGCCGCCGATTTCGCCCACCCTGGAGAAGCTGCCGGTACCAGGAGGTTCGCCGTCGTCGACTTCGTCGTTCGCCCGCCTCGCCGACCCTCGCCTGAGCCCCGGTGAGCCCCCGACGACCCCCACCTGCCGCGTTAGGTTTCTGTCTCGCCGGCGTAGCCCGACATGGACGATGAGTAGCAGCCGTTCGATTAGACTTAGATCGTGCAGATGAGATTGCCCTGTACCGCTTCGCGTTTAAAGAGCCACTGACTGGTGGAACCCCCTGTCAGTTGAGCCCCACGCCGCTGAGTGACACTGGGCCGGCCCGTTAACAGTTCCCGCGCAGCCCACTCGTTTGAATTTAACTTTTTCCATTTTAATTCAAACACAGTTCTGTACCTAGTTTCAAAAATCAACCCAGCTCGATTCAGTAAACCAAATTGAATGAAACCAATTTTGTTAGAAAGGTCTTGAAATTCTGAATCCAAGCCCGTTGGATTTAAATCATTTGGATCTGTAGATCACCCTTGGTAAAAATAACAAGGCAAAACCTTTTCTGCATTCAAACATTTTTCAAATTTAAACCAAAAAGCTTTTGAGTTGATTCCAACTCTCAAAAATCACATTTGGTCATACCTTCCAGAATATATAAAAACATTTGGGTTTACTTACAGAAATATTGTTCAAGTAATAAAAGAATGCCACATAGGCATTTCTAGTCACTTTATTTAAGTAAAATAAAAGGTTAAACCTTATTAAATTGTGACACCACTTTAAATCACATTACCATGGACTAAAATATGTGGTGATGACATGTGTCAACATGATCCCATGTTTGGTTTGGAGAATATTAAATCTTAAGTAGTTTTTCAATGAGTAGAAATTACTTTTCTAAAAATAAAAGGAATTAAACCAAGCTTTAATCTTGGAATGTTAGTGATGATGCTAGATCATCTATAGGACCCTTTTGTGTGATGATTGAAATTAGTTAAGTATTGTTTGGTGATTGTGTACCTCGTATTTATTTATAGACGCTAGTACCGACCAAGGATACGAGGAAGAAGGAGGATACTACTAAGAAGAAGCCAAGGAGAACTTCAACCACTGCTTTGCACAAGTCAAGCTAACACTTGCAATTATGAAAGTTAGATAACCTATGCAATGCCCTAAGCATGCTTGGTTAGACACATATGATGATACCCATTCCTAGTTTTACTTGCAAGCTTTATACTTTATTTCTTTATCAAAGCTATTACTTAGAGTTTACTTAAGTGAATTGTAGATACTAGAAAGATAATTGAAGGTTGCATAAAAAGCATAAAATTTGGCCTAGGCTACATAATATTTATGTCATCCTAAGGCATGAGATTGAACTTAGTTAAACTCCACTAGTTTACCACCCCTCATTAGTACTTACCCCCACTTGTAGATGCTAGTGCTAAGCATAAAACCTGATCAACTTAGTTGGGAATACTTGGTGGAAAAATGGTTATGAAAACCTTGGAATGATGGATCATTCTATTGAAATGTTTTGGACATGTGTTTCCGAACACCAGAGGATTTATGGTGATGAAAATGTTGAGGCATGAGCCTTAGCCCTTTATAAAACTGATGGTTGTCTGGATGCGATACCATTCCAATTTTACCGTACAACCACAATACCCGAGAATTGGGTAGGGCTTGACTGGAAACTTATATACCTTAGTATTAGTTCCCTCACGGCCAAGGTCTGAGCTGAGGCTACCTTGTGAAGATTGTCCACTTGTGTAGTACCCAAGATGACAGTTGGTCATGATTGGGAGGCCAAACTCACAGGAGAGGTGCTTATACTAGGATGTGTAATTGAAAGGTTAGGATTGATTATCCGCATACTGAGTATGGTGAATTCAGGATTTGTTCCTGACGGATATATCAAATGTTGTGGTGAAAGTGTACAATCTCTGCAGAGTGTCAAACTATTCAATAGCGCGTCTGATTATGGACAGTTGGAGTGGCCATACTGTTCCCCTGTCAGATGTTTTCAAAATGACTTGTGAAATGAATTGAGACTTTGACTTGACCACAACAGAGTTGTGATATGAAATACAAGTTCCCACTTAGGTGTTATAAAATTCCAGCTAGCTTTTCTTGCTTCTGAACTTAGTAGAGGTAAATCTGGCTTTTTGCAAAACAACCCTAGAGCTTAGTGTCCTACTACAAAAACCCCCTTCACTTGTTAGTATTAGTTTGCGAGTACTTAAAGAGTATTCATGGCTTTGTCCCTGCTATTCCGTGCGGACTATGAAGAGGAGTACCGGAGGATGGACCCCTAGAAGGTTACGACAACTAGGATCATATCCCATCGTCAAGATTGCTCGTGACCTCAAGATGGAGTCACTATGCTATCAAGTTATTATTACGTATTTCCGCTGCTTGAGTTGTATTAAGAACTGGATCATGAGATCCTTATTTGTGTAAGACCTTATGTATGGTTTGTAATGGATGATGTACTGTGGTATCCAATTCTGTTATGTCTCGCAAAAATGGTAATCCTGGGATTGCGATGTATGGCATAACAGGCATCTGGGATTAAAAATCCGGGTGTTGACAAGTTGGTATCAGAGCCATCCTGACCATAGGAGACCCTAGTTAGACTGGACGTTTGAATCAAAAACTTAGTTTCAAAACCAAAGGAAACAAATATTTACAAAAACTTATTCCCATTCTTATCACCTTGATTCTTTCATGAAAATTCATGTTCCTCAAAAACTCTTGCAAAATACATAAAAATTGACACACTTGATCACTCTACTAACTTACTAATCTTATATTCTTTTAGATGGACATGAAGTATAGAAAGTTTTACCAGTTGGGAAATGGAGGCGACCTTATCTTTGAGAGGGTTTTGGACCAGCTTTCGGGACTTCTGGAGCGTTCGCACCCCGAGTTCTTCGGAGCTCAGCTCAATGATCGAGGAGAAGATCTGCAGTGGCTAATTGTTGCAAGTCTCCGAGGAAAGATTGAACCTCCCACTGCTGAGGGAATTCAGTTTACCTTAAAAGAGAACAACTGGCTTGATGGACTTGCTGTATTATGCAGAAGCTCTTGCCCGTCTGTGTGGGCGTAGTATCAACCAGATCAAGGGTACCGCTTTGAGTTTTGCCCAAGGCGTGATGCTAATGGACAACCACCGGAAGCCCCATACCACCACGAGTGAAGACCCAATTGGACCACCTTAGCTTCATGATGTACGATCGTCGGAGAGTTGGATAATTGTGACTACTACAACCACAAGTCCGCCATTATCAAGACGAAGGATCAGACCATCGCCATGTTAGCAAAGGATCGCAAGTCTCGCCGCCGTCAGCTCGACAAGAAGGAGCGCATCATTGCCTGTCTTCGCCACCGTATCTCGTCTTTGGAGGAGACCATCCACGAGAGAGACATGCAGTTGGAAGAAAGGGAGAATGCCGGAGTGGATCTTCGTGGAGACCCCTACTCCTATCTCAGCGATGATGATGATTTTCTGGAAGATCAGGCTATGGATTTCTTCACCGATGAGGAGGATTTCGCCTTCATCAATGACGACGATGATGATGAGGATGACAACTACACCGACTCCGAGGAGTAGTAGCACTTGAGCACTAGCGTAGTGAGTAGTATTCGGTCCCACTGTATCGTAGTTTCCAGAATGGTTCCTAAAACTATCTGTTTACCTTGTTGTGGTGTGTGTTTGTATCGTGTGGTATGAATGAATGAATGAAAAGCAAGTTGCTAGAAAAATCTGAGTCAAACTTTAAAAACTTTTCAAAATCCCAAAACCTTAGAAGTTTCCCTCTTTTCTCATGATCTATCTCAATCTTCAGATGCCACGCGGAGGAAGTGGTTCATCCCCGGACCCGATGTTGCAGATCCTGCAAATGTTGGTTTCTGACCGCGAAGCTGAAAGAGCGGAACGTCAAGACAACCTAGCCACCCTTCAACAGATAGCTCAGCTAGCCCACAACAATCAAGGCCACGGAAACCAGGACAACCATGGATCTAAGCTCAAGAATTTCCAAAACACCAACCCACCTGTTTTTACTAAGTCGGAAGAGCCCTTAGATGCCGATGATTGGCTGCAAACCATGGAAAATAACCTAGAAGTCGCCGGAGTGGAAGCCAACGAGAAAGTTCTGTTCGCCACCCATTATCTAGCCGAAGATGCCAGAGCATGGTGGAACAGTGTTCGTGCCATGATCGGAGGACAGATGATGACCTGGGAGGAATTCAAAGTCAAGTTCAGCAGAACCCATGTGCCACCAGGTTTGATCAAGAGGATGAGAGATGAGTTCAGAGAACTGAAGCAAGGAAGGATGACCGTAGTGGAATACCGTGACAAATTCTTGTCATTACCTAGGTATGCCCCGGATGAGATCGACACTAAAGCCAAGAAGAAAGAAAGATTCCTGAATGGTCTGCATGACGAGATGCAGACGGTGTTAGTCAATATCCCCTTTGCTGATATTGAAGCCCTTGTCGACTCTGCTATCCAGATGGAAGGAAATATCAACCAAGCCAATGAGAACCGTAAGCGTCGCATGATGCATCAACCAGGAACCCATCAGACCCCAAAGTACCGCCCTAACCCATCTCCAGGATTTGCCCCGAGAACCAACAGACCCCCGATGAACCGTCCGACCTATCCCAACCGTGGAAACCTTAGGCCCAGAGGAAATCACAACAACCCCGGCAACTCTAGCAATTTCAACCGTGCCCCACCTAAGTTCAACAACAACAATGCTATCGCCAACACCAACACTGCCCCGAGGACTGGAAGCAATGTTGTGCTTGTTGCAGCAAAGGACAAGTCGCAAGTGACTTGTTATGACTGTGGAAATAAGGGTCACTACTCCAACGAGTGCCCCAACAAGAAGAATGCCGCAGCCCCCAATGCAAATGCCCCAGCTCAGAAGCAGCATCGTGTTCAGCCTGGAAGAAGGTTTGCCCTAGGGAATTCGCTCAACCGCAACGGCCGTCTTTTTCTCATGCATGCTAAAGAAGCTCAGGAAGCGCCAGACGTCGTGTTGGGTATGTTTTCTGTTCATTCAGTACTTGTAAGAGTGTTGTTTGATTCTGGTGCATCACATTCATTTGTCACCGAATAATTTGCCTGCACTAGTAAGATTCAACCAAAAAAACTGAAGCATGTTATGATCGTCCAAATTCCCGGTTCAACCACCAAGGCTAGGCAAATTTGCAAAGCCGTCCCTATCCGAATCCATGGCATAGATTTTTATGCTAACCTGATAGTACTCGGAACTAAAGATTTCGAAGTAGTACTAGGAATGGATTGGATGTCCAAACATAAAGGATTGATTGACTATGCCAAGAAAGCCATCACCATGACCAGTACAGCCGGAATATCAGTCGAGCATATATCTGAAACCTTACCTCGTCAATTCAAGTGCAACAAGAGTATAGCCCAACCTACCATTGACCAAGTCCGGATAATCTGTGAATACCCCGATGTATTTCCAGATGTTTTGCCCGGTATGCCCCCAGATCGGGATATCGAGTTTATCATCGAACTAATCCCCGGAGCAGGACCCATAGCCTAGAGACCCTATAGTATGAACCCCTCGGAACTAGCAGAACCGAAGAAGCAACTGGATGCCATGCTGGAAATTGGATTGATTCAACCAAGTGCGTCACCATGGAGATCACCTGTTTTGTTTATGGACAAGAAAGATGGAGGTAACCATATGTGTACGGATTATCGGAAGTTGAATGATGTCACTATCAAGAACAAATACCCATTGCCCAAGATAGAAGATTTGTTTGATCAGTTGACCAGTGCCAAAGTGTTTTCTAAGATTGATCTTAGAACTGGTTATCATCAACTCAAAATTCGTGCAGAGGACATTCCAAAGACTGCCTTTACCACCAGATATGGATTATATGAGTATACTGTCATGTCTTTTGGATTAACCAATGCCCCCGCTTATTTCATGAATCTCATGAATAAGATTTTTATGGACTTCCTGGATAATTTTGTCGTTGTTTTCATCGATGACATTCTGATTTATCCCAAATCGGAAGAAGAACATGAGCTACACCTAAGGACCATTCTTGGAACCCTTAGAGAGGATCAGTTGTATGCCAAGTTTAGCAAATGTGAATTCTAGTTACAGGAGGTAGGATTCCTCGGTCACATTGTATCAGCCGGAGGAATTGCCGTTGATCCTGCAAAAGTGAAAGATGTCGAAGATTGGCAAGCCCCAACCACTCAAACCCAAGTTCGTGCATTTCTCGGATTGGCGGAATACTACCGCAAGTTCGTAGAAGGATTCTCGAGTATCGCCAGACCCATGACCCAATTGCTAAATAAGGACAAGAAGTTTGAATGGACCGAAAAATGTGAAGCGAGTTTTCAAGAACTCAAGAGGAGATTGATTTCAGCCCCAATCTTAATCATGTCGGATATCACGAAGCCCTTCGACGTGTATTGTGACGCATCCAAGATCGGTCTCAGATGTGTGCTAATGCAAGAAGGCAAAGTTATATCTTATCTATCTTGACAACTGAAACAACATGAGCAAAATTACCCAACCCATGACCTCGAACTCGCAGCCGTAGTTCTAGCCCTGAAGACATGGAGGCATTACCTGATGGGAAATTGTTGTGAGATTTATTCACAAGAGCCTGAAGTATATATTCACTCAGAAGGAGTTGAATATGATCCAGAGAAGATGGATTGAGTTAATCAAGGATTACGATCTAGACATTCACTATCACCCTGGTAAAGCCAACGTGGTAGCAGATGCCCTTAGCAGATTGCCGTGCCGCTTGAACTCCATGATTTTGAAGGAGCAACCAAGTTTCCACAAAGAGATAGAAGATTTTCGAATAGAATTAGTGAGTGAAGGATTTTTGGCTAGCATAGAACTTCAACCCACTTTGATCAGCCAGATCAAAGAGGCGCAGAAAGGAAATGCTAGTATTGACGGAATCAAGCGTCGTATCGGTATAGGCAAAGTACCCGGATTCACCAAAGACGAAGAAGGAGTTCTGTGGTACAAAGGACGCCTTTGTGTACCAGCAGATTCTGAGTTGAAAGAAGTTATTCTCAAGGAAGCTCATGATACTCTTTATTCTATCCACCCCGGAGGAACTAAGATGTATCAAGATTTGAAAGAGCAATTTTGGTGGCATAAGATGAAGAGAGAAATCGGAAGCTATATCGCCAAGTGTGATATATGTCAGCGAGTCAAGGCCGGACATCAAAGACCCGCTGGTTGCAACCCTTGCAGATTCCGTAATGGGAATGGGATTCCGTTGGAATGGACTTTATCACCGGATTGCCTACTTCTAGTAGGGGAAATGACTCTATCTGGGTCATAGTTGACCGATTGTCCAAAGTCGCCCATTTCTTACTCGTCAAGACCACATATCAGAGTTCGAAGCTAGCGGAGTTATACATCGCTAGAATGGTTAGTTTGCATGGAGTCCCCAAGAACATCGTATCGGATTGAGGAACTCAGTTTACCTCGAGATTCTGGAAGAAAGTCCAAGAAGGTTTAGGAACCCGCCTAGATTTCAGTACCGCGTATCACCCTCAGACCGATGGACAAACGGAGCGAGTAAATCAAATACTCGAAGATATGCTGAGAGCATGTGTGTTAGAATATGGATCTAAGTGGGAAGACTGTCTGTCGTTTGCGGAATTTTCATACAACAATAGTTATCAAGCTAGTTTGCAAATGGGCCCATTTGAATTCATGTACGGAAGAAAGTGTCGCACCCCTTTGAACTGGTCGGAAGTAGGAGAGAGTCAGATTTTTGGACCTGACATCCTACGAGAAGCGGAAGAGAAGGTTCACAAGATTCGTGAGCACCTCAAGACAGCCCAGTCCAGACAGAAGAGTTACGCCGACAAGAGACGTCGAGACCTCGCCTTCAACATAGGAGATTTTGTATATCTGAAAGTGTCACCATTGAAGGGAATGCAGCGTTTCCAACTCAAAGGAAAGTTAGCCCCCAGATATATAGGACCTTTCAAAATTCTGAACCGTCGAGGAGAAGTGTCGTATCAATTGGAACTACCCGAAGAGATGTCAGCCGTGCACAATGGGTTCCATATCTCATTACTTCGCAAGTGTCTCGAAGTTCCGGAGAAGACGGAAGTGTTCAAGAATATCGATCACCAGACCATAGAGATCAACGATGACCTGACCTATCCCGAAGTACCCATCCGTATTTTGGAAGAAGCTTTCCGAACCACCAGAACCCGAAGCATCAAGTTTCTCAAAATTCAGTGGAGCAACCACACAGAAGAGGAAGCTACCTGGGAGCGCGAAGATCACATCAGGACGGAGTTTCCCGATCTTTTCAAATCCTAGGTAATCTTTTCGTCCTTTTTCAAATCTCGAGACGAGATTTTGTTTAAGGGGGGAAGGTTTGTAACATCCCAAAAATATTAAACTAGAATCATCAAACTCTAATCATCAAATTTAGGGTTAACAAAAACTTTTCTAAAATAAAATGAGAAAGCATTTATGTGTGTATGCACCCCCTTTTGAATTCTTTTGAATTGCCTTGTTTATGTGTTTCTTTGCTGGTAAAACGATTCTTAGGTGAAATAAACATCATCTAAATAATCCCCACACTTTCCCAAAGACAAATAAATCAAAACAAACAAAATGAGTGAATGGTCACTTTAGCCAAATTAACTCCCATGCCTACTTTGGATGTCTCTAACTTTCAGAACTTAACAGAAACTTGTTTGGATATTGCACCCCTTGATAGTACTCATAACAAAGTATCAAGACCCACTTTGTGATCATCTAGAAATATTCAAATGCATAGTTTAAAGGACAGTTTAAAATTGAATCTATATCATATGGGAAGATCCCACTTTTTCAAAAACCACTCAAACAAGCTCAACTTTCAAAACCCAAGCATCTGCAAACTCACCAGCACCTACCTAGCACACCCACCAAAAATCTTTTCAAAATTCAAAACTTGAGTTCTTGCGGCCATTTCATCAAACACTTGGAGGCAACAAATCAAACTGGCCTAACTTCACTGTTTTGAGCAGTAATCTGGCTAAGCAATGTTCACCATTGATCACCCTTGTCTCCCTCAGTGCCAACCAGTGCTTGGAAAAACCCTAGCCCCTACCCTTTGCCCCATGCCATGCCAACCCGAGCACCCCCTTGCCAGCGACCATGGCTAGCTAGCCAGAGCAAGCACCAAGCCTAAACAGCATGTCTAGGACACAGCCCACCGTCCACCGCCACCCCCTGTCCAGCGCTCGAACCTTGCCAGCCCCTGGACCACACGCACAGACCATGCCAAGCTCGCCAGCAACCATGCCGAGTATGCGCCAGAGCGCCACCCTCGACACACGTCCACAGACCGCGCGCCGCCCTTGCCGCGTGCATACACAATCACCACCATCCCAGGAGACCGCCAAACATCCCCGTTCGCCGCCCCATGCCTCACTGCCACCGCTCGCCGTCGAAGACACCGCCTCTGCCATGCAGAGAATCACATGTTCCAGACCGTTTGCCACCGCCCCTACACGTGCATTAAAGCCATAGACCATCGCCAGGAGACCACCGATCGATCGCCACCGCCGGCCATGCCTCTAGCAGCCCGTAGCAATGTCGCCACCGTCGCCTGCCCATTACGTTCAGTCTCACCGTCGAGCCTATAAAAGGAGACGACCCCCAGCTGAATTGAGCACACCATCTCACTCCCCTCTCCTCACTGATCGTTCCACCCTGTTCCCGGAGCAAGGCGAGCAGCGCATCGCCGGAATTTGGCCGGAGCAGGCCGCCTCTGGAGAAGAAGGGCGCCGTCGATTTCGTCCACCCCAGGAGAAGCTGCCGGTACCAGGAGGTTCGCCGTCGTCGACTTCGTCGTTCGCCCGCCTCACCGACCCTCGCCTGAGCCCCGGTGAGCCCCCGACGACCCCCACCTGTCGCGTTAGATTTCTGTCTCGCAGGCGCAGCCCGACGTGGATGATGAGTAGCAGTCGTTCGATTAGACTTAGATCGTGCGGATGATATTGCCCCGTACCGCTTCGCATTTAAAGATCCACTGACTGGTGGAACCCCCCTGTCAGTTGAGCCCCGTGCCGCGTAGTGACACTGGGCCGGCCCGCTAACAGTTCCCGCGCAGCCCACTCGTTTGAATTTAACTTTTTCCATTTTAATTCAAACACAGTTATGTACCTAGTTTCAAAAATCAACCCAGCTCGATTCAGTAAACCAAATTGAATGAAACCAATTTTTTTAGAAAGGTCTTGAAATTCTGAATCCAAGCCCGTTGGATTTAAATCATTTGGATCTGTAGATCACCCTTGGTAAAAATAACAAGGCAGAACCTTTTCTGCATTCAAACATTTTTCAAATTTAAACCATAAAAGCTTTTGAGTTGATTCCAACTCTCAAAAATCACATTTGATCATTCCTTTCAGAATATATAAAAACATTTGGGTTTACTTACAGAAATATTGTTCAAGTAATAAAAGAATGCCACATAGGCATTTCTAGTCACTTTATTTAAGTAAAATAAAAGGTTAAACCTTATTAAATTGTGACACCACTTTAAATCACATTACCATGGACTAAAATATGTGGTGATGACATGTGTCAACATTATCCCATGTTTGGTTTGGAGAATATTAAATCTTAAGTAGTTTTTCAATGAGTAGAAATTACTTTTCTAAAAATAAAAGGAATTAAACCAAGCTTTAATCTTGTAATGTTAGTGATGATGCTAGATCATCTATAGGACCCTTTTGTGTGATTATTGAAATTATTTAAGTATTGTTTGGTGATTGTGTACCTCGTATTTATTTATAGACGCTAGTACCGACCAAGGATACGAGGAAGAAGGAGGATACTACGAATAAGAAGCCGAGGAGAACTTCAACCACTGCTCTGCACAAGGCAAGCTAACACTTGCAATTATGAAAGTTAGATAACCTATGCAATGCCCTAAGCATGCTTGGTTAGACACATATGATGATACCCATTCCTAGTTTTACTTGCAAGCTTTATACTTTATTTCTTTATCAAAGCTATTACTTAGAGTTTACTTAAGTGAATTGTAGATACTAGAAAGATAATTGAAGGTTGCATAAAAAGCATAAAATTTGGCCTAGGATAGATAATCTTTATGTCATCCTAAGGCATGAGATTGAACTTAGTTAAACTCCACTAGTTTACCACCCCTCATTAGTACTTACCTCCACTTGTAGATGCTAGTGCTAAGCATAAAACCTGATCAACTTAGTTGGGAATACTTGGTGGAAAAATGGTTATGAAAACCTTGGAATGATGGATCATTCTATTGAAATGTTTTGGACATGTGTTTCCGAACACCAGAGGATTTATGGTGATGAAAATGTTGAGGCATGAGCCTTAGCCCTTTATAAACTGATGGTTGTCTGGATGCGATACCATTCCAATTTTACCGTACAACCACAATACCCGAGAATTGGGTAGGGCTTGACTGAAAACTTATATACCTTAGTATTAGTTCCCTCACGGCCAAGGTCTGAGCTGAGGCTACCTTATGAAGATTGTACACCTGTGCAGTACCCAAGATGACAGTTGGTCATGGTTGGGAGGCCAAACTCACATGAGAGGTGCTTATACTAGGATGTGTAATTGAAAGGTTAGGATTGATTATCCGCATACTGAGTATGGTGAATTCAGGATTTGTTCCTGACGGATGTATCGAATGTTGTGGTGAAAGTGTAAAATCTCTGCAGAGTGTCAAACTATTCGAATAGCCGCGTCCGCGGTTATGGAAAGTTGGAGTGGACATACTGTTCCCCCGTCAGATGTTTTCAAAATGACTTGTGAAATGAGTTGAGACTTTGACTTGACCACAACAGAGTTGTGATATGAAATACAAGTTCCCACTTAGGTGTTATAAAATTTCAGCTAGCTTTTCTTGCTTCTGAACTTAGTAGAGGTAAATCTGGATTTTTGCAAAACAACCCTAGAGCTTAGTGTCCTACTATAAAAAAAAACCCTTCACTTGTTAGTATTAGTTTGCGAGTACTTAAAGAGTACTCATGGCTTTGTCCCTGGCTATTCCCGTGGCCAGACTATGAAGAGGAGTACCTGGAGGATGGACCCCAGGAAGGTTACGACAACTAGGATCATCTCTCATCGTCAGCATTGCCTGTGACCCCGAAGATGGAGCTTCGCCTACGCTACCGTTATTATTATGTATTTCCGCTGCTTGAGTTGTATTAAGAACTGGATCATGAGATCCTTATTTGTGTAAGACCTTATGTATGGTTTGTAATGGATGATGTACTGTGGTATCCAATTTTGTTATGTCTCGCAAAAATGGTAATCCTGGGATTGCGATGTATGGCATAACAGGCATCTGGGATTAAAAATCCGGGTGTTGACAGCCTTCCCCTTCCTCTAGCCGCCTTCGACCCCTACCTCTGTCGCCTTCACCGGTAGTAGTCGATGGGTGAAGCCTGGGCGACGTCGGTTGCGGTAGCCTGCTTCTCCCGCACCATGGGTCGGGCTAGGGCCCTTCTTCTCCTGGCGGTGGTCCTCGGCATGCTCTGGTCCGACACATCTGGGTGGGGCTAGCGATCACATCGCGTGGCGGCAGGGCACCATGGATTTGTTGCATCGCTACCTTCTGCCCCGACCAAGATCTCGGCATCTCGGGCCCCTGATGGGATCAGGAGGGCCTCAAATGGGCTTGGGCAGGCCGGGGCGCTGCGTCTACGGAGCTCTCTGGAGGTGGCAACGGTGACTAGGCTAGGATTGGGGATGGAGGCGTTGCGGCTTGCCTATTGTAGCAGGGCGACCGGGGATTTATGGCCCCATGTGGGATGGGCTGGTGTGCCCATGTTGCTCTATCTGGTTGACGATCGCCTTTCGACATTGGAGGTGGGTCCCCTTCCCCCTCCCTTGTGGCTGCAAGGTCGTTATCCCTTGTCCAAGCGGTGTCATGTGCCTCTGTCTTACAGGACGCACACTAGTGTCCTCGAAGAGATGGGGACGGTGACTTCAAGGTCGTGGTGGCGCGTGCAGGTCGGCGGCAAAGCTGGGCGGTAGTGCTTCGTTTAAATTAGGGTTTTTTTGTGGGCGGGGATCGGGAGAAATCCCTACCGGCTCGTCTGATGCGGTGCCGCCTTTGAGTGGCACCATTTCTTCCTAGAGGGCGTCACAGGAATCCTATGTCCACTTTACTCTCAGTGTCGGGTAAATCTTAGGACTAGTCCGGTCCGAGCAGCAGCGCAGTGTCGATGATGCTTTCCTTCTTGAATGTGCTACTTGGTACTTGGCGCTTCTGGGTGCTTGGAGCGTGGTGTGCCAAAGTCGGAGGCGCATCGGTTTTCGTCGATTTGTCATTGCCTTCATTATTTTTTGTTTGGACATGTTTGTGTTGTCTGCCCTAGCATTTTCTTTAACTCGAACTCTTCTATCGGTGTATTGCCAGATTAATAGCAGGATGAAAGACTGTTTCGAGAAAGATCACGGCAAATTGACAAACGAAGATGACCCGCAATCGATGTGTCCGTTGAAGTTTGCCCACCATGCTACTCGAGCACCAAATCACCGAGTATTGAGGCAGCACTTTCGAGAAGGAATGCGGTTACAGGTCGATAGAGGAAGACGAATCTCACACTACAAGAGAACTGGCCTGTAGAGACACTATTTTGGTCCCGTAGAGACATTATTATTGTCTTTACGTACTTCTAAACATTGTCTCAAAAGTGTCGCTACGGGCAGTGTCTCTTATGTGTTAAGGACACTAGTAATAATGTCTATAAACCTTATAAGACACAACAGAGAGGAATTATATTATGTCTGTACACGTAGAGTAAAAAATATTATGAAAAACATGTCAAAAGTAATCCTTGAACTCTTAACCTTAATGATAAAGACTTATTCCTCCAACCATCTCAACCTTACACAAGATCATATTTATACTTGAAATTAGTTTCTTTTGAGTACAGCACAACCTGACTAAAACTTAAAACAAATGTCTCTAGAGAACAAGAAAAATGCCTCAAATAGTGTCTTTATAGAAAATATAAACACCTTTTTGCAATGTGTCTCAATGATTGCCTTTATAGAACTTGTTGACACAATTTAGAATGCCTCAAAAATTGTCTCTAGAATGAAAATTCCATTTTGTTAGAAAAATGTCTTAACTGGTGTCTCTATATTTGAGACACATACTTTAGTGTCTTAACAATTGTTTTTACATGATGCAAAATGTCTCTACCTGATTTTTAAAGAGGCAAAATAAGAAGTGTCTCAAGAAGAATGTCTATATAGTATGTTTTTCTTGTAGTGTCAAGCTTTAGATTAACAAAACGGTAGTGTTAACCCTGTCATTAGAACATGGTGACACTCACACGGCCGGGATATCAATCACCGAATATTCAATCCCGAGCAGTGCTTGCATGCAGAGCAGCAAGCTAGCGGCCCAGGGCCATCGACGACGTCATTAGCGGCAATGATTCGAGGCTTTTGATCGATCCGGCTGGGATTCATGCAAGCGCTGTCAGCCTAAACTATCCGTGGCTGAACCGCTGGAGTTCCAGTGACCGCTTCCGGCCTATCATGCGAGCGCGGATCTCTGGGTCTGGGATATCGTCTGCCTTTCTTTTCCTTTTGCAGGAAGGAAACATAATCTTGTTGGAATGAAAATGGATCCTGGTCGTTGTGGCTTTCTCAGCTACCATATCCATTGGTTTATGACAGGGGAGAGAAGTGTTTGGCATGCTTCTTGCTTGGCTGCAACTAATTTCCTTTTCCATTTATAAATTGGATATATGGAAAATTGTTGATGATATGCTGAACGATCCATTTATTAATTATCTATACTCTCTCGACCTAAAATACGTTACATATAATTTTTAGTCAAAGTCAAACTTTGTAGAGTTTGACCATTTATAAAGAGAAATAAGAAATATATTAATCTTCACAATATCTAGTGCATACAACATGAAAGTATATTTCATCGTGGTCCTCGTAATATAAGTTTGATACGGTAGATTTTGATTCTTTTTATATATTATTGGTCAAACTTTAATTTTTTTATTTTAATTAAAAGTTATACGCAAATTGGGACATAGGGAGTATATCCCTAAGTCTAGCTAGTAGAATATAAGACATGTTTGACTTTTCACATTCTTCGATGGCATTGATTATATAGTATGATTTTTTTTAATTGATAGGACCCCGAAGGGGACCCGTTTTATCAGTTTATTTTAACATTTTTTCTAAAATCAAAGGCAAAACATTTGCCCTATTCGATTAAACCAGACAAAAACCATTACAATAAGAACACTACTCTCAAAAACTACACAACTCTCTTGAAACACCGGCAAACCCACCGAAAACACAACAAGAATTCATCCCCATCAACAATGTCGTCGGACACGACAACTTCAGAAGATGCGATATTCATCAAGCAGCCGCTCATGCCTTCCTCGAGGCACCACTCTTCTTGATTTTATTCTTGAGTGATTTTTTCTGGGTGCCAAATCCCACCTTTTTTTCTGATTTCCCTGTCCTTCAAAAGACACACAATCGTCTTGTCGGGTCTTTTTTTTTGAATAAGAACGGCCTCGAAAGGCCAGGATGCTGCAATAAATTAATGGAAGGTACAAAGTACGAAGAGGCCCCTGACATTTATAGCCCTACACAACCTGATTTTTGAAGATAAGGCCTATAACTTTGCACAAAGGACCCAAGGGCAACAACAAGAAAAGCATGTAGGCCCTTATCGTCCTCCTCCACTGCTCGCCGGCGACCTCTAGGCACAGACACCTGAGCCACCACCAGGGACTACACCACTTGGGGTGGCACCGACACTGATTCTCGCGCCAAGATCAGAGAAAATCCTCCACATATGGAGGAAGAAGAAGCTCCGGTGATCCCGAGTGTGGAGTGGCCTCTCCGACTAAGGATAGCGTTGGCGCCGCGGCCTTCGCTTGGGGATGAAGGGAATATGTCCTGAGAGGCAATAATAAAGTTGTTATTATATGTATTCCAATTATATGATAGATGTTTATTTTGCATGCAATAATTGTATTAATACGGAAACATTAATACATGTGTGTTTAGTAAATAAATAGAAAGTTTCTAGTTATGTCTCTCTTATAAACTAGCTCGTTGATTAACAAGATGATCAAGGTTTCCTAATCATGGATATTGAATGTTATTAATAACGAGGTCGCAACATTATTGGAATGATGTGATGAACATTCATCCGAAGTATAGCATTACGATCAAAGTCATTGTGTTTATATTGCTATAACATCATACGAAGTAATCCTAGTCCTTCGACCATGAGATTATGTCAATCACTAACACTGGAAGAGTATCTTGATAACACCAAACGTCACACCGTAACAGGGTGACTATAAAGGTGGGTTCAGTGCTATGAAGGTGTTATGTAGAGGCTTATGGATCAAGAGTGGAATTTGTCCATCCCGATGACGGATATATATACTCTGGGCCCTCTCTGTGATATCGCATTAGTTAGCTTGCAAGTAAGTGATGTGATCACTAGAATGTTATATCACGAGAACGAGAAAAGAATGCATGTCGGTAACAAGATCAAACTAGGTATGGAGATACCGATGATCGAATCTCGGACATGTAATATATCACGAGACAAAGGGATTAAGTTACTAGCGTAAAAGGTTCTCACGATCACAGAAGTCATTGTCGAATGTGTGGGAGTCAGTATAGATCTTCAGGTCCCGCTTCTGATTATTGATCCGAGAGAGGTCTCGATTATGTCTGCATTATTCGTGAACCGTAGGGTGACACACTTAAGGGATACCAACATCATTTGGAGCAAATATGTTCTAGACAAAAGAATTTCAAAGCACTGGAATTATTTCAATGGATACCGGAATTATTTCGGGTAAAATTGCTGAAACAAGTTCTGCATGTGAAATTGAAAAGTAGCAAGGGGTTTTATGTGAATGTTTGTTAATTAATGTAATTGACAAAATTCTGAATAAATAAATAAAAGGAGTTTTATTTAAAAAGAAATTACACACAAATTTAATGGGAATTTGAGTGGGATTTTGAGTGGAGAAAATGGAGGGGCAATTTGTGAGTGGGAGCTCCACTCACATGAATGGAGGAAGGGGTGAGGGCAGCCCCGATGCGCCGGCCACACCCCTTGGGGAGCCCCCCTCCTCTTATAAAAGGCCCCTCTCACCCTCTCTCTCTCTCACTCACACCTCCCCGTGAAGGATCTCTCTTTCCCTCTAGAATTATTCTCCCATGACCTTGGACTAGCGAGATACATGTTTCCGGTGGCTTTTCGTCTGGAAGGAGTTGCTACTTCCGTTGCATCGCTGGAGCGAGGAGGTGGAGGTTGTTTGGTGGCTTGAACGTATGTGCGATCACGGATGCGCTGTTGATTTGCGGCGCTGGACTTCTTCTCGATCTTGAGATCGGCAAGCATTCAACTACGTCATCCACAAGTTCAGACTCGTTAAACTTTGTCGGTCTACAAGAGTATATTCTCTATGGATGTATATTCACCCGTAGCTTGTATCTAGTAGATAGATCTTGGTGCTTAGTAGTTTCCATCGTAAGAATTTTTTTTGTTTTCTATGTTGCAAACCCAACAGGGGACTCCACCGCGTGCATCATTTGGGTAGCACGATCGAGCGCGCCACCCACCTTCTCTTCGATCTCCTGAATGAGAAAGGGTGAGCTCGCCTCCTCGGTTGCATCGCCATCGCGACGACTTGGATGAGGAGGAATCCGAACCTCCAGGTATCGATGCTCCAACGAACCATACCCCTCCACAAGATGGCCTGATGACCTGGAAGATGTAGAGTGTGTCTCTCCGCTTTCACTCCCCCTTGCCTCCACATGTCGCCTACGACACTTGCTTTATTCGAAGAAGCAGCGCTCCGACCAGAGGAAGAACTGCTCGACGAATAAGAACCCTAAAGCTCTAAGGATCAGGTCGCCAGGATCCTGAGCTCCGCTCCACCTACTGGGCATAGAGCCCACTACCGGCATAAGGCCATACAAACTACACCCTACTGCTACTCCGGCATCCCTCCGCAACCACCGCCCGCCGGCTATTCCGACGAAAAGGGCTCGGGATGGGGCCTGTCGCCTGCGCACGACTCTCAAAGCAAACGGTGAGGAGGGGAAGGGGAAAGTGAGAGTAGCAAGTCTTTCCGAATCCAGGGTCATCAGCCCGCTGCATGCACATGGTCACCTCGCCTTGGTCATACCGGGGAACCGCCTCCGGTTTGGTGGTACGGATCTGACCACTACGTATACAAATGAGGCATGGCTGAGTGTGGTTTGACACGAAGGTACTTAACAGTGGAGTGGCCTCTCCACTAGCTACGTTTCTCGCGGCTTCGGTTCTTGCTCTCTTTCTGCCGTCCCCGTTCCATGGCAGGCTAGATAAGCGCATGCCAAGAGGGACTCGTACTCGTACACCCAATACTATACACTGTGCAGCACTGCATGCACCTAGCTTTATCTGTTTCTCGGTGCTGTACACATGAAAGAAAAGTGCCCTTCCTTAAGGGCGAAAGCTCATGCATGAAACTGCCGCAATCTGGCCTAGAGATCACAACTATTTCTAGGTGGTCTGAGACTCTGTGCGTTTGATCCGTGAAACTGACAGCAAGTGGTGATCTTGTCTGTGGCAGCACCCATGTATAGTACCATTTGGCTTTCCTTTTGGACCCTGTCGGCGTCGCGTACGTCGCCTGGAAATTAAAGGGAAAACAGAGATGGACGTATCTTGGAAGAAGGCAGGCACCGGTACGTCCTGCGTTCCATTCCATCTGATTTGCCCATTCATGAATCACTCGCACCCACCGCACGCACGCTTCTCCTTCCTCTCCGGTCAATGTCATCCGGGAGAACCGTTGGCCAATTGGCTCAGAGCTAGCGACTAGTTTAGCCGTTCCAATGGCCAACTCGCCTCCAATCCGCGTTGCTCCCTGCTAGAACATCACAGCGCCACCGCTACCGCCACTACCGGTCGTCCCGCCAATTAAGCAAAGTCGTAGCAATGTGCGTAGCTTCTCCTCCTCCTCCTACGCACACGTACGTACAATACAAGGACCGATCCATCATTGGACTAGCAACAGACGACGACAGCAACCAGAGATCGATCTCAGAATGATTAGTCCCAGACGCTTCTGGCTCAAGCTTTACATTAACAAAACGCTAATGCAAACCCTGTCATTCCCATCCTCAGAGGATGGTGACACTGACACAGAGATATCATCAATCATCATCCAATATTCAATCCCAGGCAGTGCTCGCATGCAGAGCAGAGCAGCAAGCAAGCGAGCGGCCCAGGGCCGTCGACGAGCGACGACGTCATTAGCGGCAATGATTCGAGGCTTTTTGATCGATCCGGCCGGGATGAGCTGTCAGCCTAAACTATCCGTGGCTGGAGTTCCCGGGGAGTGCTTCCGGCCTATCATGCGAGCGCGGATCTCCGGGATATCGTATACTCTGATTTCCTTTTCTCTTTTTGGAGGAAGGAAACATTAATCTTTTGTTGGAATGAATCATATCCGTTGTGGCTTTGCTCAGCTACTTATCCGTTATCAGTTCATGACAGAACAGGTGGACGGTAGTTTGGCAGGCTTTCGCTTTGGATGAAATTCATTTGCTTGCACGTTTAAGATGGTTAGATGGAGAATTGTTGATAATACGCTGAACGATCCAGTTGAAAGTCAAATTAACGTTTCTTACTCCTAGTACTCCTTCCGTCCCAAAATAGATGTCTCAGATTTGTTAAAATTTGAATGAATCTAAACACTATTTAGTAGAATGGTTTATCCAAATTTTGACAAATCTAAAACATCTATTTTAGAACGAAGGGAGTACAATATTACATCCAATTTATAATAAGTGTCGTATATTTTGTACTACTAAGCTAGTATAAATTTTGTACTAGATGAACGCGACACTTATTATGGATAGGAGGGAGTACTACGTATCCCTCCGTCCTGAAAATCCAATTCATCTCACGAATGCATATAGATATATCTTTTAAAAACACATTTCAAAATACTAAAATATTCAGAGAAAAATATGCGCATGTATATCCGACCATTCTACGTTCGCAAGCAAGTTTTTAGGAAAAAATATTTTTTATGTCCCGTGTAAAAACACAAATTTTGATGCTCCAACATGACTATTCATGAAGATTTTTTTTGTCTTTTTTACACAAGCCACATAAAATGTGTCTTTTCTCAAAAACTTTTTCCCGAACATAAAATGTCCGGATGTACACACAAATTTGTTTTAGAATGTTTTGATATTTTAAAATTTGTTTTTATGCATTTCTCATAATATGTTCGTATGCACCTGCGAGTCAAAACACCATCTTCCCTTCGTCTAGCTTATACTACTTGCATGTTTAACTTTTCACATTCTTTGATGACATTGGCTACTATTTTTTTAGATCAATAGGGCACAAAGGTGACACTGGTTTATTTTAGGTTTTTGAAACATTCATTATGGTTAGGGATGCAAGCGGCATCCCCCATTGTCCTGTAAAACTCACCAATTAGTTCATAATTAACACATTACAACTATAAAATTAAACCTATATTCTTATTGTGATCTTGTCAACCGTCCCGTCCCGTCTTGTCCCGTTCCGCTAGCATCCCTACTAACTATATGATGTAAAACACAAGTAAAATGTAACTCCTTTTCTGTTTTACTTTATCAGCGATCGTTGTTGTTACGCTAAAAAAAACATGTAACACAACGATTAGCTTTTTCTAGACAAGCGCGTGTTGCTCGTTTCCTCCCGAGTCAATTAGCCAACCCACACGGAGGTTGATGCACTTGGCCAAACATTCTTTCGGCCGGGAGCAATTGTAGCCAAGCATCTCTCCTGATTCATATAAAATAACTGATGCCTAACTCAATTGAATAAAGATCACAGCATATACTATTAGACTTTCCTACGCAAAAAATGTCATTGTGCACCCCACTGCCCTTATTTCTTTCCTGTTCCCTCAACACGGGACTATGCTATCTCCTTCCTGGTTCCTGCTTCATGGTGTCGTCTTCATGAATTAGGATCAAAACATATGTTCGGAAGTCTTGTCATGTTCTTGCTGGAATTTGGCACAATGGCGTTGCAACTAAAGACAACACGAAACAAGAGGACTAGGCATTTCTTCCAAAGATTAGAACAATCGATGTTCATAAGTGTCGTTTGGTTGTCATATCGTAAAAACTCAGGAATTATAGACACAAAGATATGAAAACATGAGGTGAGACCTCATGTTTGCTATCCTTCAAAATTGCAAAGGAATCTCCCTTCCTCCTTGACATACCATAGAAATTATATTCTCAAAATTTCCCAATTTTTTGGTTCCATTGGGTCTTTATTTTTCCTTGGAGAAGTCCAATGCATTTGCATTCTATCTTTTTTTTCCGGAAATTTGCATTCTATCCTTAGATACTCACTCACTCTCTTCTATCCTTATAAATTCACGTGTGTTGTTTCATGTGCACACAAAGACACCTCGTACAAAATTCTTACTACCAAGGATTAAACCTAGGATTGATGTCTTGTTTATTTGATTAACGTGGGTTACTCTCATAGTCTTAGCGATAGATGATCATGAAGTTTTTGTCTGTAATGAGCCGTCCATGTGGAGTTAGCCGATCTTGAAGCACTACAAATCCAACTTTAATTACCAATGTGGGTATGTGAGCGTGCTTGATTCTATGTAGTTTTCCAAAACATGACAATATGAGTTACTTTTTATTACCTTTTTCCTTTTAGAAAATTGATTTCCCACAGAACCATGCATCGGACAGGGAGCCCAGTTTCTCAATCCGACATCTAGATGGGCCTAAACCTTCCGTACGAACATGCCCAGCACGTGGCCCATGAAAACTTTCTCGAGATCTATTTGCACAAGGGTCCACCTAGTATAGCCAGCAACCACCACTAAAGCCACAAAATTCAGTGTTTGAGGCAACAAACTATGGTGAATCAAACAATGGATGAATCTATTCACCATTCATTCTTTGAGTGTGTGGCAGCTTCCTATGTGTGGGCTCATGTCATCCATCCTAAACGCAAGAAAATTGAGATGTCATCTATCTAGGATTTCTACGGGACAAAAACCATAGAAAATTTCATGAGTTTCGTTTGGTTTTCATATGGCAAAAACTCAGAAATTGTAGACAGAAATATATGAAAACTTGTCCTTCAAAACTGCAAAGGAGTCTCCTTTCTCCAAGACATACCATAGAAATTATATTCTCAAAAAAATTCTCCGATTGTCTTTGTTCCAATTGGGTCTCTAATTTTCCTTGGAGAAGTCCACTACATTTGCATTCTATCTATTTTTGCGGAAATTTGCATTCTATCTTTAGATATTCATTCTCTTCAAGCCTTTTAAATTCATGTGTGTTGTTTTGGTGTGCGCACAAATGCACCTTGTACAAAATTCTTACTACCAAGGATTAAACCTAGGATTGATGTCTTGTTTATTCAATTAAGATGCATTACTCTCATAGTCTTAGTGATAGATGATCACGAAGTTTTTGTCTGTAGTAATCCGTCCACATTGAGTCAGCCGATCTTGAAACTCTACAACTCCGACTTTAATTACCAATTTGGGTATGTCCGCGTGTGCACGTGCTTGATTCTATGAAGTTTTTCAAAAGACGAAAATACAAATTACTACTCTGATCTATAATTTTAAGAAGTGTAGCTGGTTTCATATAAATTTATAGTGGGTTGGATGTACTCTCTCTGTTTGGGATTTTTATAGTCCTATAAGAGCCAATTTAATAATGGATTTTCTTTGAGAAAATGGATTTTCCCACAGAACCATGCATTGGACAGGACCCCAATTTCTCAGCCCGACGTAGAGATGGGCCTATACGTTCCCTACGACGAAGCCCAGCACGTGGCCCATGAAAACATTCTCGAGATCTGTCAGCACGAGGGCCCACCTAGCATAGCCAGTAGCCACCACGAAAGCCGCAAAATTCGTCGCCTCGTCATCCTCAGCTCCACTTTCCAGTCTGCAGTGACCGCCGCCGCCACCGCATCCTCCTCTATCTCTCCCACCCACCCCCAGGGCCACCGCGAATGGCGACGGCGGTCACGGCGTCCGCGACGGCGGCGACCCGCTTCACGCGCCTTGCGGGCGCTGGCCTCCTGCGCAGCAGCTGCCGCCTCCGCACCGCCGTCCGCTTCCAGCGCCCGGGGCTCACCACCACCGCGCTCCTCAGGCCCACCGAGCTCAAGCCCAAGGACCAGGGCCAGCCAGAGACGCTCGACTACCGCGTCTTCCTCGTCGACGGCGGCGGCCGCAAGATTTCCCCGTGGCACGACGTGCCGCTCCGCGCAGGGGACGGGGTGTTCCACTTCATCGTGGAGATCCCCAAGGAGAGCAGCGCTAAGATGGAGGTCTCCACCGACGAGGCCTTTACGCCCATCAAGCAGGACACCAAGAAGGGCAACCTCCGTTACTACCCGTAAGGACTCCCAACCGATGCAAATTCGAACCCAAATGCCGTAGTTCCTGAAAATTGTGCGTTTTCATATTAAAATTTGAAGCATATATATACTATCTAAGTTGATGGTATAATAGTGAACCAATTGACTGTAATTAATTAATTAGTAGAGGCCAGATGGCCGTTCTGAACTCCAATTCCATCATGATGAAATTTAGATGGTTGTTCTGAATTTCAATGTCATCATGAGGGAAATTTTGGGGCTTAAGGCCCTTTTCAGCAACAACAACAACGCCTCTTGTCCCAAGCAAGTTGGGGTAGGCTAGATATGAAACCCAACGGAAACATATGGAAACCAAAAAGTGAAAGAGAGAGAAATGTAAACAAAGTTCTGGCACATACATTGCTGATTTCCATGCAGTTCTATCAAGAGCCAGAACTCTATGTACATTTCAATCCCTCAAGTCCCTCACCAGTTAATCGGGAAAAAAAAACAGTAGAGAGCTACAGGTTCATCAGCAAGAATAGAATGTCATTAATTTACCATTTTCCACTATTTTCTCTCACATAACAAAGAATAAAGTAAATTTTATATCAGTAACAATTGTTTTCCTGCTGTACCACGAGAAATTCTATTTCGTTCTTGGTTCTGGAACCTTAAGCCTACAAAAGTACCGAGTGGGTTATAGAGAGAGGCCATCCCCATAATTTGCATTTGGTAAAGTAAATTTGGCACCTTTGCGGTTCTTGTAGGAAACTTTACATCTATGTTTTTCTATTAAAAATGTAACTTTGGAAAAAAAAAACTGGGCGAATTGTAGTTCTTTTCATGCTTTTCTGGGGTGCCATAGTGGGGAAATGATAGGACACAGTATTCTTACAATAGACACATTCAGAAAGCTTTACTTCAATGCAAGAAAGGTTGTAGTGGCTGTCATATGCTTTATTTTAGGGATTTCGTCAAGGTTTTATATTCTCCCATGTTTGGCGGTGGGATCACTTTTAAGTCTAGTTTGGTTCCCTGTCCTCATATGCCCATCTCAGAGTAGCCGATTTCATGTGGATTTACTGTTCAGGTTTATATGAAATCAAACCGAGGTTGCTATCGAAAAATCTCTACATTTGGATGTTGTGTTAACTGCATAGCTATATTTTTTGCCACCAAAACCAACCGACAGTGACTCGGTTGAATTGATTTTTTTTCTCGAGCAAAAGCAAAGGATTTTTCGTTCCATTTCATTGAACATGTAAAGTTTAGAGGTACAGGTACAACCTCCACGCAGGCGGGACACACGAGCACACGCGACCGTCGTCATCGACACAACCCGGTGAGGAGGTGCTACCAACTACAGACCGTAGCAACAAAAGGCCTTGACTTGCCAGCCTTTAGCCATGAATGGCGAAGCGACAAGGCTCAGATTCTCATGGTCGCGTCAGAGCCGTTGCTAAACGCCTCCAAAGATTACCACATCTACATGGCTACCCGGGCCAACGTACCCCCCACCCATGTGCCAAGGAGAGTCGGCAGGCTGATGGCAGGACCTGGATGGAACTAGTGAGGCTATCGTCTGGGAAGCACTGGCGCCAGCATACTTTGTGCTGCTGGAGGCCCACGCCAGAGCAATGCATGTCCAGCTGCCACATTAGAGACTCCATGTGCAACCCAAGCAGCGCCTCCAAGGGAACAGCACTGAGAACGCCACCGCCGTCTGGTCAGGCGAACCGGACCAAGGGTTTCCCCCGGTACTTGAGGAGGAGGTCCAGTCAGGCTGTCAGGGCCATGACAGCGCCTCCATGGAGGTAACGGCACCCTCAGGCGTCGCTGCTGCCATCGCCGGCCGTCCTGCACAGGGATTTCACCCTGATCCATGAACATAGACCCCCGGAGACCTCCAAAGCAGGAGCAGACCGGAGATGGGGAAGCAGAGGCACTGGCCAGCATGCAACAGCCGCTGGAGGGCTGCCATATCAGGCCAGCCATCACCGGGGAACGCGACGAGCAGGATCGGTAGCGTCGTCGCAGGGACCTGCCACCTGCACCATAGCGCCACCAACCATGGCCACCACCGTGATGGCTCGCAGCCTCTGCGCCAGGATCTGCCGGGGCTCAGCTGAGCAGTCACCGCCGCATGGGACGATTGAGGAAAGGGAGCGATCGGGGGTGGAGTTATCCGTTGGGAGGGCGACGCGTGCGCATGGCAGTTACTGTGTTCTCTGGTTGAACTGATTCGAGTTAAAGTGTGCTGTTGTTGAATATTTACCATGCTTGATCACTTTCTTTGCAAAAGAGATCTGAAGCTGCTATGTTATGCCTTGGTTTGAGTCATTTTGAAGTGATTTTTTTTCTTGCCGATCTTTCAATTTGGTATAAGCTTCAACAGTTAAACTTGCATGCTTGGCGAGGCAATTGAGACATTGAGTTAGCACTGCTAGTAGCCCTGTTGTAGATTTGTGAAGATAGTCCTGATATTATCGCTTACATCAGGTACAACATCAACTGGAACTACGGGTTACTTCCCCAAACATGGGAGGACCCAACTGCTGCAAACGCTGACGTTGAAGGAGCACTTGGAGACAATGATCCTGGTAGTTAATTTTTCTATTTATTATCTTTGATATACATGGTTTTATATTAGCTGTAGCCGCTCTAATAAGTCTCCATCTTTACTTTTTTCTTTCAGTTGATGTTGTTGAGATTGGTGAAAGACGAGCTAATATCGGGGATGTTCTTAGGGTGAAGCCATTGGCAGCTTTGGCAATGATTGACGAGGGAGAGCTTGACTGGAAAATCGTGGCCATTTCTTTGGATGATCCCAAAGCATCTCTTGTGAATGATGTAGATGATGTCGAGGAGCATTTTCCGGTATGACTGATGTCCTTGTTCTTGTTCTCTTTTGGTATCTGCTGCCTATCTCCTTGATTAAAAGTAGGATATGTACATCCATGTCACATGAGCACTGTTTTCTGTTGCCAGTTTTGACCTCCACTAGGTAGCTTGGAAGCAAATCCTTTGCAGCAAATCAAGTTTGCATTCATGCATTGAAATAAAAAATATACGGTACTCTGTTCTAATTATTCAACCCTAGCCTCCACATGTTTTTCTATAGCAACCACTAGCGGATTCCCATGAATCCTTTTCCTGTCTGATTGTTAAGTTATTTCGTGAAGATTTGCAATTTATCATATCTTCTGCAAGTACATACTTCAGACCAGTTCCCCAGTTAGCGCTAAAAACACATTCCAATTATTATTTTACATTTGTTCTGACCAACACGGTGTGGCACCTGTTCAGGGAACATTGACTGCAATCAGAGACTGGTTCAGAGACTACAAGATACCAGACGGTAAGCCTGCCAACAGATTTGGCCTCGGCAACAAGCCCACAAGCAAGGTAATAAGTTTGATCCTATCTTCTTCAGTTATCCTGAAACGCAGCAGATATTTTTTGCATTCTGATGGTGTCCTTCTCTGCCACAACTAGGCGTATGCGCTGAAGGTCATTGAAGAAACCAATGAATCATGGGAGAAATTGGTGAAGCGGAAGATTCCTGCTGGAGAGCTCTCACTAGCCTAAGGCCTTAGGTCTCATGAGATGCCAACACATTCTTTCAGCGTGCTGTTTTTATGTGGTATATGCATTGCTTCTTTCATCTGGGGAAACTCTTTTGGGAACCTGCTGCGTGTTAACAGGAATAATCTGGTGGAGTGAATAAAGGATTTCCGAGCAAGTCTTTCAGAAGGAAACCAAACCGAATGTTCTTTTGTCCTGGGAAGCTTGAAAAATGGAGCTGGGATAACGTGGCTGAGCCTTATCTTTTTCAGAAGTTTGTTCGTTCCATGCCAGTGCCATACCCCTGGGCTCTGTTTTTATTGTCGGAAGCCATACCTCTGGGCCTGGCCGGGCTGGGCTGGGTTTGGGCTGTTTAGGTAGTCAGGGCTGTGTCAGTTGCATGGGCATTGCTATCTGCGTTCGGTAACCGGTAGACACGTGTCCTTCTCCCGGCTCTCCACCGCACCGGAATCCTCCACCTATCTCTTTCTGTCCGCCCTTTTGGGATCCTCCGACCGAATCATTGCGCGCATGCACACTGCACTCGGTTGACTGCTCAGTTCAGTTCAGCTCAGACCAGCCATGGAACCGGTTCAACACTATATAGATGGGGCCCAAGAGTTATAAAAAAGCTCTTTTCTTTGTCTCCATCCTTCCCATTTAGACCTGGTGACTGAGGTCTTTCCTGTCGATTCAACTGCATGCGTCGCTTTTCTTCATGAGCCGATTCAACCAGAGCTCTACGCTGTATTGAACCGATTCAATTGAGGCTATGAATCGCTTTTGGCCAACAGTGTGGTTGGTCTCAGCTAGCTCAAAAATGACACGGCACTTCTCGGCGGCGGGGGTGCTGCAGCGGTACTACTGCGGCGGCGCGTGCGACGGCCGGGAGGACAGCGCGGTGCAGGCGATGCTGCAGTGCCAGCGGGTGAGCGACTTCCTCATCGCCGCCTCCTACCTCTCCATCCCGCTCGAGCTCTTCTACTTCGCCTACTCCTTCGCCGACCTCGCCCCGCTCAAGTGGCTCCTGCTGCAGCTCGCCTCCTTCGCCGTGCTCGGCGGCGCCATCCACCTTCTCGCCGTCTTCTCCCACGCACACCCGCACTCCTCCGGCCTCCTGCTCGCCTCCACCGCCGCCAAGCTCCTCGCGGCCCTCGTCTCCTTCGCTACCGCCGTCTCCCTCGTCACCTTCATCCCCCGCCTCATCCGCGCCAAGCTCCGGGAGGCCCTCCTCCGCGCCAAGGCGCGCCAGCTCGACCGCGACCTCGGCATCGTCCGCCGCCGCGTCGAGGCCACCTCCCGCGTCGTCCGCATGCTCACCCACCACATCCGGAGCTCGCCGCCGCTGGACGCGCACACCATCCTCCACACCACCATGCTCCACCTCGCCGACGCCCTCTCCCTCCACAGCTGCGCCGTCTGGATGCCCGGCCACGACGCCGGGGGCGCCGCTCTCCACCTGGTGCACCAGCTCAGCCTCAGAGGCAAGGGCCCCGTCAGCGTCGTGCTGGGCTCGCAGCCTCCTATCTCTACTGATGACCCTGACGTGGTCGACGTAATGGCAAGCGAGACTGCCAAGGTGCTCAGGCCAGGCTCTGCGCTCGCCACGGCGAGCAGCGGCGGCCTCCAGCCACCGGGAGCCGTGGCTGCCATACGGATTCCCATGCTCAAGGTCTCCAATTTCGACGGAAGAAAGACACCGGTGGCAAGCTCATACGCCATCTTGGTGTTGGTTCTTCGTAACAAGCTGGAAGCTTACAGTTGTAGCAGAGAATGGTGCAGCCAGGACCTGGAGGTTGTGCAGGTAATCGCCGATCAGGTCGCCGTGGCGCTCTCCCACGCGGCGGTCCTGGAGGAGTGGCAGGCCATGCGCGACAAGCTCGCCGAGCAGCACAGGGCCCTGCTTCACGCCAAGCACGAGGCGATGATGGCGACCAATGGCATCAACAACATCCAGAGCGCCATGTGCCACGGCATGCGGAAGCCGATGTACTCCATCATTGGGCTGCTCTCCATGGTGTCGCAGGTGGAGAACATGCGCCCCGAGCAGAGGCTTCTGGCCGATGCCATTGTCAGGACAAGCACCCTCTCGTTGGCACTGATGAACGACGTCGCCACGGAGACGCTGACGGTGGATCGCAGGCCATTCGGCCTCCACTCGCTGATCAGGGAGGCGATGAGCATCGCGGGGTGTCTGGCCGGTTGCGGGGGAGTCGGTTTCTCTTACCAGCTGGAGAATTCCTTGCCCGAGTGGGTCGTCGGCGACGAGACGCGAGTCTTCCATCTCCTACTGCAAATGGTGGGTGCTCTGCTTAGCCAGCAGCAACGGAGCGCCGCAGGGCGTCTCTTGTTCTCCGTCAGTACTTGCACTGCGGGCCAAGAGGATTGCATCCCGGCGCAGCCAAATCTTTCTCCAGGCTGTAGCATATGTGTCAAGTTTCAGGTTGCGATGGAAAGATCAGTTGGGTGCAGCCGATCTGCCGGTAGACCGGTCAGCTCTGAGATCAGTATGTGCAAGAAGATTGTGCAGGTTGGTACAACTCGGTATTACCAGGAGAAATTCTGTAGCTAACGGTTGTTAATTTGCACAGCTAGCTAACACATGACCTGAATTCCCTCATTTCTTCAGATGATGAATGGTAGCATGCGGTCGGCATCGGATGGAGAAACCATCACCCTCTTTCTGCAGTTCCAGCTGCAGCAATCGGGCGTGTGCCGCAGGACGCCAACTTCCGTTCCTCGCCTCGACGGCCTGAGGATTCTGCTCGCGGACGGCGATGGCATGAGCCAGGCCGTGACGCAGAAGCTCCTCGAGAAGCTCGGCTGCCAGGTCACAGCGGTGTCGTCGGGCGCCCACTGCCTGGCCTTACTGGGAAGCGCCCACTCTTCTTTCCAGATCCTCCTTTTGGACCTCGACATGGATGCATTTGAGGTAGCCTTCCGGATCAGGGGGCTCAGGAACAGGTGTTGGCTTCTCATAGTCACAGCTCTCGCTGTGAGCGTCGACGACAACATCCGCGAGATGTGCCGTCGGTCGGGGATAAACGGTCTGATCCAGAAACCCCTCACACTGACCGCACTGGGAGCTCAGCTCTATAGAGTCCTTCGGAACTGATCTCATGTATCGGTGCCTGTTCTGTTCCATCGCAAGACAAGGACCTGCCTCTAGAGATAAACATGAGGTAAATTGGCAAAAAATATTGAATCTTTTGACATATATAGTTTCATATTGATTCAGGGTGTAGTTTGCAAGAATGCATTTCGAAGGAAGAAAACATGCAATGTGTGAGAAAATAAAAGGTGCCGAGCTAAAACTGCAAGTAGAGGATGGGCAGCATACACTCACTAGTCAGTAGTCACCAGAGTAGCAGCAACATCCCAAGCCAGTCAAGTTATTGAGACCAATAACAGGGAGATTCTCCAGCTGAGAATGTTTATGCAAGTATGTAATGCCGTGTATCATCCTCTGTAATGTTGTATTGTTACTTATTGCTGCTGCTGCTTGTACGATTTCATCACCAGGCTTCTTCGCTGAATTAGGTTGCAATCTGCACCATCAACTCATTGGAACTTAGAGCAGAAAAACCCAAGAGTGATATAATTCCAGGTAGAGAATAACAAGACAGATGTAAAATACTACAGCAACAAGCTGCACTACAGTTCCTGCTGGTCGGCAAAACACTCATGGAGTGCCTAACTTCTGAATACCGATGGCGCATGGGAAATAAGCAACCATGTAATGTCAGGTCAGGGAACCGGGGATTCAGTGGCACACATCAATCAAATTATCTTTACCACACCATCAAGCAAATAATATTAGAATACTGAATTCTTACAATTGAAAAAAAATGCAGAGCTAACATCACAGATACAGAAGTTAAAGCAATTTACAAATCGGTTGAGCATCTGAATCATTTTCATGATCTAAATCTGAAGAAGGCGCAAAAGTAACACCTGTGAACCTAAAGTGATAGTCACTAGACGCAAGAGACAGTCATGGCGATTGTACAGCTACAGCATGTCGATGGTGATCATTACTTCTTGGCAGTCAGCAACTGAGTACAGATCTACTAGATCAGCCTATAAGAACGGCAGCGCACTTAGCTGGTTTGACACACCTCATCAGCCTCTTCCTGCAGAAGTGTTGGGACAACATGAGTGGATGCAAAGAAAGGAAGAAGATATCTCACACAAAATTTGCTCAGATTCTTTCTAAGAGTTGTGTGGCAGGCATGGACAACCTACAGCAACCGGCATTGAACTGATGAACTTGACAATACAGTACTAAGCTCTAATGGCTAGATGTATTGTTTCCCGCAATGTTAACGAAAGCTGATGAAATATTTAGTAAACAACGAGGGTAGCAAAAATGAAGAATCATTGTTTTATGGAAAGGGGAAATGCTGCTCCAAATGTAGTTGAAACAAGGACCTACAGATGCCAAGCAGCATAAGCACTAAGCTAGAAGACGAAAGTTCCACTACGCTCGGATCACTGACCAAAGACTAGGACGAGATTGTAAATTCAAGTGGTGATGAGAGCTCAGCAGCTCTGATAATGCAAGAAAGCTCACTAGGATGTTATAAACTTTACTGAAAACCCTGCAGCCCGGTCACAAAAGAGATGACAGTCCAATAACCATGACTATGTAGGATAAATTTCAAGCGAGGCCTCGAGCTGATTCAGGCGCTCTCAGGAATATCAAACCAACACTACCCATGTAGAGATAGGAGATTCTGCTACGACTTTGCATGGACCAAGAATTCCAGACAGCACCACATAGGTTGTACTACATCATCGCATAGGAGAAGCGCAGTTCAACATAAAGTGTTTCTGCCTTAGCTGTATCTTATAGTAAGTAATGCCTTGAGTATACCTAAATCTGCTGTCGGGCACTTATACCGAAGCAAGATGCATTTGTATTTGAATCAGAGATCTGAGGTATGAATAATTGCGGATTTTTTTCGATAAGATGACACTGAAGGTGAGCATAATTGCAGAATATTACAGTATATTCACGCTGACTGTAAGTAACAGTTGATGTGCTAGTGAAATGAAGTCATTCCACACAATAGTGTTATCGATGATTTTTGACAAAATATTCCAATATCCAGCAAGAGAACTCATTATCCAAGCAACTTGACTGAACAAATTAACTGTAATTGACCACCTTACAGACACTAAACAACAGAATGCGCAAGCGACTGTAAACTGATTACCCCGCAAGAAATTAAACTAGTGAAGCAGATAGCACAGCTTCCCTACAGATGAGATTCAACATGACAGTTCACAGTCATACCCGAGCTAGGGGCCGAGGCCCTTAATGGCGTCGAGGAGCAAGCCGTAGACGTCCTTAGCCAGATCGTGGCGCCTCATCTGCGAGTGCACTTCTGCATCAAGCTGCCGCCTCCACCTGGCTTCGATCGATCTCGCGTCCTGTGTTCCTATCAGTGACAGCCCCTTCTCCAGGGACACCCCGGAGAGCGCTAGCCCATTGTTCTTCCAGTACGCGTCGAGCACCTCGGTTGCTACCGGGAACATGGCTGCCGCGTCCGGGACAGCGCGGCGCTCCCTGGCCTCTTCTTCCACCGGCGAGTCATCCTCGTCAGACAGGCCGTGGCGGGCGCCCCAGACCTTGCCGCAGAGGTCGCGCACGCGGAGCTCGTGCTGGCTAGCGGCGGCGGACGGCGCGGCGTGCTCGAACTTGCTCTTGAGCCGCTTGAGCTTGTAGTAGACCTTGGCCTGGTCGAGGTGCGGGGAGAGGGAGCCCCTGAGGTAGTCGAAGAGCGCGCCCATGTCCGGGAGGCGCGGGACGTGTCCGTTGCGCACGCGGAAGGCGGCGGCGCCCGTGAGGAGGGCGAGCTCGTCGGCGTCGTTCCACTGCCTCTGGACGGCGCCGTAAGATCTGGAACCGAGGGCCGCGCGGGGCGCGCCCGCGGCGAGCACGGCCAGCGCGGCGGCCTCCTGGAACGCGCGGGGCCTGCGCGCCGCGGAGGGCGAGGCCGAATCCTGGAGCGCGCGGGTGCGGCGCTCGGAGGGCGCGGTCACCGCGGCGTATTCCGGGGACGCGCGGCGCCTGCGCCTGCGGTCGCTCCTGCGGGTGGGGGAGTCGCGGGGGCTGGGGCTGAGTTCCTGGCGGCGGTCGTCCAGGCGGAACCTGGGGCGGGACGAGCGCCTCTTCAGGCCGGGGTGGGAGGGGGAGGGGAAGGCGGTCGGGCGGTCGTCTTCCATGGCGCTCGGGGACGGGCGCTTGGATGGCATCGGCGGGGCGCGGGTGCGGGCTTTTCTTTGGCGTGCGCGTCGTGGCCTCGTGAGGTTGTCCAGACCGGGCGCTCGGCAGACCCAGACCGGGCTGGCGAGTGGAGTGGCGAGACCAGAGGCAGGGCGATTGGATGTAGGTGTCGGTTTGGTTTTTTGAGAAAAAAAATCCTACTATCTCGCACTGATCATTGTTGTTGGCAGACACAGCGCGAAAAAAGTGAAGTGAATTGGTCTTGTCACATAGTGAAATGGTTTGCGGCTTGGCAAAATGGACTGAAAAGATGACTAATTTCAAAAGTAAATTTTAATTTATCTACTAGAAGAAATCTGCCGAGCTGCAAGAGGAGGAGGAAGCCGCCGACCAACGAGGCAACGGCAACCTGCACAAGGGCAAGAGCATCTCCAGGGAACTCGTGAGCACGGCTTACTTCCTAAGCGGTTATGGGCGCGTCCAGCCGAGCGTTTTGTCCAGCACAACACAATAGACTGTCTCACGCGCTTAATCTGTTCCCGCGTCACAGGAGATTTATGGACGCGTCGGACATAAGGTGAGTATCGCGTGGACCAACCCTATCAGCGACATAATGCTCACTTTCTTCTCCCACCCGTTGTCGCGCCTCTCTTCCTGTCTCCCACCCCTAACAAATTGCCACCATCGTGCTTGTTTGACGCCGATAGGTCGCCGCCGAAGCCCCCCCCCCCCTACGGCCAAGTTGCCTAGCATTGCCAAGTTTCCTCCGACATCCGTTGAGTCTTCTAGACGCTCGAGGCGACCCTGCTTGCCCGCCTCGTGCACAAGTTGTTTGGCCCTTTTGCCTCGGTAGGCTTCTTTGCAAGGGATGACGAGGTGATTTTTGCCATCATCGCCGTTGAGAAGGTGATTGATTGCTTCTTCTATGATGTATAGATTATGGACAGTGACGACGACATGATGATCCAAGTGTTTGTGGAGGAGGAGGCCGATGCCGACGCCAACGAAGAGGAGCACTGGAAATCCTTGCTTGTGTTCTGCGGTTGCAAGCTGACGAGCTGAAGAATGCTGCTCCCAAATGTAGAGACTCGTCGGTTAGGAAACAGAAGAGCGAGTTGAGGTAGAATATGGAGGGGCATGTCATGCTATACACCGACTACTTTGTCGATAATGCAACGTATACCGGAAAGGATTTTTGCCAATATTATATGATGAATAACTGGTGCAAGGTGTGAGGGCCTACAATCCTATTCAAGCTGAAGAAAGACGTAGTGGGAATGGTAGGTTTCTCCTCAATCCATAAATGCATGGGTTCCATGACGATGCTTGCACATGGAGCTCCTGGAGATTCAAAAGACGTTTGCGCATGTTTGAGTCCAAAAAGCCATGTGTCGATCCTGCAATGCACTGATCAAAGTGTTTGGGAATGACTATTTGAGAGGGCCAAATGAAGCAGAGGCTGCTAAGATCATGGCATAGAATGAAGTGAGAGGATTTCCGACATGCTTGGGAGCATTGATTGCATGCACTGATCATCAAAGAATTATCCCTTTGCTTGGCAAGGTTTGTAAAAAGAGCATCATGGATATTGTAGTGTGATACTTGAAGAAGTGACAGACTTTTGAATCTGGCATGCTTTCTTTGGCATGGCAGGATCTTACAATGATATCAATGTGCTATAACGCTCTCCTGTGTTTGCAAAACTTGTCATGCTCCAGAGTGCAACTATGAGATCAATGGTCACTCATACAGCAAAGGTTACTACCTCGTTGATGGCATCTATCCAAAGTGGATGATATTTGTGACGACAACTTCGACCCTCTCGGTCCGGCAAAGTATCACTTTTGCTTTACGCCAGGAGATTTGCAGTAAAAATGTCGAGCGAGCATTTGGTGCGCTCCAAACTCGATTTTCTATTGTTTGGTAACATGCTGTTACTTGGTCTCAATATTATATGTTGGACGTGATAAATGTATGCATGATCATACACAATATGAACATCGAGAGTGAGCGTGAACATCTTGCGTAGCCGTCCGTATGAGTGACGGGGTCCTTTTGCACATGTTGTTCACCAATTGTCTGACAGATTGGCTGAACTACATCGCCATGCATACAAAGATTCATGACGAAATCGTCCATTACAATCTGCAAAATGATCTGATTGAGCATTCGTGGAGTCTCAAATGAGAGGGGATGTTGCCTCCGCAAGAGTGAACATTATTTTATTTTATTTGTACAGATTATTGTTGAAATTCTATTTTTATGTGTTCAAACTATGTTTGTAATGTAGCCGGGATTTGAATTATGCATTTAAATTATTTATGTTTTCATTAGAATTTGCTAAAAAATCATGTTTGAAAAAACCATAGCGAGATGCCTTTGGGCGCAACTAGGGGAGAAGCGTGCCCCAAAGGCCAAAGCTCGTGTCGATGCTCCCCAAGCGGTTGATCCGACGTTGTTTCTAGATATTGATTGAGGCCCGCGGCTGGAGGTGCTTTAACAAGTGATTTTGTCCTTGTAATCGACCAACGTGAAAGCAGGGATATGTCATGCAGAAAACTCATCCAGCGGCTCATATCTTATGTCCCTGATTTTGTAGAATACAAAATTGCAGCCCAACTCTCTGTCGAATGAAGAATGGCCCCTTTTGGATGATTTATGGAGAAAGCACAAACTTTGTGGAGTCATCAGACTATCTCCTAATGGTTCTTGTATCAAGAAGAGAAGATTATCTTATTACGAGGATATCCCTTGGGCGTGGGTATTAATCTATGAAGTTAGACCTTCTGCTAAGTTCCATATTAAGCAAGAAATTTCGCATGGTCGCAAAGGACCTCAATGAAATAGGCCTTGATCTACTAAGATATTTGCAAATAAACATCTAGACTTAGTTCATAATAATAAGTTCAATTCATAATTGAGCTCCACTAAAATAGTGGACAACTTTAGCGATCACACGATCCCAATTTACTATGCAACCCCCGATTGACACAGTTGGCAACATAGCTTCAAAGTTAGACATTCTCCAATGCCAATCACATCTCCATGCGATTCATGCTCGATCTTTCGATCTCTTGTGTTCTGAGTACCATGTCCGACATGATAGGCTCGCCAATTCAAACTTGTGTGTATTAAAGTACAACCATTGAACCTATTGTATGCGAACGTAGGTATGTCTGACACCTGATTAACACGACCTGCCTCATACCGAAGAACTTTCTTGGTGGTGCACACACAAAAGGAACACTATCATTGGAATTTTGAGGCCATGCTTGCACATGTTAGGCTCGCTAATTCAATAATGGTTTTAATAGGGATCATCTTATCTATGCTATCGTTGAGTATTTAATACTAGCACACAATAAGATGCAAAACAGGTATCAACATCATATGCATATTTGTGATATGATATGGTTCTTATTGTCCCCTGATCTCCATCGAGCACTCCGGCATGATCTCCATCATGCCACCAGTTTTGTCGCCAAGTCCACGGCGCCACCAGTAGGTCGTCGATCGGAACAATGACTATTACTACACAACTTAGTAACATAAAAGTAAACTACTTTACCTCCGTAATGACCATGACCATATCAAATCACATGCCCCTCCTACAAAATAAAGTTAAATGCCTCTACTTTATCTATTGCAAGTTTTACGTGGTTGTTAGGGCTTTCGTGATAGAACCATTTTTAATCTAAGAACTTTCCAACTACAATATGGATACATACAATTGTCTCTACTACACCTCTTTTGGGGCCCTCCATTATAAATGCTATATTAACTATTATAAGAAAGACAAACACCCGCTAGCCACTTGTACAGAACAAGCCGTATGTTGAGCATGGAACCAGTCTCGTGTAAGAGTACGCGTAAGATCGGTCCGGGCCGCTCCGCGATATAAACAAGTACACGTGGGAGGGTAACAACTATAGCATCAATGCATTCACAACATATGTGTGTATTGGCCATATAGCACTACTACGCATAGAACGGATCTGATACCACTGTAGGGTTCTGGTGTAGAAAATCAAAATCTTACTACGACGAATTTCCCCGATGCCCAAGATCTATCTACTATAATGCATTAACGATCGAGAGGTTTCGGATACATATCCTTATAGTCCGAAAGCGGTTAACATTTCGAGAGGAACGCGGTTGAAGTAGTCGTGCTTGTAGCTGACCTCAAGGTCATGAAGCTCCTCGCAGGTCACCCCTTGCTCCAATACCGTGCAGCAGTTTGGCTCACGACATCCAAAGTGCCCTAAGTGTCATACCTCGTGGCTTCATACATGTATAGTGTACGACGAGAACTTCCGTCTCCCCGATCCCGCCGGGAGTACGTGCAGAAGTTAGATCTCCGGCTATGGAATCCTTGCAGCGCAACGGCGTGCTGCAGATGCATCGTATCTTGCGCAAACAGCCCTGGACCGTGCCAACCTGGACCGTGCCAACGCGTGGAGACAACTAGAGAGAAGGAGATTGGTGAGGAGGAGGGGTTCCCAACTCATGGGATTTGCTGTTTTGATGTGTTCCTCCAAGGGGGAGAGGGGGACTCTTTATAAAGGGGGAGGGGCCTCTTTATACAGGAACATTATCTAACCAGATTGTTGCAATTATAAATGATGTGCAGGCTCTATATAAAAGGACAGAGACCGTGGAGGCTTATCTGGGCAAGGTAGCTGAGAGTCAGGCTATCATACTAGCAAAGTTTGCTGGAAAGCCCGAGCCAAATCCGTTAGAAGACCTCAAGATAATGTGGGTAGTAATCAATGAAGAAAAACCTAAAGAGCTATATTACAACAACGCGCCAACACCGAAATATACCGTGGAAGATCTATTAAAGATGATCACCATGAAGAATCCAGGTATAGAACAAGATAATGATACTATGTACCAACAATTCATATAACAAGTAGCATCTAAAGTTCGAGAGTTAGAGATGGAGTATAAGTGACTAGCTGATAAGCTTCCTGCTAAGCTAGATGATATATTTGAGCCTACTATTAAAGTTAAGTTGGGAGTTAATGAGATACCCACACTTTGTGATCTTTGTGCATGCGTCTCAATAATTTCCAAAAGTCTATTTAATAAACTAAACCTAGGCCATTTGTCACTACTGAATTGAGACTCCATCTAGTGGATTCAACTTATAAATAAGCTATTGGGATAAAATAAAATATAGTTGTTGAAATTAAAGATAGTCCTGCTCTTATTGATCTTGTTATTGTAGACATGCCTAAAGATCCCATAGCACCTATATTTTTAGATAGGCCATTTCTAAGAACTATCAAAGATCTAATTAATTTACATGAGGGGAATGTGAGAATATGGCCTTTTATAGTCCACTTTCCTAGGAAAAATAAGTCCAAGCCTAATAGTGACGATGGTATAATTACTTTAAAAGCCAACTATTTTGGAGTGGGCTCCACTTCTTAAACCTAAATGATTGCCATCGGGGTCAAGCTAATTGACCGAAACTAGAGGCACTTCATGGAAGGCAACCCATGTGAAATAAAGATTTTACTTTTGTGTTAGTCTTGTTAGTTTTATTTTTATGTTTGTTTTTTTAATATAGAATGTTCAAGAAGACCTTTGAAGAGAGGAGAATAAATAAGGTAATCCTCGATTTTTATTTTACTAACGCATGGGCTAAGAGGTATTGCTGATTTTTTATGTAGTATATTTGCTATTATTTTGTCTTTTGATAAGAAGTGCAAAGACACACGGAACTACTAATCCAATTCTTTGAGTTTTGTAGCTCACTGGACGTCTAACGACCAGTGGTACGGCTAGGAAGGATCGTATTGTGCGCCTGTACCACCTCGAAGCATAAGAAGATAGAAATTCTGATTTTTGTCGTGGGAAACAGTGCTTATAACGACCACTGGACATACCCGTACCGCGCACCCGTATCGTGCCCTCGAGCAAACCATCATATTTCAAGCAAAGGTACCATATGGATAACGATCAAGAGTACGATGCGCTGCCGACCGTGCCCATACCATTGCATCGTCGGAGGAATCGTCCCTTCAAGGTATGTCACCTTGCAGGCGGCTACGGCTGGCATTAATACGCACAAGATGCCATAATCACCCTGAGGAGGTAACCTAAATCCCCCAAAACAAATCTTTCTCTTTCTTCTTCCTCCAAACTCTAAACCACCTCCATTGGATCTTCAAATTTACTCAATCTTTCTTAGATTCCTCGCACTCAATTGATCTAAGGTATGATTCTCCTCTGGCCCTCCACTTATTTGTACAAAAGCTTCACTCAATTTTTCATCATTGTCAATCTAGACCTAGGTCTTATTCTTGATTTAATCTTGATATTGAGCATGCTTAGTATTGCTTTAGAGAAGTTTCTTTTGTAACTAGTGTAGAGGATCATATATGCTATGTTTCTATTGGACAAAAATCTTTTATTAGCAACCTTTATTTATCTACTTTATTTTTGTTTTAGATGAACACGAGGAGCCGTACATGTGTGATGGCTGTGGAGTCTTCCGTGTTGGGTTCGCAGCATAGAAGAAAAAAAATTCATACGGTGGGAACTAAGTACCAAGATCTATCTACTAGATACAAACAACGGGCGGATGTATATCCGTAGAGAACATACCCTTAAAGACCGACAAAGCTTAACGAGTTGAACTCGTGGTTGATGTAGACGATCTCTTGCCGATCTCAAGATTGAGAGGAAGTCCTAGCGCCGCAAAGCAGCAGCGCATCCGTGCTCGCACACACGTACAAGACACCGAGCAACCTCCGCCTCCTCGCCCAAAGTGATGCATGAAGCACAAACCTTTCTTGCCGAATAGCCACCGGGAACATGTATCTCGCTAGTACGAGACCATGGGGGATAAATTCTAGAGGGGGAGAGAGATCCTTCACGAGGAGGTGTGAGTGAGAAGTGAGGAGAGGGATGCCTTTTATAGGAGAGGGGAAACCCCAAGGGGGTGGCCGGCGCATGGGGGATTCCCCCTTGCCCTCCCCTCATTCATGTGGGTGGACACTCCACTCACAAAATCCTCTTCAAATCCCTCCACTCAAAATCCCACTCAAACTTGCTATTAAATTTCCACCAAATTTAATGCAAACTCTCATTAAATAAAACTCTTTTATTTATTCAGAATTTTGCCAATAACTTTAATGACAAACATTCACATATAACCCCTTGCTAGAATTCTATTTCACATGCAAAACCACTTTCTGCAATTTCACCTGAAAACCTGTTTCGGTATCTAGTGAAATAAATTTCTGCGCTTGTTATTCTTTTCGGCATGAAACATTTGCTCCAACTGGATGTCAGTGTCCCTTAAGGGTGTCACCTACGGTTCGCGAATAATGCGGACATGATCGAGACCCTTCTCCGATCTATAATCAGTAGCGGGACCTAGATATCCATACTGACTCCCACACATTCAACGATGACTTTCCTGTGATCGTCGGAACCTTTTATGCTTGTATCTTAATCCCTTTGTTTCACGATATATTACATGTCCGAGATTCGATCATTGGTATCTCCATACCTAGTTTGATCTTGTTACTAACATGCACTCTTTTCTCGTTCCCGTGAAATAACATTCTAGTGATCAAATCACTTGCTTGCAAGCTAACCAATGCGATATCACCGAGAGGGCCCAGAGTATATCTATCCATCATCGGGATGAACAAATTCCACTCTTGATCCATGATTCTCAACACAACACTTTGGTATCTTTGAAGCCATCTTTATAATCACCCATTTATGGTGTGACGTTTGATGTCAACAAGAAACTCTTCCGGTGTTAGTGATTGGCATGATCTCATGGTCTAAGGATTAGGATCACTTCGTAAGTTGTTTATAGCAATATAAACTCAATGACTTTGATCGTAATGTTGGAGATATTCCCTAGAGGCAGTAATAAATATAGTTATTATTATATCTTTGTGTTTATGATAAATGTTTGCATTCATGCTATAGCAGTATTAACCAGGAAACATTAATACTTGTGTGATTTGTAAACTAAATTAGAGTCCCTAGTAAAGCCTCTTCATAATACTAGCTTGTTGGTTAATATATGATTGTGGTTTCCCTATCATGAACATTGAGATGTTATTAACAACAAGATCATATCATTAGGAGAATGGTATGATGGACATACTCCTATAGATAAGCGTAGCATAAAGATCAAGTCATTTTAATAGTTCAATTGATATATGCTTTCTGATACATAGTAACCTAATTCCTTCGACCATGAGATCATGCTTATCACCATCACCGGAAGGATGCTTTGATGACATCAAACACCACACCGTAACTGGGAGGCTATATAGGTGGCATTGAGTGTTTGGAAAGTATGGGTTGAGACACATGAATCAAGAGTGGGATTTGTCCATCCATATGACGGATAGATATACTCTGGGCCCTCTCGGTGGAATGTCATCCAATTACCTTGCAAGCATGTGACTGGCTCGCAAGGGCACGGGAACAAGAAAAGAGTACTTATCGGTAACAAGGTTGAACTAGGTATGCAGAGATACCGACGATCAAAACCTCGGATAAGTAAACTATCGTGAGACAAATGGAAATTGGTATCGTATGTAAGTGAATCATTTGATCACAAAGTAATCGTAGAAATATGTGGGAGCCATATGAATTTCCAGATTCCTCTATTGGTTATTGTTCAGAGAAGTGTCTCGATCATGTCCGCATAATTCACGAACCGTAGGGAGACACACTTAAGGATTCAATGTTGTTGAGTAGTTATGGAATGATGAGTAAGAGACTGAATGTTGTTCAAAGTCTCGGATGGGATCCGGGATATCACGAGGATATCCGGAATGGTCCGGAGAATAAGATTCATATAAGGAAAGTCCTGTTTCGGAGTTGGAGAATGATTCCGGTGTTTTCATCGGGAATGTTCTAGAAGGGTCCGGAAGGTCCGGCACTCCGGAGGGGAAGGGTACATGAATGTGCCATAACAAGTTGTAATGGTTGCATCATGTACTAGGTATCATGGCTGGGCAAAATAAAGGGAATAAAATCAAATCCTAGTTTGAAAAGTCAAACGCCAATTTGAAAAGTCAAACGGCAGTTTTGCTTGGTGGAGGGAGAGTAGGAAACCTACTTGGGGAGGAGTTCCTCTCCCTCCATCCGCCGGCCAAGGAGGCCAACTTGGCGGAGGACTCTCCTCCCCTGGCCGGCGCCCTCCCACCTATAAAAGGAGGGGCAGGGGTGCCCCTCTAGACCTACACCTTGCCCCACCAAAACCCTAACCCTAGCCGTCGGGCTCCTGCAAGTCGCCGCCGCCCTAGGGTTTCTCCTAGCCGTCGACTTGGGGATTCCCCTTGCCCTAGCCGCCGGCCTAGCCCTCTCTCCTTGGTGCCTCTAAACCCTAGATCGCCAAGGGCTCTCTCATAGTCCACCATACTCGCTCCGGCTTAAGGCGAAGCCCTGCGAGATCTCCCCTCTACTTCCGGTACCACGCCGTCGTGCTGCCAAAATCGCGAGGAGAGTGCTACAACCTCTGATGCCTGCTGGATCAAGGGAGAGGAAGGTCTTCATCGAGTATCGAACGTGTGACCGATCAAGGAGCGCCGAAGCAACGCCGGAAGGATCGTCTACGATCTTGAGATCGGAAGAGTACGACTACATCACCCACGAATCCGCTCGTTAATCGCTGGAATCTTCGAGGGTGAGTTCCTCTATCGACTCATTGCTACAATCTAGTAGATAGATCTTGGCTTGTTTGTTTGCATGCGGTAGAAATTTTTTGTTTTCCATGCTACGAACCCATACAGTGGTATCAGAGCCGTGTCTATATGTAGATCTTTTGCACGAGTAGAACACAATGGTCATTGTGGGCGGTGGTGCTTTTATTATCAATTTCTTCTTGTGTACTTTGCATCTTGCGGTATGATGGGATGAAGCGGCCCAGGCTAACCTTACATGACATCGTTCATGAGACTTGCTCCATGCTGAACATGCAACTTGTATTGCATAAGTGGCTTTGCGGGTGTCTGTCTCTCCCATTATAGTATAGATCCAATTTACAACGGGCACTTGATAGTTCTAGCATCAACGTTGTGGTTCTTGTTCGTAAGTTAGAGCGACACTTACTGAAAGCCCCAACCCATGTAAAATATGCAAAGAAAATTAGAGGCGTCTAACTTTGTTTTGCAGGGGTGTGCTGTGATGTGATATGGCCATGATTGTGATTATATTTGATGTATGCAATGTTCCTTATTGTAAGTTGGCAACCGACAGGAGCCATATGGTTGTCTTTAATTGCTGTTTAGACCCGCGTGTCTATTCAAAGTAGTTGTAATAGTTGAAGCTGGTGGACGACAACCATGGAGCAGCGTCATTGACCTTGATGCAATGTCGGTGATCATGGAGATCATGTTCGTGTTTGAAGATGGAGATCGGAAGCACAAAGAAGAAAGGCCATATCATATCACATATTATGAATTGCATGTGATGTTAATCCTTTATGCATCTTGTATTGCTTAATTAACGACGGTATCATTATAAGATGATCCCTCAAGCACACAAATTTAAAGTTTTAAAGTGTTCATCCTTAGTTAGCACCGTTGCTAAAGCTTGTTGTTTCGAAGCACCACGTGATGATCGGGTGTGTTAGATTCTGCAAGTGTATACAACGTGAGCAAGCCAGTTTTTCTCATGCGGAAGCTAAGGTTTGATCTTGACGAGCCTAGCATATACAGACATGGTCTTGGAACACGGATCACCAAAAGGTAAAACATGAATCATATAGTAGATATGATGAACATGTCGATTGTTCGCCATTGAAGCTACATCAACTCTCGTGATGATCGGTTTTGATGTGGTGGATTTGGTTCGTGTGATCACTAAAACAATGTGAGGGATATTGTTTTGAGTGGGAGTTCACCTAGATTAATTTAAATATTAAGTAGAACTCAATTTGTCATAAACTTAGTCTAAAATATTGCAAATATGTTGTAGATCAATGGCGGCCCCTACGATCAATTTTAATGCGTTCCTAGAGAAAGAAAAGTTGAAAAATAATGGAAGCAACTTCGCGGATTGGTTCCGCAATTTGAGGATTGTCCTCAATGCTGGTAATTTGACCTATGTGCTGGATGCACCGCTGGGTGACCCGCCTGCAGCTGATGCTACCGATGAGGTAAAGAATGTTTTCCTCGATCGGAAGAATCAGTACTCCATAGTTCAGTGTGATATCTTGTATGGTTTGGAATCGGAGCTTCAGAAAAGGTTTGAGAACTCAGACCCACATGATATTGTCCGTGAACTCAAAATGATATTTGAGGCTCACGCGACAGTTGAGAGTTATGAGGCTTCTGAAAAGTTCTTTAACTGCAAGATGGAAGAGGGCAGCTCCGTCAGCGAGCATGTGCTTAAGATGTCTGGGCACGCAAACAAACTCCAAAGTTTGGGTATAGTGATTCCTAATTCTTTGGGGATTCACCGTGTCCTCCAATCACTACCACCAAGTTACAAGAACTTTGTGATGAACTACAATATGCAAAACATGGACAAGACGTTGCCAGAACTCTTCTCCATGTTGAAATCTGCAGAAGTGGAGATCAAGAAAGAGCACCAACTGTTGTTGGTCAATAAGACCACCAAATTCAAAAAAAGGCAAGTCTAAGCAAAAGGGAAACTTCAAGAAGGGCGGTAAGAAAGTTGCCGCACCGGCGAAGAAGACCAGGGCTGGACCTAAGCCTGATACTGAGTGCTTTTACTGCAAGCAAGAGGGTCACTGGAAGCGGAATTGCCCAAAGTACTTGGCGGATTTGAAGAACGGCAACATCAAGAAGAAAGGTATATCCGATATACATGTTATTGATGTGTATCTCACTAGTACTCGTAATAGTGCCTGGGTATTTGATACCGGTTCGATTGCTCATATTTGTAACTCGAAACAGGTGCTGCAGAATAAACGGAAGCTAGCGAAGAACAAGGTGACGATGCGCGTTGGAAATGGATCAAAGGTTGATGTGATCGCGGTCGGCACGCTACCTCTTCATCTACCATCGGGATTAGTTTTATACTTAAATAATTGTTATTTGGTGCCTGCGTTGAGCATGAACATTATATCGGGATCTTGTTTATTGCGAGACGTTTACTTGTTTAAGTCCGAGAATAATGGTTGTTCGATTTATATGAGTAATATGTTTTATGCACATGCACCTTTGATAGATGGTCTATTCTTATTGAATCTCGATTGTAGTAATACACACATAAATAACATTGAGGCTAAACATTTGAAATTGAGCGATAACTCGACCTATATGTGGCCCTGTCGTCTTGGTCATATCGGAGTGAAGCGTATGAAGAAATCCATTCCGATGGACTTCTTGAATCACTTGATTTCAAATCACTTGAAAGATGCGAAGCATGTCTGATGGGTAAAATGACTAAGACTCCATTTTCTGGTATGATGGAGCGAGTTACAGACTTATTGGAAATCATACATACCGATGTGTGTGGACCAATGAGTGTAGCATTGCGTGGTGGTTATCGTTATGTTCTTACCTTCACGGATGAATTGAGTAGATATGGGTATATCTATTTCATGAAACATAAGTCTGAAACTTTCGAGAAGTTTAAGGAATTTCAAAGTGAGGTAGAGAATCAACATAACAAGAAGATAAAATTTCTATGTTCTGATCGTGGAGGTGAATATCTAAGTTACGAGTTTGGCGAGCATTTGAAAAAATGCGGAATACTTTCACAAATGACACCGCCGGGAACACCACAGCGTAATGGTGTGTCCGAATGTCGTAATCGAACTCTCTTAGATATGGTTCGTTCTATGATGTCACTTATAGATTTACCGCTATTGTTTTGGGGTTATGCATTAGAAACAGCCGCATTCACTTTAAATAGGGCACCATCTAAATCCGTTGAAATGACACCATATGAACTATGGTTTGGGAAGAAACCTAAATTGCCGTTCCTTAAAGTTTGGGGTTGCGAAGCCTATGTAAAGAAGTTACAGCCGGACAAGCTTGAACCCAAAGCAGAAAAATGCGTCTTCATAGGATACCCGAAGGAAACTATCGGGTATACCTTCTATCATAGATCCGAGGGCAAAATCTTCGTTGCCAAGAATGGATCCTTTCTGGAGAAGGAATTTCTCTCGAAAGAAGTGACTGGAAGGAAAGTAGAACTCGACGAGGTTGTTGAACCTTCTCTCGAACTTGCGAGTAGCGCAGCACCGGAAGAAGTTCCTGTGGCGCCTACACCAATAAGAGAGGAAGCTAATGATGATGATCATGAAACTTCGGTTGAAGTTGCTACAGAGCCTCACAGGTCAACGAGAACTCGTACCACTCCTGATTGGTATGATCCCGTTATGAGTGTCATGTTGGTGGACAACACCGATGATCCTGAGACATATGAGGAAGCGATGATGAGCCCAGATTCCAATAAATGGCAAGAAGCCATGAAATCCGAGATTGGATCCATGTACGAAAACCAAGTATGGACTTTGGTGGACTTACCAGATGGCCGGAAGGCTGTCGAGAACAAATGGATTTTCAAGAAGAAAATAGATGCTGATGGTAATGTTACTGTCTATAAAGCTCGACTTGTCGCAAAAGGGTTTCGACAAATTCAAGGAGTTGACTACGATGAGACTTTCTCACCAGTAGCGAAGCTAAAGTCTGTGAGGATTATGTTAGCAATCGCTGCATATTACGATTATGAAATATGGAAGATGGATGTCAAAACAGCGTTCCTCAATGGAGACATTGATGAAGAGTTGTATATGATGCAACCCAAAGGTTTTGTCGATCCTAAAGATGCTGACAAGGTATGCAAACTTCAAAGGTCCATATATTGGAATTCAAAGGAGACACACTTAAGGATTCAATGTTGTTGAGTAGTTATGGAATGATGAGTAAGAGACCGAATGTTGTTCGGAGTCTCGGATGGGATCCGGTATATCATGAGGAGATCCGAAATGGTCCGGAGAATAAGATTCATATAAGGAAAGTCCTGTTTCGGAGTTGGAGAATGATTCCGGTGTTTTCATCGGGAATGTTCTAGAAGGGTCCGGAAGGTCCAAGACTCGAGGGGAAGGGTACATGAATGTGTCATAACAAGTTGGAATGGTTGCATCATGTACTAGGTATCATGGCTAGGCAAAATAAAGGGATAAATCAAATCCTAGTTTGAAAAGTCAAACGCCAATTTGAAAAGTCAAACAACAGTTTTGCTTGGTGGAAGGAGAGTAGGAAACCTACTTGGGGAGGAGTTCCTCTCCCTCCACCCGCCGGCCAAGGAGGCCGACTTGGGGGAGGACTCTCCTCCCCTGGCCGGCGCCCTCCCACCTATAAAAGGAGGGGCAGGGGTGCCCCTCTAGATCTACACCTTGCCCCACCAAAACCCTAACCCTAGCCGCCGGCCTCCTGCAAGTCCCCGCCGCCCTAGGGTTTCTCCTAGCAGCCGACTTGGGGCTTCCCCTTGCCCTAGCTTCCGGCCTAGCCCTCTCTCCTTGGTGCCTCTAAACCCTAGATTGCCAAGGGCTCTCTCATAGTCCACCATACTCGCTCCGGCTTAAGGCGAAGCCCTGCGAGATCTCCCCTCTACTTCTGGTACCACGCTGTCATGCCGCCGGAATCGCGAGGAGAGTGCTACAACCTCCACTGCCTGCTGGAACAAGGGAGAGGAAGGTCTTCATCGAGTACCGAACGTGTGACCGACTGCGGGAGCGTTGCCGGAACGCGGCGCCGGAAGGATCGTCTACACGATCTTGAGATCGGGAAGAGTATGACTACATCACCCACGAGAATCCGCTCTCGTTAACCGCTTTGGAATCTTCGAGGGTGAGTTCCTCTATCGACTCGTTCCTACAATCTAGTAGATAGATCTTGGCTTGTTTGTTTGCATGCGGTAGAAATTTTTTGTTTTCCATGCTACGAACCCATACATGTAATGCTATACTTCGGATGAATGTTCATCACATCATTACACTAATGTTGTGATATCGTTATTAACAACATCCAATGTCTATGATCATCTTGTTAATCAAAGAACTAGTTTATGAGAGAGGCATAACTAGGAACTTTTTGTTTGTTTATTAAACACATATGTATTAATGTTTCTGTATTAATACAATTATAGCATGCAAAATAAAAATCTATCATATACTTGGAATACACATAATAAACACTTTATTATTGTGTCTCAGGGCATATTCCCTTCAGTCTCCCACTTGCACTAGAGACAATAATCTAGTTACATAGTGATGTATCTAACACCCATGGAGTTCTGGTGTAGATCATGTTTTTCTCTAGGGAGAGTTTTAGTCAACGGATCTGCTACATTGAAATCTGTATGTACTTTACAAATCTTTATATCTCCATCCTTGACATGCTCGCGGATGGGGTGAAACCGGCGCTTAATATGCTTGGAATGCTTGTGAGACCTTGGCTCTTTGGCATTGGCAATGGCACCATTGTTGTCACAATAGATCACCATTGGGTCTAACGCGTTTGCAACCACACCTAGTTCAGATATGAACTCCTTCATCCAAACTGCTTCCCGAGCCGCTTCCGAAGCAGCAACATATTCAGCCTCCGTCGTTGATCCCGCCACCACATGTTGTTTGGAGCTCCTCTAACTAACCGCTCCACCATTCATGAGAAATACGTATCCGGATTGAGACTTAGTCATCCAGATCGGTGTCAAAGCTAGCGTTGACATAACACTTAGCGACGAGCTCTTCTTCACCTCCGTATACAAGAAACATATCCTTAGTTCTTCACAAGTACTTAAGGATATTCTTGACCGCTTTCCAGTGTTTCGAACTTGGATCCGATTGGTACCTACTAGTCAAACTAATAGCATGTGCCACATCCGGTCTTGTACATAGCATGGCGTACATTATAGAGCCTATGGCTGAAGCATAGGGGACTTTGTCCATTTTCTCTCTTTCTTCCACGTGAGCTGACTTTGAGTCTTACTCAATGTCGTGCCTTGTGTCATAGGTAAGAACCCCTTCTTACTATCTTCCATTTTAAACTTCTTTAAAATCTTATCAAGGTATGTACTTTGCGATAGCCCTATTAGGCGCCTAGATCTATCTCTATAGATCTTTATGCCTAATATGTATGACGCTTCACCTAGGTCTTTCATTGAAAATTTGCTGTTTAGATAACTTTTAACACTATTTAAAAGATCTATATCATTTCCGATCAATAATATGTCATCCACATATAGTATCAGAAATGCCACATTGCTCCCACTCACTTTCTTGTAAATACAAGCTTCTCCATAAGTTTGGACAAATCCAAACTCTTTGATCGCCTCATCAAAGCGGAGATTCCAACTTCGTGATGCTTGCTTCAATCCATAGATGGATCGCTAAAGCTTGCACACCTTGTTAGCATCCTTAGGATTGACAAAACCCTTTGGTTGTATCATATACAACTCTTCTTCAATATTACCATTGAGAAACACGGTTTTGACATCCATCTGCCATATCTCATAATCGAAATATGCAACAATTGCTAACATAATCCTAACTGATTTTTGCATCGCTACGGGAGAGAATGTCTCATCGTAGTCAACTCCTTGAATTTGTCGAAACCCCTTTGCGACAAGTCAAGCTTTATAGACGATTACATTACCATCAGCATCGGTTTTCCTTTTGAAAATCCATTTGTTCTCCACGGCCTTTCGGTCGTGAGGTAAGTCCACCAACTTCTAAACTTGATTTTCATACATGGATTCCATCTCGGATTTCATGGCTTCTAATCATTTGTTGGAATACAGGCTCATCATCGCTTCGTCATATGTCGCAGGGTCATCATTTTCATCAATCATGAAATTCATGACAGGATTTCCGTATAGCTCAGGAGTTGCACGCGTCCTGCTAGACCTGCGAGGTTCGGTAGTACTCTCTTTTGGAGTTTCATGATCATTATCATTTGTTCCTTCTTCAACTGGTGAAGCCAACTCCGGAACGACTTCCGGCGCTACAAGGCCATACTTTGAAGAGAAGGTTCAATAACCTCTTCGAGTTCTACCTTCCGACTACTCACACCTTTCGCGAGAAACTCTTTCTCTAGAAAGGATCCATTCTTGGCAACAAAAACCTTGCCCTCGGATCTGTGATAGAAGGAATACCCAATTGTTTCCTTAGGGTATCCTATGAAAACGCATTTTTCCGCTTTGGGTTCGAGTTTATCCGGGTGAAGTTTCTTCACATAAACATCGCATCCCCAAACTTTAAGAAATGACAACTTAGGTTTGTTTCCAAACCACAATTCATACGGTGTCTTTTCAACAGATTTAGATGGTGCCCGATTTAAAGTGAATGCAGCAGTTTCTAGTGCATAACCCCAAAATGACAACAACAAGTCCGTCAGAGACATCATAGATCGAACCATATCCAATAAAGTATGATTACGACGTTCCAACACACCATTTTGCTGTGGTGTTCCGATAGGTGTGAGTTGTAAAACAATTCCACACTCTTTCATGTGAGTGCTAAACTTGTAACTTAGATACTCACCTCCACGGTCGGACCATAGAAATTTGATCTTTCTATTACGATGATTTTCCACTTCATTCTGAAATTCCTTGAACTTTTCAAATGTTTCAGACTTGTGTTTCATCAAGTAGATATAACTGTATCTACTCAAATAATCCGTGATAGTAACAAAATAACGATATCCACCTCGCACCGACACACTCATTGGACCACATACATCAGAATGTATGATTTCCAATAAATCTGTCGCCCGTTCCATTGAACCGGAAAACGGTGTTCTAGTCATCTTGCCCATAAGGCATGGCTCACATGTATCAAATGATTCAAAATCAAGTGATTCCAAAAGTCTATCCGAATGGAGCTTCTTCATGCGTTTAACGCCAATATGACCTAGACAGCAGTGCCACATATATGCTGATATATCATCATTTAGTTTAATTCTTTTAGCATCAACATTATGAATATGTGTAACATTATTATCAAGATCCAAAAGAAATAAACCATTCATCATCAGTGCATGACCATAAAAGATTTCATTCATATAAATAGAACAACCATTATTCTCGGATTTAAATGAATAACCACTTCGCATCAAACACGATCTAGATACAATGTTCATGCTTAGTGCTGGCACCAGATAACAATTCTTCAAGTTTATTACTAATCCCGACGGCAAATGGATAGGCAGCGTTCCTACGGTGATCACATCAACGCTTGATCCATTGACGACACGCATCTTGACCTCACCCCTTGCTGGCAGTCGCTTGTTCCGCAGCCCCTGATTCGAGTTACAAATATTAGCAACTGAACCGGTATCAAATACCCAGGTGCTACTGCGATCACTAGTCAAGTACACATCAATAACATGTATATCATATATACCTTTGTTTCCTTGCCGACCTTCTTGTCTGCCAAATACTTGGGGCAGTTGCGCTTCCAGTGGCCAGTCCCCTTACAATAGTAGCACTCGGTATCAGACTTAGGTCCAACTCGGGGTTTCTTTTCAGGCACGGCAATCGGCTTGCCGCCCTTACTTCCCTTTCGTTTTCCCTTCTTGTCTTTCTTGAAACCAGTGTTCTTATTGATCATCAACACTTGATGTTCCTTTTTGATCTCCACTTCTGCAGTTTTAAGCATTGATAGAAGCTCGGGGAGAGACTTCTTCATGCCTTGCATATTATAGTTCATCACGAAGCTCTTATAGCTAGGTGGCAGAGACTGCGGAAAATGATGGATGCCTAAGTCAATGGGAATCGTTATTCCCAAGGACACAAGCTTATCAGCGTAACCCGACATCTTGAGTACATGCTCACTAACGGAGCTATGCTCTTCCATCATGCAGCTAAAGAACTTTTCTGAAGCATTGTAGCTCTCTACAGCAGCATGTGTGTCGAAAATCATTTTCAACTCACCCATTGTATCAAATGCATTGCTGTTTTTTAAACGCTTTCGAAGTTCCGTCTCTAGCCCATACAATATGCCGCAATGAACTAAGTTGTGGTCCTCCTGACGAGTCTGATAGACATTATTCTCATTGTCAGGGG